>JAMXBC010000005.1:93505523-94143023 GCA_024138005.1 Lumnitzera racemosa
AAAGATACATTTGGTGTTATCAAAAGAGATACGTAACTTGTTTCTTGTAACTATTTTGCTGGCTAACATCAGGTTGTACTTAAACTTGAGAACTAAAAGGACATTTTTCAAAGTAATATGAGCATTTATTTTGACTTCTCCAACTATATTAACAAATTTTTCGAAACCAGCAAGTAATGTGACTCTTATAAGTGAATAAAGTGTATAAGGGTTTAATAGAATTTGTATATATGGAGTTATGCGGTTAGAAGCCTCTGTATCAACAATTTAAGAGCACAATTTCTTATCATAAGCAATCAAAGAAGTTAAAGCACAAGAAGTGCTTGCACACATTGTAGTAATGTGATCTTCAACATCAGATTGATTGGCCTTCAATATTTTTCACAACTTCTTAACAAATCTTTGCCAACAATTTCAATTCCTTATGCATGTAGCCACTCCTTAAAGGTTCATCAACAAGTGAATCTACAATTTTTTGTTGTTTTCTACATTAAAGACATGGTTAATATGATTCATGGCTAATACATTAGCAACCTTAGTTCTACCTCCTCTTCTTTCGTTAACTCCTTTCTACCATTCCAAAACACCGATTATTACAAAACAATTCTCAACCGCATATCCTGTTTTGTTGTGATGAGTACACACTAATTAGCCATAATTCCTTACTCTTTTATCTTTCTTACATTAGAAAATTGAAATGTCTTCTACCTTCTAACAAGAAAAGCTATAGAATCCTGATTTAAAGAATTTTCAAATGTTACTTGCTTCTATTTTTCTATTTGATACACTAGATAGTACGGTCGGCTAACATTAGGTAATGGATCCATTACCGAAATCCGGTTTTTATCATTTTCATACTCATCATTAAGTACTAATAGAAACTAAATTAGATTACTTTTGTTGTCATGATCAACCAATTTATCTACTAGATCACAAGTACATTAACTTAGAATTCCACCTATACATTGAAGGATTGTATTTAGACTACACAACTTATCCCAAAGTTATCTTAGTGTGTTGAAATATATTGTGACACTTGCATTGCCTTGTATGGTATTCATTATTTCTACCTGTAACTAACATACCAATGATCCCAACAAACCAAACCTCTCACAAACTTCAGTCCAAAGTTCTTGCGCTAAACGGGCATACATAAAACCCTCAACTAAATCCTTAGAAATTGAATTCAATAACTAATATCACACCATAAAATCACATTGAATCAACTTTTGTTCATCCAAAGAATTAGCATCTGGCTTAATACATGTTCCATCAATGAAACCTATTTTAGATTTCACACCTAATCTTGGTTCGATTAAATGACTCCAACTAGCAAAATTCTTTCCATTCAAAACAACATTTGTTATAATCATGCCTAGATTATCAGATCTAAAAAAATAGAGAGGATCTACACTACTATTATCTCTGATTGTAGCAAGATCATTCATAATTGTACTCATCCTCAATTATCTACTAATGAAATGAGAAAACAGTAAAATTAGAACAATAAACTCTAACCTAAAAGCTCTGATATCATGTTGAAGTGAAACGATCTTAACAGTGAAAAAGATTGCAAGCCCTAGTTGTGCAATGAGAAAATAATGCCAAAAATGTACGGAAGAAGAAAAGTGTTTGTGTAAAATGAATTATATTAACTAATTAAAATCAATTTGTTGCATGTCTTATATGCAAGAGTAATATCTAACGTGTAAAGTACATTGTGTGAAAGTAAATAAATAAAATATATTTCCTACAAAAACCATAGCAAGATAATTCTTCTTTATATTCAAAGAATGCAAAAAAATTCAAAATAGAATTTATCTTTACTTATTTTATCAAAAATATTAAATGGTACCACTAAAATGTTTTAGCAAACTACCAATACCAAAAGTCATCAATAATGAAAAGGTATTATCTGTTAAAAATAATCCAAAATATAATTTATCAAAATTTGAAATTCAAATCAATGGAAACAATTAATAGTCAAAACTATACTATCCTAAATATCCACTTACAAAACAAATAAGGGTTAATTACAAATACACTATGCATGTTATAGTACTTTTACAACGAGGTAATTTTCGATAAATACATGACCCATGCTTTTTAATTTTGTATAAATGACAAATAAGGAGAATGTTGCAAGCTTTTAGTGGTTGATTGTATTATTAAATAATCAAACTAATAATGTAATTAAAAGTTCTTTAGAAAAACCAAAAATTAAATAAAAAAAGAAAAATAAATGAAAATAAGAAACTACTCCTCGATGGAGCAAAAGAAACGATGAGAGCTCGAGAGCACCGTAGGTCTATCCCCTCATTAGATTAGTTAATGAATAGACAACAGAAGTTCAGTCATTGACCATCTTCTCCAACGATTTTGTGTTCAACAATCTCCACAACCTTTAGCTTTGCCTCCGTCTCGTTAAAGCACGTCCCCAGCGAGGTTTGATTTTCCAACATTGATTTATTGCGGTTGATGTTTCCTGTGAATCATTTGTTTCTCCACTGAATCGAATCTACTCTTGATTCGATCAAATTCTTTGTTTTATTTTGTCTTTTTGATTACTTGCTTTGATGGACTTCTTCACCGTTGAACTACAATTGTTTCTTTCCTTTCTTTTTTTTATTTTTTTTATTTTCCAGTTGTTTTATTTAAATTATGAAAGCATTTTAATTATATTATTAATTGAAATTATTTAATAATATAATTGACCACCAATAGTTTGAAATGTGCCTCTTGTTTGTAATTTACATAAAATTAAAAATTATGAATCATGTGTTTGTCAAAATAATATAGCGGATCACCTCCTTATGAAAGTACCAAAACACATGTTATATATTTATAATTAACCCAACAAATAATAAAAGGCTAAAATGATGATTCAAATAGTAACCATGGTAGATTAAGGAAGCTATCATCACAGGGAGAAAAAAAATAGAATGAAAAAAAAAAACTCAGTCTTCAAACATCACCACAAACATCTTCCCTATCATTACCCTCTTCATCGTTGCTCTGCTGCTGTGCATCTTAATCTGATCTTATTCATGTCTTCTTCCATTGCGAGAGTTAATATCCCTAAAATATAATCTACTACAGCAATTCATGCTCAATATTTCTCTTCAATGTGATTACTTTGTAACTATAAGCATATGGTTTTGAAAGATTCCTCATGTGCACAATTCTTAACCAACATGAATTTTGTTAAATGAATTTTGCGGATAATTCTACAGTTATTTCATCTAAAGACAAAACTTTTTCTCCTTTTTCTGCTCGTGGTCTTTTTCTTCCCTAATTGTAAATCAGGCCGTTCACATAATAACTCAAATCATAAGCGTCACAAATATTTAAAAATAACCAATTTTTGTTAAAATTAGAGTTAACAATTGTAAAAGGTAAAAATCAATATTCACAACGTATCAACACATGTTTTAAATGGTCTGTTAAAAAATGAAAAGAAAAGGAACACATACTCTGAATCGTTTCAACCAAAACCACAGCCATAATTGAAAAAATATCTCCACTGCCACCAAAGCTTTCTTCGATGTCCACAATGACAAATACTCATCGTCTTCGAGATTCCCATTGTCGTGATCTGGCAAAACATATTCAAATTGCAATATAGAGTGACTGATATGAACACTTTGAATTGGAAAAGAAACTGCAAATTTTACAACAAATACACTAAATTGCACATTCATCACATCTCAATAATCAAACATAAAATGAATAAGTATAATAAAGTAATTAAACTCGTGATTTTACTTAGAATTACTTGAGTATTTATAAAATGAAAACGTAAAATCAAAATGTAAAAAGGTAAGATTTTACAACCTATATAAAAATATATTCATAAAATTGTAGATATGCTTATAGTTATCATAAAAATCTAGAAATATATAATGAAAATAAAGAAATAAAAAAATTTAAGTTCCTTTTTTCTATAAAATAAAATTCCATAATCTAACATTCATTAAATAAGAATAAGCAACGTCAAAACTATTTCTTTTTTCTAGAATTTTATTTAGAAAATCAATGAATTGAAGAAAACCAAATATATGAACTCATTTTCAATTGTTAATGGTGTAAACTTTAATCCATGGTTTTTCTTATGAACTTTTATATTAGAATTGAAATCCCAATGAAAGCTATGAATATAGAAAAAAGATTAGGAGAGAAACAAAGAGAAAAAAATTGGAATAAAATAGACAAGATGATTTAATAGCTTAATCATTAATAGGATAATAGAAGCCAAATTATATATATTTATATATATATATATCTACATATTATTTTTAGCATATTTAATTCATATATGCAGAATAAACAAAATCAGTTAAAAATATAACTTTCTATGAGTTTGATATGTAAAATTAGTTAAAAAGGTAAATTTTCATAAAAAAATAATTTTAAATACGAGAAACTAAAAAATTCTCAATAAAATCATAAACTTGTAAAATTTTATAAGTAAAATGGTGATTTTGATAACTATTAATATAAGGATTACCATACAACAAGTGGAAGTGATTAGTGCAACCAATCAAGGTAGCTTTTTAAAAAGTTTTAAATAGGCACAATTTCCCAATGCATATTGACTACTACTAAACTATTGGGAATTTCCAAATGCTCTTCCGGGAGGATAGATGTGAAAAAATATAAGTCGAAAAATTCAAACAGCTCCTTTTAAAAAATAATAAAAATAATGCTTGTTTATGGAGGGCAACAACTAGTGGAATTTTTGAAGAGGCACTATTGATTGAACAGTTCAACCAATTACGGAATGGTAATGCAAAAAACTTCCAAAGTAATATTAAATTGAAAAGGCATGACAATGGAAATCGATTACCATTTTCTTTAAAAAAAAAAAAAATAAACGTCTAATGGTAGTTTCTTAATAGGTACCATTTTTAAAACTGTTAAATAAAAAAAGTACAATAACTAAAAGTTTCCGAAATTTATAATGCGAAATGGTAAAACAATAAAAAAAGAAGTTAAAACTATTTTTTAAAAAACTATAAAATATGTCTTTTCTTCCAAAATTATAAATCTATTATAAATATATAATTTTCGAAGTTTTTCCCATAGTTGCAACTTTTCAATGTTACATCTATTTATAATTTATCACTAAGGAAGTCTCATAATACGTTTTCATTATTTCCTAATGAATACAACTCCTCATAAATCTACTATATATTTATTTTACTCTCTTTCTATCTTTATTTCTAGCCTTTTTTTTCTCCTCTCCCTTTCATCTCTCTCTCTCTCTAAATCATTGGCTTTTCTTTTTTTTCCCTTTTTTCACCATACTCAATCGAAATCTTTCTTAGTATTGCTATTTTCAAGAGTAATTCTTCCATTAATAGTTGGGACAAGTTTTAAGCCTCAATTGTTCTAAGAAAAATTATTTTTTGGAAAATATTTTTTCTATTTTCCTTTGTTTGTTTTGTTGGAAAAGATATTTTAGGTGAAAAATGTTTTGCCTTCTTTTATTAAAGGAAAAATTCTCCTCTTTTTTTAAGAAAACGACTTACTCTTTTTAAAACGGTATATGGTTTTACAATTTAATATTTACAAACCTTTTAACTATAAGAAAATGATTTTTTTTATTCTTGTTGTAACTTACCTATAAATTATATTTTAAACATAAAAAAATTATACTAAGTAAAAAAACTATAAACCTATTAGAATATTATTAAAATCAATTAAAGAGGTTATAATAATATACATTGAAAAATTTATTTATATTTATACTTTTTCTTTCAAATAAAATATTTGACATACTATTAATATATTTTGATATGGTTTTAAGTTATAAAGTATTCACTGGTGAAACACCTAAAAACCTTTTAAATACAGTCTTATAAAAATATCTAAACACATGAATGTATATAATTTTCATGAAAATACATTTTAAGAGAAAATATTTTCCTCTAACATGTGGTTTTTCTTAAAACAAATGGGGACTCAGTTGAAGGCAAATGTATGATCTCTCTATTGTAAAAGTCTATTCATTTTTCATTTTTATTTACATTATTCGAGTTTTCATTTACACATTCCATTAATGGAGAGGATATGCATGATATTTTCATTTTCCAATTTGTAAATAATATAATGAAATTTAGTCTTAAATTAAAACACAAATTAGTAACAACACGTTATATCTTCCTACTCCCATCATCATTATTATTATTATTTCATTTGTTTCACTTATCTTTACCAATCTCTCTTTTTAATTTTCTCTCCAAGAGATGTATATTAATATCTCATGTATTTATTCTATCTATAGCAGTGACTGTTGCAATATGTAAGTTTAATTTCAAATTTAACTTTACAAATGCAATATACTGTTAACATTTGTAATCCACTAACCTATTGTGAATATTAGTATGAAATGTAATAGTGGTGGATATAGATGCCACTATGGCAGGTTCAAAATTTGTTTTGCGAAACGAAAACCCGACCTGATACCCTATAATGCTTCCGAAAAGCATACAGGGTACTTTGTAGGGTTTTTATCCTATTTTCATAACCTACTTCTATAAGGTTTTGGAAAACCTGACCCACTCATGCTAAAAAAAATTATAAAAAGATACATTTAATAAAAATAGATACTTTTGTTCATAAAATAAGATGCTTAAGAACATAAGCATGCTAAAGTATCCATGCATCACATAACCATAAAATTTAATTTTCAAATAAACCACTATTATAAATCCTTATTGCAAACCTAAAAGTAAAACATAGAAACAACACCCATATAAATATTATGTAGCTTAGGGTTCTTTGAAAGGAAATAGATAAAAAATAATATTCTATTATTTATATTCTATCAAAACTTATATTCTATTATTATATTATTTATAAATATTACTATATCAGTAACTCATGCTTCGTGAAGTACTAATTTTGTTATAACATAGACATAATGATATGAGCTTTAGGAATAAGATTAAGGGCTCTTATATATGTGCATATTATTATTTTAAAATGGACTCGTGTTTTCTATCATATTTTTCTTAAACTCCAAAGCCCAACTGTTAACCCTATAAGGTTTGACAATTAATTCCAAAACTACCCTAAAACACTATAAGGTCTAACTTTGTAAGGCTTTTAACAATTTGAAAGAGTCAGAAATCTTATAATGACCCGTTAGTGTCATCCCTAGTGGTTGAACAATAAAAAAGATGGAAAGATGAAGAGGTTTAGACTTATTTTGAGATAGCCAATGTCCTTTGCCAATTTTTTTTAAAAAAGAGGCACCTAATAATTTGGTTGAAAACTTCCTTATGCAATCTTCATTAATTCACTATATGTAGCAACTAATTTTCCCTCCAACAACAACTATTAAAACTATATTTCAATAACTAAAAACCACTATTTACAATCTACTAAATTACTTATTTCTAAAATTGTACAACTAATATTGATTTTTTTTTTTTTTACATTTATGCCACACTATATTCTTAAAACGTGACAATTTCTCTCCTACCTAAAATCAACCATGTCCTCAAGGTTTAAGTAGAAAGAGACCAATCTTTGAAAATTTTCAATTACTATGTTTGGAGGTCTTATATGTCATGTCCCGAAAATACTTTTAATCCAAACAAAGTGAAAAGATTTTCTTATGCTAACTTCACCAAAAGCCCAAACAAAGAAATACATGCTTCTTTCAAAGTACCCACGTAAAGAGAAAATGACGACATGAAAAACCAATATTGTATACCCATTAAAGTTGTGCCATCAAAGGAAATTAAGAAATAGCTCTAAACACTCTTTGTTACAAAACATAATCAATAAAATATGATGACTAAGTAATTGAACACTATTACCAATGGATAAAGATTTGTTAGGATAAGGAAATGGCATATTGAATGGCTCAACGTCGTCTTCACATTTGAATACAATTTGGACATTATCCTCTAGAGTATGCAGATCTTCCATTTCTTGATCATCTTTACATTTGATCTCCACCAACTACTCCTTTTGATTGGCCCTTATACTCGCTTCTTCACCAATCACTTTATCTTCTTCCACTTCATTCTTTTTCACCACAGAGGCACCCAACTTAGATAGAAAGAAATTTTCTACATTGGAACTCCTCTTACAGTTGAAGCCATTAATTGGAAATGTTCTAGTTGTTTTAGCTTTCATTGATTCTTGCAATCTTTGCATGGATTTCATATTTTCGGGTACTGAATGTACCAATGCTTCTAATTTCTCCATCATTGTTAGTTTCATGGCTTGAGTTCCATCATTGTCTTAATTTTTATACTATTATATGTGGAAATGTATGTGAGATTTTAAATTTTCATTCCTTGTATGTTGCAAAAAGTTATGTAATATCCTTACTTTTACATCAAATAATCCCAGCACCTTTTGGTTCTTTAAGTACGATATTATGCTTTTTATTAGTTGATTGATAATTATGTAGAGTAGATCCAATTAAGTAAAATTAATTAGAATGTTGTTAATTCATTTTTTTTTTTTTACAATTATAAAATCTTTCTTCTACATTCTAAGTAGATTCTTTACTACAATTTCAATTATATTTACGTTTCAAAAATTTCAATAGAAGTTAGAATAATTAGATATTTTATTAAACATTTTGAAAATGGCAACACTAATATAAATGTCCTTTTTTGTAAGGGATACTTCATATATTGTATTATAACCAATAGAGAGAGAATATCAAAGAGGCCTAAGAAGTTTATAGATTTCATAATGGGGAAAGCATAGATTGTAAAACAAATAATAGTAGCTGTAACAAGTAACTAGTTTGTATTTAAATAATAGCATATATGACAGATCATAACTAAAATTGCTAGAATCATAACGGATTTAAGCCTAACTAACAAATCTATACAAACACATATAAAAAGAAGATGACAGTAATAATGGGTAACATAGGTTACAATCACAAAAGTTGAGAGTTTTCCTCTCTCCTTGATCTACTCGAAGTGACCACCTTTTACATCTAAACAAGGCTAAGGAAAAGTTATTATTTGTTCTAAGCTTATATCTAATAAAGAATAAGCACAAAGGAGAGAGTAGTGTACGAGTTAAGGTTTGAACTCATCTTAGAAGGGTATGGACGTAGAGAGAGAGAGAGATAGAGAAAGAATTGTTACTTGGTAGAGAAATCCTAAGTACTATTATACTTAGATCACTAAGCTAGAGTGTGGGTTATCCCTTTATAGTTAAGGCCTATCATTTGGTGCTCTTGTTCTTGTCTTGCTTAGCAAATTTTTCACCATGACTAACTCTACTCTAGTAGCAGTTTTAGATGAGAAGATTGAATCCTTACAATCTAGCCAACATAAGCTACAAAAGGATATAAATGATAAGTTTGAGTTTCTTATTAAGCAACTTTCTCGATTACACTCAATTATGACTGAGAAAAATCTAAATTGAAGTACCACCGGCATTAAGGAGGGGACTCGTGGTACTTCATCATCTTAGACATAGTGTCATCTAATAATGTTCTCAAAGGCATCAAGTTAGAGATTCTGAAATTCAATGGACATGATTATGATGGTTGGATCTTCAAAACTACTCAGTTCTTTGAATTTCATCACATACTTGAAGATCAACGTGTGACCATTGCATCTTTTACAATGGAGGATAAGGCCTTAAACTAATATCAATGGATGCATTGAAACAATCAATTGGAGTTTTGGACTCATTTCACTAAAGCCCTACAATCAAGATTTGGTATAGTAAAATTTGAAGATGTATAAGGCCTATTAGCTAAGATAATACAACAAGGGTATATATCTGATGTGTCTCTACGGTCATTCACATAGAGAAGCGCCATAATAGAAGGGGACCAAAAGAAAAAAAAAATGAAGGTTAGCTAAGTCTAAGTAGCTACTAACTAGATATGACACGCCAATTGATTCTAATCAAGTTATAATCCGTTGGATATGATTCACCAGTTTGAACTATAGGGTTGCTTGCTACTATTCTCTGCTAAAGAGAATAGATAAGACTTAAAAGGATAATGATAACACTAGAGTTGCTCAAAAGGAAAACTTTTATATTTAGATAATCAAAGGTAATGTCTACGTATAAAATGAATGAGGTTTATATACTAGCGCTATTAGGGTTATAAGTATATATGAAAAGAAAAAAGGGTAATTTACAAATCGAATACATAAAACATACTAAAAGAGGTAAAAGTGACAAAGAATATTTAGTACAGAATAATAAAGAATTCTTCTGGAATGTTGTACCAGAAGATACATATCATATGGTGGCTAGTTGTTCTAAAATATGGTACAATTTGAATAAAATGAAGAAAAGAGGGTTCGTAGTCAGAGTGGACCTAATTTAGATTAGATTAGAGCTCAATCCATTAGTCACTAAAGAATATTCAGCTTGGACTAGGGTCAATTATTGGTGGTCAATTTGGGACAATCGTTGGAGGTTGGTTGGCTCGAATGTTATTCGCAACATGGCACGGTTGCTCGATAGGTCGGCATTTATGCTCAATAAGTTGGTAAGTTTGTTTAGTAATTCAAAAACCATGTTAGCACTTGTAAGAGCTTAATACTTAGGTCGACAATAGAGTAAAACACGAAGGTCAAAATAGGAATTCTTGTCTTAAATGGGGCTTTAAGCTAATATTCTTTGTGCGAGTCTTTAAAGTCCTCTAACTTAGTTGTACGTAATTAGTCCAAGGAGTTGATTCCTATCATTTGCATGGGGGTTATAAAGATTTTTCATCAAATCTAAAGTGATCTCAAGCTATTATTTTTATCCTATCATCTACTGGTCTTCTTCTTTGTGTCAATAAGGAATTAAGTTAAATACATTGAAGGTGGAACCATAGTTCTTAAGTAATTCGATCTTATAAGTGTTGCAGTTAATCTTCTTTAGGATTTTCTGAATCCATAAAGTCTCCTAGTCTAAAAGACATAGTTTAGTGGCTATGATTGCTAATCTTTTGTTGTCTCTGATTGAACTTAGCGATCTTCCTTATCATAGATTGATTTAGCACTTGCATTTCTTAGGCTCAATCAACTCCATATTCTCTCTATTCAACAGTTATGGGGGTATCAATCAGATCTAGTGGGATAATGGGATTGAGGCCATAGACGACCTTAAATGGAGTCTTTTTAGTAGTGCTATAAATAGTTTGGTTATATGTAAACTCCATAATTGGTAAACACAAATCTTAACCCCTTAAGTTCTTCCCCATGATAGCTTGGGGTAAGTTACCTAGTATCCTATTCATCACTTCAGTCTAGTTATCAGTATAAAGGTGGCTACTGGAGTTGAACATAAGTTTATTCCCTAGTCTTCTAAAAATAGCTTAGGAATTTTGTGTCCCAATCTGAAACAATAGTCTTCAGCATTCTATGCAATCAGATAACTTCCTATAAAAACAAATCGGCAATATATAAATCATCGTTAATTCAATGGAACGAGATGAAGTGTACCATTTTGCTGAAGCGTGCCATTTTATTAAAGCGATCCATTATAGCAAAGATTGAATCTTTTCCCATGAATGTCTCAACTAACTTTAGGACAAAGTCAATGCTGAAGTTGGCTTAAGTTAAGGTTGGTGTAGATAGGGGCATATATTCTCCATGCAATTCTCTTTTCCCCTTAGCTCTCTTGCATACTTCACAACTACCGATTACTTTATGGACATCCTTGGTTAAACCAGGCCTGTAAAGATTTTCTTTAAATAGATTAGCTATTTTAGTCTCTTTAAAATGACTAGATAATCTACTACTATGACCCTCTCTAACAAACAACTCTCACGTGGAGTAGTTTAGTATACACAACCTTCAATCCTTGAATAAATAGGCATCATAAACCATCCTTCTTCGGAATAAGTAGAGCTAGCACAAGATAAGGGCTTATGCTCTTTTTCACATATCTTCGCTCAATTAGTTCATCCACTTACCTTTGCAGCTCAACAGCCTACTTAGGGTTCATACTATATGTAGTTCAGTTAGGTAGGGCGGCGTCCAGTTATAGATCAATATAGTACTCTATGTCTTAGATTGGTGGTAGTCTTCTAGGCAGTTCTTTCAAAAACAGGTCAGAAAAATCATTTAGCAAGCATCAAATTTCTTTTGGGACTTCTCGCAATTCCCTTATCCCCATCAATCATCTAACCAACAAGAACATTAGTTCATCATCCTCCTCAACAAATTGGAGCTCCCTACAGCTTAAGGTGAATAATTCTCTATTGAAGTTGAATTGATTCTTGTATACAAGAAAGGGTTAGTTTATATACCCATTCACTAAGGTTATTTTACATTTATGAAAAGACAAAAGGGTATTTTACACTTAGTTACATAAGACATACTAAAAGGGTTAAAAGAGACAAAGAATATTTAGTAAGAAAAAGAAAGAATCATTCTAAAATATTGTGTCAGAAGATACGTATCGCTTGGTGGCTAGACATCAAGGATATGATATAATGTAGGCGGAAGCAAGAATACATTACAGTCAGGGGCTGACTTAATCTGGATCAAGTTAGGAGTCAAACAACCTAACAAAAAGGTCAGTTGTCTTGAAGTCAGATGCCAGTAGATCAGGTCGAGAGCTCGGCTTAGCTAGTTCTAGACTGTCTTTTGGTTAGGACTTCGCTATTAGGTAGGAGCATGATGGACACATGTGAGGATCTCACAAATAGGTTAGTTAGAGGTCGGATTAGGATAGGAGTCACCGTCTCGGCTATGGCTTAAAGCTAATATTTTTTGTATAAGCTCTTGAAGTCCTCCAACTTGGCTTCTTGTGATTGGTCTAGGGGTTTAATTCCTATTAAGGATGCTTAGAAGTTGGTAGTCATAACCTCTACGCAAAGGACTATACTACGACAATGGTACAACTTCCTCCATCTACTATCATGGAGTACAATTGTCCTTTGATATATTCACTTCATACGGAATAAATTCTATCTAGTATTCTTTGGAGTTGATAGAGAGCTTAATACTCGTCTCAGCATTAAGGTTATTACTTTTCCCTGGATGGCATAAATACAGGTCTCCTCTTCCTCTTTAGCTTTGACATTTCCAATATTTTTCTCCTTCTCAGCTTTGCTTTCGTCAGTACAATCTACAACATCTCTTCGGAGTACCATGGTACGCAATTCGGACACTTAGTAACTATGTGTTCAAAGCCTAAGCATTTAAAGTGCTTCACCTTATTGATCTTCCATCTTGAGGGTTATCCTCTTTCATATGTCCTTAAGGTTAGCTTAACCTTAGTTTAGCTCGGTTGGCCTTTTCAGCACTATTTTCTTACTCAGCTATCATTAAGTCTATCCTTTCTCTCCTTGGCTCAAAAGGGTTTCCTCGACTTAGCATGAGCAAGTCAGTGTGAAACAAGAGGTAGAGAAAATGTTGGTCCAGGTCGACTTAAAGCATTTATTCTCTGCTTTTCAACCCTCTATGCTACCTTAATTGTCTCTTCTAGAGTACAAAACCTTTGTACTTCTTCAATATTGTGAATCTCATATTTAAGTCCAGAAATGAACCTCTATATTATGCAAGCCTTCAACTCATCTGCATCAGCTTGGATCATTAATGATAGGAATTAGGCTATTGAGCCTTTAACTCGCAACCAAGTCCAAGGACTAGAAGGAATGGCAAAACGAATCCTCTTGCTCCAACTAACTCCTGTTGAAGCCAAGTATCTCTTTGCTAATTAACTCTGCATGTCGAGTTAAATGATTGCCTACTTTTAGAAAGTTGCGTGCCAAATAGCAGAATGCCGAGATAACAGCTAAACCTCGTGCTCTAACTCATTCATGCTCGAGCCAACCACTTAGATGGCATTACCTTTGTCAAAAGGTTGAGAAAGCAACCTCAGACTAATCCTTAGTCACCCCTACTTAGAACAAGCAATATAATTGTACTTTTTTGTCTACATCCTCTAACGACAACACTAATGAACCTCTACCACATGTAGAATCTGCAACACTAAACATTGCTTTTCTTAAATATTCATTTTTACCCTTTGAATTCTTGTATATCACATCTTTAAGACAATACACCTTTTGTATTTTTCCTTTTTTGGCAAGTTGCCATAACTTGTCAGGTATAAATACCCTTCTACATATAACCATAGGTAATTAGATTACCATTAATACATTTGATATTTCCTCTTCTAGACACTAATTGTTTACTTTTATTTCACTTTTATCCTAATCCTTAAGCAAAGTGAGATGACAAGTAACCTCACCGGTCCAATTCGTACGTCATATCAAGTTATGCTGTCAACCCTTAGAAATTCCATTAGTGTATTATATCCTTTAGAGCTATTCATGGGTTTTTGCTTACTTTTCATTCACTTTTCTATTCTTTCGTATGTTTACCCATCACCCTTTTTCAAGCTTTTTGTAAGCTTGGACTCATCCAACGGCTAGCCTAATGTATCCTTGGTCGTAGTTCACATCATCTTGGTATTAGAATAAACATTCTGCTTGAGTCGTAGTAAATTGTTTCAAAATTCTGTCTATACTCTAGTTTACGTATGTAGAATAAAGTAAGTTATTGTGTTTGCTGACTATTAAATTTTTGGTTTACGGAAGAGTTTGCTGAAACACCTAATCGAAGATTTTGAGATTTGAATCTTTTGGAGAAAATGATGGAATTTAGTGTTAATAATGGTGTTGGAGATGATAACAATGGAATTATCTACCATGGTTGACAGTCTCTAGGTACCCCTAGGAGCACTAATGAGAGACTTGATTAGGTAGCTAATCTTTTAGTAGATTTAACTCAAGCTGCTCATGTATTGGCTTACCGACCTGCTGAAGCAACGAATAATACCTTATAAATTACTCGACCTGTAAGAGTTTAGAACTCAGCTCGACAAATTTGAGGTGAGAGAGTGAACAGATAAGTAAGGAGAATGATTGATTTGGGAGACATGGGATAAGAGGCTGAGGAAGATTATTATGAAGAAAAACAGCAAGCTTGAGCACCTAAAGCCTTTGACCATATGAAACTTCGAATTCTAAGTATTAATAGGTCTAAAAGTGCAAATAAATACTTAGAATGGGAAGAGAAGGTAGGGTGTATGTTTGACTATTACCAATATGAAGATTACGAGATAGTGAGAACTATTGCTATTGAGTTCTTCAGATACACCGCCATGTAGTAGAACAATTTCCAGGCTATGAGGATACAAGAAGGATACAGAGAGATTAATACTTAGCCTGAGATGAAGAGAATGCTCAAAAACAGATTTATGCTAGATATTTATCTGCAAGATACTTTTACTTGGCTTCAGGAGTTAAGATAAGGAGGCCAATCTATAGATAAGTATGTCCAAGAATTTCAAATGCTTATGATCTACTGTGAAGTAGAGGAACCACCAGTACAAACAATCTCTAGGTTCCATACTAGATTGAGAGGTGACATTTGAGACATTATGGAACTCCAATGATACACCACAATGGATGAAGCCATTCGAATAGCTCAATGAGTGGAGAGGCAAAAAAGAGGCTGAGTACCGACCAGCATAGGGAAGTCACTGAGTTTTGTCGAGTATCGAGCCAACCTGACAATACCTTACCAACTTGAACTTATGAGAAAGGGTATGGATCTAGTAAGAAAACAAGCCAGATCAAGTGCTTAAAGTATCAAGAGTTTAAACATATAGGTGCTTAGTGCTCGAACCGAAGAACTATGGTCATCAAGGGAGATGTCTTGAAGGTGGAGTAGAAAGTACTGATGAGGAACTAGAGGAGGAGAACCTTGTCGAGAAAGAAGTTTCTCATGATAATGAATTGATTGAGGAAGACATGTTCACCAAGGACTTAGATTAGTTGGTCTTGGTTGTTCGACACATAATAAACTTAGAACCTTCATGTGAGGAGGAGTAGAAAGAGAACTTGTTTCATACTACCTATAGGGTGAATGATCAGGTAATTGTTGATAGTGGAAGTTATACCAAAGTGGCATAAACCAATTTGGTCATAAGGTTAAAGTTACTGACTATTACACACCCGGAGCCGTATAAGTTACATTAGCTAAATGAGAAGGGTGCACTACATATCACCCGACAAGTACTATTGTCAATCACTATCGAAAATTACTCTAATGAAATTCTTTGTGATGTATTGCCCATGTGCACCTCAAACGTATTGCTTGGCTAATCATGGCTATTTGATAGAATAGTTATCCATGAATGATACAAGAACATGTACATGTTAGAAAAGGATGGCCAAATGATCATACTGAACTTGATGTCGTCGAGTGAAGTTAACAAACTACAGGCCAAACTTTCTCACGAATTGAAGAAAACTCTAGTGATGAGTAGAGTCGAGCTCCGAGAGGCCATCAATGCTAATGAGCCGACCCTTATGTTGGTCAAATGCTTGCTAAAAATGGAGTAGGGTAAACTACCCTTGGAAATGAGAGCATAAAGAGATGAATATACCAATTTGTTCTTAGAATAGTTACCCGAAGGGTTACCCCCAATCTAAGGCATACAACATTGCATTGACTTAATACCCGATACTACCCTGCCAAATAAGCCAGCCTTTAAGATGAGTCCAGAACAAGCTTCTAAGCTCTAATAGCAAGTCAATGAATTATTGGAGAGAGGTTACGTTAGGGAAAGTCTCAACCCTTACGTTGTGTCAATGCTTCTAGTGTCAAAAGAGGATGGAACCTAGCAAATATGTGTTAATAGCTAAGCAATGAACAAGATTACTATCAAATATAGGTATCCTATTCTGAGAGTAGAAGACATGCTGGATGAATTGATTGGACTTAAGGTCTTCAACAAGATTAACTTGAAGTCTGGCTACCATCAAATTTACATGAGTTCGGAAGATGAGTAGAAAACCACTTTCAACACTCAGCATGGACTTTATGAGTGGATAGTCATACCATTTGGCTTGTCGAATACCCCAAGTATTTTCATGAGACTATTGAACCATGTGTTAAGACATCTAATGGGGAAGAGTTTCATAATGTATTTTAACAATATCTTAGTGTATAATGCCAACATGTTGAGTCACTGTGAACATCTTTGAGTCGTATTGAATGTCCTCCCTACTAAGAGATTATTCAGCAAACTTAAGAAATATTGCTTTTGCTAGGAGAAAGTGATATTCTTGGGCTATGTAGTTAGTGGAGGAAGCCTACGAGTAGACGATGAGAATATTCGAGCAATCATCAAGTGGTTGACCCTACTACTTGTGCTACAATAAGAAGTTTCATAAACTGGCTTCCTTCTACAAAAGATTCATCAAGAATTTCAATACCCTCGTTATACCCCTTACGGAACTAACAAAGAAGAACATCGACTTCTAGTGGGGAGAAAAGGAAGAGAGAAGTTTTGCCAAGGTGAAAGAAAGATTGATTCCACCCTTATACTAGTTTTACCTAAATTTACGAAAATATTAGAGCTAGAGTGTAACATGTTAAGCGTTGGGGTAGGCGTTGTTCTAATGCAGGAAGGTCGACCAATTGCCTACCACAGTAAGAAGCTTGAGGGACCTCAACTAAACTATTTTATATGTGACAAAGAACTCTTAGCACTGATCCGAGCACTGCAAGTATGGTAACATTATTTATTGCCTAAAGAATTTGTCATTTACACTAACCATATATCTCTAAGGTATCTCTAAAGTTAGACAAAGTTATTGAAGTGGCAGGCAAGGTAGGTCGAATTCCTTGAGGGGTTAACTTTGTAATAAAACACAAACACAGAAAGAACAATATAGTTGTAGATGTTCTTTAAAGGAGGTGTGCACTCTTAACTAAATTGTTGGCCAGATTGTTTGGGTTTGCAAGCATTAAAGAGAAATACTATGGGGATCCACACTTTAGACCCACATTTGCATGATGTATCAATGGAAGGACAGTGGACAAGTACCATGTAGAAGATGGATACATGATCTGAAAGAGAAAATTCTACATGCCGACCTACTCTCTCTAAGAACTACTTATTAAGGAAGCCTACAGTAGTAGACTCTTCAAGCATTTTAGTGAAAGAAAGGCCTATGAACTATTAAATGGTCGTTTCTTTTGGCTAAGAATGAGATGAGACATACACCAAGTATAGAAGTCTGTGTTGTGTGCAAGAGGGATAAATGCCAAGCTAAGTAAGGGAAAACAACACCTTTGCCTATTCTAACGAAACAAGGGACTAAGTTGAGCATAGACTTTGTTCTCAAATTACTACGAACTGCTCGAAGCAAAGATTCTATAATGGTCATCATAGATAGGTTTAGTAAGATGATACACTTTGTGCTTTGCTACAAAACTAATGATGTATTGGCTATTACTTCTCTTTTCTTGCAAGAAATTGTTAAGTTATACGGTATGCCAAGAAGCATAGTATCAGACAAAGAACCAAAGTTATTGAGCCATTTTTGGAAAACCCTATGGCGACAAATGGGGATTAAACTACTATTTAGTACTTCTTATTAGCCCCCAAACAAATAACCAAATAAAGATAGTCAATCGTACTTTAGGGTCGTTTCTCCGAGCTACAATAAGCAAAAACTTGGTTGATTGGGACGTCTACTTACCGATCATTGAATTTCCTTATAACCGAACAGTATATGACACCACCAAGTAGAACCCCTTTTGAGGTTGTTTATGGTTTCAATCTCAAGTTACCCCTTGATCACACTCTTGTACCTAAGTCTAAGAAAAAGGACCTTGATGCAAGAGCCCAAGCATAATCCCTTCAATACATCTATAACAAAGTCATTCAACATATCAACCAAGTTGCTAAAAGAATGTGAAAGAAGGCTAAGGGTAGAACGACTAAACAATTCCAACTAAGAGATTTGGTGTAGCTGCACCTTAGCAAGGAACAATTTCTGAGCACGAAGAGGAAGAAGTTATCTGTAAGAGTTAAAGGACCCTTCAGAATCCTCTAGAAGATCAATGACAACGCCTATAAGTTAGAGCTATCCAAAGATTATGGGGTTTTTGACACTTTCAACATTGCTGACCTCAACTCATATCACCCTAATGGGGAAATGATCAAAGACCATTCATATTTGATTCCAAATTCAAATCAACTTAAAAGGAATGATAAGAATCGGGCTACTAGACCTTTGACTCATAACTAAGCTTGAGGACTAGAGGGACTAGCAAGGCGAACCCTTTTGCTCCAACCGACTCTTGCCAAGGTCGAGTATCTCTTTGTCAATCTACTTTACCTACTTTTTAGAAGTTATGTGCCGAATAGCAAAATGCCAAGACAATAGATAAACCTTGTGCTTTAACTCACTCATGCCTAAGCTGACCACTTGCTCGACATCACCCTTGTTAAATGGCCAAGAAAGCGACCTTAGACTAATCCCTAGTTACCCCAACTCGAATTAAACAATCTGATCATACTTTTTTGTTTGCATCATTTAGTGACAATGATAGTAAACCTTTGTCGCGTTTATGGGACCACATGTAAAATCTACTGCACTAATCATTGCTTTACTTGAATATTCATTTTTACTCTTTTAAATTTTTATACATTACTTCTTTAAGACAACATCATTTTTTATCTTTACCTTTTTTTGGTAGGTTACCCTAACTTATCGGGTATAAATATCCCTTATACATGTAGTCGCAAATAATTAGATTACCATTAATACACTTGATATTTCCTCTTGTAAACACATATTGTTTACTTTCATTTTACACTTATCCTAACCCTTATGCAAAGCTAGGTGGCAAGTAATCTCACCAAACCAATTTGTGTGTCATATCGAGTTGTATCATAAGTCCTTAGAAGTACCATTAGTACGCCATATCATTTAGAGTTGTTTGCGGGTTTTTGCTTACTTTTGATTCACTTTTCTATTCTTTTGTGCATTCCCTGATCACCCTTTTTCAAGATTTTGACAAGGTTGGACTCATTCAATGATCGGCCTTATCTGTCTTTAGCTGCGGTTCACATCAATTAACATTTGACATTCTCTCACATATTCATCAACAGTTAAGCCTCCTTAGCAAAGTTCCTATAACTTTGCAAACGTACCCTACAAGTAGGTCTTGAGCACAAATCTACCTCTCAGTAATCTCTTCATCTTATCTTAAGTTCTTACACCTTATCTTCTATCTTTCACTCTAGTTATACTCAACTTTTCCACCATGTAGTGGAATATCCAGTAAACTCTAGTATAGCAAGTTGGACCTTAATAGCATCAGTATAACCATAACAGTTAAACACTTTTTGACCTTTTCTTCCCACTCTAAATGTTCATTTGCATCTTCACTTCCACTGAAGGGAGGGATTTGGATCTTAACATTGTCTAGTCATCAAGTAGCTCGACATTCCCACTCTTGTTTATGTAAATGTAATCAAATAAAAAAAAGGAAAAAGTAAATTTTTTTATTAAATAATATATAATAAGTAATAAATAGATTAAGTGATAAAATAGAATAAAGAAAAAATAAATAAAATAAGAATAAATAGTTGTTTTCATTACCTAGAAAAATTGATTTTCTAGAAAAATAAAAAAACAATAATAATGAAAATAAATGGACCATTTTCTAAATTAGGACTATTTCAAAGTTTCCAAAAATAAAACACCAATGAGGACGCTTTAGGAATTTTCTTAAACAAATTAAAACTGAGTAAAACATAAACTCGATTATCCTTAAATTAAAACAAAACCAATCCACTAAAGTTTTACAACAAAAAAAAAAAACTATGTATGTATAATCCTGAATAGCAGGTACGTAGGTACTTATAGGATGATGATAAAAAATTAAAAAAAGAAAAAACCTAATTTCCCTTTTTCTTTTGTTTAAATTATTTTTTATCTAATTATAAAACCAATAACCAAGTTTTGTCTTTCAAAAGGTGATATTTAGGTTTAATTCTAATTTTAAAAAGTCAAAGGTACCCATAAGGGTTTAAAATTTCTAACCCTTAGACCTAAATCTTTGATTCTCAAAAAATTGTTTTACAAAATCGGTCTTTTTCTTTAGACTAGTGGCTAAGTTATAACCAATCTACCCAATTCGTTATAACTTAACTGTTTTTCTCCACTCTAGTTGAGTGGAGACTCCAAAGTTGTTTTCTTTACAAAAAGGAATGGTTTTCTTTAAACCTTAGTCACGGATTGGTATTAAACGAGTAAGGTTTAATACTGATCGGTTTAAAAAAGGCTTATTTTATGAAAGAATCGAAAGGGTGAAAAACCAAGCTTGATAGCTTGGTAAGTCTAATGCAAAATTCAAGAGGGTTAATCATTCAACTTTTCAAAATTAAAATTAAACTCTAAAAATTACCTTGTTGCAGTTTATATACTTATTCATTCTTTGTTTGTATCATAGTTGTACTAACATTTTCTTTACAGGTTTAGTTTTATTTATTTAATTTGAAGGAGAATATATTTTATGAACCATAAATGCATGATAGATACAGTCAAACCCGGACCATCTTAGGACCTTAAGACGGAGAGCCATTGTATATGTTCTAGGCATAGTGGGGCAACCACCGTTTTGTAAGAAACACGTGAGGTTACAGAGTTTAAAGACCTTTAGAACCCACCCCTCTTGCATACATTCTTTAGGGTTTAGCAAATAGCTAATAGGGCAGCATCGTTACAAAATGGAAAAGGAAAAGACAAACCTGAAACTTCTTTCCTAGAGTTCACTCTCAACTTTTGTTTATCTGTCTTGCATATCACATACATAGGGGTATGGGGGATCATTTGTTGCATCAAAGATGCAGGTTAGATGCGGTCAAACCTAGGCTGTCTTAGAACTGTAGGAAAAAGGGCCATTATGTAGGCTCTAGATGCTGTGGTATAACTACCGCTCAAGATTGATTAGGCCACCTCACTTAAGCTTAATGTGATCAATGAAAGTGTTTTTTAACAAGTGAGATCATAAAGCTTAAGGACCTTTTCAAAACCTACCCTAATTGCATATAATCCCTCCTAAGCTTGAGTTAATATGCTACCCTTACGAAATTGCAATCCTACTGCCAATTACCCTAAGAATCCATGAGTAGTTGTAACAACTGAAAGCTACCTATTGGAAGCAAAGGGCTAGGCGTACTAAGGCCTCTAATAAGGCCTTGTTAGCTCAAGTTGAAAAAAGTGAGAGAACTATGAATTGGGCTTTAGAAATGTTGAACAAGATTAAAGCCTAATTGCTAGAGTTAAATTAGAAACTCTAGATGGAGTTGAAGGGCTTTGAATAAATTTTGTGTTTCGAATAATTATTAGGTTTTCTTTTCCCTGTACTCTCCCAAATAAAATTTTTCTCTTTATCCTATCATTCTTCATTCATTCTTTCTTTCTTTGTAGACAATCTTTCATTAGAATTTTTCATTCTCTTTCACTCAAGGAAGTGCAATTAAAAAAACAAAAAAAAAAACAATAAAAAATCCATCATTTTTATCTAGTTTTTATAAAATAAAGTTTTATCTTTCTCTCTCTTAAGAAAAAGAAAAAAAATAATAGAAACGTTGCTAATTCGTAAAAAAATTCTTCCAATCAGGTTCACATGGCTAATGACAAACTTGGCTCTCTAGAAAAGGATGATGCATCAAATGACCCAACAATGGCAAGTTTTATTCCTAATAATCACCACTCTCTAAATATCCCAAGATTTGAACCTGGAAAGGAGACTCTTGAATCTAGAAGAAAAAGTAGCCACAATACAAAAGAACATTACAAATCTAGAAACAGCAATGGGCCCTATGCTTAGAAGATATCAACATTCGATGTTTTACATTGATCAAATGTTAATAAGCCCAAGTGATGAAGGAGGCCCAAGTAGAAAGAAGCCGAGGAGAAGCAAGAAAGAACAAATCCAAGGGACTTAAAGGAGACAATTCACTCAACTGAAGATATCAATCACCAAACTCTTTTATCATTTGAATACAGTGAGGGTTATAGCTTATGAAGCCCCTAATCCAAATTACAAACTACGTAGCTTTGACCCAGAAGCAAGGTGTAACAATCATATGGGTCAAAAGGGACACTCCACTAAAAAATGTAAGAGATTAAAAAACAAGATTCAAGACCTGATTAATGCAAAAGTTATTCAGCTAGAGCTACAATAAGACATTCCTTCTTCAGGTCATGAGGATAGTTCAACTGAGTAGCTTAGAGCTCCATTTCTTTTGAGCTTACCAATACCTTATGATAAACTCATGGGTTGTTTCAAGTAATTGGGTGCTTGTTAAGATAGGCGTAGAAAAGGGAAAGCTGTTTGTCAATAAAGTCTGTAATAGTTGGAATAATATAATCTTATTGCCTTTTCAATTATTGTGTTTTGTTTGGAGCAAATAATTTCTCCACAATAAATTGGTAACTTACTTTTAAAAGGTTTAGAATGAAAGCAGGCAAATTATTTCCTATACACTAACCTAAAACACTTTAAGAGTTGAGTGACATAAATGAGAGAATACTTTAGGCTCATTCCTTAAAGGAGGTCCACTTTGAATGTAAAACACAGATTCAAATGAAATTAGGCATTAATTTCTCAAATCCTAAACGCAATCATCTCTTATTTATCTTGTTAGACCTATTTGAAGAATTTTTCAAATTGAAACCCTATCAAGAACTACCTCACAATAGGGTAATTCGAAGGTTAGGGTCATTGATAAGGAGAGAGGGATTTAAATTTGTTTGTACTTGCTTCAGTAATGTTAAATTCAAAAGCAAATTTTATTTCCGATAAGTTATGTTTTTTTTTTTTTTTAAATAAGGAAGAGCTACATCCTTTTTAAACACCTTAAGCTTTTACTTACCTCACTTGAGCCCATGCAATAGAAATCAATGACTTTAAGACCCTAAATTACTTAAAAGGTAAAAACTTGGCTTGGGGCCAAAAGAAGAAGAAAGAACAATAAAAGAACAATGGGGCAAAATAACAAAATGGAAAAAGGAAAAGAGGTTGGAAAATTAGGCTTAAGTATAAGCCAAGAGTTAAGTGATGGCCATATCATATCCCAGTAAGGGCAGTCAAATCAAAAATCAAAGCCTAAATAGACCTAAAGATGTAAAGCTTTGAATCACAGTCTAAGCTCAAAAACCCAAAATCTCTACATCCACTTTGAAGCCTCTCTCACACTTAGCCTTCCTACCCTCGATACCACTCTTACATAAGTAAAAGCTCTTCGGATTTTTTAAAGATAATTTATCTTTAATAAAAGTTGTTTTTGAAGCTAGGGAAAGTATATTTCTATTTGTTCCTAAGGTTCTTGACTTGTATACCCAGGATTGATATTTCAAAATAGGCTTCTTCATTAGCTCTTCTTGAAACTATTAGACCAAAAGCTTAAATTCATAATGTTAAATCGAAAAAGACCTAATGAATTGGTTAAGGCATAACACATGCAAAATGGAATATAATTTTATGACTGTAGTCAAGAGTGTAATCTGGACTGAATGTTAGTAAGAAAGTCTTCTTCGACTAAATCAATCACCAGTTACCTTTTAAGGACATTTAAGATCACAAGGCCCCACTAAACGGCCCAACATCCAAGATAGGGGGAACATAAGAGGCTCCATGTGATTCTTTACTTGTTGGCAAATAAAAAAAGAAAAAAAGAAAAAAGAGAGGTAATAATAAAGAAAAAAAAAAAGGAAAAGAGAGAGAAAGTATCTTTATTTCACGTCCATCTCAACCCAGGTGGCTAAGTTTTTAACCCATTTTTTTTTTTAAAAAAAAAAGAATAAAAAAGGTTAACAGTCTAAGTTTTTCTCATTCTTCCCAAAATAAAGGAAATTATACCTAACATCTTTTTCAACATAAATGGTTTTCACCAAAAAGAGTTTTTTTGTTTTTTTTTTTTTTGTAAATAGTTTCCTAAAAAATTGGGCAATGTTTTTGGATAAGTTTTTATCCTAACTAGCTCTCGAATGGACCATCCCATCTTCCATCCATTCAACTCTCTTTAAGGTCTTTAGCAAGCCCATAGGGTGCTTCTATTCCTCAATTACCTTTAGCATGCCCATAAAGCCCTTCAATTCACTAAGTTCTTTTAACCAGCCCATAAAGCACTTCTTTTTTGCAAAAGTCTTATAATGAGCTCATAGGAGACTTGATTTTTTTAGGTAAGCCCATTGGGCCTCTCTATTCATGAAGTTTTTCTTAATAAGCCCATAAGGCATTCACTAAGCTTCTCTTAAGTGTGCCCATCAAAGGTGATGTCTACGTACAAAATGAATGGGGTTTATATATTAGCCTCATTAGGGTTATAGGTATATATGAAAGGACAAAAGGGTAATTTATAAATAGAATATATAAAACATACTAAAAGGGGTAAAAGAGACATAAAATATTTAGTACAGAAAAGTAAAGAATCCTTTTGGAATGTTATGCCACAAGACACATATGGCATCGTGGCTGGTCATTCTAAAATTTAATACAATTATGAAAAAATGAAGAAAAGAGGGTTCATGTTCAAAGCTAACCTAATCTAGGTTAAGTTAGAGCTCATTAATCTATCACTAGAGAATATTTAGCTTCGACTATGGTTAAATGCCCGTAGTCAACTTAGGAGCTTAGCTCAAATAGTCCCTTGAGGCTACTTAACTCAAATGCTATCTGTATCATGGCATAATTGCTCGGCAGGTTGACTTGTATGCTCTATAGGTGATGTGAATCACAGCCAAGGATAGACAAGGTCAATCATTAGATGAGTCCAAGCTTGTCGAAAGCTTAGAAAAAGGGTGATGGGGGAATGTACAAAAGAATGGAAAAGTAAATGAAAAGTAAGCAAAAGCCTACGAATAGCTCCAAAGCATATGATGCACTAATGGAACTTCTGAAAACTCATGACACAACTCGATATGACATATGAATTGGTTTGGTAAGATTACTCACCACCTAGCCTCGCTTAAGGGTTAGGATAAGAGTGAAATGAAAGTAACAATTAGTGTTTACAAGAGGAAATATCAAGTGCATTAATGGTAATCTAATTATTTGTGGCTACATATATATAGGGTATTTATACCCAATAAATTGGAGCAACTTGCCAAAAAGGGAAAAGAGAAAAACGGTATTGTCTTAAAGAAGTAATGTACGAGAATTCAAAAGGATAAAAATGAATATTTAAGAAAAGTAATGATTAGTGTAGCATATTCTAAATGTGGTCCTGTATAAGTTATAGAGGTATACGGGTACTATCATTAGAGGATGTGGACAACAAAGTATGATCAAATTGCTTATTCTAAGGAAGCTAACTGGGGATTAGTTCAGGGTCGCTTTCTTGGCCTTTCGACAAGGGTGATGCCGAACAAGTAGTCTGTTCAGGCATGAGTAAGTGAAAGAGAGAAGTTTGACTATTGTCTCAGCATTCTACTATTTGGTACACAACTTTCAAAAAGAGGGCAGTCATTTGGCTTGGCATGTAAAGTGGATCAATAAAGAGATACTTGGCTTCAGTCAGAGTCGATTGGAGTAAGAAGATTCATTCTTACTAGTCCCTCTAGTCCTTAAGCTCAGCTACAAGTTAAAGGCCTAGTAGCCCGATTCCTATCATTCCCCTTAGGTTGATTTAGATTAAGGATCAAATCCGAATGGTCTTTAGTTAGCTCTTTATCAAGGTGATATGTATTAAGGTCGACAATGTTGAAGGTGTTAGAAACCCCATAATCTTTTAGCAGCTCCAAGTTAGAGGCATTGTCATTAATCTTCTAGAGGATTCTAAAGAGTCCTTTAGCTCTTGCAGATAGCTTATTCCTCCTCTTATACGAAAACTATTTGTTGCTGAGGTGCAACTACACGAAGTTTCTTAGTTAGAATTGTTTAGGTGTTCTACCCTTAGCCTTCTCTCACATACCCTTAGCCTTCTCTCACATTCTTCTAGTGGTTTGGTCAACATGCCAAGTAACTTTGTTGTAAATGTGTTGAAGGGACTGTACTTAAGCTCTCGAGTCAAGGTCTTCTCACTCAAACTCAAGAAAGGAAACTTGAGATTGAAACCATCAACAACCACAAAGGGGGTATGCTCGATGGTGTCATATACTGTTTAATTGTAAGCAAATTTTACCACCGATAAGCAGATGTCCTAATTAACCAAGTTTTTGCACACTATAGCATGGAGCAACGATCCCAAAGTGCAATTGACTACCTCTGTTTAGCCATCCATTTAGGAGTGATAGGAAGTACTAAATAGCAGTTTAGTCCCCATCCATCACCATAGAGTTCTCTAGAAATGACTCAAAAACTTTAGATCTCTGTTTGATACTATGCCTCTCGATACGCCGTGTAACCCTATAATTTCCTACAAGAAAAGAAAAGCAACAGTTGAAGTATCGTTAGTTTTGTTGCAGAGTGTACCATCTTGCTAAGCCTATCTACGACAACCATTATAGAATCTTTGCTTTAGGTAGTTCACGATAATCCAAGAACAAAGTCCATGCTTAATTTAGTCCATGGTTTCGTCAAAACAGGAAAAAGTATTACTTTCCCTTACTCGGTTAGGCATTTAGCCCTCTAGCATGCGGTACAACCTTATATAACTCGATGCACATGTCATCTCATTCTCAACTAAAAGAAATGACTATTCAATAGTTCACAAGTCCTTCTCTCCCTAAAATGTCGGAGAGTCCACCACTCTAGGCTTTTCTGATAAGTAATTCTCGTAGAGAGCAGGTCACCATGCACAATTTTCCTCCTTGAAACAAGTATCCATCTTCCACATAGTACTCGTCCATTATCCTTCCATCGACACATCACATAAATATGGGTCTGAAGTATGGATCCTCAAAGTACTGCTCTTTAATGTTTGTAAACCTAAACAATCTAGTCCACAATTTAGTCAGAAGTACATGCCTTCTCAAAAATGCATCTACAACTACGTTGCTCTTTCCTTGTTTGTATTTTATTACAAAGTCGAACCATTCAAGGAATTCGACCTACCTTGCCTGCCGCTTTGACAACTTCATTTGACTTTAGAGATACCTCAAAGATTCATAGTCAATGTAGATGACAAATTCTCTTAGCAACAGATAATGCTGCAATACTTGTAATTTTCGGATCAATGCTAAAAGTTTTTTGTCATATACAAAGTAGTTTAGTTAAGGTCTTCTAAGCTTCTCACTGTGGCAGGCAATTAGTCGACCTTTTTGCATTAGGATAATGCCTATCCCAATGCCTAACGCGTTACACTTCAGCTTAAATATTTTTTCGAAATCAGGTAGAACTAGTACAGGAGTGGAGGTCAACCTTTCCTTTACCTCGAAAAAACTTCTCTCTTCCTTCTCTCCCCATCGGAAGTTGATGTTCTTCTTTGTCAGTTCAGTAAGGGGTACAGCGAGGGTGCTGAAATTCCTTATGAATCTTCTGTAGAAGGAAGTCAGTCCATAGAAACTTCTTACTTCACCATAAGTAGTAGGTATCAGCCACTCGACAATTGCTCGGATCTTTTCATTATCTATTTATAAGCCTACTCCACTAACTACATAGCCTAATAATACCACTTCTTCTTAGCAAAAGCAACATTTCTTAAGGTTGCTAAATAATCTCTCGGCACGAAGGACATTATAACTACTTAAAAATGTTCACAGCGAACCAGTATGTCAGCTCTATACACTAAGATTTCGGCAAAAAATACCATAACACATTCCCCATTAGATGTCTTAACACATGGTTCATCAGTCTCGTGAAAGTGCTCGGGGCATTCGACAAGCCAAATGGCATGACTATCCACTCATAGAGTCTATGCTGAGTTTTGAATGTATTTTTCCATTCAACTCCTAACCTCATGTAAATTTGATGGTAGCTAAACTTCAAATAAATCTTGTTAAAGACCATAACTCCACTCAGTTCATCAAGCATGTTGAAAACTCGGATTTTAAACATATTTCATATGGTGATTTTATAGTATTTTCCGTACATTTTTTGTTTTCTTTAAATAAATTGATACTTAATTTAGTAAAATTTTAATTTGAAGGTTTGAACGCGTTCTAGGATCGAAAACGAAGAAAAGGAATCAAATTTCACTTAATTCGGAGTTCAAACGAAAGAGTTACGAAGTTTTGAAGTTACACAGTCCATGTAGAAAAATTTGCTAGGTGCAGAAAGTTACACGACCTGGGGACATGGCCATGTCTCAGGCCGTGTTTGGTAACGAAAAAAGAATCCTTATAATACATATATAAAAGGATATCTGACGGTTTAGGGGAAAAAAAAGACAGAAGAGACATTAAAGAAGACAAGAGACTTAAGGAGAAAGAGAAGAAAAAGGCGAGAACAACACCGACTTCAAGATTGGAGAGATTTTTCATCAATTAAAGAGGTTTTCCATGTTTTATTTTACGTTATTGATGGAATTCGTTTTCAGATTCATTATCATAGCTTAGAATTCGTGTATTTAGGATTATGGAACCTAGGGTTTCATGTGATTCTTGGATTGATTTAGAAATTTCAATAAAGTTTCTATCTTTACTTGATTCAATTATGTCGTTTAATTATTGATTGATATTTCTAGAATATCAATATATGATATTATGCATCTTGATTGAGAAATTGCATGTGTAATTACATCTTTACATAATTGAAGAGGATTACATGTATACTTAGAGATAAGATACATGTTTCTTTCGGAAAGTTAATTATTTGTATGTGAATTCATTATACATTAATGCAATTCTAAGTTATATTACTAAGTAAAGAGAATCCGGTAAATAATTTAGGATTAGGGTTAATATGCTTGAGAAAGGTATTAATTGAGTTGTGAATCCCTCCGGTTAAGAATAATAGAAACCAAATTGAACATATTTTAAGCGATCACATATTAAACTCTAGGGGAAATAATTCCTAAATACGTTATTGCTTTCTTGAAGTCGTTCTTAATTTTATTGCTTTTTTAATTGCTTAATTAAGTCTTACAATTAAGTTAGTTTTTTAATTTTAGTATTTTTAATTAATTCAAACTTTCATAATTTTCCGGTTAGATAATAAAGCTAGGGTTAATATTAGTACTCGAAGTCTCTGAGGGATCGACTCGAACTCACATTCGCTATATTAAAACTGATAGGTGCACTTGCCTGATATCAAGTTTTTGGTGTCGTTGCCGAGGATTTTCGATATTAAGAACACTAGTTACTTTATTACTTTAACCATTTTTTTTTTCTTTCTTTTGTTTTCATTGATTATTTTCATTAGCTAAGAGCTGCAATTGATTCTATATTTCTTACCCTTGCAATGCATGACTCGAAATAACTCGGAAGATTTGGTAGAACTTGATCCTGAAATTGAGAGAATTGCCCTTCAAAATTTGAGATCGCGACCTAGACAAATTGTGGTGACCATTGACAATGAGTTAATTGTTGAAATCAAGGAAGAAGGTGAAGAGCCCAACACTCAATTTATCGAGCAAGAAGATCCACCACACATGGCTAACAACGGGAATGAAGCAAATCGGACCATGTCCGATTATTCAAGGCCTACACTTATTGGAGCTGACTCTAGTATTACAAGGCTAACCGTCGCGGCTAATAACTTCCAAATTGCACCTAATATCATACAAATGGTACAACAATATGTTCAGTTTAATGGTTTCTAAGATGAAGATCCTAATGCCCACATCTCTAGCTTTCTAGAGATGTGTGATACATTTAAAATCAACGAAGCCACGGATGATGCCATCCGACTGCGGCTATTTCCTTTCTCCTTGAGGGGTAGAGCAAAACAGTGGTTGAACTCCCTACCAAGAAATTCAATCACAACTTGGAATGAACTGGTAGAGAAATTTTTGGAGAAGTATTTCCCACCTGCAAAGACCGCTAAACTTCGGAATGATATTTCTTGTTTTGCTCAATTGGAAGCGGAGACGCTATATGACACTTTGGAGCGGTTTAAGGATTGCTCAGGAGGTGCCCACATCATAGCCTCCCACTATGGATGTAGATTTAGACTTTCTATAATGGTCTCAATTTATCTACGAGATAGATGATTGATGCATCCGCAGGAGGTACTTTGAACACAAAGACACTTGAGCAAGCACAAAACCTGATTGAAGGAATAGCGATGAATAATTATCAGTAGGAAACCACCAAAGCCAAGCAAAAGGCTATGGGAATTTATGATGTGGACTTGACCACTGCTTTGGCAACCAAGGTGGACCTATTGAGTAAGAAGATTGATGCACTCTCAATTGGCCTTCAACAAGTGTAATCAGATGTAAGTGATTTTGGTATGCAGGGGTATGGAGCACAAGAACAACTGGAACAGGTAGATTATCTAAGAAATCCACCTAAGCAACAAAATAACCCCTACAGCAACACTTACAATCCAGGATGGAGGAATCACCCCAATTTCTCGTAGGGAAACTAAAACCAAGGCCAGCAGAAGACCAACTTTGGCCCACCTGGATTTCAAAGACCATTCCCACCTCCTCTCCTTCAAGAAAAGAAGTCCAGTGTAGAAGAACTTCTAACAAAATACATTCAAGGCAATGAGGCATGTTTATCTAACATTGAATCCTCATTGAGGAATCAAGAGGCTTCAAATCACAACCTTGAGAACCAAATTGGTCAACTTGCAAAGCTAATTTCTGAAAGACCGCAGGGAACACTCCCAGGGAATACCGAGGTCAATCTTAGGGAACATGTTAATGCAATGACCTTAAGAAGTGGTAGAAAATTGCAAGTGGAGAAGAAGGAAGGTAAAGAAGTAGTTGAGAAAGAAGTGGAAGTCAACCGTAAGGAAGATGCAAAGCCACTAAAATCAAAAGAAAGTATGAAATCACCAAAAGTGAAGGAGTACAAGCCTCCCATCCCTTACCCGCAGCGCCTTAAGCAAAGTTACATTGATCAGAATAAGAAATTCGGTAAATTGCTTGATGTTTTCAAACAATTACACATTAACTCACCTCTTGTTGATGTCATCTTACAGATGCCAAAGTATGCGAAATTTTTAAAAGATCTTCTATTGAATAAGAGGAAGTTAGAGGAGCTTACAACCATCACCTTGAACGAGGAATGCTCGGTACTTCCCCAAAAAAAGCTGCCATAAAAATTAAATGATCCAGGGAGTTTCACTATTCCTTGTATGCTTGGCAATTTGTTAGTAGATAATGCATTGGCAGACTTAAGAGCTAGTATAAATTTGATGCCGTATAAATTGTTCGAAAAGCTAGGGTTAGGAGAACCTAAATTAACGGGCATGAGTCTTCAATTAGCCGATAGGTCTATCACATACCCTAGAGGCATCATAAAGGATGTTTTAGTATAAGTAGAAAAATTCATCTTTCCCGTGGATTTTGTTATACTTAATATAGATGAAGATATCGAGGTGCCAATCATTTTAGGTCCACCCTTCCTAGCTACCGCTAAGGCTGTTTTTTATATTAGTGAGCATAAGTTGATATTACGGGTCGGGGATGATGAAATAATTTTTAAAACTCCAGAGGCAATGAACAAATTTCTTGACCCAGAGGACATAAGTCACAACGTTAATGCCACTAATGTCGTTATATCTACATGTGTGCAGGAAACTCTTACCAAAGATTCCTCAAGCTATTGAATGCAAAAGGGAGATGAAAATTTGGTGATTAAGCTCAATTGTGCAGAAGTGGCAGCTCAAATAGAAGTTCATGAATCCATTGTAGACAAGAAGGGGATTGATCCACTTCATAAGCTAAAGGATCGTAGGTTAAAATCTTTCAAAGAGAAGCCACCAATTTTGGAACCAAAACTGTCAAAAAATCATTTGGAACATGTCTTTATGGTGAAAAGTTCAAAACTCCTAATGACAACTGCATCTAAGCTAAAAGCAGACAAAATGAAGAAGTTTAGGCTATATGAATTTGATAAGTGGCATGATAACGAGAGAAACTATGGAAGTTATTCACCAATGAAATGGAATTGGTAAGGTCGATGGCAGAAGGGTAAATTTACACTCGTATGGAGGGTTCGAAAGCGAGATACAGGAGAAGTCTTATCTCTACCTGGATGAAGAAACATGAATTGCAAGACATATCTCATCGAGCTATTGACGTTAACTATAACGCTTCTTAAGAGACAACCCATGTTTAACTTTGCTTACACTTTAGTTCTTTAAGTTTATTTCATTTTATTTTTCTTTTATCTAACTTTGCTTTGTTTTTTTTTTTATTTGTTTCAATTCTAGTCATAGTTTTTTTTTTTCCCTTTTAATTTCATTTTTGTTCTTCTCTTTAGTTTTCTTTTTCTTATTTTTCTAGTTTAATTATTTTTATTTCTTTAAGTTTCTTTTATTTTTAAATTAAATTCATGATTCCAAAAAAAAAAAAGTTATACGGGCAAGGGACATGGTTGTGTCCCAGCTCGTGTCCATCCAGGCCTTTAATCTGCCCACGCACAGAAAGTTACACGGGCGTGGGACACGGTCATATCCCAGCCCGTGTCCGCCCAGCTTTTACTCCATGGGTACAGGAAGTTACACGGGCGAGGGACACAGTCATGTCTCAGCCCGTGTGCGCCTAGTATTCCCAAGTGCCTACAGAAAGTTACACGGGCGTGGGACACGATCGTGTCCCAACCCGTATTCGTCCAGTTTTCATGCACGGGAACAAAAAGTTATACGGGCATAGGATACGATCGTGTCCCAGCCCGTGTACATCCAGAATCTATACGACAAACACAGAATGTTACACGGACGTGGGACACGATCGTGTCCCAGCCCATATCTGCCTAAACCCTACACGATTCAGCATACACCCTATATATTCAAACACACACACACTCTCTCATACACTTCCACACATCAACACATATTTCTTTTCTCTTCTCTTCTTCTTCTCCTCACGATTTACTTTTCATTAACACATTTCTTCATCAAATCTAACCCGATCCAATGTTTCTTCTCAGGTCGTCAATGGAAAATTATGAAAAGTAGATTGTTTGAAGGAGGTCCACATTTGTTACATCATGTTCCACTCATGAGGGGCACTATTGTCGAGCTACTAGCTACCCTTTCTCTACTAGAATCTCTTATGCTTCAAGGCAGGGAAGTATTAGTTTCTTTTTCAACACATGTATTTCCTTTTTCCCTATGATGTTTTTTCTTGTTTGATATCTTGTTATTATGCTTTCTTAGTCGTACATTGAGGACAATGTACGTTATTAAGTGTGGGGAAGGGATATATATAAATTTATTACTATTTAGGATACCAATTATTCACATTTGACCCAATTAATTTTTAAGTTAACTTACAATAGGTGATTACAAGTGTTTCGCCAAATTAACTGTTTCGTCTTGATTATTATTGATCTTATTATACTTTACTAGAATTGATTAGTCAAATTTTTGGAAGGCAAAGTTACGAGTTATTTAGCTTAGGACTTTAAGACTTGAGATTGGAGCAACATCACTAGTTGAGAGTTAGTCATGGTTATTTTTAAATTTACTTTTATGTATACCTTTCTTTTAGAAATTTTTAATAGTCCTATAATTTTTAGCAAACAAACAAATAAAATTCTTCTTTTGAGAAACCCCTGAAAAATCACAATGATTGGGGGTCAAAAGTAATAACAAGTGTATGAATAGAAAAAATTGGTAAGGATTCGTCTTAGTCCATCAGAAGAGCAAGATTGAGTCCCAATGCCAATTCAAATGAAAAAAAAAAAGAAAAAAAAAAGAAAAGAAAAAATTGATATGGATCGGCCTTGGTCCGTCAGAAGAGCAAGGTTCTTTCCCGCTATCAATATAAAGAATAAGTTGGTATGGATCGATCTTGGTCCATTAGAAGAGCGAGATTCTTTCCCTCTACCAACATAATTGTGCTTAAATAAGGTCAATTTAAAAAGACCTCTCAACAAAAGCATGAACTAGGGGGATGATCAAAGGATGAGCGAATGTAAAATGTGTTTGTTTTAGATTATAGCGCTTGGTGAGAGGGAAAAGAGAATTGTATACACTTTAGTCAAATGGACAAAATTTTTATGACTCTTTCTCGATTGGCGAGATGTTAATCCAATTTTTAGTTTAAGAATTCTTGGTTAAATGACTTAGGTAAACTTTGATTTTCATAAATTAACTAGTGAACTCTAATATTAAGTATTGTTGGAGCATTCGAATATGGTCAGATGAAATTGGTTGACTTCATTATTGCAAGTTAGTTGAGAATGATTTTCTTACTTTTCTACGAGTCAAGTGTATTCGTTCACCGGTTTCCTAAATAGTGATAAATTTTGTTTAGCGTTTCTTATCCCGAAAGTTTTGTTTTGATTTATTTGCGTGAGGACAAGCAAATGCTTAAGTGTGGGGAAATTTGATAACTCGGATTTTAAACATATTTCATATGGTGATTTTATAGTATTTTCCGTACATTTTTTGTTTTCTTTAAATAAATTGATACTTAATTGAGTAAAATTTTAATTTCAAGGTTTGAACGCATTCTAGAATCGAAAACGAAGAAAAGGAATCAAATTTCACTTAATTCGGAGTTCAAACGAAGAAGTTACGAAGTTTTGAAGTTACACAGTCCATACAGAAAAATTTGCTAGGTGCAGAAAGTTACACGACCTGGGGATATGGCCATGTCTCAGGCCGTGTTTGGTAACGAAAAAAGAATCCTTATAATACATATATAAAAGGATATCTGACGGTTTAGGGGAAAAAAAAGACAAAAGAGACATTAAAGAAGACAAGAGACTTAAGGAGAAAGAGAAGAAAAAGGCGAGAACAACACCGACTTCAAGATTGGAGAGATTTTTCATCAATTAAAGAGGTTTTCCATGTTTTATTTTACGTTATTGATGGAATTCATTTTTAGATTCATTATCATAGCTTAGAATTCATGTATTTAGGATTATGGAACCTAGGGTTTCATGTGATTCTTGGATTGATTTAGAAATTTCAATAAAGTTTCTATCTTTACTTGATTTAATTATGTCGTTTAATTATTGATTGATATTTCTAGAATATCAATATATGATATTATGCATCTTGATTGAGAAATTGCATTTGTAATTACATCTTTACATAATTGAAGAGGATTACATGTATACTTAGAGATAAGATACATGTTTCTTTCGGAAAGTTAATTATTTGTATGTGAATTCATTATACATTAATGCAATTCTAAGTTATATTACTAAGTAAAGAGAATCCGGTAAATAATTTAGGATTAGGGTTAACATGCTTGAGAAAGGTATTAACTTTAGTTGTGAATCCCTCCGGTCAAGAATAATAGAAACCAAATTGAATATATTTTAAGCGATCACATATTAAACTCTAGGGGAAATAATTCCTAAATACGTTATTACTTTCTTGAAGTCGTTCTTAATTTTATCGCTTTTTTAATTGCTTAATTAAGTCTTATAATTAAGTTAGTTTGTTAATTTTAGTATTTTTAATTAATTCAAACTTTCATAATTTTCCGGTTAGATAATAAAGCTAGGGTTAATATTAGTACTCGAAGTCTCCGAGAGATCGACTCGAACTTACATCCGCTATATTAAAACTGATAGGTGCACTTGCCTAAATCACATGTCTTCTAATCTCGGGATAGGATACCTATATTTGATCATAGTCTTAGTCATTGCACAGCTGTCAACATATATTCACTAAGTTCCATCCTTTTTTAGTACTAAAAGCACCAACATAGTGCAAGAGCTTAGACTTTCCCTTATATATCCTCTCTCTAGTAATTCATTAACTTATCATTAAAGCTTATAAGCTTGTTCGGGACTCATCTTATTAGCTGGCTTATTCGATAAGGTGGTATTGAGTATTAAGTTAATGCAATGTTCTATGCCTCAAATTAGGGGCAACCTCATGAGTAACTATTTTGGGAACAGATCAATATATTCATCCAGCAATACTTTCACTTCTAAGGTTAGCTTACCTCTCTCCTTCATTTCTAGCAGGTGTCTGACCAATATGAGGGATGACTTGTCATCATTGATGACCTCTCGAAGCTCGGTTCTACTCATTACTAGAGTCTTCTTCGATCCGAGAGCAAGTTTGGCCTGCAGTTTGTTAACTTCACTCGGTGGCATCAGGTTCAATGTAATCTTCTAGCTATCCTTCTCGAATAAATATATGTTCTTGTAACCATCATAGATAACTTTTCTATCAAATAGCTATAGTTGGCTAAGCAATACGTGTAAGGTATACATGGGCAGCACATCATAGAGAATTTCATCGAAGTAATTTCTAATAGTGATCGACAGTAGTACTTATCGAGTGACATGTAATGGTCCCTTCTCACTTAGCCAATGCAACTTATACAGTCTTAGGTGTGCAATAGTCAACAACTTTAACCTTATGACTAAATCAGTTGATGTTACTTGGTGCAACTTCCACTATCAACAATTAGCATACTCACCTAATCATTTACTCTACAGGTGGTATGAAATAAGTTCTCCTTCTACTTATCCTCGTATGAGGGTTCTGAGTTCATTACGTGTCAGAAAACCAAGACCAATTGATTTAAGTCTTAGACGAACACGTCCTCTTTAACCATTTCATTATCACGTGAAACTTCTTTCTTAGCAAGGTTCTCCTCCTTCGTTCTTCAATTCGAGCACTAACCAGCCATATGTCCAAACCCTTGGCATTTGAAGCACTTGATCTAGTTTGTTTTATTACTAGATCCTTACTCTTTCTCATAAGTTTGAGTCTGTATGGCACTGTTAGTTCAGCCTTTCTGTTCAACTCGGATATCTACCTTTTAGATCTACTCTGATGGGAATTAGCCTCTAACTACATCCAAGCCAAAGCCGATGCCAACCCTTTAGAAAAAGATGCTAACTTGTTCTAACTTGAGGCTAAACAATTCAAGGCTGAGGTTGAACAGATTTCCCTAAGGCCAAGCAAATGACAAAAGGCTGAGGGGAAGAAAAGGAGCCACTCAGCAACAAGTCTATCATCTTCTAAGAAGATGAGAGACCACACAGTCGAGGACTCAGGACCAAAGAACCATTCAACATGACCTCGAGAGACTAGTGCCAACTAATTCTAGCACTTAGCAATTACAGGCTAACCTCCTAGTGTCTTGGCTAAGCTACGCAAGATGTCAGGGACCCCTTCTTGAACCTAAACATCCAACTGCTGACCCCACCCAGTTTGGATCTTGCTCCTTCCTAGACATGTTGACTAACTACATGCCAAGTTCTATAAAATGTACAATTTTGTATTCTTGTATTTGTTTTCCTTCATTTTATTTATGGGCTTTATTTTTTAAGGTTTAAGGCCTTATACATTATTCATAATTTTGCCACTAAGGTTTAGGACTTACTATAAATAACAACATTTATACTAAAACAGATAGATAGAGATATAGACATTTAAAGAAGAATATGGAAATTATATTCCCATACAGAGTGAATCTTTCCTCTTTTGAGCAAGGCTATACTTGAATTAGCATTTTCCAAATTATCAAGTGTTGATTAAACTCTTTAATCATCCCTACATTCTTATCAATCTTGACCCTAAGATTGTGGTAAACCCATTCATTTGAATAGTTTAGTAAGTCATATCTAACCTCTCATTTGAAACCCCAAGTGACATTTAGTGTTTGTAAGTCGTATGGAACTTTATTTCGAGCTCAAACCCTTGGTTGTGTTTGTGACTTAGTATACGACATCCATCCATATTCACCATCAAAACATTCATGTTCTTCGTACCCATTTTCTTTTGAATACCAATTCCTATTCATTTGAACGTCCGTTGCCATTTCTAGATTGATCCCTATTAGGTTCGGTACTCAAAAGAGCTCGATGACTTCCCTGTCTTAGTCAGCTAATCGATAGTCTAGTCGGTACTCGGCCTCTTTTCTACCTCTTTACTCATTGAGCTATTCAAATGGCTTCATCCATTGTGGTGAATCATTGGAGTTTCATAATATCTCGAATGTCACCTCTCAATCTAATAAGGAACCTGGAGATTGTTCGTACTGGTGGTTTCTCAACTTCATAGCAAATCATAAGCATTTGAAATTCTTGGACATACTCGTCAACAAATTGATCTCCTTATCTTTACTCCTCAAGCCAAGTAAAAATATCTTACAGATAAGTATCTAGTACAAATATGTTTTTAAGTATTCTCTTCATCTCAATCTAAGTATTAATCTCTCTATAACCTTCTTATCTCCTCATAACCTGGAAATTCTTCCACCCTATGACAACGTATCCAAAGAACTCAACAGCAATAGTTCTCACTTTTTCGTAATCCTCATATTAGTAATAGTCAAATATACTCTTCTTCTCCATAAAACTCTTCCTCTTCCTCATCCTCTTCTCCCTTGTCTCTCAAATCAATCCTTCTCCTTATTTATCTACCTATTCCTCCACCTCAAACTTATTGAGCTAGATTCTAACCTCTCACAAGTTAAGGAGATTTAGGGTATTATTTATGGCTTCAGCAAGTCGGTAAGCCAACGCATGAATAGCTCAGGTTAAATCTACTAAGAGGTTAGCAACCTCATCAAGTCTCTTATCAACGCTCTTAAGAGTACCTTGAGACTATTAGCTATGGTGGATAACTCTACTATTGTCATCTCCAACACCAACGTTAACACTTGGTTCCATCATTTTCTCCAATCTTGAACTCTTCAATTAGGTGTTTCAGCAAACACTTTCACAAACTAGATTTTTAACAATCAATAAACACAACAATTAAATAAACACAGTAACTTGCTCTGCTCCATACATGCAAAACAAAGTATAGATAGAACTTTGAAATAATCTATTACAACTCAAACAAAATCTCCACTCTGTTACCAAGATGATGTGAATTGTAGGCAAGGATAGACATGCCCGGTTGTTGAATGAGTGTAAGCTTACTGAAAGCTTGAAGAAAGGGTGATGCGGGAACATGCGAAAGAACGGAAAAGTGAATGAAAAGTAGGCAAAAACCCACAAATAGCTCCAGATGATGTGACGTACCAATGGAACTTCCAAGGATTCATGGCGTAACTCAATATGATGCACAAATTGGTCTAAAGAGGTTATTCACCACCTAGCCTTGCTTAAGGGTTAGAATAAGAGTGAAATGAAAGTAAACAATCAATGTTTATGAGAGGAAATATAAAGTGTATTAATGGTAATCTAATTATCTACAGCTACATGTATAAGGGGTATATATACCCGATAAGTTATGGTAACTTGCCAAAAAAGGGAGAAGACAAAAAAGGATATTGTCCTAAAGAAGTAATATACAAGAATTCAAAAGGGTAAAAATGAATATTCATGGAAAGCAATGATTATGTAGCAGATTCTACATGTGGTCCATACATGTGGCAAAGGTTCACTAGCATTATAGTTGGAGGATACAAACCAAAAAGTATGATTAGATTGCTTGTCTCGAGTAGGGGTAATAGGGGATTAGTCTAGGGTCACTTTCTCGGCCTCTCGGCAAGTATGATGCCGTGCAAGTGGTCAACTCAAGAATGAGTAAGTTAAAGCGTGAGGATTGGCTGTTGTCTCGGCATTCTACTATTTGACACACAACTTCTAAAAAGTGGGCAATCATTCGGCTTAGCATGCAGAGTGTATTGACAAAGAGATACTCAACCTCAACAAAAGTTAGCTAGAGTAAGAGAATTCACCTTGCCAGTCTCTCTAGTCCTCGGGCTCAGCTACAAGTCAAAAGCCCAATAACCCAAATCCTATCAATGGTTCTCTTAGCAAGGAAATTAAAACTATATTTTGAGGCTCACCAAATTGTTGTCCTCACTAATCAACCATTGTGACAGGCATTGCTACAATTAGACTCCTCCAGAAGGATGATGAAACTTACCTTAAAGCTAAGTACCTATGGCGTACAGCACAAACTTAGAATGGCTTTAAAAGCTCAAGTGCTAGTAGATTTCTTGGCAAAGTTTATTGGTGAGGAAGATAGTGTGGAGGTTGCTAAGAAACCTGCATGGTACCTTTATGTAGATGGCTCTTCCATAAGTGAAGGAAGTGGTGTAGGCTTTGTTCTTAAAGGCCCCCACAACGTCAATGTCAATTATGCTTTAAAGTTTAGATTCCTAGCTAACAACAACAAAGCGGAATATAAAGCTTTAATTGCTGGACTTAAACTGGCGAAAGAGATTGGTGCTGAGAAACTTGAAGTATTCTCTAATTCACAACTGGTGGTGAATCAAGTCATAAGAAGTTATGTGGCAAGGGAAGAAGAAATGAGCAAGTACCTGTTAGTAGCATAAACGCTCACTAAAGAATATCAATCTTTCTCAATCTACAATGTTCCGAGAAGTAAGAATATTGCTGCTAATAAGTTCTCCAAGTTGGCTCGTATGGCATTCCTTGACTTGTGTGACAAACTTTTTGTCGAATTTCTCCCATAAAAGAGTTTATCTACTGTCTTGTAGAGTTGTGAATTGGCTCCTTACCCAAGAGACAAGTCTTGAATGGACCCCTTTATAGATTATTTGAGATTGTACCCTCCATAATGACAAGAAAGAAGTACAAAGATTGATTTATCAAGCTATGAATTACACACTAATAGATGGTCAACTATACAAATATGGCATATTACAACCCTATCTTCAATGCCTTCCTCTAAGAGATGCATAATGGGTGTTATCTGAACTACACAATGGTGTATGTAGTTACCACATGAAAACACAAATATTGTATGACCATGTAGTACAACTCAGCTACTATTGACTGACCATGACAGAAGATGCAAGGATAGTTGATAAGCTGTCGACCACTGGTCCTCTTACTTGCATATAACTCCAAAGCCTCTAGTCTCTCACCAGAAGAATTCTCTATCATCAACTTGCTGATGATGAGAAACACTATGTAGAAGGAAGATGGTTAAACTCCTTGACAACATTAAAAGGTTACACCTAACTTTATTCCTTCTCTAGTGCCGGTGCTAACTATTCCCTAGCCAAAGACTATACCGATTGATTTGACTTTCCTACCAAGTAACATGAGCTAACCTCACCATGGCCGAGTACTCCCCTCTCGGCATCTTTCTAGTTCTCACGACATCACTTATAGTCTCGGCCTCTTTGTTGCCCCAACATCTTGATTCCCTTCGCCTGCTATGATTAGAAAATATATATACGAAACTAATATTGTACTACTACTTATCCATTTTACCTGACATTAAACTAATTTTTCCTTTTTGGTTGTTTGTCCTTTTTACCCTTTTTCATATGTACTAGGAATCCTTCTTTTTTGTATGCCTTTTTGTAATTTCTTTATTTATATTGTTATCCTAGGGACTTACTATAAATAATCCATTCTCCATGTAAGCCGAAATTATCTTACCTTATAAATAGACATTAAATATACTATTCTTACGAAATAACCCTCTCTAAGTCCATTTTCATACGCTTTTATACAATCTTGGTGAGTTGCTGAGGATTAGTAGTAGGTGGACTATGACATCATTTTGTGTGTCATATTAAGTGAAGTGTCAAGTCGTGTTATGTTTGCTAGCGTGTCATATCCTCCAAGTAGCTTTATGTCAACTACTCTAGTTAGTTTGTAGACCTACTCACTCTATTTTCTTTAATATCTTGAAGGATCCATTGGTTCAAATTTATTACGGTAGGTCCTAATGATAACAGAGCTCCTAAACACATTAATAGCTATTCGGTATTGTTCACAATGCCAGAAACATGAGGCTTTGAGTCATGCACCTTCAACTGAATTATGCTGCCTATTTAGTCCTTAGCTGTAGACTCTATAAATTTAACCTTCTAAACATGATGTCGGACTAAAGTATCGTAGATATTTCCCTAATTCGATAAGACTACATAAAATGAAAACTGACTAAAATTTTAAACTCGAAACTTAAAATGAACTTGAAAGGCCCTATTATACGATTTGGAAACCCTAATCATGCAAGAAAATCCCAATCCCTACATACGCGTTCTTTTAAAAATGTAAACCTAAACTTAATAGAAACCATAAATATCAAATCATAAAAATTTTTAAAACTTTATGAAATTATCTTAATGCTTGAAAAGCCATAAATTAATAAAATTATCAATAATTTTGTGAAATCATATAAAACTGATAACAAACAAATTAAGGATTATTTCAAGTAATAATAAACAACAAAAGTAAGCTAGTTAAAGGAATAAATTAATAAATTTAGAAAAATTATTTTACTTTTGTATATAAGTAGCCCCACAAAATATATATAAATATATATTATTAAGTAATTTCCTTCTCTTTTCTTAATCTATTGTATGATACATATATATATGTATATATATGTTACACAATAAAGCGATGATCCTAAATAATTAAGCTAATTGAACCTTAAGTTCTTAAGTGTAAGTCAGTTACTCCCGAGTTGGTGAAAAACCCTAAAATATATATAAACTCACTCAAACCCTAAACTTAGGATGATCACGGACTTACGACCCTAAATAAATAATTAAAAATATAATTTGAATAAATTTTTTTCAACTATAGAAAATTTTAAAATTTCTTAAGAAGCAACTGACAACCTACAAATTAATGTGAGAATCAAGCCCTAAAAGAATTTCATATAAGGTAATTCCCTTATTTTCACTTATAAGTCATGTTGCATAAGGATAAGTTGTAAACCCTACTTTTTAGTAAACTTGTGATTCAACTAAGAGTACTTTCCAAATGTTCATAAGAATAAACTAAGCTAAGAATTCAAGTTTGCATTTAAAACAAATTTAATTTTCCAATCCAAATGTCTATTATCGATAAAACTCGACTACGAGAACTACGGACTCTAAGTCACTCAAAACCTTAAACCCTAAAACAATTAAGGACTTATAACCCTAAGCGACTAATTGATAATTTAATTTGAATAATTTTATTGAAACTCTAGAAATTTTCATAATTTTGTAAGAATTAAATCATAACATACAAATCAATTTAAGAAATAAACTCTATAGAATTTCACATAAGACAATCTTTTTATCTTCATGCATAAGACTTGTGCACATGAATAAGTGAACCAACTAATCACCCTAAATAACTTATCAATTGAAAGTTGAAATCATTTATCAATTGATAACCTATCAAAAACTAGTGATAAGACATTTTCCTTATCATCCCTTCACTTATATTACATATGGACAAGTTATCATATTATTTTATGTGTTCGACTTTTAATTAAGTAACAAGACAACTCAATTCCCAAAGGAAGGCTATGCCTAGTCAACTTTCAATCACTCGATTATCTTACACATCTATTATTCACCCTTTAATACATACGTCATCTAGTCTTGTCAAAAAGTTGGCATTTGTACATATTAAAAGACAATCAATTAAAGCTTCTTGCATACACTTTTCCTCCCATTAAAAAATCTACCACTCTCTCCCTCTTTCACTTTAAACACAATTCAAAAAAAGAAACCTAACCCCACAAAACCCCACATTGCCGCTACCTTTTTTGCTTCATAACTCATGGCATAAAAGCTTAATTTTGTTACCTCTTTTTGTCAATTTCAAAAACCACTTTTAGGAACTTTAGAATATCTCCAAAAACCCACTTCAAAGATCAAGACCCTACTTTCAAAAGAACTTACAAGAAAAGGATGGAAGACAACAAGCTAAGAGGATATTTAGTTGCACCACTACTTTGTTTTTGCTTTGAGGACCAGTAAGTTGTTTCTTTGCATTAGTGGTTTAGAATTACATGTTAAGAGATCATGTTTTCATGAAGATATTAGCATGATTATAACATGATAAAATATCTAAACTATCTTAAGAAGTAAGCTTCTAAACCCCTTTACATGAAAGTTGAAATATGAGCATGCTAAGTTGATTTTATGTAAAGATATATGTTTAACACTTAGAATGAAAGATTTTAAGTTAAGAAAATCATGAAATGTGAACATGAATGAGGAGACATCATGCTGGATGTAAAGTATATGTGAGTCATTTAAATGTTATTTTCATTTCTATTAAGTTAAAAATGCTCAAACCTAGCTTTAGGTAATGGAAAATCCATTACATGAAGTTTTTATAAAGAAACCAACCTTGTGAGATACAAACTATGATATGAAAGTTATGATAAGTATGAGATCTACTATTTTCTTGTAAAGTATGAGCTAAGTAATCATCCTCTGGAAAAGAATTTAAGTTAAGATTTGAATGTAAGTAACCTAAATTCATAATCTAACCTTTAAACTTCAGGAAATGATGAAACAAGTTGAAAAACCAAGTGAGAACCCTTTGGATTCATCATGACCAAATTTGGAACATAAGTAAAAGCTACTTAAAAATATGATAAAACCAAGTGAACAAAGTGAAAAATCAACTAAAGTAAGTATAGCAATTATACAAAGCCTAAAACTCAAAACCGAGTCTAAAACTCTCAAAACGAGCCCAGAACTCTAAGTTAGGCCTTCATTAAAATTCTGACTAGCACTTTAAAATATTAAGAAAGGTTGTTTTGAAGCCCACAAGAAATCCACATAAGACTCCATAAGCCTAATAAAGTCACTAACTTTAGTTTGAACAAAAAATAAGCCCATTTAATAACTTAGGCCCACATAAAAGCCTAAAGAGTTGTTGTTAGCACCAAAAGTATAAACCAAAGTTGGAAGTCTAACCTTAAGGAGTATTCTAATTTTGGAATAAAGTCCTAAGCCCAAGCCCAAAGAATTTCTGAAGTTAGCAAAAAGCCCATGAAACAAACAAAGCCCAAAAACACCCCAAATCATGAAAATATAACCTCACTACATTAAAGTACACTAAAAACGATGAAGATTAACTATAAGGTCATAAAAATCGGATTTAAAATGAGAAATTTATATGCAATTGAACTTTTAAGTAAAATCGAGAAAAATTATGAAATCAAGTCAAATGTATAGCTTAAAGGGTTTTAGCTTAGTTTTCTAAGTTTTATTTCAAATCCTTATAGTATCATATTTGCATCTTACTTTGATTAACCCTTATAGTTGAATAAGTAAATTCTCGATGACTCTTTACTTGATTTTACTTATAGAATAGATGCACCTAAACTTATATATATATATATATTTGAATGCTCGTAAGATATGGGAAATGCATGTGTATGAATTTGTTAATGAATGCTATGGCTTATTAAATATATAATAATGAGAATTGTTTGTGATAATTTATACGTACAATTATATGGAATGAAATCGTCTTATCACCTTAAAAATCAGGTTAATCACCTATACGATTAAGAAATTAAATGGATCATGAATTCTCCATAATTACATTCGAATAACACCGACTATTGCTTCATGTAGAAGATGGGAAGGGATTGACAGGAAGATGATCCTCTTACAAGATTAGGCACCAACTATGTCATCATTTTTATTAAGTCTCTGTCCTAAACTGATGAGCTTACTAAGTGCCGAAAGTTGCTAACCATCAGCAAAGGGCCATGTCTTGTAGCTTCTGCTTAGGGCGTGTATTTGTAGATTGTGGAGGCCACCACATCACTAGACTTAAGATTTTGAAAATATGATTTATTATTCGATAATGAAAGTATATATATGTATATATATGTATATATATACATAGTTTTGTTTTGACTTAAGCATAATAGTGCAAATGAAATAAAACCCAAGGTCTAGAACTCGAATTTTGGTTTAGGTCGGTTAATTATCTCTAAACCCCAACTACATGGGGCATAATTTTGAGTCTATACATTTTCTAGGCCACTGCATCCGTTGTTTGACATACTGACTATTCATGCATTCATATGATTATGTATCTAATAAATTTTGCGATGCGATATTAATGAGGGTGTTTATCTTACTAAGCATAAGCTTATACCCTAATAGTTGTTTTCCTTATAGGTTGATCGATGGTTAGGACAAGGATAGGAATCGAGTGTAGAGTGCTACCATTGAATCGGTATGATGAAATGTTAGTGTAGTTAATTTGGAATGCTCCGAGAAAACAACTACTATATCAATTAAGTTCAATATCCTTAGTAAGTTCAATTTTTTTTTTTGAATTATCTATCTTATTTCACTATTTTGGTAGGGGATATCGATTCTCTACAATTTTAAGGAACTGTGGAATAATGAATATCCATAGTTATTTATATTATACATTGGGTTAATGAACTAAAATTAAAGACCCTAGCGATTAACTATTTAAAGTCTTGTAACATTTGACTTATAAGGCAATTTGCTTATCATGGGTACACATGTAGTATGGAAATTCTAGGCAATACTACTAGGCCCTTCTTAGGGTTACTATATTAGCCCTTTGTCCAATAGGCATTAGATATTCTCGAACCCTTCTTAAAGTCTACTACCCAACGACAATTTGTCATTGTTGCTATGAATTATTTTACAAAATAGGCAGAAGTCGAGGCTGTGGCAGGGATTGCTAAACAGAAAGTGGAGGCATTTGTTTTCAACTCCATAATATCAAGATTTGGAGTTCCTTTTATGATAATCGCAAATAATGGCCTGTTGTTTAACAACAACAAGTTTCAAGCATTTTATGAAAAATACAGCGTTCGCTTGAATTATACGTCAGTAGCATACCCCCAAACGAATGGACAAGTTGAAGTTGTCAACAAAATCATCTTGTACGACTTAAAGGGGAAAGTTAATCAAGTTAAGGGAAAATAGGTTGATGAACTGCCGAATGTCTTATGGAGGTACCGAACCACTTACAGAACTACAATAGGGAAAAACCCCTTTAAGATAACATATGGCATGGAAGCAGTTTTTCCAATTGAGTTGGATCTACCTAATCTACGAACATAGAATTTTGATATAATGGTTAATCAAGTTGGATTAACAACAAATTTAGACACAATTGAAGAAATTAAAGATATTGCAAGAGTAAGAATTGCGGCATACCAGCATAAAGCAGCTAAGTATTACAATCAAAAAGTAAAGCATAAGGTTTTTGAACCTAGGGACTTAGTTTGCCAAAAGCTAGAAGCCACTAGCATACAAGAAAGTCAAGGAAAACTCAGCACAAATTGAGAGGATCCTATCAGGGTTTGGAAAGTCGTTGGAAAGGGAGCCTATTGACTAGTAAGGTTGGATGGATTAATCATTTCTCATACATGAAATGCCAAGAATTTAAGACTCTATTTCAGTTGATTCCTTGGATGATGTTAATTTCCATTTGTAAGGCAATAGCTTAATTGTTTGTAAGGTGACAACCTACTTGTTTATAAGACAACAACCTACTCGTTTGCAAGACAATTAAATTTGACATTTTATTTTGTTTTTGGATCTATTTACAACTAATGAGTTAATAAGTTCAAACTGTATGGTAAACAAATTGACATAAGTCCAAGCCTATCACAGTTAACAAACTTCATAAATTTATCCTATAGCCAAGTAAAATGACTAGTCTACATCTTAAATGGCTAACTAACAATATCTATAAAAGACATAAGAAATGCATGTGAAATAAAATATACCAAGAAAAACCAAGTGTATGAAATAAAACATGTTGAGAAAAACTTAGCATGTGAAGTAAAATATGCTAAAAAACAAGAGCATGTGAAATAAAACATGCATATCAATAGAAAAAATCATATATGTTGGAAAAACACATCATATGAAATAAACTATGTTTGAGAATGATAGAATGAGTGAAATAAAACATACTGGAAATACTAAGTTATACAAAAAGTGTTTCTCATTTATCATCATATGATTACAATTACTTAGCCACTTAGCTCAGAGCACTATGTACAAAAAATAAAATTACAAGACAATCCCATAACCTATTTGTAGAGTGAGAAGAAGCAATTTTTGGATTAGAGGCTAAGGCCTTCTTGGAGCATTTTTATTTTTCGACGCTTGGGGTCTCAAAACAAGTAGATTTTTCTTTTCACTCATAGGGGATTTCCTTTGAGAGACATTCTTCGTCTTCCCTTGGATCCTCAACACAAGCTTCATTATTACCCCTCATATCAATCTCAGTACCTAATTCCTCATCATCATCCTCGTTGCAACTGCTGACTTTGTCGTCGACATTGGTGAAATTTAAGTACAAGAGATCATAATTAAGGTAAAGCTTGAGGATTTCCTCTCTCGCCACTTAGACCCCTTCCAACAATTTCTTCTACAATAGTCTCTCATATTGCCGATTGGGAGTGATGATGTCTAGTGCCTCTTCAATAGAGGGTCCTTTCTTCATAGTGTTGTGAACTGTAACTATGAACAAATAAGGCCAGCCACTAAATAGGTCTAAGCTTATCGAAATCTTAAAAGGGTAGTGATGGATAATGTGTAGAAGAATGATGCGAATGAAAAGTAAGTAAAACGCATGAATAGCTCCAATAGATATAATGTTCAATCTGCTTTACAGTTACATGTACAAGGGGTATTTATACCCAAGAATTTAGGACAACATGCCTAAAAAGGAAAAGAAAAAAAGGGCATTATCCTAAAGAAATAATGTATAAGAATACAAAAGGGTAAAAATAAATATTCAAGAAAAGTAATTATTAGTGTGGTAAATTCTAAACATTGGCAACGATACATTAGCGAAGCCGTTGGAGGATGCAGAAAAAGTCTACGGTCAGGTTGCTTGTTCGAGCAAGGGTAGCTAAGGATTAGTTTGGTCTCTCTCTCTCTCTCTTAGCTTCTCGGCAAGGGAGATGCCGAATAAGTGGTTGACTTGAGCTTAAGGGAGCAGGTACGAGTATTTAGCAGGTATCTCGGCATTTTAGCATTTGGTACACAATCTATAAGAGATGGGAAGTTATGTGGCTCGACATGCAGATTTGCTTGGCAAAGAGATCCTTAACATCAGTAGGAGTCGACTAGAATTCGGCTGTAAGTCAATGGTCTAGTAGCTTGATTCCCATCATCCCCTCTAGGTTGATTTGGATTTGAGATCAAATCCATAAGATCTTCAATCAGCTCTCCGTCAGGGTTATAGCGACTAAGGTTAGCAATGTTAAAGGTGTTAGATACCCCATAATCATCGGGTAACTTCAACCTATAGGCGTTATCATTCATCTTTTGGAGGATCCTGAAGGGTCCTTTAGCCCTTGTAGATAATTTGTTCCTCTTTTTGCTCAAAAACCGTTCCTTATTGAGGTGCAACCATACTAAATCTTCTTGTTGGAATTGTTTAGCCATCCTACCCTTAGCATTCTCTTGCATTCTTCTAGCAACTTAGTCGATGTGTCCAGTGACTTTATCATAGATGTGCTAAAGAGATTATGCTCTGGCTCTTGCATTTGGGTCTTCTCGATCTGATTCCAGCATAGGGGTGTGAACAAAGGGTAACTCTAGATTAATACCATAGAAAACTTCAAAGGAGATCCATTTGGTGGTGTCATGTACTGTCCGGTTGTAAGAAAATTTAACCACTAGTAAGCAAACATCCTAATTGACCAAGTTCTTATCCACTATAGCTCGAAGTAGTGATCCCAAAGCATAATTAACCACCTCTATTTAGCCATCAGTTTAGGGGTGACAAGAAGTATTGAATAGTAGCTTAGTTCCCATCCGATGCTACATGGTCCTCTAAAAATGGCTTAAGAACTTCGAATCTATGTTAGAGACTACACTTCTGAGCATGCGATATAACCATACAATCTCTTACAAGAAAAGAGAAGCAATAGCCAAAGCATCGTTAGTTTTGGTGCAAGGCATAAAGTGTGTCATCTTGCTAAACCGATCTATGAAAACCATTATAGAATCTTTTCCTTGGGAAGTTCGTAATAATCTAAGAATAAAGTCCATGCTCAACTCAATCCATTATTTTGTCGAAGTGGGCAAAGACATTGCTTTCCCTTACTCATCTCGGCATTTAGCCTTCTTGCATGCGATACAACTTTCGAAAATTCGGTACACATCTCACCTTATTCTTGGCTAAAAGAATGGACCACTCAGCAATTCATATGCCCTTTTCTCTCCAAAATGTCTAAACAATCCTCCACTATGGGCTTCCTTAATAAGTAGCTTCTACGGTTAACAAGTTGGTACGCATAATTTTCCCCTTCAAAACAAGTAGCTATCTTCCACATGGTACTTGTCCATTATTCTTCCATCGGCACATCACTTAAATATGGGTCTAAAGTGTGGATCCCTAGAGTACTACTCTTTGATGCTTGTAAACCCAAATAATCTGGTCTATAGTTCACTCAAGAGTATATGTCTTTTCGAAAGAGCATCGACAACTACATTGCTCTTTCCTTGTTTATATTTTATTACAAAATTAAACACCTTAAGGACTCATAGTTAGTATAAATGACAAACTCTCTTCATAGTAAATAATGTTGCAATACTTGCAGTGCTAAGATTAGCGCTAGGAGTTCTTTGTCATATACTGAGTAATTTAACTAAGGTCCTCTAAGCTTCTCATTGTAGAAGGAAATTGGTTGACCTTCCCACATTAGGACAACACCTATTCCATTGGCTAACACGTTACATTTTAGCTTGAATATTTTCCTAAAGTCAAGTAAAACTAACACCAAAGCAGAGATCAATCTTTCTTTTATCTCAACAAAGCTCCTCTCCTCCCTTTCTCCCCATCAGAAGTTAGTGTTCTTCTTTGTTAGCTCAGTAAATGGTGCAACGAAACTATTGAAATTCTTGATGAATCTTCTATAGAATGAAGCCAATCCATGGCAACTTCTTATTTTGACACAAGTAGTAGGAGTCAGCTACTTAACGATTGCTCAAATTTTCTCGTCGTCCACTCGTAAGCCTCCTCCACTTACTATATAACCCAAGAATACCACTTCTTCTTGGCAAAGGCAACACTTCTTGAGATTACCAAACAATCTCTTAGCACAAAGGATATCCATAACCACTTGAACATATTCACAATGACTCATCTATCATTACTGTAGACCAAGATATCGTCAAAGTACGCCATGACATACTTCCTTAGTAGATGTCTCAATACATGGTTCATTAGTCTCATGAAAGTGCTCGAGGCATTCGATAAGCCAAAGGGCATGACCATCCACTCATCTTCTAGCCTCATGTGAATTTGATGGTAGCTGGATTTCAAGTCAATCTTGGTGAAAATCTTAGCTCTATTCAATTCATCTAACATGTCTTTTAGCCTCAGAATATAATCCTTGTATTTGATCATAATCTTGTTCACAGCTCAATTGTCTACCCACATCTACTAAGTTCCATCCCTTTTCGGCACCAGAAGCACTGGTACAGCATAAGGGTTAAGACTTTCCTTAACATATCCTCTCTCCAGTAACTTATTAACTTGACATTAGAGCTCAAAAACCTATTCAAGACTTATTGGATAAGTAGGCTTACTCAATAGAGTAACGCCGAGTATTAAGTCAATGCAGTGTTTTATGCCTCGTAGTAAGGGCAACCCTTCGGTTAACTATTCTAAGAACAGGTTGGCATATTTGTCTAATAACTCTTTATTTTCTATAGTAGTTCACCCCACTCCTTCATCTTCAATAGGTACCTGACCAACGAGTCAGCTCGTCAACGTTGATGGCTTCTCGAAGCTCGGCTCTAATCATCATCAGAGTCTTCTTTGATTCGCAAGAAAGTTTTGTCAGCAATTTATTAACTTCTCTCATCAACATCAAGTTTAGTGTAATCTTTCGGCCATCCTTTTCAAATACATACATTTTCTTATATCTATCATGAATCTTCAAGAAAAGTAATGATTAGCATGGAAGATTTTACATGTGGTTCTGTATACGTGGTAGCGATACATTGGCGAAGCCATTGAAGGATATAGACAAAAGTGTACGATCAAGTTACTTATCCAAGCAAGGGTAGCTAAGGATTAGTCCAGTCTCTCTCTCTCAACTTCTTAGTAAGAGAGATGCTGAATAAGTTGTTGGCTAAGGCTTGAGTGAGTAGTCATGCATATTTGGAAAGTATCTTAGCATTTTAGCATTTAGCACATAATCTACGAGAGATGGGAAGTCATGTGGCTCAGTATGTAAAGTTGTTCGGTAAAGAGATACTCAGTCTCAATAGGAGTCAGCTAGAATAGTAAGATCCGCCTTGCCTGTTCCTTTAGTCTTTAGGCTTGGCTATGGGTCAATGGTCTAATGGCTTGATTCCTATCATACAATCTCCTCCAACTTGACAACATAGCTTTGCAACCTTACATTGTTGGTCTCTGACTCCTTGATTTGCACTTAGAGTTGATCTTCCTCATCGCTCATTATGTAGAGAGTTTGGCTTAGACACTAACACTCTTCTTTTTTCTCCTATAACTCCTCTTTTAACCTTCAGCTTCCTTATAGTACTCCTCAACTTTGGCCCTAAGCCTTAAGACTTCATCAGCTACTAAAGAGTATGTCAACTTCTCAATAGCTAGTTCTTCTTGGTATTTTTTTGCCTCTATCTTGACCCTTATTCTTGCATTCTCAACAGTAGCAATCTAAGCTTCGGAGGAATTGTACACATCCTTAATTTTTAGCAACAAGTCAATAAAGAATGATGGATATTCTAGATGACCTAGCAAAATACATGTAGACTATTATTGTTATTACCTTCTTCTTATCTTTGCCGACCTTATCCAAAGCTATTAGAACATAACTACTTATCTAAAAACAAATAGAAGTATTACCAACCAAACAAACCTAATAGTTAAAAGGATGCTAGAGATACTTACATCATATAGCTTGGTCGCGATATGAGCCTTGTTACAACCGCCAACCTTGTTGACATCCTTCTTCATGATCTTTTTATCTTTGGGAAGAATAATGCCTTCCATCAAAGCTAAAGATTTCATCCTGTCGCCTAAGGCCAAGTCGATATGTAAGATAATGTAGCTCTAACATAGGATGAAGTACTCACTAACCTTTGTGGTAAGGACAAATTTGGTACTATTGCTGCTAGGAGCTTTGTTGCATATAGCCTCCTTTGTCCTTTCGTCTAACTCTTTGAACTTCTTAGCAGGAGGGTTCGCCAATAAATTCCTTCCCACTCATCTTGTTAGTACTCCACATAGCCTCCGTTATAAGTGATGACCCTTTAACGGTTGTAGTAGCTATGGCCACATTTTGTGGTTGGGTTTATCCACTACCCTTTCTCAGCTCCACAACATATGGGACGTTCTTAGTAGGAGATGCCTTGATATGAGCAGCTTCGGCCAACCTAGCTTCTCGATCCCTTTCTACTTCTCAACCACTTGGGAGGTTTTCCTTTAGGCCACCACCTGCTTTACTGCACCCTCCTTTGCTACTTTCTTAACAATAGTTAGCTGAGTGGTAATGATAGTGATGGCCATACACTTGTCAACCTTTGACTTCTTGGCCTTTGCTTGGGCCAATAGCTTGGCAAGATTTACCTTACGAACACCCATATCTACAATATGAAGTAGACATATTAATATTAATAGAAGGAAAAAGAACGAACTTACATTCTCCATACCAAGTAAGGCTCAAAGGTAACAATTCTTCCCCCAAGTCATGAGAACAACTTTCCTCTTGTAGCTATACTCGACACAAAGGTTACTCATTAGCGTACCTTCCTTCTTGGAAAAGATTATCTCTCCGCTATCATAACGCTTCATTATTCTCTCAGCATCCCTGAACAACATTTTGTTCTTCCTCCTTTCTTGGATTTTCTTTATAATAGTGGCATCATTCGACATCAACTCTATGTCCTTAATGCAAATTGGCTTAGTCCATTAAGTCTAAAAATCTAATTCCTCATCTAAAATAATAGACATGAATTTGTCATGCTACTTATAGATCTTGGATTCCAACCTATCCACGAACTTCTGCCCATGTCTTATAGCGACAAAGTACCAACCATCAGGTTGCCTCCTAATCGTAAAGAAGTATTGAAATAGTTAAGGCATAACCCTGACTTCAACCTCTTCATAGATTATTTTGAAAGCTGCTAGAAGCCAATATGTATCTGGTGAAAACATACTTAGCATAACTCGAAAATAATTGAAGAACTGCTTAATGAATGTCAAGAAAAGGAAGCGTAATCTAAAATCAAGATACTTGAGATAGATGTGTAACTCATGCTCCCTCGGAAAACAAACTCTTTCCTCTTCTCTCGACCTCCCAAGATTTCACACCCCTAGAAGTTCACACCCCTATAAGGTCTTACCAATACTTATTATATTTAAAAATAATGACCCTATCGGCAACATTGTTGACTCCATCTAGCAAATCATAGAAGTAAACTATATTATTATACAGATACCTTGCTACAAATCTTCCCTCCTTATTATCTAGGTAGGTATCTACTACGAAGGAATCGCTCCACTACACTATTGGCCAAACTACCTAAAGAACACACCATCTCACTCCTTTTTTTTTTTTTTGGGTGGACGGAGGGGGGGAAAGAAATAACCTCAGTCTCTACTTCAAAATCTGAAAGGATAAGTCAACAAATTATGTTACAAACCTTACCTAATTGATTATAAATCATAAAGTTTGAAGAGTTTGACGTTAAAGATGAAATATCGAAAGTAAGAGAAATCAAATGAACGTAATTGTAAAGTTTGATTCTACTATAAAAAAAAACTCTTAAATACTTTATTAGAAATGATGTGCTGTTTAGATGATGGTACGGATTACTGACACGTGTTTTAAGATAGAAATCTAATGGTTGTGAAGTCTTTAACAGTTATTAGGGCTGCGGCGTAATGATGATCGAGGTGATAGGTGTTATACCTTCTACTTTTTCATCTATTGATAGGTAGGAAAATGAAAATTGCAACTTTTCAATTACAATGCAATCATTCTTCTTTCCTACCTTACTTGACATCTAAGGAACTACTCCTCACTTGGCCTCCAGTGTACTAAATGTTACTCCCTTTGTTGAATCCTCAAATTTAAGAGTTGGGGGGGCAAATGTTGATAGTCAATTTTCATTTGCTTAGCATGTCAAGTGTTAATGGTTAAAGTTTCACTTACTTATCCATTCGACTTCCGACAGAATGATTACCTTACTTTCTTGGCATCTCATTGAGTAACATAGATCCATTCCTAATTTGAATTTAAGGGAAGTGGCATGAATAGTTATCACTTGCACGATTATATTACATAACTACTTACTCTCCCTACATTTTAGGGAATGTGTCTAATCAAGAGGCTTTTACGTATCCTGATAGTTATTCGGATAACTGCTACTTTAGACACGACATTCGCTTATAAATATAGGAAAGAAATACTATAAGTGCATCTAATAACTCTGGACCACTTACTTAACTTTCCTTACTCTCATTTACTAACTTAGGCATTGAAGCGACCACATCATACTAGCCTCGAGACCAAGAGCTTTCCCTCTCTTTGTAGGATCATTTCAATTACCAAAATCAACCTACAACAATATTCATTTGAAAGAAGGAAAGGGTCCTATCAATGTTAAGCCTTATAGATATCAGCAATTTCAAAAGCAAGAAATTGAAAAGTAAGTGCAAGACATGTTGTAACAAGGCATTATTCAACATAGTACTAGCTCTTTTTCCTCACCGGTTTTATTAGTGAAGAAAAAGGATTGTAGCTGGTGTTTTTGTATTGACTTTAGGGCTCTCAATGAAGCTATAACAAAGGATAAATTCCCTATTCCCACTATTGACGAATTGTTTGATGAGCTTAAGGGTACTACTTTATTTTCTAAGTTGGAACATAGATCTTGTTATCACTAGATCAGAATGTTTCCTTCTGATGTAGAAAAGATAGCATTTAGGAACCATAAGGGTTATCATGAATTTTTGGTAATGCTTTTTGTAGTTAGTAATGCCCTAACAACTTTCTAAGCTATTATAAATAGAATTTTCCAACCATACTTGAGGAAATTTTTCATCATATTCTTTGATGACATCCTCATTTATAGTACTACATTAGAATTGCATGTGGCACATTTAACTATTGTATTGCAAATCTTGACTGAAAATACATTATTTCTTAGGAAGAGTTAATGTGTGTTGGGGTTACTACTATAGAATATTTGGGTCACATTATGAGTCAGAGGTATGTTTGATTGGAACCAAGTAAGGTGGAAGCTATCCAAGAGTGGCCTCAGCTAGAAAATATCGAGCAATTGGAAATAGTTTTAGGCTTATCTAGATACTACAGACGATTTGTCAAAAGCTATGTTAGATGCACTATTGACTAATATGTTGCAACAAGACAAATTTCAATGGACAAATGAGGCTTTGGAAGCATTCAATAGACTTAAGCATACTTTAGTTAATCCTCCCATACTTGATTTACTAGATTTTTCAAAGAAGTTTATTATGGAGACCAACACTTCAAGTAATGGGGCGTGTGCTATATTATTATTGGAAGGACATCCTATTTCTTATAGTGAAACAATGAAAAAATGATGATAGCATCTCTTAAGTGTACATTTTAGTATCAAGACAAACCACAAAAGCATTAAAGAGTTATTGACACAAGTTATCTCCACTCCTAAACAACACAAGTATTTTACTAAGTTATTAAGGTATGACTACAATTTTGTATAAGTCAAGACAGGAGAATGTAATGGTGGATTCTTTGTCTAAGCAGCATGATGCCTCATTTTTGGCAATTACAATACCATGTTTTAATATTATTGAATAGTTGAAAGCTAAATACACTAGAATTCTAACCTTTCAAAAGGTAATCAGGGACTTATCTAAAGGACTTCCATTAAAGTGGCTAGTATAGTGGCATAATGGTCTTCTCTATTACCAACATCATTTATTCTTGGTGCTTACTTTACAATCAATACCTCAGTTGCTTACTAAAGTTCTCAAGATATATAAGAGATTAATGGTAGATTTTTATTAAGAAGGGATGAAACATGATGTTGAAGTCTTTATTCATGGGTATGCAGTGTGCCAATATACTAAACCTATTTCTAGACATCCAGTAGGGCTCTTACATCCTCTTCCTATTCCAGATTAGGTATGGGAGGATATTTCTATGGATTTCATTACATGCTTGCTTAAATCTAAAGGATATATAGTTATTATGGTTGCAGTTGATAGGCTCTCTAAATATTGTCATTTAGGAGCCTTGGATACTCATTTTAATGCTACTAATGTTGCTCATTTGTTTCTACACATGGTTGTTAAGCATCATGGGTTTCTAAGATCTATTGTGTTGAATAGAGATGTTATCTTTCTAAGTAGATTCTAGAGGGAGTTGTTTTCTTTGAGTGATACTAAGTTAAATATGAGCAATGCTTACCATCTACAAAGTGATGGTCAAACTGAGGTCTTAAATAGAGTAATTCAATAGTATTTGAGGGGTTTGTTATGGATAAGCCAAAATAATGAGTGAATTTTTTACCATAGGCTAAATTGTCTTATAATGCTTCTTTTCATTGGAGGACTAAGATTACTCCATTTGAAGTGGTTTATGGATGTAAACCTCTAACCTTAGTTTACTATCTAAATGGTACTTCTTTAGTGGAAGCAGTAGATACTGAATTGTCTATAAGGGAAGAGATGTTAGAGTTGCTTAAATATAATTTAGAAAAGCACATGAAGTTTTATGCAAACAAGTTAAGGATTGATGTGAAGTTTGAAGTGGGGGACCGTGTATTTATTAAGCTTTAGCCCTATAAATAGCTAGGCTTAGCATGGTAGGGACATCATAAGCTATCCAAGTACTATAGGCCTTTTCCTATTACTAAACGAGTAGGAGATTGTACATATGAACTTTAGTTGCCCTTGTACGCACAAATTCACAATTTTTTTCATGTTTCTATACTCAAATTAGTTAAGAGTTCTCATATTCCCTCACTAGATCTTTCACTAGATGCTTTGAACAACCATCCATTGGTCTGACCTTTGTCAATTTTGGCTATACAATAGGGACTTTGGGTGCCTCGAATCTTAGTGCAATGTCAAGGGTTGCCACGAGGGGATGCCTCATGGGAAGATTATCACTTGTTTATAGAGTTATATTCCGACTTTAACCTTATGGAAAAGGTCATCTTTCAAGACTTAGGGAAGGATGTTATGATCAATAGATAGAGAATGTCAAAGAGACTCGAGAAGTTTAAAGATTTCATAATGGAGAAAGCCTAGATTATAAAACAAACAGTAGTAGTTGTAATAAGTAACTAGTTTGTACTTAAATAATAGCATATGTAATAAACTGTAACTAGAAGTACCAGAATCATAATAGAACTAGGCCTAACTAACATATCTATACAAATATATATAAAAAGAAGATGGAAATAATAATAGTAACACAAGTTACATTCACAAAAGTTGAGAGTTTTCCTCTTGTAAAGCCTCGATCTACTTAAAGTAAGCACCTTCTATATTTGTAAAAGGCCAAGAATAAGCTAGTAGTTGTTCTAAGCTAATATCTAATAAAGAATAAGCACGAAGGAGAGAGTAATGTGCAAGTTAAGGTTTCAAACTCATCTTAGAAGGGTCTAAAAGTATAGAGAGAGAAAGAATCGATAGTTTGTGGTAGAGAAACCCTAAGTACCATTGTACTTAAATCACTAAGCTAAAGTATAGGCTAGGCCTTTGTAGTTAAGGCTATCAAATTGCTTTTTGGAGATATATTGAATTATTTAACTTCAATCATTGTTATTGCACCTCTTTGGTCTGTTATTTTTTCTTTTATGTGGTACCCTTCGTTATTGTACTTCAATTCATTAGAATTCACTTAAAAGAAATCGTTTTTCTTATTTCACCTAAAACTATTTACAAGCATAATACTCACATGAATTTTAAAACATCTAAATGTTGAACAATAATCAAATAATTACATAAAACTATAGTGTATAGTATGTTTATATAATTAAATGATAACATTAACCTTGATTTTTCAACTTATATTATTAATATATTAATTTTTAGAAATCTTTTATGAAAAAATTAAAGACAATATCTTTGTTTATATTTGTTTAGTTCATGTATTTATGAACAACAATATGTTATATCGTATATGTACATAAGTGCTTAAGTAGTATGTATGTAAGAATGAATATTGCATTACTATTTAGTATATAATATCCATATAACCAATAATAATTGCTTGTGATTGAAAGAGAGAGAGTGTACAAATCTAACACGAATTCAATTGGATGCTATAATGACCCTATAGTAGGTCTAATAGGATTACCTTAAAACTTTCATATCACGTATGCACTTATGATATGAACATCACCTTCTAAGTCAGAGGTACAAGAATTTAACAAATTATTTGCTATTCATATTTAATTATATTATATATAAGTAGTTTATTTAATAAATAGTTATGGATACCCAATTAGTCCACATTCCATTAGAACCACAGATAATTGGTATCCTCTACCAAATAATAAAATACAGTAGATGATTCTTAAAAATTTCTAAAACTTACTAAAGATGCTAAAACTTAACTAAGAGGTTATTCATTATACTAAATGTCCCAAATCAACTACAAAAATCCTTTTCTATTTCTAATTTTTCATTTTATCACTCAAGGGTAACACAACATTTGGCAAATAGCTCAATCCCAATTATCAAACAATGTACAAGGGAAAAACTATTGGGGAGTAAGTTACACGAGCTTAGTAAGCTATTCGTCTTACCATGCCTTCAAGCAACAATAATTTATAATCATATGAATGTATGAAACAAGTAGTATGCTAAACAAGTATATACAGTGACCTAGGAACTACATATAACTCAGAATTTCACCCTTTGGAGTTAGGGTTAGAGATTATTAACCAACACAAATCATCAACTGAGTTCTAACACCTATGTTTTTATCCATAAATTGTACCAATGTGCTACATACACATACATACACTTTACTTTAAAAAATCAAACTTTTCAAAACTCGAAAATCCCAAGATTAATGGTGTGGTAGCCTCCACAATCCATGTCACATACCCTAAAGCAGAAGTTATAAGATACTGCTTTTAGCCATACGGTTAATGTCTCCTAATACCTAACAAACTCATATGCCAATGTAGGGACTTAATAAATATGGCACTATAACATACTCTAAAATAATCCCTTTAAGAGCTCCTACTCCTATGAACCCCTTCCTAACTTCCGCATAAGGTAACAATTGATATAGATAGAATGCAATGTCATGATATGCATGATCCAATTAGTTATTAGGCAAATAGATGTTAGGTTGATTAATTTAAGTAACCAACCAATCAATACATATAAACACCAATCCTATAGGTATCTATCATGCAAGAAGCTTCCAGTTCTTATAATATCATCAAGTAATTTAACATCCAAATAACACCATACATGTGTATTCCTAACCCCACATGCAACTAACTACAAGCACATTCAAACATGGAGTCATTGAGAGTTATTCACTCAGCCACATCTGCTAATCGTAGTAGTGAAGTGGCAAGTCGTCCTCAAAATTGGTGTCACCTAATCATAATAAATGAGGAAAATAAGAATTTAGCACGTTATGGTTTTATCCTATTTAACCTTCTAGGTTTATTTCCTTCGTATTACCACCTATTCTCATATTTTTCCCCATTAAACTAATTTCTGCAATCACGTGTAACTTTTTCATTTTACATCTAATTTTTATGATCTTATAATCAATTTTTATCATGTTTTTAATGTACTTCCATACGGTGTGGTGAATTTGGAGACATAGGACCTACATTCTAGTATGCTGACTAGAACAATAGCAAGTCTTCTAATTATGTTCCTTCTTGGCCTCGTTTTATATTATTAGGCTTTCATTTTATGGGTTTGCTTAATTATTGGGCCTTATTATTCCTAGATGTTCGGTTTCTTAAAATTTCACATTTGTTTTCAACTTGGTCCCATCTTTAATTCTATAAGCTTTTTAGTAGGTCCTTATACCATATATGGGTTCAGTTTTTGAAGTAGGCTTACTAAGTCCTTTGAAGGGCTCAAGGAATTCTTTAATAGGCTCTTTTTAAGTATTTTGAACACCTCTTAGTGTTGCCCTAGATGGTTCATCTTGGTTTTGGGTTGGATCATAGTCTTTTGGCCCAATTAAGTGTCTTAAGTCTTTTATCTCCATCTTACTAGCATTGTTTAGGTCTTTAACTTATCTTGACACATTTTAAGGGTATTTTATATTCTATATATGTCTAGTGAGTCGAAGTTTAGGGCCCTAGAGTTCATCCCCTAACTCATCTCCTTAAGTTTTTTTTTTTATTTTAGCCCATTTACCAACTTAAGGCCTTAATCTAACTTATTTCTCAACACAATACTTGTTTTGCTTTTGTTTTAGCTCCTTATTAGTTGATTTATTTCACATGACACATGTATATAATCTGGTATATGAGGCGTCCAAGGGGGTGAGGGGTATATGTAGGGTTTTTTGTTGTATCTTTCCTCATTAAAGCTTCATATTCATGATATACCACTACTCAAATGTTCTTTTATGTATGAACACACTACAACAAGTTAGGAAAAACACTACTAAAGCTATTGTATAGCCATGTCCAATGATCAAATAAAAGGATCTTGGCTTTATTTTAATATTTTTTACAAATTACAAGTCATTCCTACATTATTTCTAAGCGTACGATTACTCTTTGCTAAATATCATGAACATAGCTACTAGGACTTCAACTTTGCAAGGTGACTTCATGAAAACTACCACTTATTTGTCTTAAAGGACTCCTAACATGCTAGGAAACATTACATGAAAGGAAAGGAAGAAATTTATACATGAATATCCTAAGGTTACATAGGAGTGAAGAGGACTTTACTTAGTGAATATGTATGGTGCCCCACTAAAGTGATCTTCTTGTCCTTGCCTTAGTCTTTGACACTTGATATTTCCTTGGCCTATTAAACCTTTGTTAAGCTATGAAGCTTATAGTATGAAGGTAATTCGGTGCTCTTTTAGGGTAGACTAAGCTTAAGAGATATTTATGCAAGAGGATTTAGGGGATCCAATAGTAGGAATGAGGGTATGATATAGGGTGTATGGGTTAGTTTAGTGGTTGATAGGGGCGATTGGGGTGTGTTTGCTCTTGAAATTCAAGTGTTGTGTAATTGGTAAAATGAAGGAAACACAAAGGGGTAGGGTAGATGGTGAAATAACCGATTGTAAGGTTTGTTGGAAGTCCTCTTTTGGCTTATCATTTGATGGTTGCATTAAGGCAAGGGTGGGTGGAAGTGATTGGTCCTTTAAGGCTCCCAATGGCTAGTCATTTGTATGTTTTTTCCTTGCAAGAGAGAAATGAAATGATGGCCATCTTGGGGATTCTTAAACTGGCACCTAGGGGTGGATGAGGGTGGCTTGTGTAATCCTCTTATTTCTTCTTCTAGTTTGATGAACAAGTTGGTTGTAACACCCTTCTATTAGTAGTAAGACTTGCTTAGATAAGTGTGAGGTTAACTCACTTCACATGGGGATTTGTCTAACTTATGTCCTACTTGGTTAGTTTATCAAAGACATGCATAGGCCCTCCCTCCATCCATTTTGTTAAATTGTTGAGGTTTGATTTATTAACTTAAGTGAAAATTTTGAAACTTAGCTTTTAGCTTCTCTATTTATCTAGTTCATTTTGAGATTGGTTCTAGGTTTTCGAGTTCAATTAAGGCTTCAATAGGTTTAGGGTTTTCAATTCTTCATATTAAGGTTTACAATAAGTTTAGGACTTTTATTATGTTTAGGGTTTAGAGTTTTAGTAAATCGTAGAGATTTTATTAAGTTCAAGGTTTAGGGTCTTCAATTAAAGTGTGAGCATTTTCAATTCCCCGTTTTAAGATATTTGCATTCATTTGCAATTAGGAGATTTAAGCGTATATGCATAGATATATATATATATATATATTTAATTTGAGTTTTAAGTTAGTTGAGCCTTAGGAACATCTTAAGAGGACTTAAGGCTCTATTTAATCCATTGCCTAAATTTGTAGGATTTATAGTAAGGATATATTTTCATTAATTTAATATTTTAATTGGTTTGATTTAAATCAATTGGTGTTCTACAATACATCATACATAAAAGAAAATTATACGTGCGTATGTTTAGAGAGAAACATATTCATCGAGGTAATTTCTTAGTTTTATAAACTTTACCCACTAAATAGCTTAATTTAGTTAGTTACTATTATTTAACAACATCTTTAATCATTTGATATTAAATTTGCACGATTCGAAAATATCTAGAATCAATTTATTAATTTAATATTTTAATAGGTTTGATTTTAACATAATTGATATAATACGGCATATCTTATAAATAATGGTATGCAAAAAGAAAATTACACATGTATCGTACAATTCATACTCGTAAGGGAGAATTTGTAATTTCATTAATGTTACTTTCTACTAACTTAATTTAGTTAGTTGCTATTACTTAAGGTCTCTCTAATTACTATGCTAAATCTATTCGATCAAGATTACATTATTCACATACAAATATAGGTGTTACTTTTATAAGAGTGGGGGTAAAAGAGTAATTTTATTAACATGATTATTTTAAATGGTTTGATTTAGCTAATTGTTATTATTTAGGAATATTTTTAATTGATTAATATTGAATTTTTATGATTTTATGAAATTCGAGTTTAATTTACCACTTTAGCATTTTCTCTACGTTTAAGATTTAATTTAGAATTAAAGATTTTTGTATGCAATTAAGGTTTTTGAACTTTGTATTAAATTTTGCAAGTTTGTTTTAAGGCTTTATTAAAAGTTTTTATTAATTTTAATTTCTTCGATCTCTTAAGTATTAGAGTTTACCTATCAGTACTTAAGGTTGATGATGTATGTAAAATGAAAAATTTGTGGGGTTTATAAATGCTTTGGAGTTTAATGGAGATGATAAAGCTAAACTTGTGATTACTATGGCACTAAAAGAAATATAACTAGTAAAACTCATGCAATATGCAATTATTGGCTTAGAATATTAATAAAAAGAAAAAATTTATTTAAAAATATGATAGTTAATATCTTAAAAACATATAATTAAATAAAAATAAATATATTATGACATTATGAAACTTAATTGCCTTTCAATAAATAGTATGTTATTTTAAATAGTCATAACATTTAAATATATATTAAAATATTATATGTGAGAAGAATTGTGCTATTTAGCATTATATTAGGGTTTTTTTTTCATTTTTCTTTTAGCTAGGAAAATCAGTTACAATATTTTGAAGTTTCATCATTTACTTAAAAGGAAGTGCTTCTTAAATAAAAGAAATTTTGTTTTTTTTTTTTTCATTGTTTACCTCTTCAGTATTACCATTTTCCAATTAAACCTCTTCGATTTTGCTTTTCCTAGCAATGGTACTTTTTTGTGTTAACTTTTAGTTATTATTTTTTCTCAAAATCACAATGCATTATATTCAACAATTCCCTCATTTATTTTGACAAAAGTGGTCCCACTATCCATCCTACTATTCATTTTTGTTTTATTAAATATAAAATATTGAATTCACAATTTATTCAAAAGTTCAAATTTGAAAGAATACAAAATCAAGGAGGTAGGATCAATCCCTTAAAAAATAAGAGCGAAATTATAAAAAAATCTATATTATAATATTTAATTTTAGAATATTTATTATTTACACCCCTTTAATACAAGGAAACTTCTACAATCTCATCTATTATTTTGGCGGAATCAATCTAACCCTTCATCTAACCATTTATTTAATATCTAGTAGATCTAAATAGTTGACAACATCATTAGTTTAATGGTTTAAATTTAATAGATATTAAATTAATGTTATGATAAAAGGTGGTACTAGTCTTATAAAAATAATGAACGGTACCATAAAAAAATCCTCAATACAAATGCATTTTTATAAATACCTTTTAAGGAAGAGATACATCATTTTTTTAGATTATGAAAAGAGTTGCAACATTTAACTAGTTTACTATAAAATGACATAATTTTAGAGAGAATCTACAATCCCATCCATATTTTTTAAAAGATCGATCCCACATTTCATTTAACCTTTATTTTAATATTAATTAAATCTAAACTATTAAAAATACATTTAGTTTAATAGTTAAAATCTAATTAATATGAAATCAAATATCAAAATATAAGACGGTAACGATCTTGTCAAAAATATGACGAGATCATATAAAAAATCCCATAACTTTTAGATTTTTTTAATAGTTTTAGCTTTTCTTTCACGTAAAGATGCAAAAAGACCACCAACATCATAGAACACCAGTAGGTTAAGTTTAAATTTAATAATGGCAACTATTTTATTTAAAGAGCATATACTTTATGTAAAAAAAAGTTTGATAGATTTATGACTTTTGCATGATGAGTTGGAACTTCTATATTTTGTATGAAACAAAGAAAATAATATAAATAATCGCTTAAATTTAACAATAGTAATTATATTTGTCAAAATGATTTATGAATTTAAATTATTAGTATATTAATTGGTGTAATATGTTATATGTATAAAAATTTTATATTGAAATCAGTATTAACTAGTTGTTAACTTGGAGATAGATATGCAAGGTGCGGCACTTGATTCTCTGTCTTGTTTTGTTTAAGATTATTAGACATGATTCTTTGACTTACAAATTTTTCCGGCTCCTCTTTTAGCAGATTCGGTTGTTAGTGGAAGCTAATGCAACAGTTTGCTTTTACTAAGAATCTTACTGCTCGAAAAGCTAAGGTTTTATAATTCCTTTTAGAAATAGATCGGTCAAATACATATCCGGGAAGAGTAATATGTTATGTTTCCTTTCCATTTTACTCGCTGCATGATGGTAAAATCTACACATCAAATGGCGCTACAATAAACAATGCTGTTTCCTTTTCCTTTCCCTTTTCACAGCATTTGCGTACTTTGCACAAAAAATTAATGGTCTGAAAAATTCTTATGCTTTATAGGAACCTGTATGTGGTTAATATGTATTTGATTTTATTTCAGTCTATTACCATTTGCCATATCGATCCTGTAAATTTTTGCTTATTAAAAGCTACAAAGTCATATGTTTTGATAGTATATCATGCACAATTCTAGTGCAATGTGAGTAATTGTTTCGAAATAATTAATAGAATAAAGAAAAACATTAACGGCAGTTTTAAGTTAGCTCATAAATGGTCAAAAGATTTTTTTTTTTTTTTTAAATGTTGCTGTGTCAGACATACAGTTTCAGTTTCTTAAGTAGCTACAGTAGGTTTATTTGCATCTATACTAGAAAACTATACTTATACAGATATTTCTTGCTCTTCTTGCACTCCGGCATTTTCTAGCCTCTCGTAAAAACAAAAACGAGTAAAAATTGCATATAGTATATTAAATGATTTTTTCCGAGATTAAATATGTAAATGAGAATGGCAAACCAAGTATTTTATATTTCTTTTTTGAAAAAATATTTTTTTGGGGTAATTTCGGAGGGAGAAAAAAGTTTCTAATAAACCCACGGAATATAGCTTAAAACAATAGGTTTTTAAAATAAAATGATGGTTAAAAAAATATCATAGAAATGGATAAATAAAATAATTTCCTTTTTCTTCAAAGTAAAAAATCCTACTTTCTTCATTTTGAATAGCTATCCTCCATAATAGTTAACCATTATACCTTCATTTTTTAACTTTTTCATTCCCTCCTATGTTAAGAGTAACTAATTACTCTAAACTATTGATGTTCATATAATGATATTTTATAAAATTTCAATCACAATAAATAGGAAGACTTCAAACAAAAGAGCGCAGTTCTTTGCAAAAATAAAGTCAAATTCTATGGCTCCGCATTCAATATGTCCTTCGGCGTATTCAATCAAAATTCCAGTGCGTAAGTCGTACGGAAAACGACGCGCAAGTCCCCTCCCACCCCTAGAAAATTAAATTAAAAAATAAAAATAAAAAAAGAGCACGACACGGCAATTCGAAAGTCTTATTTTGCTGCTGATGCAGGTCCTCGTTCCACATGGAAACTCATTCTCCCTCTACGATCCTCCCACCCCAAGAAAATAAAATTAAAAAAAAAAAAAGGAACACGACATGACAAATCGAAAATCTTATTTTGCTGGTGATGCAGGTTCTCGTTTCACGGGATAACTCATTCCCTCTTTACTCCCCCGCCCTCCCCCCTAGAAAATCCCCGAGGTCGCTGTATGGTCATCGGTGTATTCAATTAAAATTCCAGTGCCTAAGTTGTCGTGAAAACGACGCGCAATTCCCCCCATCCCTAGAAAATACAATAAAAAAAGAACACGACACAGCAATTCGACAGCCTTAGTGTCCTGGTGACGCAAGCTCTTTCCCCCTCTACGACGTAAGCACACGAAAAAGTAGATGTAATCCATTACATATTAATAAAATATATTTTTAATCCATACTAATAAAATTTTAATAAGTAAAAAAATCAATTTATTATTATTAATATATATTTAATTATTATTATAATATATCAATTATTTATTGAAACCCTTAACGTATTAATAATAATAAATCTTTTCTCATAAGAGACAAAAGTTACTAAATATTATATTTAATCGAATTTTTATTTTTTAAATTTACTATTTTCATTAAGTTGAAAAATGTAATGTGAAAAAATACTCATTGAACAAATAATACAACTATAAACAATTAAAAGTGGGGGTAGTAAATTTGATAAGTGAAATTCTAATATAAAATTTGATAGCATTAAATTTTAAGTAAAAAAATTATAAAAAATACCCTAAGTTCTGGTGGTGTTTTCCACATTATCCTAAACAATTAAGGAGTCTAATAATGTAAAAGTTAGCATACATACATATATATATATATATAATATGCATACATATAGATACACAAATGACATTTGAAAGGCAAATTTTTCTATAATTATATCTTTATTTTTTATATAATCAACTTCACCATTCATTTCATTTTTAATTTATACTACCTTAAATTTGAATTATTAAACAAATTATAAATTCAATAGTTGATATCTTAAAAAATAAAAATAAATAATGAGATAAAAAACAAAACTAATCCAATCAAAATAGAAGATATGATAATAGAATCCCTCAAAGGTATAACAAAACATATAATAACCTAATTACGGCTCCCCATTAAAGAAAATGGAAATTGCCTATGTCCTTTTAAGGAAAGAATAATTTATCCATGACCAGTAAATCAACCGGTATGATTAACATGTATAAATATGAAGCTTATCAGTTAACAAGAAATGGATAATAATGACGTAATTTAAAAGGAAATAAAGTTAAAACCTCTTAAAATAGGTCTCATTTAAAACCTATCTACAACTGGATAGATAAAACTTAGGCTCTTTCTTATAAACTGCTCTAGCAAATTTCTATTGCTGTAATAAACAGGTAAGTATTCTAAACTTTCAAATTTCTTAGAATTCAAGTCTTAAAACCCTAGTGCATATTTAGATTTTGAAATGGAATAAGATAGACATATATTTGTAATTTTGGGGATATAAAATAAAGAAATGATAGTTATTCTTATTACTTTATTTAATTTCACTTAAAATGATATAAGCAATAAATTAGAAATATACCTAACAAAGTAAGTAAAGTAATAAGGGCTTCATAGCAACTTTCTTTCTACAGGACACCAAAGAATAGACATTTAGTCAATAGGAGAATGAAAATAGTAAAAGACATGTTCATTTGCCAAAGCATCCCTTAACTAGCTATTTTCAATAAAAAAAATTATATATAAATTCTTTATATTCAATAAAAAGAATTATATTTATATATAAGTTCTTTATATTCAATAAAAAAATTATATTTATATATAAGCTCTTTATATTCATAATTTTGTGCTACCATGAGCATAAAAATAAAATTGAAAGCACTCGTTTAGTTCCAGTTAGAGATGAGATTGAATTGATCTTAGATACCAACTAATGTAAAAATAAGTAGCACATATAAACATAGTAGATAAATTAGTCATTTACATAGTAATAACTTGTTTTATATCTGTTGAAGGTCATTTGCAATAATAGCCATTATAAAGGAGTTGTTATCCAATACCACTATTACGAAATCAAACAAACTTGCTATAGGATTTAAAATTTAAAATTCATAATTTATGTTATTATAAAACCCTAGTAAGCCCTAAGGTAAAGGATTACTTTAGTTGAATACAAGAGTAAGAAACTTGAATCCTACCGAAGAGTCTTCACTTAGAAATCATGATCACGAGGAAATTTAAACCAAGGATAAATTTAAAGGAAGCTATAATAAAGTATTAGGTTATGGCCGTGGATGAATCCCAGGGGAAGGAAGGAAGTCCTAAACCCCATCCCTTAGTTTAGGAAAAATTCATTATAAAAATTTAATAAAAAAAAATTGTACATATTTTATATATAATCATTACTACCATTATTGGATCATCAGAATCAGCCACCATCAACCTACTTTTATAAATTTGATGACTCAATAGAGATTATGGTGATTGGGATATTACTTTGTTAGTAGTTTTCTTTGAATAAACGGTTTTATTTTATTTATTCATTTTTTTCTTTTTGTTTTTATTGCCATCCCTTATATGGGAATGTGTTATCACTTAAATGGGATTGTGTCATTCCTTTTATGGGATCTTTTACACTCGTCAAATGGTTAAGCTTTACTTTTGTAGGAGAAATCATTTTATCCCTTGCAATTTGATATTTGAAAGGATGTAATGGTCTATCCAATTGGGTTACCATACCCTTAATCCTTTGTCTATGAGCTCTTTTATATCATTTGTTTTGATCAATGTATCATTCTCTTATTAAATGAAGTTCCTCTTTTAGGCCCCATAATAAAAGAAAAAAAAAGAAAAAACCTCGTATATATATTTTGATAAGTGAAATTTCAGTTGGATATGAAATTTTGATAATTTCAAACTTTATGCATAAAATTGAAAAATCATGCAATGTTTAGATAGTGATTTTCGCATTATTGGTATATAACATGCAGCTAAATTGTCAAATAACCTATAAAAAAATAATAATAATAGTAAGGATAGCAATTATTATTTTATATAATAAACAAAAATGCTTAGACCAAAGATGGGGGACTCCTTTGGCCTCACAATACATCCTCATTTTCCATATGTATGTATGTATGTATAATTCTACATTTAGTATGTAAGAATGGATTAAGCTAAAATTGACAATTTTAGCTTTTATTTCCTTTCCTTATATTTAAAAGGGCATTTAGAAGTCAAAATTGGCGATTCCAACTTGAAAGAGGAATTTAATGCGACATTTTTAAAGATAGAATGAGTGATTCCATTTCTCCTTCATTTACTATTATTAACTGAATTACATATTTAACTTTTAATTTAATTATGACATTTAATATTTAAAGGTATTTTTTATAATTATTACTACATAAATATTTAATTTCATTCCATTCCATTTTATAAACATTTCCAAATATGGAAAAGGATTTTCGATTTTACTCCTCATTCCATTCCATTTTAATGGGTTCCATTCCAAAACATTCCTGTATATTAAACGTAATATAAATACATATTTTATAGATGTTAACAAACGATGCACCTGTACATTATAAGTATAAAAATAATATTAATATTTTATTAGATAATGAGTATTTGAGGTAACATTATAATGTTATGGAAGCATGGTTTAAATATAAATAACTTTAAAAATAATATTAAATTTGTAATCTCTTGTATAATTTCTTTAAGAAAAAAGGGTATGGTAAAGATCACCTGAATTTTTGTTTGGGAAATGGATAGCCAATCTTAACATGTGATGAAGGTCACCTAAGGTCGTGAACAAAAATAATTAGGAAGGATCTACTATCATCGAAGGTAATATTAGCCGGTAACATCATTGTTACAAACAAAGAAAATCAAACCCGATCTATCATGTTAAGTGACCAATATTTATATCATTATAATACAACAATTTTTGTAAATATATATAGTTGTTAGATGAATGGCGATTAGCAAATTTATTTTAGTTTAACAAGTTGTCTTGAGCAATTATGATTTTCTGTTGATGTACTATAGCACCTTGTCTTATTTATTTACTTGTAGATTTAGGAAGTTCAGTTAGTTATACTCCTGTTATATAACTAGCATTAATACAACTAAATAGTTACTTCATAAGTAGTTACATTCAACTAATATAAATAGACATATTGAGTAACATAACAATCACTCTTCAATTCTTGTACTTTTCATATTCAATAACTAATACAATTCTCTCTATTTTTGAAGTTTTCTTTACAAATTCATATGTTATGCTTGTGGTTTAAGGAAATTACGAAAAGGTGCACATGGTATTAAAGCAAATTCACTTAGGTATTCACATTTCTTTGTATGATTTGTAAGTAATTTTTCTATTGTTCTCTTATGGCATTAGTCAAATGGAATTCTTTGGATCTTTTTTATGTCTCTAACTCAAATAATACTAACATGATGTTAGGAAATGTAGTTTTCAATGGTAAGAATTTCATAGCATAGAGCTAAACTAAACATCAATTTCATTGATGGATTATTTGTAAAACCTAGGATAACTCTCTAGATTTGGTTAAAAGGCTTAGATATGACTATATGGTATGACCTTGGCTTTTAAACTCGATGAATGCGGAAATGTCACCAAATTACTTGTATGTTCAATCCACTCGTAAGCTTTGGGTAGAGATAGAAGAGCAATATGAAGAGTAATAGGAATCTTAGTTTTGTACACATTTCATTCAAGGATAAAAGAAGTGATTCAAATTTTGAAACTCCTTTTGAATAATCAATAACAACTTCAAATGTTTATGATGACTATATAAGTATAGCTCTTGATCAAGAGGCTCTGGTTCATAAAGTTTGTTAAGAGATGGTGCCTATGTTCATGAACAAAGCAATAATGGAGGATCATAATACTACAGTGGTTAACATGGTTCAAGCTACAGGTAAGTTTCACTTATCTAGAATAGTTTCTTCACAACATAGTTAGTTGATAGCAACCAATATAGGTAAAGATACATAGGTAATAGACATGGGAGCAATTGATCATATGACTCCCTATTCAAATTTGTTCATACAAAAACAATGTCTATCTAAACCTATATTAGTTAGATTAACAAATGGCACTCTTAAATCTATTAGCATGATTAGTACATGTTGCGAACTGTAACCAAGAATAGATAAGGCTAGTTGCTGGATGGGTCCAAGCTTATAAAAAGCTTGAAAAGGTTTAATGGGAAAAGGTATGAAAGGAGTGACAATGACGAATGGAATAGTAAGCAAAAACCCACCAATAGCTCCAGAGGATATGACGTACCAGTGAAACTTCTAAGGACTTACTGTACAATTTGATATAACGTACAAATTGGTCCAATAAGTTTACTTACCACCTAACCTTGCTTAAAGGAAAAGATAAGAGTAATTCCCAAGGAAGAAAGTACTCAAAGTGTATTCAAGATAATCTATTTTCTATAGCTACAAGTATAAAGGTATTTATACTCGTAAGTTAGGGAAACTTGTCTAAAAGGAAAAAGACAAAAATGACATTTCCTAAAAAGGTAATTTACATGATACAAAAGGGTAAAAATGAATATATAAAGAAAATAATCATTGGTGCTACAGATTTTATATATGATATTGTACACGTAGCGATGCCACATTGTCGAGGTTGTTAGGAGATATAGACAAAAAGTACGGATAGATGGCCTTGTCTAAGCAGGAGTGGTTTAGTCAGTCCAATCTCTCTCTCTTGGCTTTTTAGTATGGACGATGTCTAGTAAATGGTCAACTCGGTACTAAAGAGTAATCATCAACTCAGCATATCACAAAATACTAGGTGGTCATATAGCATGACATTAAAGGTGACTTGGTAAGGAAGTACTCGACCTTGGCAGAGGTTTAGAATAGAAGGATTCATCATGCTAGCTTCTTTAGTCTTCGGGCTCAACTGAGGGTCAGAGATCTAGTTGCTTAATTCCCATCATTCCTTCCGGGTTGTTTTAGATTTAAGATCAAATCTAAATGGTGTTCGCTCAGTTCTCCGTCAGGGTGATGTGGGCTAAGGTTAGCAATGTTGAAGGCATCAGAAACCCCATAGTCCTTAAGTAGTTCTAACCTATAGGCATTGTTACTGATTTTTTAGAAGATTCTAAAAGGTCCTTCTGCTCTTGTAGATAATTTGTTCTTTTTCTTATTTAGTAACCATTCCTTATTGAGGTATAGCCATACCAAGTCTCTCAGCTAAAATTGCTTGGTTGACCTATCCTTAGTCTTTTCTCGCATTTTTCTAACAGTTCAATCGATGTGCCGAGTGACCTTGTCATATGTGCTGAAGAGATTGTGCTTTAGCCAAAGCGTTAAGGTCTTCTTACACGGGTGTTGGTATAGGGGCATGGTCAAAGGGTAACTCGGGATTGAATTCATAAACCACCTTGAAGGGAGTCTGCTTCATGGTGTCTTGTACAGTTCAGTTTTAGGCAAACTCAACTGCTGGCAATCAAATGTCCCAATTAGCCAAGTTCTTACATACTATAGCTCAGAACAGCAACCCCAAAGTACAATTAACCACTTTTGTTTAGCCATCAATTTGGGGATAACATGAAGTACTAAAGAATAATTTGGTTCTTAACCAATGCCACAGGATTTTCTAGAAATGACTCAAGAACTTCGAATCTTTATCGAAGACTACACTTCTTGACAATCTGTGTATCTGCACAAGCTCTTGTAAGAAAAGAAAAGCAATAGCTAAAGCATCATTAGTTTTGGTACAGAGCATGAAGTTTTCCATCTTATTGAACCGATCCATAACAACCATTATAAAATCTTTTCTTCGAGCAGTTCGAGAACAAAGTCTATGCTTAATTCAATCCAAGCCTCATCAAAGCAACTAGGAGCATTACTTTCCTTTGTTTAGCTCCACACTTAGCCTTTTTGCACACAATACAAATTTCAATCACTTCGTGCAGATCTCTCCATATTCTCGGCCAAAAGAATCTACTATTCAATTATTTACAGGTCCTTTTCTCTCCAAAGTGTCTAGAGAGTCCTCCGTTGTGGGCTTCCTTAATTAATAATTCCTATAGGGAACAAGTCAGCATGCATAGTTCCTGCCTCAAAACAAGTAGCCATCCTCTACATAATACTCGTCTACTATCCTTCCATCTATGCATCATGAAATTATTGGCCTAATGTGTAGATCTTCAGAGTAATGTTCTCTGATATTTTATAAACCCAAACAGCTTGGTCCGTAGTTCTAAGAAAAGCACATATCTCCTTAAAAGAGAATCTATAACTATGTTGCTCTTTCTCTGCTTGTATTTAATTACAAAATTGAATCCCTCAAGGAATTCAACCCATTTCGCTTACCACTTCGACAACTTAGTTTGACTTCGGAGATATCTCAATGATTCATGGTTATTATATATGATAAATTCTCTCAACAATAAGTAATGTTACCACACTTGTATTGCTCGAATCAATGCCAAAAGTTCCTTATCATATACAGAGTAATTCAATTGTGGTCCTCGAAGCTTCTCACTATGGAAGGTAAGTCCTATATTAGGACAGTGCCTATTCCAACACTTGATGCATGGCATTTTAGCTCAAAAATTTTGTTAAAGTCAAGTAGTACTGATGTTGGGGCAGAGGTCAATCTCTCTTTTACGTCGACAAAACTCCTCTCTTCCCTTTCTCTCAATCGAAAGTTGGTGTTCTTCTTTGTTAGCTCGGTAAGTGGCATAGTAATGGTACTAAAATTCCTGATAAAACTCTTGTAAAACAAAGCCAATCCGTAGAAACTTCTTATGTTGGCACAAGTAGTAAAAGTCGGCTACTTAACAATTACTTTGATCTTCTCATCATCGACTTGCAAGCCTCCTCTACTGACTAAGTGCCCCAAGAATACTACTACCTCTTGGTAGAAGCAACATTCCTTTAAATTGCCAAATAGTCTCTCAATACGAAGGATATCTAAGATTGCTCTAAGATGTTCATAGTAACTCAGCATGTCGGCACTGTATATCGGGATGTCACCAAAGTACACCACAACATACTTCCTCATGAGATGTCTCAACACATGATTCATAAGTCTTATGAAAGTGGTCATGGCATTTGATAAGCCAAAAAGCATGACCATCTATTCATAAAGTCCATGTCGAGTCTTGAACGCAGTCTTCCATCCGTCACTGGCCTCATGTAGATTTGATGGTAGCCAGACTTAAAATTAATCTTATTGAAAATCTTGGCTCCACTTAGTTCGTCCAACATGTCTTTTAGCCTTGGGATCAAATACCTATTTTTGATCGTGATTTTGTTTACAACTTGGCTATCAACACACGTTCACCAGGTTCTATTCTTCTTTAGCACTAAAAGTGTAGGTACAGCATAAGAGTTGAGACTATCTTTGACATAACCTCTCTCTAGTAACTCATTGACTTGTTGTTAGAGTTCAAAAGCCTGCTCCAGATTCATCCAATAAGCTAGTTTATTCGACAGTGCAGCGCTAAGTACTAAGTCAATGTAATGCTTTATTCCTCGAGTTAGAGGCAACCCTTCAGATAACTGTTTTGGGAGTAAGTCAACATATTTATTTAGTAGCTCCTTGATTTCTTAGGGAAGCTCACCTAGCTCCTTCATTTCCAATAGTCACTTAACTAACAATAGGGTTGGCTTGTTAACATTGATAGCCTCTCAAAGCTCGACTTTACTCATCACCAAAGCTTTCTTCGTTCCGTAAGTAAGTTTCATCTACAACTTGTTAACTTCTCTCAATGGCATCGGATTCAACATGATCTTTTGGTCATCCTTCTTGAACGTATACATATTTTTATAGCCATCATATATAACTCTCTTATCAAATAACCATGACCTATCTAGCAATATGTGCAAAGCACACATAAGCAACACGTTATAGAGGATTTGGTTAGAGTAATTTCCTATAGTGATCGGCAGTAGTATTTGTTGAGTGACATATAATGGTCCTTTCTCACTCAACTAATGCAACTTGTACAACTTGGGATGTGTAACGGTCGGTAGCTTTAGTTTGGAAGCAAGATCAGCCGATGCCATATTAGTGTAACTTCCATTATTTATAATAAGAGCACAAATCTACTCATTTACCTTGCAGGTGGTATGAAACATATTCTCTCTCTACTTCTCCTTTTGTGAGGGTTTTACACCCATCATGCGTCGAACAACCATAAGTAACTGGTCTAAGTCCTTAGGAAACACGTCCTCTTCAATCAGTTCCTTCTTGGCATATTCTTCCTCGGTTGGAACCTCCTCCTCCTTGGGTTCCTCATCCATACTCTTTACTTCTAACTTCGGGATATCTCCCTTAATGACCATCATCCTTCGGTTCGTGCATTGAGTAGCTATATGTCCGAACCCTTGATACTTGATGCACTTGATCTAGCTAGGCATCTTACCAGACCCTTACCCCTTTTCATATGTTCGGGTTGGCATGACATCCTTAGGTCAACCTTTTTGCTTAGCTCAGTACTCAGCAAATTCTAATGACTTACTTATCTGGTTCAACTAGTTAGCATTTTAGTCGTTACTTAGCTCCTTCTTTGTCTCTTTAGTCGCTGGGCATTCCTAATAGCTTCACCTATTGTGTCAAGTAGTTAGAGCTCCACAATGTTTCAGATGTCTCTTCTCAATCCAGTAATAAATCTCAAGACTATTTGGGTTGGTGGTTCCTCCACTTCACATTGTATCATGAGCATTTAAAATTCTTAAGCATACTTATCAATAGTTCGGCCTCCTTGTCTCAACTCCTAGAGTTGACTAAAAGTATCTCGGAGGCATGTTTCTAGTACGAATCTATTTTTGAGTACTCTCTTCATCTCGGGCCAAGTATTAATCTCTCAATATCCTTTTTGTCTTTTCATGGCTTGAAAATTCTTCCACCATATAGCAACATATCTAGAGAATACAACAACAGTAGTTCTTACTTTCTCATAATCTTTATATTGATAGTAATCAAATACACACTCCACCTTTTCTTCCCAATCCAAATACTTGTTAGCATTCCTAGATCTATTGAAACTCAGAATCTAAAGCTTCACATGGCCAAATGCTTTAGGGACTTGTACGTGCTCCTTTTCAAAATACTCTTCTTCCTCCTCATCAAGCTCTCTCATGTCTATCCATCTCCTTACTTGTTCGCAAACTCCTCTACCTTGAATTGGTCAAGCTAGGTTTTGACCTCTAATAGGTTGAGTAACTTGTGGAGTGTTTTACGTGGCCTCAGTGGGTTAATAAGACAGTGCATGAATAGCTCAGGTCAGATTACCAAGAGGTTATCTACCTCATCAAGTCTCTTGTCAATGCTTTTGAGAGTTCCTTGAGATTGTTGTCCATAACGGACAACTCTATTGTCATCATCAGTACTAACATTTACACTTGGGTCTATCATTTTTCCTTACAGATTCAAAGCTTAAACAAACACTTTAGAAAGTGAATAGTTAATAACACAACAGTTAAATGAACACACTAACTGACTCCATTTCACACATGCAAAACAGAGTATAACAGAACTTTAAAAACTAACGATAGTTCATATAAAACTTTGGCTCTAATACCAAGATGTTGCGAACCATAACTAAGAACAAATAAATTCGGTTGCTAGATGGGTCAAAGTTTGCAGAAAGCTCAAAAAGGGTTAATAAGGAAAGGTACGAAAGGACTGACAATGAAAAATGAAACAGTAAGTAGAAACCCACGAATAGCTCCAAAGGTATGATACACTAATGGAACTTCTAAGGACTCACAGTACAATTTGATATGACACACGAATTGGTCCAATAAGGTTACTTGCCACCTAACCTTACTTAAGGAAAAGAATAAGAGTGATGCCGAGAGTAAATAAACAGTGTTTACGTAAGAAAGAAAGTACTCAAAGTGCATTGAAGATAATTTTTTTCCTACAGCTACAAGTACAAGAGTATTTATACCTTTAAGTTAGGGTAACTTGCCCAAAAGGGAAAAGACAAAAAGGATATTTCCTAAAAAGGTAATTTACATGATATAAAAGGGTAAAAATGAATATATGAAGAAAACAATCATTGATGCTATAAATTCTACATATGATACTATACACGTGGCGATGCTATAGTGGTGAGGTTGTTAGGAGCTGTAGACAAAAAGTACGAATAGATGGCCTTGTCCAAGTATGGGTGGTTTAGTTAGTCTGGTCTTTCTCTCTTTCTCTCGGCTTCATGGAATAGACGATGTCGAGTGAATGGTCGACTCGGCGCTAGAGAGTAAATATCAACTCAGCATACTACAAAATACTGGACGATCATACGGCATGGCATTAAAGCTGACTCAACAAGGAAGTACTTTACCTCGATAAAGGTTAGTTGGAATAGAAGGATTCGTCGTGCCAGCCCCTCTAATTCTTAGGTTTGGCTGTGGGTCAAAAGTCTGGTAACTTGATTTCCATTAGTACTGTTAGGATCTTAAACTATTTCGAACCGCATAATGTGTTTCTAGTACCCAATTTTACACATAACTTGCTATCTATCAATAAACTTTTAATGGATCAAGGATTTGTTCCAACATTTACTAACAACACTTGCATCTTTCAAGACTGAAAGAATAAATTTGTAGCTTCAACTAAGGTTTTAAGTAAACTCTATATTCTAGATTCTCCAATAGTTTTAGATATCCTTTTATGTGTAGCAGCTACTTCAAGTTATAATAAAGCAAGTATTGATTAGTATTAGTTTATTCATGCTAGGCTAGAGTATGTATCTTTTAAAAAAATCCGTCGACTAGGACTGTATGATTTACCTTGTTTTGTTGAATTATGTTGTGATGTTTGCAAAATTTCTAAGATTTACAAGGTTCCTTTTCCTTGAAGTGTCTCTTATTCTCAACTTGTTTTTGATCTAATACATGCAGACATATATGGATTGTATAGATTGACTTCCTTCACAGGAGCAAATTATTTCTTAATTGTCTTATATGATTTTAGTAGAAGCACTTAAACTTTAATGTTAAGCAATAAAGCACAAGTTTGTTTTACTTTAGAAATATTCTTTAAATATGTTCAAACACAATTTCATATTATTCCCAAAAATGATACAAATTGATAATGGATTGAAATTTGTTTCTCATGCTTGTGAGTCTTTGTTTAAAGAGTTTGGTATTGTACATCAAAGGAGTTAACATATTCTCCTCAGCAATACGACCATGTTGAAATTAAACATAAGCACTTACTAGACACCTCTAAGGTAATTCAACTATAAGCTAATATTCCAAAAGAGCTATAGAGTGAATGTGTCTTAGCTGCAACATACTTGATTAATAACATGCCATCTTCCTTATTAAATTTGAAAACCCCTTATGAAATTCTTTTTCAACAAAACTAAATTTTACTCATCTTAAGACAATAGGATGTCTCTGCTTTGTTGCTCATCAACCTATACCATCTGATAAACTTAAAGCAAAAGGTCTATAATGTATCTTTTTAGGATATTTACAAGGCTAAAAAGGGTGCAAAATATTTGATCCCATTTCTAAAAGGATATTTAGCAATAAAGATGTGAAATTTTATGGGCAAATATGTCCTTTTAAAGAGGGGATGAATAAGCCTTTGTATCTACATCCATCAATCATGCTCATTCTCATGTCACAGTGTCATAAGATGATCTTCATAATTCAACATCTTCACGATCAGCTTCTTTTGTTAGTGTTACTAATATTCTAGTAGGCAGCAGTCAGCATGGTGCTTGTTGTTCTAATCACATCAAACAACTACCTAAGTGGTTAGATGATTATGTTCATTCTATTTACTATCTATAATAGCATCCAACTTTGCCTAACAATCACTCTGTGCTTTCTAGTTTTTCTAAAAATTTTCCTTTGTTTACTAATTAGAGTTTTCAAAATTACTTTACTAACTATGTTGCTTCTTTAGCCAATGTCTTTATTGTTCATGAACCTTATTCTTACTTAGAAGCTATTAAGCATGATGAATGGATAAATGTAATGAATCAAAAGTTAGATGCTCTAGAGAAAAATGGTACTTAGGAGCTTACATAGTTACCTAAGGGTAAGAAAGCTATAGGGAACAAGTGGGTTTATAAAGTAAAGTTTAGATAAGATGGTTCAATCAAAAGATTTAAGGTTCGCTTAGTTGCTAAGGGATTTACTTAGAGAGTAAGGAAAGACTAAACAGAAACATTCTCTCCAGTAGCTAAGTTAGGCTCAATAAGAATTTTCATTATGGTTGCTATAGCAAAAGGATGGCCATTTTACCAAATAGGTATCAATAATACTTTTCTCCATCGGCATTTAGTTGAGGAAATCTACATGCACCCTCCTTTAGGCTACAGTAAGGCTCCACTTAATCAGGTGTATAAGCTTAAGAAATTGCTTTATGGCTTGAAGCAAGCTTCTCACTAATGGAATTTAGAAATTTCTCAGTTCTTGATTAAGGATGTTTTCAAATAATCCAAATATGACTACTCTTTATTTGTACAAAATGGCTTTGATGCATTTTTTGCTATTTTTCTTTATGTAGCTGATATGCTAATTAGTAGTACTAATGATTCTTTTATTTCGGCTTTAAAAGGTTTATTGCATTTAGAATTCACAATCAAAGATCTTGGCCATCCTAAATTCTTTCTTGGCCTTAAGTTATGTCAAACTTCGTTAAGTTTGTTACTTAACTAAAGAAAGTATCTTCTTGATGTTCTTTTAGATGTAAGACTTACTGGTGCGAAACTAGTTTCCACTTTAATGCAACTTAGAATCAAGTTTGATGCAACTTCCGGGGACTTACTTGACAATCCATCCTTTTATCACCGTCTTGTAAGAAGATTGCTTCATCTAACTTTAGCATGTCCTAATCATGTGTTTGTAGTTCATCATTTTAGTTAATTTTTGGCTTCTCCACGTACTCCTCATTTGTAAGGATTTTTTCATCTTTTGAAATATTTGAAAGGCACTTCTTCTCTAGGATTATATTACTCATCTACCAATTCTTTATCTCTTCTAGGATATTCGAATAGTGATTGGGCCTCATATCCAATCAATCAAAAGTATGTTGGTGGTTATTGTGTGTTTGTTAACACTACTCTTATGTCTTAGAAATGCAAAAAGCAAAAAATAGATGGAACATCCAATTCAAAAGCTGAATATAGAAGCTTAGCTTCTACAAACAAAGAATTACTTTAGTTGTAATACGTTTTGTAAGATCTTGGATTTGTTGTCCCCTTGCCATTACCACTATGTTGTGATAATCGTTCAACTCAACTCATTGCCTATAATCCATGCCTTCACAATCGCATCAAACATGTTTTTGTTGATATTCATTTCACTAGGGATCATGTTCACGCTGGCACTTTGAAGATTATATATGTTCCTTCTAAATTACAGTTGGCTAATTTTATTACCAAATCCATTTCTAGCTCCATACTTCAATTCATTAATGCCAAGTCAGGTCTTCAAGAATCTCCGACTTGAGGGTAGATGTAAATATATATATATATATTTGTTAGATGAATGGTGATTATCAAATATATTTTAGTTCAACAAGTAGTCTTTAGTAGATGTGATGATTTTCTATTGATGTACTATAGCAATTGTCTTATTTATTCACATGTAGATTTAACAAGTTCAGTTAGTTATATTTCTGTTATACAACTAGCATTAATACAGCTAGATAGTTAGTTCATAGGGTATTACAATCAACTAGTATAAATAGGCATATTGAGTACCATAACAATCACTTTCCAATTCTGGTACTTTTTGTATTCAATAGCTAATACAATTCTCTCTATTTCTAAAGTTTTCTTTATAGATTCCTATGCTATGCACGTGGTTTAAGGAAATTAAGAATAGGAGATTAGGAAGGATTCTAAATCCACAGTTTTGATATTAATAAAAAAAGTTTAAAGTGATTCATAAACAATAAGCACAATATAGTTCTTGTTTTCTCATGCATATACTAGTTAAGAGGCAACCTCCCAGTCAAAGCAAATTATGATTTCTCCTCCATCTCCCCTAAGATGGTAGCAGTTAATACATGAAAATGGAGATGGAAGTAGAAGGTGTTTCTTTTCAAATTCATTGTTAAAAGTTAGACTAGCTATCAACATGTGAAATTTCAAAATGTATGAGAAAAGTCTGTAAACCTTCTCATTACAATTATGTTATCGTTCTCTTCTTTATCATATTTTTTTTTTCCTTAAAGGAATAAATATGATAACTAAATTTAACTCATCAGGAAAAACTTATAATTGCCTATATAAACTCTCTTAAGACACTATAATAGCTACTATCATGCTATGAATGCTATAAAATTATCACATGAAATATTAGTAAATAATAACAATTATGTATATTATTAGATGAAGTAGTATTTATTTTTAAAGTTAATATTATGAATATCAAAAGCAATTTGCTTTTATGGCAGTGTTAATGAAACAATTTTACAAAGTCACCATAAAAATTTTTTTTTTTTTAAAGAAGAAAATCTTAGAATAGTTATATCTATATCGTGTTGCTCTTTTCATCTTTTTGTAATTATCTATTTAGATGCTTATTATAATCTCTTTTTATTTATTGATAAAAAAATTTATATAAGTTTTACATCTTGAATTCAAGTTTTTCTCATTATTAATTGAAGGTTAAGTTTATATTAAATAAATTTCCGAAAGAATAGTTAAATAATTACTTTTTTAATCTCATACTACAATGCCTTAGGACCCTAATGGCATTACAACCTACTACATACCCCAACTAACTTAGGTTATGTTAAAGTTCTAGAATCCAGAAATACTAGAGATAACAACATTACCAAGAATACTCCTAAAGATCATAAGATTTCACTAGTCATCAAATTTCTCCATAAGGAAGCTAATCTCAAAATAACTTATGTCATAGCATAAAATTTAAAGGAGTCCCATATGCTCCTAAAACTAGAAGATATATAAAATCTTAAAAACAAGTTTTTCTACTCCACACACATACCAAAAGATAACATAAACTAGTAAAGAGTACATAAAAAATCTCCAAAGTATCTAATACTCCAAAATGTAATTAAATCTCCAAAACACATCACATCCCCACTTTTGAAACCTCATCTAGTCACTAATCATCATAAAAGTTTAGGTAATCCACACCATGCTCTTCTTTGAACCCATTAACAAAGTGCTCCTCATAGATAACATAGTCCTCATTACCTATTCTTAAAAAAAAAAAAAAAAGAATGAGACAAATCCCAAAACGCAATACACAAGCATACGTGAATGCCAAACCAAACATGTCGCTTACACTTAATGCAAAATAATCAATCAACCGATTGTTATCTTGATTATTAGCCAATACACAATAACATGGTACTCATGACTCCATCATACCATAATCTTATACATATAGATAAATACAATAGAACAAATCTTTCAAATTACTACCTATACTATGATGAAGGTCATATAACCAACATTTAGGAACTGAGAAACACTATATCTAACTACGTCATCACATATGAAGGTCCACTAGAGAAACCTCATGCATGATTAGCTATTACTCCTTAAGGATATATTACTACAAGCCTTTAGGCCAAGCGGGTCAAGCATAAACAATAAGTACTTTGTTTAGGCCGAATAATACTTAGTTTGGTTAGATCATTATCACCTTAACAAGCACAACCATACAAACAAATATTGTATGCCTAAGTCATTGAACAACATAATAAACTAGCAAAATGGGCTAAAGCTTAAGAATCCAAGTATCAGATTCAAGAGATGATAGTCTTCATTTAGTTTCGTCATATCTCAATTCAAGTGAACACTTGCATGGTATTAAACAGACTAATTAATAACACTTATCTTATTCTCAACTCAACCCCTAATACAATTACCTACGTTCATACTTATATTACTCAAATTAATCTAACTTAAAGCTCCAATGAGTTACATTACTATTTCTAACTTCTACTTTAAGTCTTCTTAATTGGATTACTTGGAAGTGTTTTTAAAACTTCAAAATTTTGAATGACGATCGAACCTTTTGAGTGCAAAAAGGCTAGACTAGGAGTTGGTCGAGTTATGAGAGATAGAAAAAAGGCTTAGAAAACAAAATAATACTAATGAGGACACAATGTTTAGATGTTAAGCTTTTGCCACTTGCAGTAGCTTAGCATCTAAACGTTAATAGTGTCTAAATGTTAAGTTACAAGACATTTGGATGCCTTATTTCTGTTTTGCAAAATAGAACACTTCAAACATTAAACCAAAATACCTAACTCCTCATCTTAAACTCAAGCAATTCTAAGGAAATCCTAAGGCACGATAGTCTAATAATCTTCAACCCTAGAACTCTTTTACAAAACCAAATTCCACTTCAAATGATAGAAATCCATTGGAAGAATCCAAAACTAAGAGTAAAGGCTCATGAAACTTACTTGTAATGACTCCAACACTTGGTGATGTTTGAAAGTGAAATTAGATACCACCTACAATCTATAAAATACTTAGTTTCAGATTAAACCTTTAATGAAATCCTAAGTTTAACTCTTCCAAGACAATAATCAACTTGAGAACTAAGCTTAACTTAGAAAATCCTCCATTTAACTCACCTTACATACTTAACTGAGCTACCATCTAATGATACCCGATAATCTCCACTTGAAATACTTAGTAAGAACCAAAATCAACAAGGAGTACAAGGATTTAGGACGTTGGGGTGCTTATTATGAATTTTCTTAAGCTTAACCTTTAAGAAGCTTACCTTAAACACTCCTAGCTTACCTTTTGTGGTAAATTTTAGAAAAAAAGTCTTAATTTCATGCACAAAAAGAGGGGATTATACCTTATTTGATTGCTATTAAGGTTTAGTAAAAAGACAATAAATTTTAGTAAGTATGATTTTAGTAAACTTTCGAAATATGCAAACTACCTTTGTTTTAGAAAAACTTATTATGATATATTACACATACGAAGTGCACCCAGCAAAAATAATCATTTCCCAAAGAAATTTTGAATTCTGTTCCCAATGACTATCAAAAAGTATCTAAGATCCACTTTTTCTAATAATCATTTTATATATTAGTGTCTCTGTGTTTTGCTTGAAGAAAAAGCAGAATTCTCTTATAGTGATAAGTTAATAATTGATAATTTGCTTACCACTTTATTTGCCACGATTCATTTACCTAAAATGTAGTACAATTCCTTGTAGGGGTAAGACAATGATTGATAAATTAGTGCAATAATTTACAAACGCTATTGTCGTTTCGTCTCTGGCAACACCGCGATGCAATTGTCATCCCGTCCATGTTGGTCAATATTCTTAGGGTGCTTTTACCTGTACCACGGCGTGCGATTCACGTTTTCGTGATTTTTGCTTCTTGTGGACTGGTAGCCCCCACATGTTGTCCGCTTCTTGATTCACGTTTCATCATAGACTATAAATTGATGAACCCCCCATAATCAAAACTGCATAAAGTTACTGAACCCAATTTTCCGGAGAACATTATCACCACTAGTACTAGGAAAAATGGCAAGTCTTTTTATATTTTTCTTAACCCATCGTTCTTACAATATCCATCTTTCGCTTCCACCGACACTGCTGATTCTTCATTTTTTCCGTAGATGTTTCAATTCTTATACCGACCGGTCGCTTTGAAAAAAAAAAAAAAAAAAAAAACAGACTATAACAGATATTTAAGTTTGAATTTGATTTTTGCACATCATTAATATATTGCCACATTTCATATGTACGAGTTTTATTAATATCATTAATGTAATTTCCTTCTGCTAGCAGAGTGATATTACAGTAAAGCATGAGTCAGTTTTGAATGAAGCAAGGGTTTTGCTCAGTGACGTGAGGAAGCATTCACTGAAAGCTTTGATGATGGTTGATTGCATTCAACGTCTTGGAATGGATTACCTTTTCAAGGAGGAGATTCAAGCCATTCTAGAAACACACCTATTGATCTACACTTCAAATGACCACGACCATGTTAAGGATGATCTCCATGAAGTTGCTTTGCGTTTTAGATTATTGAGGCAAAATGGCCACTATGTACCTTCTGGTAAGTTTTAATATCGAATGCTTAAAGATTTAAATTTTTGAATCCCATTGATAACTTATGCTTATTTTTATAAGATTGAAAGTGCTACATAATAAAAAGTTTCGAATATAAAAATCACTATCTAATCTTATTTGCTTTCTATCTTATATTTGAAGATTAAAATTACTAAATACCATTTTAAACTCCAAACATAAAATTGTTAAATTTCATACCAATTCCTAATCTTTTATTTATCAATTTATGTAATAAATTTACTAAGCTAAGTTCGACTATATAAATTTGTAAATTCAAATTTCAGATATAAATTTAAAAAATAACAAAAGTACAAGCAGTGATTTTGGCATTTTCTGATTTTTTTAAAGTGAGAATGACCCTACCAATATTGGGTTGGTAAAATGTCCAAAAGGTGTTACTAAACTTATGGCTCAAAATTTTTGCTAGATGTGTTTGATCACTTTGTGGACAAAGACGGTCGACTAGACAAAAAGTTGCACTATGATGTAAGGGGACTAGCAAGCTTAACAGAAGCGTTAGAACTTGGTACAAAGGATGAAGATGCTTTAGCTAAAGTAAGATCCATCAGTCAGGAACTTTTAAACGCACAAATGATTCATCTTGATCATCCCGAGGCACAACTAGTTAAAACTGCCCTGGAAAATCCGTTCTATAAAACTTTGGCTACTTTCACGGCGAAAGATTATATCGATAACGTCATTGGATCTTCAACATGGGAAAGTATCTTCAGGGAGCTTGCAATTATGGAGTCCAACCGTGTCAGGAACATCCATCGAAAGGAAACACTTGAAGTGTCAAAGTAAGCATCACATTAGATACCTTTAAGATATTAGCAGCTAGTCAACATCAGCAGTTGGGTCATGCAGGAGAATATGATCCATACAAAATTTATAAATAAAGTAATCATCAATTTTGATCTACATATTTTATAGAGCCGACATCATAAATCTTACTATTAAAACTCAAATGCGTGCATGTAAATTGAGCACTATTTTATTCATGTCAATGTGTTACATTGAAATATAAAAATATTGTTTGCCCTAGATCAACATATTATGTAGAAACGAGACATCCCAAATAAGGAAAGAATTAGACATCATCTATAATATTAAGGGAAAGAGCTGCCATTGATAAATTAAGTGTTGTTAAAATTCATTTGTTATTTTCTTTAACTTACTTAACCTTTTTCACCACCTTGCTAAGAAAAAAAAAAAACTATCATGCCTCACTATTCCATTGTTCTGTATTAACGTTAAAGGCCAATGCAAAATTCAACTTTCTTCCTATGTGTTATTTCATATCCAGTTTAGTTAACTTGATTATTAGCTAATTAATTTTTTATTTAGGAACACGTATTGCAGGTTCATATTCTTTTAGTTAAAATTAAAACTAAAGATCATTATTTAGGGACATCGTCCCAAAATGACCAAACATCTATTTCTTTTGGTTTAATCATTTTAGTTTTAGGTGGTGGAAAGATCTTGGTTTGGCAAAGGAGCTGAAATTTGCCAGAGACCAACCATTAAAATGGCATATGTGGAGTATAACAACCTTAACTGACCCTATTTTGTCTGAAGAAAGAGTGGAACTCACAAAGCCAATATCTCTCATCTACATCATAGATGATATTTTCGATGTTTATGGGACTATTGATGAATTGATTCTCTTTACAGAAGCAATTAACAGGTAGACATATACATTAACATGGAGGAAATAAGAAAAAAGTTTCTTTTACCTTTTTTCATATATTGGGAGAACTCAATTCAACATTTAGTTTACTTTTTATTGTGTTGTAAATACAGATGGAGCATTGATTGCGAGGAGACTGGAAAATTACCGAATTACTTTAAAATATGTTTTAGAGCTCTTGACCAAACTACCAACCATATTTGTTGCAAGATCTACACCAAGCATCGTTGGAACCCTATTAATACCTTGAAAAAAGCGGTATCATCATGCCTAACGATTGAATTTAGATTTGTATTATGGTAATTTTGTTTAGGGTAAATTATAATGAGACCCATGGCAAACTATCTAAATTTAAAGGAAACTTTACGATTTCTGAGAATACTACTTATACCATTTGAAAGAAATGTTGATATTGCAAAATTTTTCTTCCTATATAATACTAGTTAGTCCTTTACCTAAACATCTGTTTACTTTTCTAAACCGATTTACCACCTGATTTGAGGGTTTTCTCAACTTATTTAATATTTTATTAGTCAATATGCATGCATCAAATCAGTTAACAAATCAATTTCAAAAAGCATTACATTTGTATACTAATATAAAATACTAAGTTGGGAAAAAAGATTTAATCGGTATTATACATCATATGTTATGTAAATATCAATAAAATATTGATATAAATATTAATGGTATAATTAATTTTCAAATCCATTCTCACGTGTAATTTATATACAGTATACATGTCAACATTTGATTAGTATTTACATACTATATATATATAACATGTAATATGAATTATCTATTAATATCATCAATGTAAAGAAATTTTTTCTAATATCAATATCCTTCATAAAGTATAAGTGCAATATTTTGAAAACTCAAGATTTTTCTATAACTTATTTAATTCTTAAAGATGCCATTGTAATTTACCATTTCGTTTATCATGATTAGCAGTAGGATAGAAAACTTTATGTATTATGCCTTATCAATTATATAATTTGCTATTTCTTGTACAGTGGGCAATTTTATTTGATGCATTTCTAATAGAAGCAAAATGGTTTGCTTCTAAGCAGTCCCCAACCGCGGATGAGTACTTGAAGAATGCCACTATTAGCTCTGGAGTTCATGTGGTGTTGGCTCACCTGTATTTCCTCCAAGCCGATAAAATCAATGAGCAATGCGTTGAAGCTTTGGAAAATACTGTACAGCTTCCAGGAATCATTTATTCAACAGCTATGATACTACGTCTTTGGGACGACTTAGGAAGCGCTCTGGTAAGTCGGAAATATCTTTCACTATCTTTTACTCCAATTTTGACACATAAAATTTAATAATGCTTAGAAGACACAATGACAAGATTCTACCAACCTATTTTTCACATGCCCTTTCAATTTTGCAATGAGCTGCTTTCGTTTTGGACAATTAAGAAACAGCATTGTTGATGTTGACCTACGATTCCTCATTAAATGCGTCAAACATATAGGATATTTATATGTGGATCGTGTTTTTACGTCAGAGCATAAGCCTTATTTTCCTATATATCACAAAACAAATGAAAGAACAGTTTATAAATAACCGATATAAGAAATGCCTAACTCTACCCTATCTAAAAAAATATTTATAAATTCCAGTAAATTAATTTTCTAAGTACACATTAAATAGACTAGCAAATTCACATTTGAGATTATTAAATCTCGTAATAATATAATGAAATTGCCATGAATGCAAATTTCCACTATTTTTCATTAGTATTACTCAGAATTACCCAAACTGTTAGAAATTGGAATTATTGCTCCTATTAGATATTTCAAGCAATTGAAAGCTGTGGAGCGATGTTTATGTATCACTTTAACTACCCAACTTGTTACCGAAAAATATAAAAGAGAATTGGAATATTGGAACCAATTGATGTTGTACGGTTGCCTCAATGTTTTATCATGATCATCGCATTAAACATAATGGTAGGTGTTAATGTTGACTGAAAAGCAATTGACTTTTTCTCTTCACAAGTAGTCATATCCAACCATATTAAAGGATGTGAAATTAATATAATGGATATTTAATACAGGATGAAAATCAAGAAGGCCATGACGGGTCATATATAGAATACTACATGAATGAAAGGAAAGGAATTTCAATTGAAGAAGCAAGGGATCGTGTAAAAGATTTAATTTCCCAAGCATGGAAAAGACTTGCCAAAGAGTGTCTCTTCCCACACCCATTTCCTAAGCCCTTCGCCAATGCCTCCCTTAATACAGCAAGGATGGTCGCTATAATGTACAATTATGACGACACCCATTGCCTTCCACATCTCAAGGAGCATATGAAGTCACTGCTTGTGGATTTTTCTTCCTAATTAGGATTGTATATATAGTTGCTTTGTTTACCTTTTCCTTTTCAATTTAGATATACATACTAAACATAAGGAGTAATTTATGTTCACTAAGTGCTTTTGGAAGAAGATCAACAACATGTATCTTGAAGGAAACCATAGGCTATAGTAAAAAAGTTATCAAGGATATTATTATATGTAAAATGCATATCAATTTCGATATGTTTAGTATGGTTAGGAAGACATGAATTGGAAGCAATAAGCTGAATTGATTTGTTATCACAAAAATAGTGTAATTAGAGGAGGAAAAGAGATGCTAAGTTCATATTAAGCACAAGACACCCATAAAAATTATTTAGCAATAACCATATTACGATATTTTATGTCAGTAGAAGAATTAAAAACCAATCTTTTACATTTTAGTTTTTCAAAAAATCAAGGAACTTGCACAGAAAACATATTAACTAGTCCAAGCCTACCGGGGTTAAGGTACAAGCATCACATTTAGTATCTAAATATCTACTAATTTCGAAAAGAAACTAAAGGTAGAATATAAAAACTAAAAAAAATGGATGATACCCTTGATATAGCAAGAAACATGCATGAGTGCATCTAAATGAAGTTGCCTAGGAAGTAGTACAACAAACCTTAATTAAGAAAAGTTCTGATTTTACTTATTTTGTTAAGGATTTGCAAAAGGAAAAAAAAAAAAAGATCATGAGGTTAAATTTGAATCTCAAGGAGTTTTGGCCACCCCATTCAAATGGTACTAATACCCATATGAATTATTTATCGACATGTAAAGTACCAATACATGAAAATATAAATTATAGTATTTAAAAAATTAGATATTATTATTAATATTTATACATTATTCATCAATTTACATAACGTATTAATACTATTAAATCTTTTTCATTCAAATGATATTAAAGTGTCGTTCGAATGGCACCTTAAAAGGTAGGGATTAGGTTTAGTCATTCGGAAGCCTACTACGAGGCACTTGGATACTATGATTTGCACCATAAAGCACATAGCCAGATCAACTACTTAGATGCCTTTGCTTAGGCATCTAGATTAGTCTTCTTAGTGCCAATAGAAACAAGTAGAGCATACATGATTTCTTACTTTTACTTCATGTACTTCATTAGTTTCCCATTTTATTGATTTTTCATCAATAATTACTCATCATATAATGCATCATGAGTATTTTCATCAATCAACAATGGCTTAAAACAATGAAAGTCAAGAGTATCAATAATATTATTTTAAGTGCTGTTGTGTCATATACCATTCACCAAGATTATTTTGGGGTTCTTTCTTCTAAGCAAAATTCTAGTTTGAATGTTGCATCTTTAAAGGAAATTCTAGAAGCTTTGTACTCTATTGGATCTTGAAATCCCTATGAAAGATGGATTGCAAGCCTATTTCTTGAAGAAATGATGGACTTTAGTAGGGGGGATGTGATTATGAAGCTTATCTTAAACCTTTTTTCTTCATTACTCTATGCCTATGGAGCTTAATCAAACTCAAATTTGTCTAATTCCCAAACATGGGTAAGCATCAAGAATCTCTAAATTTAAGCTAAATAACCTTTGTTCAATTATTTGCCAAATAATCACTAAAGTTCTATTAAAAAGATCAAGATCTTTCTCAGGCAGTTTGATTGAATCTATTTAAGCAAGCTTCATTCTAGGAAGAAAAAAATCAACTAATATCCTTCTTACAAATGAAATTTTGCATTCTTATCATAAAGGGAAAGGGAATAGGAGTTAGATGATCATTAAACTAGACTTAGCTGAAGCATTTGACTCCCTTGAGTGGATTTTTATCTTCTAAACTACTCAAATTTTTAGTTTTTTGAATTGGTGGATTAAGTTGATCATGAGCTGCATAATAACTTCATCTTCAAAAATTTTAGTAAATGGGAAGCTATTGCCTACATTTTTATCCATCGAGGGAAATTGTGAAAGGAGATCCACTATATCTTTATATCTTTATTTTGTGTATGGACATCCTTAGCAAAGCAATTGAAAAGGAAGTTTAACATAGGCGTTGGATCCCTTTAAAAGTTAAGGTATTAACTTTCATATGTAGCCTTTACTGATGATGTGGTTTTATGTGCAAGATCCGATGAGATTGGTGCCTACTCTATCATCAATGTCCTTGATTGGTTCTAAAATCCATCAAGCTTATAAGTGAATAAAGTTAAGTTTGGTATTTTCTTATCAAGGAATACTCCTTATTTTATTAAAGAGGTGCTAGCCTAATGGGCATAAAGGTTCTTTCTTCCTTTAGTAAGTACATAGGATATCTTCTTGAGAAAGGATTAAAACCTAAACCTACTCAACTTAATTTCATTATTGACATAGCCTAAAAGAAGTTAAATGGATGGAAGGTTAGAACCTTAAGTGTGGCTGGAAGAATAATGTTAGCAGGATTAGTTTTGTAATCACTTCCAATTTATTACATGCAAATGGTAAACTTCCAAATGCTAAAGTTGATAAACTTATACAAATTGTAAATAATTTTCTCTAATCAAAGACCTTATCAGTAAGGAAAATGCAATGGGTAAATTGGGAGAAAATTACCTGCCCAAAAGTCTTTGAAACCAACATTTAAGAAAGAAAACTCATACAATCAAAAGGTATTTTGAATTAAACACTAGACATGATAGTTGTGGTTGATGTAGAAAAGTATTTGAAAGCAATTCAAAGAGATTTCTCTCAGAGCAACCGATCCCTGTCCTTTATTGCTAAAGAAATAAAGGAAAGTAAGTCCTTGATTTAGGCTTCTCATCATGTTATTAAGGGTAATGGAAGGAATATAAGTTTTGGGTTTGATTCCTTGTGTAAACTTGGTGTCATAAGAATATTTTTTTATGAACCCTTATACCAACAAACTAAAAAGCTTTCTAATTTTTTATTTTTAGTCTATTATAACCCCTTGGAATAATTTAAAGATCACTATTTGCATCTTTAACTTCTTATGTGATTGAATTAGTCCATCCTTATTACATACAAACAATAAAGATCAAAGAAATATGGATTACTCTTTTAGACTACACCCTTCCATTAAAGATATTAGTTATACTTTAATCCCCTAACCACCTTTAGTATCTAAGTGGGACTAGATTTGGAAAATTCCTATCCATCCTAAAGTTAAGATTTTTCCTTGCAAGCTATTCCATCTATCTCTTTGAACTTCTATGAACCTTATATATGGAAGCATTATTCTATATTCTACCTACCTTTAAGGTGGAGATGATGAGACCCTTGTGCATGCATTATCAACTTGCCCTCATATATTTAGCACTATGCAGCTATGGTAAGTTCACCCTTATGTAAATCCTTCCTCGAACAGGATTTTCTTTCTTAGGTCATAGTGAATTGCTTGTTAAAAATAAAGGACTTAGCTAATTAATAACCTTACATAACTTTCAATTTTTATATAATGCTTTGGAAGGCATGGCAGTGCAAAAATAAAGAGCAATTCATTGTAAAGGACCAAAATGACGATCTTATTCACACCATCACATCCTTAGCGCATGAATATTGGGCCTATCCTAAGAATTTGATAAAAATATTTAAAATTAAGCCAGTAGCCTCTAGATAGATTAAATTAAATATGGATGGCTTAGTCCTTACTTCATCTAATGTAGCTATTATTGGTAGAGTCATGAGAGATGAAAAAGGGTGATGGATTTTTAGGTTTGCAAGAAAAGTAAGCTCCTTAGACATTTTAGCAACTAAACTTTGTGGCCTTTATTAGGGATTGCATTATTGCCTTATTTATGGTTATCTTGATGTTGAAATCAAGATACATTCCTTTAGCTACCTATCATTTACTGTAGGACATAACAAATTATAAACCATCATATCATTATGTTACTTATGCTTCCAGGTAAAAGTTCTTCCAGTTTAAGCAATAGAACCTTAAATTTGCTCCTAGAGAATTGAACATTGTTGTTAATACTCTTACTAACTAGATGAAGGATGAAGATTAAGATCATTTTGAAATTTTTATGCCCCCCTTTCTTATTTTTGCCTCATCTAAGAAATGGCGTTTACTCCTTTGGTTTATGTAAAGAGAAAAGGACTCTTGCAAATTCTACTACTAGTGGTCATGTTAATAGATACTCTTTGTATAAGGATCATGGAGCTTCAAGCTCTAGACCTTTGCTACATGGTTTTATTATGAACTAGAGGCTTCATTTTGCTTCCTTCAATGAATTATCTTACCTAAAGAAAAAGAATATCATTATATTTGGTTGGGTTTTAAATATATTGTTTAGATATTTTTCTAATGAGCTGTGCAAAGTTTATTCTTAATTCTTGAGAAGGTTGCTACTAGAGTATGGTAAGTAAGTGTTTTGTGAAAAGAAATGCTAAGATAGGTTGAGTTACGTTCTAAAAAGTAGTTTTCCATAGGCTTCCAATCTCCTACGTATGTTTAAACCCTTTCCTTCATTAAAAACTCAATCTCTACCTTGTTCCAAAGCCTTTTGGAGCCTAATTTAAATACGATCACAAGATACTCTAACTAGTGTATGCGAAGTCAAGTTGGGATATATACTTCAAAACATGAATTAGATAGATTAAATGAAAGATTGAGATAGTTTTATTGATATAACCGTCAAGTTGTTAGATTTGGGTTTCATGGTTGATCAAGGCTTTATAATCAATTTGGTTCAACTTTCCAACTACGTGACTTATTAGATGTGCTTGTCAAGATAGAAAACAACTAAATTAACTCATAATTGGCCTAAAACTTGATTTTCTGATTGTACTTGGCTTTTCATAAGTCTAAGGGGCAAATGCTAGTCTTCATGTGATGTTTTCCCGAGCAAAGTCTCATGTTAAGACAATGCAGCTAGATTTGGGTATTATTAATCCCCTATTCTTAGGTGTTGAGATCAATAGGACAAACACCATTGTATGTATGTAATAAAGTAAATGACCTATATATTTATATCTAGTTATGTATATGTATAAGAAATCATGGTGTACCAGAGTCATAAATATCTCTTTATTGTATGTTGGACTAAATTCAAGATAATTAATTGACTATTTTCTATTACTCTTTTGTTATTACTTGTATTAAATGTATATGTGTGATTAACTTAGCATCCATGTGTACTTATGCATTACTTATTGGGTTTTGGCTCATTCTTTTATTTACAATTGTAGGTGGTTAAGATGAAGTTCTTAAATAAGTATCTATCTTCCTTATGATAGTCATCTAATGTCCATCCTTCCTTACATCAGATATAGATAAGACTAAAATGTAAGTCCTTAGCATACAAATTTTTTATGGTTGAAAAAAATAGCCTTATTTGTAGCTTAGTTAAAAGGGTATGTTGTCTCAATAGAGCATCAAATACTACATTGTTCCTTTCATTCTCATATTTTATGACATAAGAAAAATTCTCCATAAACTCGACCTATTTGGCTTGTCTCTAGCATAACTTCGGTTGGCTCTTTAGATATCTCAAGAATTCATGATTAGTGTAGATCATAAATTCCTTTGGCAACAAATAGTACTATCATACTATTAGGGCTTGGATTAAGGAGTAGAACTCCTTATCATAGACAAAATAGTTTAGTATAGCTCTTCAAAGTTTTTTCATTGAAGTAAGCAATAGGTCGGCCTTCTTGCATTAGCAAAGCACTTATGCCTAGTCTGGATGCATCACACTTCACTTCGAATACTTTGCCAAAACTCAGTAGAGTTAAGACGAAGGCTGTAGTTAGCCTCTCCTTTACTTCCTCAAAACTCCTCTGCTCCTTCTCTCCCCATTTGAATTCAACATTCTTCTTTAAGAGTTCAGTGAGTAAGGCTACAATCATACTAAAATTCTTTATGAATTTGCAATAGAATGAAGGCAAGCCTTGGAAACATCTTACGTCGACAGAACAGGTCAATGTAAGCCATTCTATGATTGCTCTTATCTTCTCATCATCAACTTAGATGCTACCTCCACTTACAACAAACCCCAAGAAGATTACCTCGGGTCGGTAAAAGTCGTACTTCTTCAGATTAGCGTAGAGCTATTTAGCTTGGAGTTTTGCAAAAACTCCTTAGAGATGCTCCTTATGAATCTCCAGGTCAAGGATGTATACCAAAATGTCATCAAAATAAATTATGACAAACCTCCTTGTGAATTCTTAGAGCATATGGTTCATCGGTGCATAAATGTGCTCGACGTGTTAGATAGTTCGAATGGCATTATAAGCTATTCATATAAACCATGTCGTGTCTTGAATGTAGTCTTCCATTCATCAACTTTGAACATTTAGATATGATGGTATCCAGATTTGAGATGAATCTTGGAGAACATTTTTACTCCACTTAACATATATAACATGTCATCAAGCTTAGGTATGGGATACTTATACTTGATAGTGATTCGATTAATCACTCAACTATCTATACACATCCTCTGAGAACCATCCTTCTTTGGCACCAACAAGGACAGTGTGGTGTAGGGGTTAAGGGACTCGCATATATACCCCTTCTCCATTAGTTCATCTACTTGCTTCTATAACTCAGTAACCTATTTAGGATTCAAGCAATAGGAAGGCTTGTTTGGCAATGCGGCTCTTAGTTGTAAGTCAATCGTATGCTCAATGCTTCTAATTAAGGGCGGACCCTTTAGCAGTTCCTCTAGAAACAGATTGGCAAATTCCTCTAGTAAGGTTTTCACTTTGATTAGCAACTCCTCCTCAGATCTCATCTGTGGAGATCTTTGGACAAGCAAGTAGGTCAGTCCTTTAAGCTCCATCTCTCCCTTCAATTTAGGTCAGGCCAATACTAAAGCCTCCTTCTTCAAGGTTCGGTTAAGTTGGGATCATATGACCTTTACTTACTTGGTAGTCATAGGACTCAATTTTATTCTCCTACCTTCATGCTCTACAAAACATGTATTCCTCCTTTCACCATACATAACTGCTCAATCAAACATCCATGGTCACCTAAGTAGAATGTAAGACAGACTCATAGGCAACACATCACATAGAACTCCATCTCAATACTTACCAATGTAGATCGATACAGATACCTGTTTGTTCATCTATAGGGCTCCCTTATCATTGAGCTAATAAAGCTTGCAAGGTTTTAGGTAGGTATGGTCAACAATTTTAGGTACTGGATCATAAATGTAAAGGCTGCATTGCTGCAACTCCTATTGTCAACGATTAGCATGCATAATGACTCATTTACCTTCCATCTAATATGGAAGAGATTTTCTTTCTGCTTGTCTTGAGGTACAAGACTAACACCCGTTGTCCTCTTTAATACTAGAGTAGTTGGCATAAAGTTGCCTTTCTTACTGTAGATAACTTCCTCTTCCAACATCTCGGTCTATCCATCCTCCTTCAACTCCTCAACTTCCTTGTTAGTGCTTTTATTTCATCAGTCGGCATCTTACCTTGGATCATCATTGTTCACTTATTTAGGTACTAAGCGACCATGTGTCCAAATTCTTAGCATTTGAAACACTTGATCTCACTCGTCTTCTTCCCTGAACTTTGGCCTTTCTCAAACTTCCTTAAGGGTTCCTTTTCCTTAGCTCATGTAGCTAGAATAAGTCAAGCTCAACAATCTTACTTGGTTCCATTCACATTGGTTTACTTAGAACAATTCGACTACTGCCTAGCCGTTAACTGGCAGTTGAAACCTTCTTATTCGATGCCTTTCTATCCTTTAGGTGACTCGGATTGCACTGTTAAGCGTTCCAATATCTAGGTTTTCAAGACATCTCCAATCTTATACTTCAACCCGCCGATGAATCGAGATACTGTTCAGTCCTCTAGCTCTATGACTTCACATTGAATCATTAACATGTGGAATTCCTTAACATAAGCATCTACACTTGACACCCCTTATTTGGGCTCTTACGGTTTTTTGAAGGCATCCTACAAATCATAGCTCGGCATAAACCTTATTTACATAACCCTCTTCATTTCATTTCAACTCCTAATTTCTTGTTCTCCTTCCCTTTTTCGAGTGGCTTGCAAGTTCTTCCACCATTAGGTGACATAACCAGTAAACTCTAACATAATGAGTTTAACCTTTACAATATTAAGGATACCATAGCATTCGAACTACTTCTTAATCCTATCTACCCAATTTAGGTAGTCCTTAGCATCTCTACTTCCAGAAAAACTTAGAATACTCATCCTTAATCTTTTAACTCTAAGAGCTTGTACATTTCTTTCTTTAGCTTCGTAGTACCCTTCTTCATCATCATCTCCTTCCACTTCTTCCTCAATCTCTTCAAGCGTTAGCCTTTGTTTAGCATCCCTACCAACTTCTTTAGCTCGGGGTGGTTAAGTTGGAGCATTAACTTAGCCAAAATGACCATTGCCTCACTCTTGTTGCTTACGACCTCCAATGGGGTTATTCCTAGCTTGTTGCCTATCTGCTTAGATAATAGTCACCAAACTATCTACTAAGTTGGTAAGCCTATCTAAGCGATCATCTACTGACTAAAGTGTAAAGCTTCCTTCTTGCCTTTAGCCATGTCGAGTACCACTTTCTTGGTTTTTTAAAGTTCCATGAACACTTGAGTCTGACGTTAATGGTTACTTCACAAAAAAATTGACATCTAATAATACCACTTGGAAGTCAATAACTGATATTCCAATCACCACGACAACTATACAACAAACGAATAGTTACCCACACTTTATTTTGTGTATCAGAAACATGGGAAAACAGAGTACAACATACTTCTCAACTACTAAACTCTAAGGATAACAATAGAATCATTATCTCATGATAGCAGTAATCAAACCACTCAAAAAATATAATAGAAGAATCTAGCTCAAATGTGTCCAGGCTTTAATACTAGAATGATACGAACTCATAGATCAATATATGAACCTAATATCATGCGTAGCCAAAAGGGTGGCTTTGGGACACAAGATAGCTCGAAAGGTAAATGGTAGTTAAGGACGAACAGGGGGTTTCTGTGCATTGATGACATATATGATTCACCAAATGCCTCATACGAGCTTGCGACATACTTAATGTGACGTAGAAGTATAGCCAAAGGTCACTCACCACTAGTCCACACCCAATGGGCTAGATAAGAATAGCTCAAGCATAAGCAAAAAAGACACTTAGCTCACAAGAGAGTAAAAAATTCGGTGTATTCTTCTGTGTTTTAATTATTGTAACTATTACATTATTCGAGTATTTGTAGTACCTACGTAGGGCAAATCTTAAATTATAGAAAATTATAGAAATGGATCCTTACTTACGAAACAAAAAGAAGAATAATTTACAAGGGAAGCATGAAATCATGTAAAAGGAACATCTCTATAAAAAAGGAGAGTAAGGATGTTAGAAAGGATAGTACATGCGTGTTTTACTTAATTTGCAATCCTAATAACATTGCAAGCTAAGCAGGGGTGAGTTTCTAATCAGGATTGGTTGGCGTCAACAGTTCGATACTCAAATTACTAGATTAGACAAAGGTTGGCTTGAGGGATGAATCACATTCGAATCGACCTCGAATGGTTAGTTTCGGACAATTCTCATCTCAACCTTAACACTATGGAGATGGTTATTTTCCTGATTTGGTAGACTAAGGTATTGTGGAGGGGTAGGCCTAGCATGTTAGCAGACTACCTCGATAGCTTCTTAGGTGGTACGGAGAGCAAAATAGCATGGCAGATCGAATTGGGGAAAACATTGCTCCTTAGTAATTAACTCACCTCTAATAGCTCGAAGAATCATCTGAGAAAGCCCTCAAGCTCGAGAGTAAGTGATCAATCTTTAATCCTTATCAATTCATGAGCTTCATAAATGTACTAGATGCATTCTTTCGTCCAAAGGGCGTAACTAGCTATTCGTAGAGATCATGACATGTTTTGAAAATAGTCTTCCACTTATCTCAAAGCCTCATACGAATCTAATGATAGCTAGTCCTCAAATCAATCTAAGAGAATACTCAAGTGCCATAAAGCTCATCCAACATGTCAATGAGCCTTAGTATTGGATACCTATACTTCACTATAATGAGGTTAGTAACTTAACTATCAATTCATATGTGCTATGAACTAACCTACTTTGGTATAAGCAAAGCATACATGACACATAGGCCCGTACTCTCTCTTACATAACCATGCTCAATGAGCTTATCTACTTACCTCTTTAGTTCGATAGTCTACTCCAAATTCATCCAATATGCAAGTCATTTTGGCAAGGTAGCGCCAAGTTGTAGGTCAATGCAATGCTTAATCTTGCAAACTGGAGGTAGTTTTTAAGGAAAATTTTCAAGGAACAAGTCAGAAAACTCATTAATCAACGTCTTAACCTCTTCTAGCAAATTGTCCATGTCAATAAGCCCTAGCAATCTATGTTGGTCTCATATAAGATATCAAGAAAGGAGGTGAATTGATATCTTTAAACTTTTTGAAAAATTTTTCGATATAAGAAAAAATAAAGTTACCCATCTTAACAACTTATATTAGTGAACAGTGATATTTTAATAATTCAACACACAATAATTAATAAAGTAAATTAAAAGAGTAAAGAAAGAGAATATCAAGCTAAGGATTTATAAGGCTTCGACCTTCTACTTACTGCTCTCTTCTAGCTCCACTGTTGGGGACTTGGTCTACTTTACTAGTACCGTTCCACTTGATCCACTAAATCAAAATCACAAGAAGTTTACGAGCATTCATCATACATGGATTTCATAACACTCTGCTCTATTTATCTAGCCTTTCTACAATTTAGACTAATTATAGATCTATAGAGTACAAACTAACTTCTCAACAATTAAACAGCAAAATAAGATTTACAAATTATAGGTAAGAATAAAAATATAAATCTCAATTATTTTTGCTCTCAAGAGAAATAACAATTTTTGTATAATTTGCTTTAGTACAACTTTCTCAAGAAACATCACAGGGACTTTTTGTGACTTTTTTGGAAGGTAGACTCTCATCACAACTTTTTTGTATAGCGAAAAATTTTTCCATAGTTGTTAATGACATTTTGAATCCTTTCTCTTTTTTATATTGAAATCTTCCATCGATTAATTTGTTGAAGATTATTTTCCTTTTCGTATTTATCCAACCATTATTTGTTAAAGATAATCCTTAGATATTTTGAGAAGATCTTAGTATTTTGAAATTCAAAAAATAACTCTTCTTATCTTGTTTCAATCAAATATAATTCAATCCATAACTACCAAATAAGCTTCTGATTCAAATTTGACAAGGAGACATGCTTTATCAGCAACTTCTAGATAAGCCTCATATTCAAAATTTGAAATTCCACAAAATCTGAATCAACCTTATCCTTATCCATTCTTGTGCATAGCTTGATTTATTAAAAATAAATTCACTCAAAAAATAATCCCCATGGATCTTGATTCCATCTTAAGTGAAACGGGATTAAGTAAATTTTTTTCATATACCTAATCTAGTAAAGTTAGGCCTTGTTGAATTCGAATATGATATAAATTAATTTTCGACATTACTTTTCCAGACTAACTTTTTTAATAATCTTTTTAAGAGTATTTATCTTCTTTTCTTTGAATTATTTGAACAAGTTTCTAAAGTACTATACCAATTTTTTTTTTTTTTATAAAATCTTCTAAAACACTTTTTAAAGATTTTTAGACTATTCTCTTTTTCAATCAAATCAATCCTTCTAAATAAGTTTCTGAAGACAACTTAGTTTGAAATTTTAATCTTTTTGAGATTATAATTTTTAAACTTTCTAAGAACCCTTCTGTTTATCTAAACATTTGATAATTCATTAGTATTCTTCTCTTTTTGTTATCATCAAAATCCATTAAAGATATCTTACATTCTATATATTAATAAAAACATAGGCTATGTAGCCTTCTCAACAACTTATAATTCCTATAGAACAACACCAAAACTTTTTGCATATAACATGAGTGAGCTAATTATGGGTTTTATTCATCTGGCTGAGGGTTATGGGTTATAACACAATCTTTCTTCCATGCTTAGTAAAGGCATAGGTGTTCTTATACTCATCATGCATGATGCAATGGTCAAACAACCACAACCTCCCTAGACGCAAATGTAAAGCATCTAAGGGATAACATCACAAGTCACCTTATCCTTATACAAGCTACTAAAAGAAAATGGCATAGTCACTTGCTTGGTTACTTGCAATGCACCCCTATTATGCAACCAATGTAACTTGTATGGTTAGTGGTGCTTGGGGGTTGGCTACCCCAAACTTTATATTAGTGACTGAGAAACAACATTTGTACAACTCCCTTCATCAACTATGATAGTGCATAATTGATAGTTGATCGTACACTTAGTATGAAACATATTCTCTCTCTAATCTTCCTCATAACTCGAAATTGAACGTAGCGCTTTGCTCAAAACCAATGCCATAACTTCTCCCTAGTCAATGTAAACATAAGTCTCTTCCTCATATTCCCTTTTAGCCTTTCTAACCTCTTTCTCATCCTTCTCATGCTCACTCTCATCAATTTTATCCATGTTATTACCTTGAACCACCATGATACATCGGTTAGGACACTAGGTAACCATGTGTCCATAACCCAAGCACTTAAAGCACTGGATTTCATAAGTCTTTCACCCAATGAATTGAACTAAGTCGAAAGAAAGTGTTCTACTTCTATTTCTCAACTCTTTAGGCAATCTTTATGGCCTCTTCCAGATTATAAAACCACTAAACTTCTACAACTACTTAAGCCCAAAAATAAACCTCGAAATGGCATGGACTTGAAGACCATCCACATTTGCCAAATCATTAGCATTTGGAATTCTTTCATGTACTCATCAATAGTTCAGGTCTCTTAATAGAGATCTTACAGCCTCTCAAAAGTGTCTTGTAAATAGGTTTCAAGGATAAACCATCCTCTTAGTAACCTCTTCATTTCATCAATAGTTTATGTCTCTTAATACATGAAGGAACGTTACTTTTCTTTTGATATACATTATAGTCAATACATTCGCCACATATTTTTCTCAGGCTCTTTTTCTTTAGCTATGATTTTTTTTTTAAGAATATATAATTCTTATTCATTATTTCATAGGTTAAATCCAGAAAGAAATGTTTTGCTACATTTTTAGGTAATACTTTTTTCTTCTTTTCTCAAATTTTGGTTAATGTGTAATTTCTTTCTTCTTTTTAATGACTATTTAGACTACTGGTGAACATTTTTTGCTGCAACCCAGTTAAAATTCGCTACTTACTAATATGCAAGCAAACAACATTACACTAATGCCTCATGTCAATAGTGGCAACATTTTTATGTAAGTGGCGAATAAAGTTTGCCACTAACACTTTCCATAAGTAGCAGTAAATTTCGCCAGAATAATTTACCAGCCTTATTTTGCAGTAATAATGTTTGGTTTAAATGAGAAAAAAAAGAAAAAAAAATTCTTATTTTCAACCCATCATGCTTAAAATGTTTTGATTTGTCACCTCCATTATCATACTGATTCTTTTGCATTATCACCATAGACTTAGCAATTTTTCTCTAATCATATACTAAGCTTTCCCCTCTTGACATAGGGTCCATTGAATAACAACATCGAAAGAACGATAGCATCCAGTTTCAGTTTCACCATTATACTGGCCCATGTGCTTTGTGTCACAGTCCCAAATATACTCTCACCTATAATAGAATGCAGTAGTTAGCAAGCTTATCCTATGCAGCTATGGCTAATATGGCTTAATATCCGTAAGGCAACATAAATAAGATATAAAGACAACAAAGAAGTAAAAAGGATATGGATAAGAATTGTAAAATGAAGTAACATACTTTTATTAATCCGTCAATAATACAAGCTTACAATCAAGTGTGCATGAGGGTTAAATGTATAGAGTGGGTACCTTTAGTTGAGATAAACTAAGGTGATGAGTAAGAGTTTCGATCTAGAAGAGTACCAACTATGAGTCCCGTATTCAGCAAATAGGAATTGAATTATAAATCTAAGGTACCTGTGCAACTAACTTGATTAACCTAAAAATTTATATATAGGTTCAAGACATTAGACAAAAAGACTTAATGGATCCAAATATTAAACATATAATAAAATAATAATATAGCTAATAAAGTATATTTTAATTATATTACATATCATTCATCGTAATCGCATAAAATAATTCTAATTAAATTATAAACGCTTACAGATAAATTATACATGTAATAAAATTTATATAGGATATAAAATAACATATATAAGATATACATACATGTTGTGTGTAATTTCTAAGTATTTATGTATACCTGTATTTTGATAAAATACCCTAATATATGCATTTTAGGCTAAAACACTTAAGAAAATTAATAAAAATCATTAAAAGATTATGGACAGCTAGGAATTGGTAGTTTAGGTAGGTGTAATCCACCATGACAAGTGTTAGTAGGTGTAGCAAAGTTATCATGCAAGAATGAGTTGGTATTTAAATAAAAATTCATGGAGGATAGAGAAAGAATTTCAATTTAATACTTGATTAGCTAGAAAAAACCTAAAAAACCTCTCTAACATATTTGTAGGTTCCATATAAGATATCGAGAAGAGAGGTAGGAGGGTAAATTGATATCTTTTGCAAAATTGAAACTTTTTTCAATTTTTTAAAAAAACTCCCCTTATAATAACTTAAATGGCATGACGAGTAGTTGAAGATTGATTTTTTTAACTTTAGGTGCAAAAAATAACAGCACAAGTAATAAAAATCAGAAACTAAATAGAGTAGAGAGAAAGAAAATCAAGTGATTGATTTATAAGACGTTAACCTTTTACCTACTACTCTTTTCTAGCTCTACTACTAAGGACCTAACCCTCCTCAATGGGGTCATTCCAATAGTCTAATCTTTTCACTAAACAAAAATCAATCAAAGGTTATAAGGATATCCAGTCGTTTCTCTGTATTATCTCATTATCTCTCTCTAAGCTAAATATAAGACTTAGAGAACTTTCTAACCTCACATTCACTCAATTATACTATCAATAATGTTTATAAAGAAAATGAGACAATATGATCAAATAACTCTTTGCAATGTTCGCATAAATGTAACAACAATGAAATAAGAAACTTGTTTTCACTTAGTTTCTGACAAAGTTTCTGACAATTTGCATGGAGAGAAATTTTGAAATTCAAATCTGTACTCAATGTATATCCCTTGTTTTATTAGCAGCTCGACTTATATTCTAGTGATCTTTAGTGTAACAGTAAAAATAGCCTCTAATTGAAAAAGATACGGAGATATCGTCTTTTCTTGTTATCTTGTTAATTTAAATGCCCTTATAGTGATAAACTTCACAAAGTATGGAAAATATATATCTCCTTTTATATCCTTAAAAATTCGTCCAAAAACATCTACTGTATTTTTTGCTTAATAAACTCTATAAAAAAGCTTGAATATATACTCAAAACTTATATTTTCTGCTTATAAGTATATCTCACTCGTTTTGAAATTAAAATTCCTTGCAAATCTCCACCATATCTTCATAATTTAAATTCAAAGAACATATCTCCAAAAAATCTATATGTTATTTTTATCACTTAGCTTCATCATCTCTTATTTGAATTTGAATTCAAAATATTTCTTTAAGTTTAATCTATATCTCATTCAACTTAAAAAAAAAAAAAAATAGCTATAAATATTTCTCCCTTATAATAGCTAAACACATACTTGATATAATTTGAAATAAAAATACTGGATTTCCTTAACTTCATGGGACTTACTTGGAATTGCTACTTGAAATACGAATGTGAGCTGATAATCAAACAAAAGATACTTTCCTATTGAAATAATAAACTAAAGATTTGTATCTCATCCAAATCTTGAATGTATGCTTGTAAATCTTGGTTTACTTCTTATCGAAGATAAACTTGAACACATTTAAATATTGTTGTCACATTGAACTAACTTGTCACATAAATTCTAATGTTTGTTAATGAAGCCTAATGAATCACACTTGGATGTGACATGAAGCCTTCTCAGAAGTATATGTTGAATATTGAAAATCACCACACGTCAGAAGTAGATCACCGTTATTCCAATTAAATTGAATAAGAACTCTAATGGACTTGTTCTCTTGCAATTGGCCAACTTAAATTTCAGCTTCACGAGCCAATTAAGCCATGGATGAACCTTTATAGAATAATTAATTCAATTCAACCTATAAAATATTGAATGAGCTCTCAAAGATTCATCTCTTAAGAAATCCATAACTTCACTCTATGCTTTAATATAATTTGATCCCTCAAAATAATTAATCTAACTTAAAATCCCCATGAACTTAACCATCTTAATAGAACGGAGTTGAGTATATTTCCCTAATATACCTAATAAAGTGGAGCTAGGACTTCTTGCAAATTTGTCCAAGTTGATTTGTTCAAATTATTTAGAAAAATAGCCTAAGAACAGCAGCTAATCTCGTTCTATACACAATCTATATTGTTTTGTTTTGTTATTGATATACTTTTTTACACACATTCTGATCAGCATAATTCCAAACTTAATTTTTTTTCTTGAGTTGATTTCATTCTAAAATTGAAATATACACTTGTTGCTCTTGTTAAACACATTTTCACCTTTTTCTATTGTGGTTTCTTTTAGAATTGATCAATGTTATATCTGTATACTTCATAAACATATTAGTGATAACTTATCATATGTTTTGTTATCATCAAAACCAAATTGGGAGACTTAACAATATTAAACATGCAAGTATTGAATTAGAAAAAATCAGTGTGAGCTAAAACAATTAAAGGAGAAATTTTGGAAAAAATAGGAAAATCAATGCTTATTTTAGGTGATTTGATGGTTCATTCTTGTAAGACAAAATTGGAAGTCAAATAATCACCCCACCACAAGGGGTAGTGAATAACTAGGGGTGCTGATAAGGTGGGAGTGGTTACTCGTGGTTAGAGCTTCAAACTCTAATAAAGTCCAATTTCTATCCAATTTTAGGAAATTTTGTAAAAATAATAAAAATGCCCAATAAATTATGAAAAAGATTATTCTCACATATTTTTTGTGTATAAAATCTGAGAAAAATATCAATTTGTATAAATTTAATAGCCAATAAATACGTCCTTAAGAAATCAAAGAAATTGATCAATTTTCGAAGTTAAAATAAATTGGGTAAATGAAGTAGTTCATATCTCAAATTTTTTCTACAAACTATCCTAAGTTAATACTCGATTTCTATATTAAAGTTTTTCATGATATCAGTTTTCATATTTTTATTTGATTTTTTAGCCTAAAATATTGCTTAAAAATGGTGTTTTAGTAAAGAAAATAGTGTTTCCTTGTATAATTCCATTTAGTTACTGAGTTTGAATCATAATTTAGAGTGTATACTCTATTCTGGAGTAGTTAGATTGGTTGCTGAAGTGAGAAGTGATGAGAAGTTAAAAGTTGGCTTTAAATAGTAAAGTTAGAATTTGACCAATTTAAGGAATTTCAAATAATTAAAGAATTGTAATGTATCATATGAGGAATTGGCAAGTAATAAAACTAAGGAACATTGGTTTGAAATGTTATTTGTTGTTTTACTTGATTCTATAATTGTAACCCATAAGAAAATTTAGTAAATTAGCTAAATTTAGGACCTAAGTTGAGATTAGATGATAGCTTAGAGGATTCCAAGGATGAATTTTTCACTAAATATATACTTAAAGAGTAAGTCAGAAGAAAAAGTTATAAAGTAAATGTGAAAATAAAAGAACCATATGACTAGTCAAAGGATGATTTTATTAAAACTTCTATAGATAACGGAGTCAGAGGGTAGCTTAGAGGTTTGTCAAATAAGAAGTTTAATCTAAAAAAGTTTAAAGGCTATCTATTCAATTAGTATAATAAATAACCCTTGTATAACTTAGAGAAAAAGTTAGAGAATTTCTAACTAAAGGAAATTACCATGAATTCACTCAAAACCAAACTTAAAGGATTTTTAGAATAAAGAAAACTACTCAAAACTTCTCAAAACCAAATTCAAAAGATTTTAAGCTAAAGAAAATCACTATAAATCCACTCAGATGATTGCTTTAAGGATTTGGTTGATTAAGGTAATTTTTTAAAAAATATGAATTGGTCATGAAATCACTATCTTTAAGTGAAATTAACTTAAGAAATTTACAACTAAACAACTAAAAACATATAAAACAAATTAATGACTAATGAATCAAAGCTTTAAAACTAATCTATTGTGTATTTCTAAGGACAATTGAAGATTAAGGAGCCAAAGGTCCAAAGTAAGGTACTCGTAAGTGCAAGTAAGTTAGGATCTATGCTTAGTAGCATATTGAAGTATCATATCAGAATACTTAGAGGAGTAAGAATGCTTGTTTGTGATTGTAATCTATTTGTATGTGTGTATGCTATGTATGTGCTTGAGATACTGATTGATGAATTAAGAGTTGAACTCTGAGTGTTGCTTTCTATTTAAATATATTATCTTATGTATGTAAACTTGGTTGATCACTTGATAATCCGAATTAATCGTGAACTAATTAAATACCTAACCTGACATTCACAATAATACAATAAGGGTAATGATTAGGTTGTTAGCTTAAATACTAATACTTCGATGAGGATAGCAAAAATGGTCCTTTTTCCGCTCTCAGTCAAACTAAGTGATAAGAGAGGGGGTTGGGGTAAAGTTGGAAACCGTAGTTCGAATTTTGTTTAGGGAGGAGAGTGTTCTTTATTACATAAGACAAGATTTAGTTTGATGGTGTCGTATTGAAATTCCTTGAAATCGAGGTTAGAGTAAACAAAATTACTCTAACTTTACAATGAATCAATTAAACATTGTGAGATGCTATATCATTTATTTGTTGCATTTGCATTTAATAAATGATTGAACAACTATGTTTATAATGTATTCTTATGACTTTGTCCTTTCTTATTGAGTTAGTTGAGTTCACATCCCAATAGATTGTTTTGTAGGGGCAGAGTAGTATTAGAAGATGCCTCGTTACAATTTTCCTCAAGTTAGTTTTGATAAGTTAGGAAGTGAAGTTGTGAAGTCTAATGAATGGATCAAAACTCATGAGAATCTTGTTTTTCTTTGTAGGAAGATTATAAGGTTTTCCTAGGAGGCCTTATAGTCTTCGTTAGCTTGTTGTTTCGTCTATATATGTAATGTAGTTCTTCTATAAAGATGTAAGGTTTCTTTTGAAAACTTTAGAACTTTTGATATATGATAAGTTTTGTGAAAGAACTAAACTATATGTAAATATATATTTTGTAAAATGTCACTCCACAGGTCTTATATACTACAGGTGCCCATCTGATTACTTCAAAACTGGTTGAGTCATTATTCACCTTGTGTAAACTATACCTATGTTAACAACTAAGGATATAACTTTTAGCCTAAGTTGGTTTATATGACTAGACTGTTATGACTCCTTGAGTTTAGGGCATGATACTAACAACCCTAAAAAGAGCTTTTCAAGCATTTCTATCTTCGTTAAGAGTTGACATTAAAATCCTTAAATTAGTCGTAGGCTATAAATAGAAAATAGAAAAGTAATGAGCAACTCTAGCATACAAAATGTCCCTCTATAATCTATATACAATAATGTATAAAAGGGATGGGTTTTGCTAATACAAGTGTATTATAAGAAGGGATCCTAACACCTTACATGCAACTATATACATTGTAAATAACATTTTGAATTTTTCCAAATTACCTATTTCCTCATAAAAAGATAAGAAATCATTATATTGCGTAGCTATGTAATAACTTCTCCATAATCTTAATTTATAAAGAAAATAGTAGAATAAATTGCAAATATACTTCCTTATATTTACTTCATATTTGTTTAGACTTTCTAACTTTGAAATTAAGCACTTAGCCATAAGGTTGGAAGTTATGTTAGCAAGATGTATTTGTATTTGTATCTGTACTTTATACTATATTCATATCGATGCCAAAAGTACATGAAAATAAATAAAGATCAAAGATAATGAAGTTACAATATAATTGTATTTATTCATGATATAATTATTTCATGTGTTGTGTTTTCTTTCTATAATTATGCTTCTAATTGTATTGTATCCATATTCATGTTATCATGCTAAATCAACAATTATCAGTCATGTTTTGGCCTTAAATCTTAAATAAAGAAAATTATTTTTAGATGCCATTTCCTCATAGATAAAAAATTAAATAGTTTTTTTATTATTTATAAGGGGAAAATTTTTAGTAGGAGACCAAAAGGCACGTTTTCATTAAGGAATTAGAATCCAAATATTCAATTTCTAAGATAAAGGGGTTAAATACACATAAAAGAAATATAAAAAGGTGTACTTGCAATTTATCAAAAAATAATTACGGAAGATTTCATAATATTCTATAATTTCACAACTTAAATTCTTTTATAGAAAATGGGCATAAATATTAAACTTGTAAACCCAATGAATTTCCTAAATGGGATATGAAGTCATTAAAGAATGACCATAAGATATTCTCTTGAATCAACGAATCAATTTAACTTAACATCTAAGACATTACCATCGAATATCCTAATTCGAATCCTAAGACCCTAAATGATAATTGAAAACCTATTTAGACTTTTGTAATTTAAGAACCCTATATCAAGAACCTTAATTCTAAAACCCTAATTTAAATTCCCTAAATCAACCCTTAAAAACCTAATTGAAACAAACACCATCGTGTACCTTAACTTCTATCATCAAATATTACAAATTAACATTAACTATCTAAAAATACTAATTATTTGATGTAGTTGAATTAAATCATAAGAAACCCTAAATTCTATAATTCAATATGGTGATAGTCCATTACATCCCCCCCAAAAAAAAATATGGTGATGGTATATATCATTAAGGTAGTCCTCGCTAGAACTCCTAATGGCTCGGCAATTGTAGGTGATGGTGAATTTGTAAAGAGTGCCTTGTAGGGTAGCCAACGAGGTCTCTTTAATGCTTAAGTTAGCGAAGAGAATGTTCACGAATTAAATAAGGAAGGTGTGCGATAGGTTCACTGTAGTTAGTCAATCACGTGCAACAGGTATGCCAATCGACCTAGGAGACAACTTGAGCTGATGATACATGGAGAGATATCATTAGGAAAAGGCGTAGAAGAAAGAATGGGCAAACTCGGTATCTTAAAAGCATACGTGTGATAGTAGATCAAATTCAGTATTCTTAATCGTTCTTGATTGAATTGCTTGTTTGATCCTCTTTGAAGTAATTTCAATAAAGCTTTGGTGTTTGGCTTAAACTTACCAATGTTTTTAATTCACCAAGTAAGAAGAGAAGCCTCCTATTTATAGAGTTTGGAGGTTAATTTTGTCCATCAGATGACTTTAAGATGTATAAATGAGATTGAACTCCTTTATTAAAGCTTATCCTCTCCTTTAGTTGTCATGGGCTTAGACATGAGCCTAAGTATGCTTAAGGATTTTATCAGCTAAAGAAAGCTCATCATTATTATTATGAAGCTTAAAAAACAAATGAGCCTCCTTAAGGCCCAATAAGACCAAATGAAACCTAAATAAAGGCTAAATAATCCTACAAGAACCATTTATGAGTTTACGTTTCTTGCTTATGATAATCAAGTAAGGCCGAAAGTAGAATATCTAGTTCGATGATCTCCATATTGAGCTTACTAAGCTAGATCTCTCTAAAACATCCCTAAATGGGCCAATATTACAAGCTTTGTCACTAGCTCAATATATGAGTTTATGGCATTAAATAAGGTTAAGGCCCGATTACTGAAATAAATCTCTATAAAAGGATTAAGAGTGCTTAATAGGAAAGATACACAAGGAGAGAAAGAGAGATTCAAAATCCCTTCACTTGAGATTCCATGATATATTTATGTGGAATGGGGTTGGACTGTTGAGCCATACATATGTCGTCTAAGGATTGGTTTTTGCATAATCCAAGATTGGGGCACAATCAGTACCAAAAAGGGCAGTCCCCTTCTACTAGTTAGTAGACCTTATGGAAGGGGCTTATCACATCAATGTAGGTAGCCATCATAGCTTAGGTAGTTAGATCCCTAGGTCTTATAATAGGTTGTCACATAGCGTTTAATGAGGGGAGAGAAGAGTAGAAAGCTAAGTCCTTTCCTATGATGTGCCCTCTAAGCCAAACTTTGGGCTATGGGTAAGGTATGACCCAATGGTTAGGGGAAGGTCTACAAGTCATAGATTTGGTCCAAGGAGTCTAATGGCTCATAGGTGCTATGAAGAACTTCTGGCCTCTTTCTTAATCTCAAGCTAAGGATATCCTCAAAGCTCGTTTAAGTCCTCATATAAGCTTTTAGTGCAATGAGGTCCTATTATATTTGAGCCCAAGCCGATCCATCCATTTAGTAAGGAGCTAAGGCTTTGGGATGAGAGAGGTACCTATGGATATTAAGCAAGCTTAGTGACTTGGGCTCGTACCTTTAGAGCACCAAAGCAATAAGGCGCTATCAGTACTTGCCCTTCTACTCTCCTTGGTGTCAAGGCAATAAGGGGAGTAATATTAATCAGAGTTCTAGAGGTGGGAGCTCACTCATAGCAATCTTCTAGAAGTACGATGATTGGCTTTTGGCAATCATGCAAGAGAGAAAGTGATGTTGTTGAGTGTCTATGCAACATGACCATTGGCTAACTTGGTGTAGCACTTAGTCATTTCTAAAGTGTCAAGTCTTTTCCCAAGTGCAATAATGGAACTTAGAGTAGAGTGCAACACAAGGGGTGATTAATATGCCTTGGAAATGACATAATTGTAGAGTAATTAATATATTAATAACGATCTATATGTTATTAGTTATGACCATCGGATGGCGCGGTAAGGACATGTAGATAGCCTGATCTCTTCTTCATTGCCTATATAAGGACTCCATAAGGGGTCCTTCTTCTTCATTCTTGCTTAAAAACCTAAATTAACCTCGTAAACTTATCTTTCCTGCTCTTGTTTTCCCTTCGTAACAATTAACATAATCAATGTTCTACATAACTACTCTAGAATCCTCAATTCTTAACCCCCTATATACGAGGTTATCATTAGAACAATGATCAGATTGATGGAAACTGGACCGCCAACATAAGTTTGTAGCATTAAAGGGTGCTCTCGCTTTAGTGAGGGCACCATACCGAGTAATGACCAAAGGGCATTGATGCTTTAGTAATGGCCAAGGCGTGTAGCCAAGTACTAATTGGGGGTTGTACCTCCGCTACTCATGCAATCCAATTAGCTAACCAGGCTAGTCAAAGGAGTTAAAGACATTTTAGAGACTTCCTCAAGCGATGGGAACACCACTATTACGAAAGGGACGAGTGCACATGAGCTTGTCCTCATGTAAGTTTATATGCTCTTATGATGTGTATTCGGAGGTAGCTACTACGGATGCTTGTGACCATCTAATTGGCTATAAACAAATATGAATCTTCCATGATAGTTAGCTGGAAATTTTAATTTGGTGGGTAAGGGGAGTAGGGGTAGCCACCTGCTATCATAATATATGAGGGATTCATCTTGAAGCTACTAGCATTAAAGGGGAATTTCCTCAAGCACCAGCTAGTTCAACAAACTTGGATCTTACCATCATACACTGTTAGATGAGATTGGATTTTCACTTGGCGAATTGAAGGAGACTACTCGAGTGAGAGGATTAGTAAGAATGAAGAGCCTGTAAAGCAAAGCGTATGAGCTAAAGTTAGATAAAGATGTGCCAAGTTCCTTTGTGTTTTCCTTTTCTTGTTGTATCTTTTGCTTTCACTTGTACTCAAGGTTAGTATGCCAACCCTTAAAGCTTTGTAAGAACTTCAAATGATTGAATGAATAAATTGAGCTTACTAATGTATTCATTGCCTTAATACTTAACTATTGTTTTGCAATTTGAAAACTTATGTTCGACTCATTGTGCAGATGTGATCAATCATCTAAGCATGAAGTCTAAGACAGTGTTCGATGGGGTAACGTAGTGTTCAGCAGGGTTGACCATGATTGGTACGTTAAGGACTCAAGACATTATACCAAGCACTTAGGGTACTCTTTTGTACTCAAAACTAATTTAAAGACTCTCATCTAAGCAATGAGGGTCAAACTTAGATGGGCTTGGGATCTTGTCAAGAAGGAGTTATTGCCAAACATCCATCAAAGCGATGTGATGGTTGATATGACAGATGTGATCGTTGAAGTGCCTGAAGCTCTTCAGATAAGTAAGCTACTTCGTAGGCTTGCGTAGGGGCTGAGTTGGTGATCCGTACATCAAGTAATTCCAAGCCATTGTTGATTCCCTACCGCGACATGTGGGTAGCTGTAGAGGGGAGACATAAAGTGTAAACATACCATTTTTTCCATCCTATAATTTTAGAATTTTAAAAATATTTTTTAGGGGTCCTAATTTAGGAAAAAATACAAAAAATTTACAAAAGTAGAAAAAAAATAATAAAATTAAGAAAATATAAAAAATTTCTAAGAGCAATAGAATTTGTAAACTTAGGTTCCTCTTTAATGTTGTTGAGTTGATTAAGTCCAAGTCCCTTAGAATTCTTACAAAAGACAACTTAATTAAAGTTGGTTTGAAATTCAAATTTATGGGGTCAATTAAATGTACGTTAACATAGTACATTTTTATTTATTGATTTATCTATTTATTTATTTTTATATATCTAAAATCTAAATTTAAAAACACATACACATATATACACACACATATATATATGGATTGGACCAGGTCTGTCTCAAAACTTGGTCCATTTATTTTGGAAATAGGGCTTAAGGCCCTGCTCATTTTCTATTAAGGAGGAGCATGCTGAAGAGCACCTATTACTTTTGCAACGCACGTGTGGCATGTGACTATGTACAGCCTTCTTTCCTTACCTCTTTTCTCCCTTAATTCTTTAGCTGCCTTTTAGCACCTTTTCCATACAGTGGCCTTAGTTTACGTTCATTTCTTGCACTTTCTTCACATGACTCCATACAATTTTTTTTTTTTAATCGTATGCTAGGCATAGCCTAATTTTGAGTTTAGCCATTTATTTGGCCAAATTCATCCGATTATGTAACTAAAGTCGAATTGAAAAATTGAAAAAAATCTTTCAAGTCAAAGTTTATCAATGCCAATTAATTCAATTTCTAAGTTTCCTAAGCTTAATTTGAGTTGCGTTTGTACAAAAGGGGGTTATAGAAAAGATTTGGGGAACCTTTTTTATTTTATCCTTGAACATAAGAACAAGCCCCCGCATTTTCTCTCTCATATCCATCTAAGATCTCTCTCTCTCTCACAACAACCATCTCTTTCCCTCTTTGAACTTCCCCTACCATTTCTAAGCTATGTAAACCCTACGATCAAATCCCCTGGACCCTAGCTCTCTAACTTGGCCCACTCCACACTTTGTTGTGCCCCCTAGCTGCACTTCTAAACCCTCTATAGCCAAACCTTAACCACCACAACCCACTACTTAAAACTCCACCACTACTCATCTACATCTAAAGCCAAGCGCTAAGTTGTGCTCACCACTACCTAAAACCCCTAACCCAACGCCTCTACCGAGCATAATAGCCACCATATGCATCACTTCAAAACCACGATCACCTCCCCAACTCCAACGACCACCTAAACCACCTCTAATCGCCTTAGCATTCTCCCTACTCCCCATAAGCCTAATAAAAGACTCACAAAACACTCCTTTCCTATTCAATTTGACACACAAAAGCGCTTAAATCAACCTTGACTAGCTATTACTACTAAAGTTAGAGGAGAACCAACTGGCAACTCGCGACCCATTCTAACCCGATTTGAGAACCGCATTGTTTTTTCTCCTAATCTGAGCTTCGTTTGTATTTTAGTTTGATTTCTTTTGTTGTTTAGTTTGACTTTTTTTTATTATTTTTATATTGATTGTAATTGTAAAAATTAAAAAGAAAAAAGAAAAAATCCGAGAAAAGAAAAAAATATAAAAAAAGGTAGAATTGAGTAGTTTTAAATTTTGATTTATTATCCCCAATAAAACTGAAATTAAAAATACATGATAAAAGAAAAAAGATAAAATAAAATAAAGAAAAAAAATAAGAAATTTTTTTATAAATTATAAAAATTCATTTTTCGAATAGATAAAAATGAAGTAACCATTTTTCAAAATTAGGATTACATTAGAATTTTCCAAAAATAAAAACCCAATTAGGACTCTTTTAGAAAATTTCCTTAAGTAACGTTGAATCGAGTAAGAACGTGAACTCGACCTTTTTTAACTAAAATGAACCAACTCACCTAAAGTTTTGTAAAAAAAACTACATACGTCTAATTCTGAATAACGGATACATAAATACCTTATAGGCGACATAAAAAATGAAAATGTTAGTTTTTTTCCCATCTTTTAGCTTAAATTACACAAATTTGTAAAAATAAAAAAAACATTATTTAAATGTCATTTTTTTTTCCTAAAAGGTGAATTCAAAGAATTAAATGTAAATTTGGAAAGTTTGTAGCACCCATGAGGATTTAAAAAAACCTAAGCCCTAAAATTAATCTCTAGTTTTCCAAAATCGATTTTCCAATAGACCAATAGCTAGGTTAAATAAAATCAACCTACCCAATTGATTTAACCTAACCTATTTTTTCTTTACCTTAGTCTGGTGGTGACTCCAAAAATTTTCAAAAAGCATTTGAAAACCAAGTTTTCTTTAACTCTTAGTAGATGATCAAATATTAAATGGGCTAAGATTTTAATATTAATCAGGTTACGGAAAATAATAAAAACTAGGAAATTTTGTTAAATGGGTTAAGGTTTCTTGATCATTAGCGACGGTAAGAGGGCTAGCTATATAACTTTTCGAATTTAGAATTAATTTTTCAAATCACCTTACTCAGTATAATTTATTTATTTATTTAATTACTCGTTATTATTTTCTACGCTTGTCTATAGTTATACTAACTTTCTTATAAGATTAAATTTATTTAAGTTTTTTTTTTTAAATTACAGGGGGAATTTACTTTATGTATCATAATTGTATGGTAGAAACAATCAAACTTGGACCGTATTAGGACCTTAGGACATAAGGGGAGCATTATGTATGCTCCGAGCGCTCTGGTGTAACTACTGCTTGAGGTTAATTAAGCCACCTCCACCTAAGCTATAATGTGACTAGTGAAGGTGTTTTCTAAAAATGAGTGAGACCACAAAACTTAAGGACTTTTAAAAAGCTTAATGACCTTTAGAACCCATCTTAATTGTATGCACCTCACCTAAAACCTTGAGATAATACATTACTCTTAAGAATGACAACCCTACTAATATTGGAAAGTATTTAAAAATATAATCATTTTTTATAAAAGTTAAAAACCAAATCAAGCAGTAGGGTTGCAACTTCAAAAGTAATGTACTAATCCAAACGGTTTTAGTCATATGCATGTTTCAATGTGTATTCTTTTATTGATAACTGATTCTTGTCTATGCCTAAAGATAATGGCAGGTAACTAACAATAGAACAATTAAAGGGTTAATAGGCTGCCAGATGCCTTAGGAATCTATGAGCGACTGCAAATAGTTGAAGCTACCTACTAGAAGTAAAAGGCTAGATGCGCTGAGGCCTTTAATTGAGTCTTGTTAGCTTATGTAAAAAAAAAGTGAAAGGACCATAGATTGGGCTTTAGAGATACTAGAAAAGATTAAAACCTAACTACGAGAGTCAGATCAAAGACTTTAGATGCAGTTAAAAAACTTCGAACAAATTTTAAGTTTAATCAGAATAAATGTTAGGCTCTCTTCCTTTGTTTTTTGTACACTAATCTTTCAAAATAATAAATTTCTTATTTAATTTATCGTTCTTCATTCTTTAGCATTCCTTTCTTTGTAAATAGTCCTTCAATAGAACTCATCTAACCATTTATTCTCTTTCCCTCAAGGAAATGTAAATAAATCTCATAAACTTGTAAAATAGAACCTCAAAATTACCATCCTTATGTAATTGGACTTCTCAGTTTCTATAAAATAAAGTATTATATTTCTCTCTCATAAAAAAAAGACAAAAAATAAAGAAATTTGTTAACAGTTGGGGCAAATAACCTAAACATAAACCACTTGGCCCTTTAAGAAATCCAACCAAAACACAAGCCTTTCGACCCATTCAGGCAATTAACCTAAACATAAGCCCTTTGGCTCATTCAAGCAACTAATCCAAACCTAAACCACGGCCCATTAAGATAGTTGAACCAAACACAATCCTCGGCCCATCAAGATAGCCAAACCAAGGCAAAATCCCTAGTCCATTAAGAAAACCAAATCCAACCATAAACCAAGTCAAAACAAAAGGTCAAATACAACCCAAGTCTTAGATTGAAAAATATCAAATTGAAGCATGAGGAGCAAAGTCCATCTCCACTTAGGGGCAAATAAATGTAGATCCCTCCCTAAGGGATTAGTAACTCACTTTAAAAATGTTTAAGATGAAAAGAGGTAAACTATATCCCATATACTAACCCTTAAAATACTTTGAAAGTTGAGTGACATCATAGGGAAGATACTTTGGATTCATTCCTTGAAGGAGATCAATTTTGAATTTGATACACATATTAAAATAAAGTTGGGCATTCATTTTCAAATCCCAAATATAACTATTCATTGTTAACCTTGTTAGAGAAATTTGGAGAATTCAAATTTAAACCCTATCAAAAACCACTCCATACTAGGGCAATTCGAAGGTTAAGGTCATTGATTAGGAAAGAATGACGAAATTGGATTATGCTTACTTTATTAACAATACTTTAGAGACGATTTTTATTTCTAATAAGTTATTTTTCTTTGAAATGAAGGAAAGCTAACTCCTTTTCAAACACCTATGGATTTAGGGCCTTTAATCTCTCATAGTCAAAGACTCGACAATAGAGGACAAAAGAAAAGGGGTAAAGTAAAAAAAAAAAAAAAAAAAATTGAAAGAACGAGGTGGAAAAAAAAAGGGAGAAGAAGAAAGAAAAGAGGCTACAAAATTGGGCCTAAGAGTAAGATGAAAGCCTCAAAAGATATATCCTAATAGGGGTAACAAAACAAAGTTAAAAAAAAAAAACTGGGAATTAAAGCCCAAATAACCCCAAAAATGCAAGGCCTTGAATCACATTTCAAGCCTACAAACACAAAACCTCCATATCTACTGTTAATCACACTTCAAGATCATAAATAGAAAACTCTCTTACTCATGTTAAATCACACAAGACCTTCCTACCCACAATACCACCTTTACTCAATAAAAACCCTTTCGATCTTAAAGGATAATTCATCTTTAATAAAAATTATTTTTAAAATTGAGGCAAGTACACTTTTAATTTTTCCTAAAGGTTCTTGAACTATACACTTAGGGTTGAATAAAAGTACTTCTTTTGAAAATAAGCATTTTCATTTGTCCATCTTAAAACTCTTTGATTAGAAGCCTAAATTCATAATGTTGAAACGAAAAAGACATAACAAATTGATCAAGGATATCATGTACAAAATAGACAATAATTTTTAGGACTATAGTGAAGAGCGTAATTTGGACCAAGAATTCATAAGGAGGCCCTCTTCAATTAAACTAACCATGAGTTACCTTTTTTTTAGGAAAAGAATATTTAAAATCACAAGGCCCTATGAGGAAGCCTAACGTTACGATTAGGAGAAATTTTCAAATACTAAGAAGAATATGAGATGCCCTATATGGTTACCAAGAAAGGGGATGATTATAACATTTTCTCCTCAATAAGAATTTATACCCGTTAGCAAACTTTCAAATAAAAAAAGAGAGGAAGAAAATTAAAAAAGAAAAAGAGAGATAAAGTAAAGGCTTGTCACACGTTTTTTATCCATTTTCAAATCCATGCCAGCTTGATTAGCCAAATTTTCAATTCAAGTCATCTATTTCCTTTTCAATGTGGTCAAACATTTTAAGATGATCACATTAATCTAAGTCATTAAGGGACTTAATTCCTGATGTCTTTTTTCTCATAATTAGTTCTCACCAAATTCTTTGTCTATAAATATTTTCAAGTTTGGAAGTTTTTCAAACTAGTTACTTTCCCTTAATTATTTAAGGTTCTAGGTAGCTTCTAAAAGCATTGTACCTCCTTCATTCTTTAGGGTTCAAGCTAGCTTTTAAAAACATTGTACCCTCTTTTATTCTTTAGGGTTCTAGCCAGCTTTTAAAAGCGTTGTACCCTCTTTCATTCTTTAGTGTTCTAGCTAGCTCTTAGAGCGTTGTCTGCCCTTTCATTCTTTTTAGGGTTTTAGCCAACTCTTATAGCACTGTCCCAGCTCTTATAGTGCTATCCCATCTCCAATCCTTCAAGGTTTTAGCTAGCTTTTAGAGCGTTGTCCCATCTTTAATCCATTTTTGGGGTTTTTCCCATCTTTCATTTTTTTATTATTCTAATCAACTCATAAGGCACTATCTCAATTTACCATTTTCTTTTAAAATTTTAGAAAGCCTATAAGGTGTTTTCCTTTTCATTAGTTTCTCTTTAAGAAAGCTCATAGGGGACTTCCTATAATCATCAATTTCTTTAATGCCTTAGCAAGCCCATAGAGTGCTTCTCTTCACCAATTTCTTTTAGTAAGCTCATAGGGCGCTTCCTTCACCAATTTCTTTTCAATCTTTCAATGAGCCTATAGGGCACTTCCCTTCATCAAGGTTTCAGTTTAGGGTTTTAGCCAACTCAAGGAATGCTTCACCACCCACTCACTTAGGTTAGTTAACTTAGAGGAGCACAACCAAGTTCTTCTTTAGGTATCTTAGCTAGTTCAAAGAGTGCTTTGCCCATTCACCTAGGTTAGTTAACTTAGATGAGCATGACCAGTTCTTTAGGGGCCTTAGCTAACTTAAGGAGCGCTTACCCATCTCATTCTCTTTAGGGTCTTAGTCAACTTAAGTATGGCTATTAAAATTGGGAGTCAAAAATACGATTCTATGAGTTTATGATTTTATAATATTTTTCTCAATTAAAATGGATATAAAATCATTTATGTGTAAACTTTTAGTAAAATTTCGGACTTTCATGTGTGATTTTATAAGTTTACTATTTTACCAATTTTATACAGTTTTGTCGATTTTATGGATTGAAATGAACAGTATAATTGTAATTGACAACCATAAGCTCAATGAATGCTTTGCCCATGACTTTGGTTAGTCAGCCCAGAAGAGAATGACTAGATTCTTCTTTGGGGTTTTAACCAACTCAAAGAGCACTTACCCATCTCATTCTCTTTAAGGTCTTAGTTAATTCAAGGAGTGCTTTGCACATTCACCTAGGTTAATTAGTTTAGAAGAGCATGACTAAGTTCTTCTTTAGGGGTCTTAGGAAACTCAATGAATGCTTACCTATCTCATTCTCTTTAGGGTCTTACCTAGCTTAAGAAGTGCTTTGTCCATTCACCTAGGTTAGTCAACTCTAGAAGAGCATAACCAAGTTCTTATTTTGGGGTCTTAGCCAACTCAAGAAGCGCTTTGCCTATTTGCCTAGGTTAGTTAACTCAAAAGAGCACAACTAAGTTCTTCTTTAGGGGTTTTAACCAGTTCAAGAAGTGCTTACCCATCTCATTCTCTTTAGGGTTGTAGGCAGCTCAAGGAGTGCTTACCTATTTCATTCTTTTTATGGCCTTCGCTAGCTCAAAGTGCACTTCACCCACTCACCTAAGTTAGTTAGCTCAATAGGGCACTACTAAGTTTTAATATTTCATTTAGGGGTCTTAGCTAGCTTAAAAAACACTTCACCTATTCACATAGGTTAATCAACTCAAAGGAGTACGGCCGAGTTTCAATTGAAGGTCTTAATCAACTCAAGAAACGCTTCTCCCACTCACTTAGGTTAGTCAGCTCACAAGAGAACAAATAGGTTTTTTAGTTTTTAGGGTTCTTGCCAGCCTATAGAGGCATTACCCTCTTTTAGTTTCTTGGCCAGCTCTTACAGTGCCTCCTCTCTCTTTCACGTTTCACCATTCACTAAATCCCCATTAGATCACGCTTAGGACAAATAGCTAGTTATAGCACTTCTTAAGATGAATTAACCCTTAAGGATAGAATAATGTCTCTTTTATCTTTATAGTAAAGTTTTACCCAAACTTCACCATAAAGAGGAGTAGGAATTAAAAATTTTTTTAGGGGTCTTAATTTAGGAAAAGGTAGAAAAGAATAAAAAAAATTTAGAAATGTACAAAAGAGGAAGAAAATTTAGAAAATATAAAAAAATTATAGAAGTAATGGAGTTTGTAGACTTAGGTTTCTCTTTAGTGTTGTTGAGTCAATCGAGTCTAAGTCCCTTAGAATTCTTAGATAAGACCGTTAAATTAAAGTTGGCTTAAAATTCAAATTTATAGGGTTTGTTAAATGTATGTTAACATAGTACATTTTTATTTATTGATTTATCTATTTATTTATTTTTATTTATCTAAAATTGAAATAATATATATACATATATATATAAGGATTGAACTAGGTCTCAAAACCTAGTCCGTTTATTTAGGAAACAAGGCCTAAGGCCTTGTTCATTTTAGACCAAGGAGGGGCGCGATGAAGCGCCCCCATTATTTTTGCAACATGTACGTACATTGTATGCACGAATGCGGAAGCATAACACATGCCCTGTACGTGACTACATGAAGCCTTCTTTCCTTGCTTCTTTTCTCCCCCAATTCCCAAGCTAATTTCTAGAACTTTCTCTACACAGTAGCCTTAGTTCACATTTATTTCTTATGATTTCTTCACACTATTCCACACAAATTTTTTGTAGAATCATGTGCTAAGTGTAGCCTAGTTTTGAATTTGGCCATTTTGGCTAAATTCATCTGGTTACATAACTAAATTCATCAATGCCATTCGATTCAATTTACGAGATTCCCAAGCTTAATTTATGTTGCATTCATACAAATGGTGGTTTAGAAAAGATTTACGGAGCCTTTTTTTGATCCCCGAACATAAGAATAAGCTCCCACACTCACTCTCTTATGTCTATTTGAGCTCTCTTTCTCTCTCTCGACAACCATATCTCTCTTTCCATGAACTTCCCCTACCATTTTCAAACCACGCAAAACCCACGATTGAACTCCCCTATACCCTAGCTATTTAACTTAGCCTACTCTACACTTCGTCATGCCCCAGTCGTGCCTTCGAACCCTCCATTGCCAAACCATAACCACTACTCCACTACCACTCGAAGCTCCATAATACCAATCTATGTCTAAAGCTAAGCACTTAATTGTGCTCACCACCACCCAAAACCCCTAACCTAACATCTCTACTGGACCCAATAGCCACCATATACATCACCTCACAACTACTACTACCTCCTCAGTTTCAACAACCACCTAAACTACCTCTAATCACCTCAACATTCTCTTTGCCCTTCACAAGCCCAATAAAAAACTCACAAAACATTCCTTCCTCATTTGATTTGATACATGAAAGCGCTTAAAGCAACCTTGACTAACTGCAACTATTGAAGTTGGAGGAAAACCAACCTGTGACTCATGAACCGCTCTAACCCAATCCAAGATTCGCATTGTTTTTCCCCTGGTCCAACCTTCGTTTGTATTTTAGTTTAGTTTCTTTTGTTGTTTGGTTCAATGTTGTTATTATTATTATTACTATTATTACTATTACAATTGTAAATGTAAAAAGAAAAAAATTTCAGAAAAAAAAAGGTAAAGTAGCTTAGTTTTAAATTTTGATTTGCTTTCTTGGTTAAGACTTGAATAAAAAATATATGATAAAAAAACAAAAACAAGAAAAAATAAAAGAAATAAAAAAAATAAAATTGTTTTATAACTTAGAAAAATTTGTTTTCTGGATAGATAAAAATAAAATAACCCTTTTTCAAAATTAAAATCTCAATTATGACTCTTTTAGAAAATTACCTTAAATAACATTAAACTGGGTAAAAACGTAAACTTGACTTTTTTTTTAACTAAAATTAGCTAACCTATCTAAAGTTTGGTGAAAAGAACTACGTACGTCTGATCCCAAATAGCGAGTATGTAAACACCTCTGAGGTGACTTAAAAAATGAAAACTTTAGTTTTTTCTTGATTTTTTAGCTTAAATTAATCAAATCTGTAGAAATTTAAAAAAAAAAAACAATTTATTTAAATGTTAGCTTTTGTCTTGAAAGGTAAATTTAAAGAAGTAAATCTAAATTTGGAAAGTTTGAGGTACCTGTAAGGGTTTTAAAAAACGTAACCCTTGGACTTAAACTCTAGCTTTCCAAAATCATTTTTGAAATTGATTTTCCAGTAGACCAATAACTAGGTTAAAATTAATCAACTTAATCAATTTAACCTAACTCATTTTTTTCCAACTCCAATCGAATGGTGACTTCAAAAATTTTCAAAAAGCATTTAAAAACCAAGTTTTCTTTAACTCTTAGTTGAGGACCAACATTAAATGGGGTTAAGGTTTAATATTAATAGAGTTAAGGAAAATAATAAAAATCGAGAAAAAAATTAAGCTCAACATAGAGTAATGGTATGTATTCCCTAACGTCCCTACAAAAAGGCTTCCAAGCCAATTCATTCTTCAATTTTGCTCTTACTACTATCAAAACTCTATCAAACTTTCTCCACATAATCACTACAAAAATATGTTCCTTCTCTTGCGAAAAAAAAGTGCAACAATAGGTTTTTTTTTCGCTAATGAAAGCCCTACCAGCAAAATTATGTCCTTACAAATAGTCGCCACTAAAAGTATACTTGTAAGAGCCTACCGGTAAGCTTTTTTTCCCTATAAAAAGTGGTCTAAAGAATTAAGTTTGTTGCTATATTCGCTGCATAAAAGTTTGCAAATTCCCTAACTAGTGAATTTAATTTGCCATTAAAAAAGTTACTAGTGAACTTTCTTTGCAATTAAGTTTGCCACTACATATTTATCAAATCTTCCCTTTGGTGAATTTAGTTTGCCAGTGATATGCATATGTATTAACATTTTTTAATTAATTTCTGCGATTAGTAAAAATATATTATTATTTATTTTTTAATTTAGAAATATTTTAGCCAATACGTTGGAAATTGATATGATTGCAAATATTCAATATTTGTGCAATTAAAAAAAACGAATAATAATGAATTAATGCATATTTTTCAACAACATATCACAAAGTGAAATAATATATATATTTAGTCGAAAAAGAACCATAAGTTTAATTCAATTGGATTGATACGTATTGTTTAACAACATATCACAAAGTGAGATAACATATATATTTAATCTAAAAAGAAATATGAGTCTGAATATAACTTGATAACAATAACAACTATAAAAGACATAAGTAGAAAACACTATCTAAGTAATGGGTCTAACACGTGCATCTGAATCTAGCCTCGATGTCCCTTACTCTCTACTATGATTTACCATAGAACACGAATTGGAGTTAGAATTGATTTGCATAGGAAAATCCATATACTATCCCTGTGGACCATAAAACGGATATGGAGTAAACTGCTAAGACGAAGACATACCAGGTGAATATGCCTGTAAACCAAGCCATGGTTAAAAAACCAGATGGAGGAGGTTGCTGAGATAGGCCACTTGGGAATGCTGTAGAAGGCGCCCGGGTATAAGGTAGCTATTGATAGGGCATTTGAGGTTGAGCATCTAGGTGTTGCATTATTTGATCATATTTCTTTTCTAAATCATTGAACTCCTGATGAAGACTATCTTGTCTAATAGGCTGATTAGATGTCAATGAGGATGATCCAAACTACTCCTCATACATTGATGCTCGTGCTAGAGATGGAATTGACCCACCATATCTCAATCCTCAATAATAACCTGATTTACGACCTAAGACCTCCTGCATAATGATGGCATCAGACTTATGTTCGCCTCCTTTCTCCTGTACTTTGGCTTCATCTTCAACCTTCTTTTTTAACATCATCTCCTGCATAGAAAAGTTAAATTGTCATTGAAATTAACTTAAAGTGTCAGAAAGGATCAAACTACACTATAATAATGCATACTTGCTTAATCTTGTACTGCATCAAGATGAATCCATTCTCCTGCATTTCCCCCTTTTCTTTAACCATGTAAATATACTCAAGCTTCAAGTTAATATTTATAATTAATTGTAGGAAATTCAATAACAAATAGTAACATTACAAAATTTTAGTCAAAACATTAAAAAAAAAAACATTTGCAATAAAAGTTGGTTACAAATAGTAATGTCTCTATAATGGAATATTACCTCATCTCCCACACTGCCCTTACTCAACTTTAAAAATTCAACAATTCCCATAACTTCATCTACTTCCTTTCTAATGTATGATCACATAACACAAGATTAAAAAGAAGAAAAAAGAAAAATTCATACAAATAGAAAACATAAAATTGCGTTTATAAAATTGTATAAAATATAATATTTTAAAAAGCTTACCTTTTTCTCTTTATGGCTTCGAAAATAACATACTCCAGTAGTATGTGGATTTCTTAATTTGGTTCTATTCAAAAAGTTTATTGATCATGTGACTTACAAATAGAAAACATAACATTATGTTTGTAGAATTGTGTAAAATGTAATATTTTTTACATGTCGATTTTTTTACTCTTACCTTATAAGATATCATTATCAAAAAAATCACAAAGTTCTCTACAATGATTTGCCTGATGTTCTAATCCACAATATGGTTTATTTCGAGCATTTATCCCTTTCTTCTCATAACACTCTCGAAGATCCTTGCATAAGTTACTATAAGATTTGGAAGCTATTTGTTTCATATTTCTCATCAACAATGGACTTTTCTCCTATTCAACTTGACCCACATCAAACTTATCCTATAAAAACAAATAAAATAAATTAAGCAAATACCAGGTGTTTTAAGTTTAATATGGAAACAAACCACACATACCACAACCTTTTTGATGATGACATTATGATGTTCCTCATTGATATCTATCAAAGCATTCCTACCAACACCTGGTATAAATAATGAACTTTTATCCAAATGCTTCAATCGAAACTCTACACGTAACAAATTTAGGTGATCACCTGTTATCTCATGACATAGAGATGGAATCTACAACTTTGGTTTTTGGCTAGTTAACCTTACTATTTGCTCACAAGTCAAACCCCTATAATTTCCCCTTCGTTTAGGTTAATCATCACCATCAACTTCATTTATAGCACTGTTACCTTCTTTACATCTCTCATTAGCACCATCTTCCACTTATGCAGTGTTATTCTCCTCTTTCGTATTATCATCATCACCTCTAATACTATCTCCCTCCTTCATACCCTAACTCTGTTCAACATGCGCATGCTAAGGATTTGTAAGGAGAGAAGTATAAAACCCACCTATAATTTCCAAAAATATAATTAGGACGAATTAGATATAAAAAAAATTGAAAATATATAGGATGGAAAATGCTTTAAAATATAAACTTTACCTCCACCTAAAGGCCTCTGATGTTGAAGGTCTCTTATGGTAACCTCTAGGAAGTCGTTATTCATCCTACAAAAAATAAAATGTTAAATTATTAGTTTGCTTGGGAATTTCATCATTGTTTTCATCTCCAATCACGGTAACTTCTAGAGTTGAAACATTAGTTTGCTCGAGAATTTCCCCATCCATGTTAAGTAGGACCAAGCCATGCCCTTTACTAATAGATGGATCTCAATTATGTTGATGGGATGCCAGTACGCATTAAGGTAATCCTAATAGGGACAACAAATAAAAACATATCCTTCCCGACCATAGTGTCGTACAGCCTCTAAGAAACCCTATACAACCTCAACATACTCTTTTGAAAGCTTATCATCTGTCATATGCCAAGTTCATTCTGACATCTTCATCATGCGTTGAGTTAATAATTTCAATATACATAGAAATCATGTAATAAGATATGATGGTGATTGAAAAAACAATTACTAGGGAAACTAATAGTGTTATGGAAACATTTACCATTAAATTCTAAAAACCACATTATAAACTTCCTAAAACTCTAAAAGATATTTGTTTATACCAAAAACCTCTTAAATATATTTATTTATAACAAAAAAAAAACTCTTAAAGATATTTATTTGTACCCTAAATTATCAAGGATTCAATAAGTGCAGTTGATGTTAAAAAATAAAAATAAAACTAAGGAAAAACAATAACACAAACACACGACAAGATGATGACGGAAGAAATGATAAGTAAGTGGGATTTCCCAAAAGAAATCAGTCCTAAAAGTCAAAGTTGTTTCCTTAATGAAACTGAATGGTTTATTAAATAAATTTCCTTAAAAAACATAATCAAACTACTATATAATTGAACCCTTAGCTTTTAATTAGATAATTCTATCTATTAATTAGCAGCATTGACAGCGAAACTCAAACATCCTCTACTAGTTCAAATATGTTGATGATAGATAAGAATCCAACAAATTTCAATTCTCAACCTGCATCATAATATGCTTTTCTCATGGTCAAATAAAGTGTTCAAATTACTACATAATTGAACCCTTGGCTTTTAACTAGATAATTATGTATATTAATTAGTAGCATCAATAGCTAAATTCAAACATCCTCTACTAGTTCAAATCTGTTCATGATTTTAATAAGATAAAATAATCTCTTAGCTAACAACGAAAGTTTCTAAATAGTTGACTGTATACTAGTAAGATTAAATTTTAAAGATACCTTCTCACAACTGTAGTATACATAAGGCCATTTCTTTGCCTTGTTTGACTATTCGCACCATATTTAACATTCATTTTGTTTGAATAAAAAGCAAACATCTGATACATGAGCATACATATGCAAATATAATAACAAACATCAGCTTTTACTAAACATATTTATATGGAGTCTTATAACTAGTTTCATTCACCTATTCTATTGATTCCTATCATATACAAAATCTAGCTAAAAGAATGGCTAGGCTAGATAGGTACTTTAGGTTTTATATCTATTCTTTCACCTCTACGACATTTTATGGACTCCAGTTTTTGCATTTTAGTGTTTAGAGTATTCAATTTCTTTAGACGATTTGTCAACATGAACAACATAGAACTCACCCAATGCATCAAATGGATAAAAAAGCTATACACTCAAACTATGAAAACTTTAATTGCTTCAATTTTCTAAAAATTACCACATTAGGTGTCATCTCAATGTCTTAAAAATGACAACATAATCAAACATAATATACTCATTACAGCAACATGTGAAAACATCTCTTGTCTTCTTTGGTGTAACAGGTTAAATCAATTATAACCTACTTTAAATAGGCAAATGTTATTACTCTTCCATTAACTTAAAAGTGCCAATTTTAAGGCTAAAAAAATACATATGTATCAGGTTCAAGCATATCTATGCAAATGCTACTTCCTATGTGTTTGACACACAACAAATAATATGAATTGAACAAAATAAACATAGTAAAGGTAAGGATTAACACACTCTGGAAGGTTTAGAGATAAATCCACTACTATGTAGTTCCAAATTTATCCATCCTTGTACAATATAATTCATACTTTACAGAAAACGAAAAAATTCAATCAATTAAGACAATAAGACAAATCTTTTCCTAATAAACCCTAAACCCTCAAAAAATAAATAAATAAATAAAGGAATCTCATGACCCACAAGCAAAACCTTCATGTAATTCCAATTAAACAAAAGAAAAAAAAAAGGAATTTGAAACATCACATGTTACTAAAATATTCACTTCTTTACCCAACAACCAATTATAATAGACCTATAAACAGTCGGAGTCAAGAAAGTTGACCCATGTACAGACAACAAAATCATCGCACAAGAGAGAGAGAGAGAGAGAGTAAGAGATTACCTTGTTATTCTTCTTCTTCCCCTGTGATGAAGCTTATAAGAAAGGAATTTTTTAGAGTAATGTTTTGTCTCCTTTTTATTTTTTACCTTTTAGAGAAATTTGACTTTTGTTCTCGTGATGTGCTTGAGTAAGCTCTTCTTTTTTTTTTTTCATTTGTTTTTCTTTGATTTGCCAAGATTTTTTTTTTATTTTTCATATTTTCCACTCTTTATTATGTATATATATTAATTAATGTGATAAGCAATGTTAAATTATCTCATATATATATGCTACATTAAGAAATATACTATAGTATGTTATACTATACATCATATTAGTTAATATACTATATTATGTCAAATTATTTCATGTCTTTATCTTTATTTGATTATGTATATATTAAATTATATTCCGCTGAGTCTAATTCACATTTTGTTAGGTTTTTCTTTTTCTTTTTTATTTCTCCCTAGCCTTAGCAATAGGTAATAAGATAAGAAACATTTTTTTTCCCCTCACTTCAACTATATCCCTTTTGGAAAATTTATAGTTAATAAATTGTTTCGTTACTTTGGTAATGTATTTTTAATACTAACCATTTTTTTTTTTTTAGTTTTACTTATTCCCCTTCTTACTAATCTTATAACTAACAATTTGAGAATTTTACGATTATTATGGTTAGGGGTAGAAAAAAAAAAACCAATCAAATTGAACCAATCAAATTGAGCCAATCCATAAATCGAACCATACCAAAACTGAAATTTTGGTTTTTCTTACAAGTTGATTTATAAAATTCTCATTCTGAATCGAATTGAAAATTTATAATTAGTTTAGAAGGATAAACTGAACCTATCTATAAAACCGATTGCCTTTGATGTTAAAGGTCTCTTATAGCAACCTATAGGAAGTCATTATTCATGCTGCCAAAAAAGAAAATGTTAAATTATTAGCAATATAAATAAAGTAAGATTTTAATCTCAAACCAAAACTATTAAATAAACTAACAAACACTAAGTTGTTGCTTATTCACTATCGCTACTATCAAAATTGGACTCCTCATTAAGTCCTACATTGTCATCCATGTTTTCCTCTAGTGCAGGTATGCATACTGATGTCTTAAGGTCTATGAAGATTCTTTCCACTAAAATCTTCCAGGGTCTACTTATTTCTTATTGGAGTGGCTTGTCATTTATAGGCTAGTCATTGATCTCATCGCTATTGGAATCTTCTTTATCAAATAGGGCCCAATCAAATAAATGTTAATGTCGAACCTTTTGGACTACTCTCCAATCCCCTGAACACTTCTTAGGATCTCTTAAATAGAAAACTTGTTGACAATAGTCGATAAGTATGTATGAATTATTATCGCACCATGTGTAGTGCGTATTAATGGACAACATATAAGGACCTTGGGGGGAGCCTTCTAGTATTGTTTAGAATTTCCATATTGCGTATGCACCTATGATAAGAAAATCATTTTACAAGTCAGAGATTATAAGATTCTAATTAGTTAATCATTAGGGTCTTCAAATTTAATTCATTGACTCATTATATAATATAAATAATTATGGATATCCATTTTTCCACAGTTCCTCATAACAACAAAGAATTGGTATCCCTTACCAAAATAATGAAATACGATAAACAATTCTAGAAAATTCTAAACTTACTAAAGATACTAAACTTAATTGAGATATTAGTCATTTTCTAGAGCATTCCGAATTAACTACAGAAGCTTTTCATCATACTTATTCAATGGTAGTACTCTGTGCTCAATTCTTATCCTTGTCCCAATTATCAATCAACCTACAAGGAAAAGAACTATCAGGGTGTAAGGTTAAGCTTAGTGAGATAAATCTCTTTGTTAATACTGCATGACAAAAATTTATTTAATGCACAAATATATAAATACATGATCAATCAGTATGCCAAACAATACATATAGTGGCCTAGGAACTACATGTAACTCAGAATCACACCCTCTATAGTCAAGGTTTGGAGATAATTAACTGATCCAAACCAAAATCGAGTTCTAGACCTTGGGTTTTAATTCATTTGCACTATTGTGCTTAAGTCAAAACAAAACCATATATATATATGTAGATTGTATATAATATACTTTCTTTCCGAACATCAAATAGTATTTTCAAAATCCTAAGTTTAGTGGTATGGTAGCTTTCACAGTCAACAAACACATGCCCTAAGCAAAAGTCATAAGACGCGAACCCTCGTCGATGGTTGGTGTCTCCCGACGCCTAGTAAACTCATCAACTTAGGACAGAGACTCAATAAAAATGATGACATAACTAATACCCAATCCTCCAAGAAGCCCTCCTCCTATGAGTCCCTTCCCATCTTCTACGTGAAGCAATAGTTGGTGTTATCCAAATACAATTATGAGGAATGCATGTTTAATTTCTTAATCATATAAGTGGTTAATCCGATTTTTTATGGTGATCAAACAATTTCATTCCATACAATCGCATGTATAAATTATCACAAACAATTTACATTGTTATATGATTAACAAGCCATAGCATTTAATTACAAATTCATACATATGCATTTCCGATATCTTACAAGCATCCAATTTATATATATATATATATAGGTACATCTATTCTATAAGCAAAATCAAGTAAAGAGTTATCAGGAATTCACTCACTTAGTCATGCAAATCAATCAAAATAATCCAAGGGTAGGTCATCTCCAAAAATCGGGTCTCCTAGACATCACAAATACGATACCACAAGGATTTGAAATAAAAATTACAAAACTAAGCTAAAACCCTTTAAGCTATACTTTTGACTTGGTTTCATATTTTTCCTAGTTTTTACTTAAAGTTTAATCGCACATAACTTTCTCGTTTTAAATCCAATTTTTATAATCTTATAGTCAATCTTTATCGTTTTTTAGTGTACTTTAATGTGGTGAGGTTATATTCTCATGATGAGGCATGCAAAATTAGCCATAGGTCAAAACAGTAGCGATCCTCATGATATAGAGTGCTTTTGGGCTTTGTTTAGTTAATGGACTTTTTGGTAACATGGGAAATTCTTTAGGCTTGGGTTTAAGACTTTATTCCAAACTTAAAATACTCTTTAAGGTCAGATTTCCAACTTTGGTTTACATTGTTGGTGCTAACAACAACTCCTTGGGCTTTTATGTGGGCTTAAGTAGTCAAATGGGCTTATTTTTAGTTTAAACCAAAGTTAGTGACTTTATTGGGCTTATGGAGTCTTAGGTAAACATCTTGTGGGCTTCAAAACAACCTTTCTTAATATTTTAAAGTGTTGGTTAAAATTTTAATAAAGGCCTAATTTAGAGTTCTAGGTTCGTTTTGAGAGTTTTAGGCTTGTATACTTGCTTTGGTTGATCTTTTCACTTTATTCACTTAGTCTTATCATATTTTTAAGTGGTTTTTACTTATGTTCCAAATCTGGTAGTGATGAATCCAAGGGCTACTCACTTGGTTTCTCAACTTGTTTTATCATTTTTTTAAGTTTAGGTGTTAGATCATGGACCTAAGCTACTTGTATTCAAATCTTAGCTTAATTTCTCTTCCATGAGATGATTATTTAGCTCATACTTTACATGAAAATAATGGATCTCATACTTATCATAACTTCCATATCATTGTTCATGTCTTATAAAGTTGGTTTCCTCATATAAACTTCATGTGATGGATTTTCTTTTACCTAAGTCTAGATGTAAGCATGTTTAACTTAATAGAAGTGAAAATAACATCCAAATGACTTACAAATCCTCACATCCAGCATGCTTCCCCTTCATTTAAGTTCTCATTTCAAGATTTTCTCAACTTGAAATCTTTCATTCTCAGTGTTAAACAAGTATCTCTATAAAACACCAACTTTACATGCTCATATTCCAACTTCTATGTAAGAGTTTAATGAGTTTGCTTCTTAAGGTAATCTTAGATGTTTCATCAACTTATGATCATACTCATATCCTTAAGAAATCATGGTCTTCTAACATGTAATACTAAACTACTAATACAAAAAAACAACCTACTCATCCTCAAAGCGAAAACAAGGTGGTGGTGCAACTAAGTATCCTCTTAACTCGTTGTCTTCCTTCCTCTTCTTGTAAGTTCCTTTGGAAGCTAGGGTCTTGATCTTTGAAGTGGTTTTTTTGGAGATATTCTAAAGTTTTTAAAAGTTTTTTTTTTTTTAAGTTGACAAATAGAACGGCATAAAATAACGCTTGGTGCCATGAGTATGGAAGCAAAATAGAAGTGCCAATGTTAGGATTTTGTAAGGTTCGATTTCTTTTTTTGGTTTATGTTTAAAGTGAGAGAAAAGGAAGTGAAAATGAGAGTGAAAAAGGGAGAGAGTGGTAGATTTTTGAATGGGAGGAGAAGTGTGTTCAAGAAGCTTTAATTTATTGTCTTTTAGTATACACAAATGCCAACTTTTTTACAAGATTAGATTATGTAAGCATTAAGGGGTAAATAGAAGATGTATAAGACAATTAAGTAATGGACAAATGATAAGGCATGGCCTCTCTTTTCCTTCTTTTCCAATCGGCCATTTAGGGAGCAATTAGGGCATGGTGTTGTCTCGTTACTTAATTAAAAGTTAAACACATAAAATAATGTGATAACTTATCCATATGTAGTATAAGTCATTGTGTGATAAGGGAAATGTCTTATCACTAGTTTTTGATAAGTTATTAATTGATAAATGATTTCAACTCTCAATTGATAAGTTATTTAGGGTGATTGGTTAGTTTATTTATTCATATGAATAAGTCTTATGTATGAAAATAAGGAGATTGTCATATATGAAATTCTTTTGGAATTGGTTTCTTAAGTTGATTTGTTAGTTATGATTTAATTCTTTTTAAATTATGAAAGTTTCCAAGGTTGAATAAAAATTAAATTCTTAATTAGCTTCTTAGGGTTATAAGTCCTTAATTGTTTTAGGGTTTTGGGTTTTGGGTGACTTAAAGTCTACGGTTCTCATATTCAAGTTTTAACGATAATAGACTTTTGAATTGGAAAATTAAATTCATTTTTAAATGAAAACGTAAATTCTTAGCTTAGTTTTTTCTTTGGGAACGTTTCGAAAGTACTCTCAATTGAATTGTAAGTCTGCTAAAAAGTAAAATTTACAACTTATCCATGTGTAATAGGTCTTATAAGTAAAAATAAGGGAATTGTCTTATATGTAATTCTTCTAGGGTTTGGTTCTCAAATTAATTTATAGGTTATGATTTGCTTCTTAAGAAATTTTAGAATTTTCTAAAGTTGAATAAAATTTATTCAAATTATATTTTTAATTATTTATTTAGGGTCATAAGTCCCCGATTATCCTAAGGTTTAGGGTTCGAGTGAGTTTAAGTATGTTTAAGAGTTTTTCGCCAATTTGAGAGGAATTGACTTACACTTAAAAGCTTAAGGTTCAATTGGCTTAATTATTTAGAATCATCGCTTTATTATGCAACATATATATGATAGATTAAGAAAAGAGAAAGAAATTGCTTAGTGATATATTTATATATATATATGTATATACATATTGTGGGGCTACTTATGTACATAAGTAAAATTAATTTTGTAAATTTATTAATTTATTCCTTTAACTAGCTTAGTTTTGTTATGCATTATTACTTGAAATAATTATTGATTCATTCGTTATCAGTTTTATACGATTTCACAAAATTATTGATAATTTTATTAATTTATGGCTTTTCAAGAATTAAGATAATTTTATAGAGTTTTAAAAATTTTTATGATTTGATATTTATGGTTTCTATTAAGTTTATATTTACATTTTTATTAGTATGCATATGTAGGGATTAAGATTTTCTTGCGTGATTAGGGTTTTCAAATCGTATAATAGGGTCTTTCAAGTTCGTTTTAAGTTCCGAATTTAAAATTTTAGTCGGTTTTCATTTTATGTGGTTTTGTCAACTTAAGAAAATAGCTACAATATTCGAGTTCGACACCATTTCTAGAAAGTTAAATTTATGGAGTCTACACAACATATTCCCATCAATGCTCTGAGGTTTATTATGCTATATATTGTACCATTTGCATTTGAACAAGAATACACTATGGTTCCTATAGTAGTTCACCTGTACTATGGTAGATAATGTCCCATAAAATGTAATAAGGTTACCGTTATAACTAACTAAGACACTTACACCACTATTTTGTGTTTTATGTCTTGCCTCTTTAGACTCAATCATAAATCTAACTTTGTTTACTATGCAATTATTATAGAGGTGGACATTAGTTTTTGGACCCCATGCTAAGGCTACCAAGTCATCAAATATTTGTATGAAAGATCTCGCCTTAAGCTCTAACATCTGTACAAAACATTAGACATTTACAATGATTTATTTGTTAAGACTGGTATATTAACTCATTTGCTTACCATATTTCTAAACCACAAAAGAAAATGTGTTGGTGCCAATATGCTTGCATTTTGAAAATCACGTGCATATAAGTCTTACTTAAATTCTCTAATTAAGAAAGTAACTATCCAATGCAAACATAGGAAAAGATTTACCTTTAAGATATTAATAATTGAAAGGCACTTACTTGATATATGGTCTTACATCCTCATAGTTATTTAGTATAGTCCAGTGCATCTTGTATATTTCATCACCAGTAGAAACATATTCAAATGCACTAATAGGGCACATTGGCATTGCAAACAACCAAAAACCATTGCTTTAGATGGGGTCAGGCCCATCCTGTTGCCGATGGGCATATTAATTCTAGATTCCATGTTCTTAAAGTACATCGACCAAAAAAAGATGATCTTCCTAACTGTATATGCCTCTATGATAGAACCTTCAAGTATAGCCTTATTCCTTACATCACCTTTGAGAACAGACAAGTACCTTTCTACTAGATACATCTACCTATATTGAATAAGACTACATTTTTTTACCTCCTTAAGAAGATGTACAGGAAGATGGATCATAATATTGAAGAAAGTAGGTGGAAAGATCATTTCAAGCTCGCATAAAGTGAGTACAATTGTCTTCTCCATAGATTTCATTACATCGACCCTCACCTCTTTTTCTATCAATTCCCTGAAGAAGCACAATAGCTGGCATATTACTTCATATATTTTATCACTTAGGAATCCACAAAGAATAACAAGAAGAAGTCTCTATAGCAATATATGACAATCATGACTCTTTAGTCCTTTGCGATTTACTTTAGACTGACCTAAACAAGATGATATGTTTTATCCATAACCATCTTGCATTTTTATGTCTTTGATAAGCCAACAAACCTCCTTTATTTAACTTGGAGTGAAGGTATATAAGGCTGGAGACTTTATAATATGACTACCTTGAGATGTTAAATGCAATTCAAAATGAATCCCCATCTCTTAAGGTATAAGTATTGCCTTCTCTATATTCATCGATTTTCCCTTAATATTCAAGATTGTACCCACTAAGTTATCATATATGTTCTTCTCGATGTGAATGACATCAAGGTTATGCCTAATATCTAAATCTTGCCAATATTGCAATCTAAACAATATGCTTTTCTTATACCAATTCGTAGCATCAACATTTCACTAATGCCTAGATATACCATATTGCTTGCATAAAATTACACTCATATATTGACTTAGCTGCATTAGAAATTCATCATTGCTAAAGTGTCTTAGAGCCAATCTCGTTTCCACTGTCCCATCAAACTTTTCTTTATCCTATCACATTGAATGCCCCATAGGAAGGAATCATTTGTGACCCATATAATGGATCTTACTATTTGCATATTTACTAATTGTGTCCACATTACATTTGGGGTAGGCCTTTTATCCTTTTATACTCCATCCTGACACATTACTGTATGCCGGAAAATCATGGATTGTCTACAACAAAGTTGCGTACATGTTAAATGACTGCTTAGTAACCACATCAAATGTTCTTACACCGTGTATCCACAATTCTTGAAACTCTTCAATAAGAGGCTTTAGGTACACATCAATGTTTTTTTCCAAGTGATTTTGGTCTTGGAATCAATGACAACATCAACAAATATGGCTCTTTCATACAACTCTAAGGTGGTACATTATAGATGAAAAGAATAATCGACAAACACACTATACCTTGTGCTAAGGTTTCCATAAGGGTTAAATCCATCTGTTGCAAGACATAATCTAATGTTTTGAGGCTCAGATGCAAATGTAGGATATTTACTATCCATTGTCTTCCATGCCTTCGAGTTAGATGGATGTTTCAAACCCTCTTCCTTGGGCATATAACTCTCCTTGTGCCATCTTAAATTTAAAGTCATCTTTTTATGCATGAACATTTTGTGGAGTTGCGAAATTAGTGGAAAATATCGCAACACCTTCTCTAGAATCCTCTTCTTTTGGTTAGTTTCAACCTTCCACCTCGATTCATTACATATAAGACAACAGTCTAAGTTTTAATACTCCTTCCCAAATAGTACACAGTTATTCTTGCATGCATAGATTAAGTTCGAGTCCATTCTTAACCCTCTTAGCATTTTTCAAGCATCATAGTAAGATGATGGCAATGTTTCACCATTTGGTAATAAGCTCTTCACAAACGCCAGCCAATTGTTGAAGCTTCTCATGAATTACCAACCATCAACCTTTAGATTCATCATTTGTATTACAGCAGACAAGAGTAAAAACCTAGTATACCTAAGATACACTTCATGTTTTGCATCTTCAAATGCACTGGTCTATTGATTCATCTCAACATTAGCTTTTACATCTCCATCCATATCATCATCCTCCAAATCAATGTCATCATGTGCCATATCTTGCAATATATCATTATCTACTTTGTCATCAAATGCTAAATTTGCATCTATGTTGTTGTCATCTCCAATCACAGTAACCTCTAGAGCTGAAACATTAGTTTGTCCAGGAATTTCCCTATGGTACATCTATGTTGAGTAGGACCAAGCCATGCCCTTTACTAATAAATAGATCTCAATTATGTTGATGGGATGCAAGTATCCATTAAGGTAATCTCGACAAGGACAGCAGACAAAACCATTTGCTTCTCGACTGTAGTGTCATGCAACCTCTAAGAAACCTTGTACACCCTTAATATACTCTCTTGAAAGCCTATCATATGTCTTATATCAAGTTCATTTTGACATCCTAATCATGCACTAAGTTAATAATTTCAATGTACAAAGAAATCATGAAATAAGATATGATGGTGATTGAATGAACAATTATAGAGGAAACTAATATAATGTTATGGAAACATTTACCATTAAACTCTAAAAACCACATTATAAAATTCCCAAAACTCTAAAAGATATTTATATATACCAAAAAACTATTAAATATATTTATTTATACCCCAAATTATAAAAGCTTTTACTAAAATAAATAATAGTACATGTCATAGTCTTGATTACACCATGTTACTCAAAACTCTCAAAAATAACCTGTAGAACAAGTTATTAGAGAACTAAGTAGCTAGACTCGTGCATTTTAATTCTCATTATAATTATTATGTGCTTGAATATTTAAGTATAAGATCCCATGTGCACAATTCACTTAACCATTGCTAGACTCATAGCTCTTTTTTTTTTTTTTTCCTTTCTTCCTTTCAAATTGTCTTTTCTCAAAGCATACATTTCGATGATGTTTTCTTGGAGGTTTTGTATTTAACTACACATTGCTATTGCACATTACTACTATGAAACAAAGAAACCAAAGAAGGGGAAAAAAAACAAGTACAAGACTGTTACCTGTGTGAATTATGAAGTGTTATCTTAAGCTATGATGAAAGAACTCAAATCAATATAGCTTACTCGCCTACAATAGATTTCACTTAATTTCAAATGCAGTACCAAATAAAACTTTTGGCAAGAGATAAAAAATAGAATATATGACATTGATTCAAGCATTTTATCCAAAACAATAGATGATATGGTTCTAATCACTAACACAAGTTTTGCTAGGTCCTTATCTTGACAGCTATTAATTTTACTTTGCAAGATAAGGTTCCTATTTCAAAAAAAAATTCTCCAAACCTTCGATATGACACATAGAGATTTTTAAAAAGTATGATCAAGCAAGCGTGCTAATAGGACATAATATGTATCTAATCCTAAAAAGAAAATAAAAAGAAAGAATAACAGTTTGATCCAATTTGGTTTGTGTTTCGAACTGTTATTGCCACATTATAAATTTTTCTATATATTTTTTCTATAGTACTCAAATCTAAGGATTACACTTCATAATATCATTGAAATCTAAGAATTATTCTACTTAAATAACAATGCATTTTTTTATTTTTTATTTTTTTGCTCTATTGAAATTCAAAGGATAAGCAATGATAATTCATATAAGTATTAAAAGGAATTGAGAAATACGATAATGAATGAGTCACTAAAAGGAAATTCATGAAGGTAGGTTACAAATTACCATTCAATATATTCTATAACAATAAGTCATATTAAATAATTATTTGGTATATTTGGAGTGCAAGTAGATGTGACTGACTATAGCCAAGAATGGATCAAATATCTAATATAAAAGGTTAAACATTAGTTGATAAATGTAAAACTAATTTAGTTACTAAGACATGATTGGAGACGTATGATTTTTATCCTTTAATAAGGAAAATCGTGCTTAAACTCCTAAACTCTCTGCCAATTTTACAATTTAATCCTAAATCATGCACTAGTGTCAATTGAAGTATTAAACTCCTTGGAAACTTATAGTTCGATGCAATTTGGTCCATTTCTTAGACTTATTATGTCAAATGTCATATTAAAAAAATTATTGGTAAAAAATGTACTAAAAGGTACCAAAAAAAAAAAAAGATATGTGCTCAACAACGCTTTCAAAAGATAGGAATCACTCATTAGGTCTCTCATAAAAAATGGGATTAGTCTTACCAATCCATGTTGAAACTATAAGCAATTACTGGCATTTGGTTGAGAAAGGAGCAAGCTAGACAAAATATCTAGTGCATTTCTTATTAGCAAAATGGGTATGATACAATATAAAAAGCCCCTTACAGTACCAAATAAAAATTTTAAAAATTACACAATCTAATGAGTGGAATTTGACTAGAAAAGAATCATATGGTACAAAAATTTTGTCCATAGACAAAATAAACATATTTTACATATTTGTAGGTTTGCCTTCCTATACTTCAAAAGGAACATGTACCAATGTGACGTGAAACAATTGGTATATTCTTTATCCTATGTTATTCTATTTTTCTATCTTCTATCCCTTATTCATTTTTTTTTTTTTTTTGCTTTTGTTTTATCATATCATCCTAATAATTAAATAATATCTTAATATTTAGACAAATATCCTTGTGTCTACCATAAGATTAGAAATCAAGTGAAATTGTTATTGATTTTACCATCAATGAAGCATAAGCATGAAAACTGATCTAGTATTAGAAAATGAACATAACAAATTAAGAAATATAATTATACAATATTGATATGATACACGATAGAAAAAACTCGATATAATACGAATAAGTATAACTATATATTATTAACTAATTATTTTACGAATGAACAATGCCCTCCTGCATTTTCAAATAATAATCATTACATAGAAAAGAGGATTAAGTGGTTCTAGTTATAGAATTCATGGTACTATATGGAAACATGATAAAAACTTTCATCCAAAACCCTAAGAATAGTGAATTAGTGCCTTAAATTATGATTACACTACTAAACCCTAATTTATTGACTTTCTTTCAAATACATGCAAATATGATAGAACTTTCACTAAAAGATCTCGGTAACCATTCATGTTTCGCTGTGCGTATGTATGTGAGAGATATATATATATATATATAGAGAGAGAGAGAGAGAGAGAGAGAGATACCTGGAGTCAGAGTGAATGAGAAATTGTCGAATGGGAGCAATTGTCAAAGCGTGGCGGAGTGAACGAGCAATGTCCAATGGAGATAGTTGAAAAAATAAGACCAATTGTCCGATGATATGATTGGAGTGATGAAAGCGCAATTTTTTAATAGAGATATTCTAATATAATAAGATCGAAAAGGATGTTTTAGCTTTTGTTCGATAAAAAAGAAAAGAAGCAGCCAGTTTTATTTTTACGATTTCAATTTTTGTTTGATAAAAAAGAAAAGAAGCGGCTGGTTTTGTTTTTACGATGGGAAGAGAAAAAGTGAAGGAGGTTTTACGTAGCCGTGAATTTTGTTTGCCGGTATGCTCGCCACATGGGATATTACGCGGGTTGATTAATATGGGACACTTTTACTTTCTAGTGACCGTCGTTATGCTATTTTTAAAAAATAAAAAATAAAAATGCATGCTAGATAGGAAAAAAAAAAATACCTCCAGTAAAGAAAGTTCGCTGGTAGAGTTGCAACTAAATCCAGATTTGTAGTAGTGAATCTACTTCGCTTTCTTCTACTTTCTCTCCTTTTTTTTTAGGCCTTACCAAAAATGGCAGAGCAACCATAGAGGTTTGAAGGTAAGGATACTACGATGGCCCAATGCCAAAGGGAAGTTGTGCCCAACCCCACTCCCTCCCAAATTACTACAGCAACAACAACTAGTGGCAACGATGGCTGATGGAGCTAGGAGATGAGAAGAATGGTCATAGAGTTAAGGCTTTGGGGAGTATATGCGTAAGACAAAGAAGCTCAGCTTCCCATTCCTTCTACCAAGAAGGGGCAGCTGGTGACTAAAGTAGTGTACAAGCATGATAAGGAGTGCCAGTCTTAGGTATGTCAAGAGGTTTGAGAGAAGACGAACCACTAGGAGGTAGAGAGACCCAAACAGAATGATTGGGCAAGCGAGCTCAAGAGCGCGAGGACCTTCTACCTAAATTGGAAGGCCATCGACATAGGGATTTGAGTAACCTTCTTGTCATTCTAGTTGGAGGTATTCAACTACTTCCAAGTGAGCTCATAGTCCCTTTACCCGAATACATGGCAGGTGTTGTTGGCCTTCAAGGTCATGTTTATCTTCCACATAATGAGACCAACTGTTTGGCTTTTTTGCCATTTCTTCCAACTTAAGTGGAACCAAGAAGGATGGGTTTACAATGTGAGTCAGGGTAGCCACATGAGTATCTTCCATAGGATGAAGTTGAAGATGGACCACTAGAAGGAGCGATTTTACCAGGTGAGGTTAATACATGCCTTAAACTTCCCGATTGGGTGGCATAAACCCATTCATATGAGCCCGGTAGAGTACTTCATTAAAGAAGATGATGACGTGAAGGATTAGGTGCTCGATGTAATGTGCCTGCTTGGTCAAGGGATCCACTTAGGGAATACCATGAGCATATATTGGGGAAGAGGTCGCTCTATGATTAAGAAACAGGTATTGGCTACATGTGTATAGTCGAAGAGGGTGGCTAAGAGTTCATTGCTACAAGTTGTCGATGGAGGCGGCAGCTCAAAGCTACTTATCCTCAAGAGGTATTTTACTATTTATTATTACAACTTACTTTGTGCTAACTATTGTTTTGTGCTCACAGCTTTCAAGTTGTGCAGGGACTCCTTCAAGGCTAAGCTCTCACAATTGAGGGAGGAAAGACTCTAGAACAAGGGAAAGAGGAGAACTGATGGGTAGGATGTGGTCCGTTTAAGGAAGAAGAGAAGGAGAAAGAATGGTGTTGAGATGTCTGTGAGGTGGAGATCAACGACTGTGGAGGTGCAGGATGGTCCTGCAAGAGTGCGACTAGTCACTATGGCAACGAGGCCTATAAAAGTGGGCTCGATAACACGTCTCTAAGTAGCAAGTGCCTATAGAGGGGGGCTAGGAGAGACCCGTCTCCAAGCACTAAGTGCAAGATAGGGCCTCTAAGGGTAGAGTTCACACGGAGGTCTAATAGTAGCTAGGACGGTAAGGTAGTGAGGAGAGGGTCATGAATCAGAGTGAAGGTTGGAGAACCGTAGCATTCCAGTCATTTACATGGAAGAGGATAGCAAGCGTGAAGCCAACGTGTCAAACTAGTTGGTAACCAGGTCGGGTCATCCCTGAGTAGCCTTTGAAGCTAGAGCATGTTACGCTCTTCTAGAACAAAGAGTACTCAAATACGGTAATGATTGCCTTGGAGAGGTTAAGGGATGCAATGAGCGTATCTAAGCATACGTTTGCGCGTAGGTTACTCCAACAGGTATGCTTAGTTCATATGTTATTTACGCTTAAGGTGTTTGTAGGTATTTGCATATGTTAATTCTCCTTTGTTGTAGTTATCCTAGGAATGTTGCAAGGAGTTGGAGGTAGAAACGAAGAGCTTGAGGGACAAGGTTAATGAGCTGAGGATATAGACCTAAACTATGCTTAACAACTATCAGCTTTAGGGTAAAGAGAAAAACAAGGCTGGGCAAGCTGCTACTAAGGTAAGGACTGAGGTTGGTAAGGCAAGGAAGCATACTAAGGGGCTTGAAACTATAGCCAGTGCTCATGCCTAACAGTTAGAAGCCACAAAGAAGGACGCTAAGGTAGTTAGGAAGGAGCTCAAGGAAACTCAAGCTAGGCTCTAGAGTCGTGAAACCAAGCTTAAGGACAAGAAAGACCTAATGCTAACTGGCTTGAAATAGTTGTTTGATGAGTTTACCAGTAGCTAGAATTATAAAGAAGCTATTAATCGAGTTGGCCTAGACGGTGGAAGGGTGGTAAGGGAAGAGGTTGAGGGGAAGTTTCCTAACCTCAACCTTAGCTTCCTTTCCCAATTAGACGATAGGGCTGAGGCTGACGATGATGAAGCTGATGAGGAGGTGGACTTTGCTGAGGATGAGCATAATGATGCTAAAGGGGAAGAGGAGGTAAGTGTGAATGATGAACCCGTTGTTGGTAGGAATGACCAGGTAGGTGATGCATAGGCATTTCACACTTATACTTGTTCTTTTGTTTTTATGTTAAACTTATATATTTTCCTTTTCTTTTCTCCCTTTTTGTACATAGGGCTAGGATTCCAACCTACTTTTGTAATGAAATACAAATGGTAAAGGAATCCATATTTGGCTACGCCCAGTTGCTTGCTTGTTTCCCTCATGATTTTGTCTTATTGTTGATGCCTAACTGCCCTCATGAATGTCTGTACCCTTTTGCATACGTAGATAGTACCGCTTTGTTTCTAAGTATTTAGATGTTCTCAACTAGGTCATCCTACGAGTTATGCTGCTTGTGGGCTCGAGATCCTATAATCGAGTTTTTGTCAGTTTATGGCATCAAGCACTTGAGCTTATTCGCTTATCGAGGATTGAATGTATCAACTAAGTCTATATGCTCAATCCAACGTGATAGCCTCTCGAACATAGTGACTCATAAGGCACTTGAGGTAGGGCTCGAGACTTAAGATCTCTCGAGCATCATGGTTGGCGAAAGTGCTCATACTTCAAGGATGAGGATTAATTCGATTGGGCTTGGGGCTATTTGTCCTCATCTGGTGACAAAGGGTAAGGCTTTATGGCCATCAAACCATGCTAAAGTGTAGTTGCTTAGAGAGGAGAGATAGATAAGAGTAAGACTCATCTTTATTACATTCTTAGAATGTTTACAAGTGAGTTTAGCTGCTCAAAAGTTTTTACATAAAAAGAAAAAAGAAAAAGAAAAAAGGCCTTAAGTTGTCAACGCTTTATATTCTCGGAATAGGTTGCTCATCCAAGGTCTTTAATCTATAAGCCATGTTGCCTGCATCTTCTTTAACTCAGACGGGGTCTTCCTAGTTTGATGCTAACTTGCCCTGCCCTTTCTATGATCCTGTGGCCTCAACCTTCCTGTAAACTAAGTCTCTAGGTCGAAATACCTTATGCTTAACCTTCTTGTTATAGTAACTAGCCATTCGTGTTGGTAAGTAGCTACTCGAGCTTGGGCAAAATCTCGCACTTCATCAATAGTGTCGAAGCTAACTTATAAGATTGCTCAGTTGGCATTGATGTCAAAGTTCTAAACTTTGTTGGTTAGGAGCTCCAATTCAATGGATAACATAAACTCTAAACTAAATGCAAAGTAGAACAGGGTTTCCTTAGTTATCATTCTATACGTTGCTCGATAAGCCCAAAGGATGGTAGGGAGCTCATTAGCACATCAATCCCCTTCTCATTCCATTCTCTTCTTTAGGCTGCCAAGGACTATGTTGTTAATAGCTTTAACTTGACCGTTGGTTTGAGGGTAGGAAACTGAGGTTTAGTGGTGCTTGTCATAAAACTCTCTAAACCGAGCACTATTGAATTGCTTGTCATTATCGGTGATCAGTATATAGGGCACTCTAAGTCTAGTGAAGATGTGGTTAGAACAAACCCTTCTACCACTCTTGCAGTTATGCTCGTGACTGCTTGAGTTTTGACCCACTTCATGAAGTAGTCCACAGTTACTAGAATTAAATGACACCCTTCGAACGCTTTGGGGAATGGTCCAAAGATGTTAAGCCCCTATTAGGCGAAAGGTCACAGACTCATCAAGGGGTGGATATTAGTACTCAAAACATGACCGACGAGCACGTATTTTCTAGTAGTTGTGGCATCGCTACACCAGGGCCTTTGCATCCTATTAATCGTTAGTCAGTAGTATCTAAGACAAAAAGTTCGAATGTATAAGGTGTAAGCATGGACATTATTACTGCAAATCCCTACATGAAACTCCTCAAAGGCATAAAGACCTTCAATCCTTAGGTAGCAAAGGAAGGGGACACTATGCCCATACTGATAGAAGACATCATCAATGATTGTATAATTAGCCATACTGTAGGTGAGCCTCCTCACTTCTTCTCTATTGTCAACCAGAATACCAGTCTTAAGGTACTTAATTATCGAATCCATCTAAGAGGGTTCAAAGGATGAAGGGTAGATCTCAAAGACTTCATGTGGTTGCTCATCGACATTCCATTCAAGAACGCATTGTAGTAAAATTTATTTATCACTCCCATAGGGTTATGGTACTACCGTAAAAGCGAGCTTAGATAGCTAATCTGCCTTCGAGTTCTCTAGCCATGGAATTTTAGTGATAATCTATGAAGTAAGGCCAGAGGTGAGATCTCATACTGCCTAGAGGTACTTTACCATGGCTTTCCCTTTTATCTCATGCTCCCTTTTGACCAGTTGTACCACAAGCATAGAGTCTAAGTAGATGTCTAATTTTTCAACCCGAACATCCTATATAATCTTAAGACTAGCAATGGGTGCCTCATAATCAGTCTCATTATTACTCACGGGGAATTCAAACTTGAGCATGCAAAGGATCTTAATGCTGTGAAGTCCTTACAAAACTATCTCTACTCCTCTCCCCCCTAAGTAGAGGATCCGTCAATGTAGAGAGTCTACACCATTATGTCAATCTGAATTGGTGTTTCCTCCTCTCAAGTATACTCAACCACAAATTCTGCGATGACTTATGCCTTCATATCTTGCTTAGGGAAAATTTAGATGTTGTAGGCACTAAGCCTTAAGGAATACTTAACCATACATCCTGATGCATCTAGCTTATGCAAAATTGTCTGTAATGGTTGGTTAATAAGGATAACAATGGGGTTTGCTTGGAAATACAGCCTCAACTTTCCTGTAGTGATCACTACGGTTATAGCAAACTTTGTCACCCATATGTACCTGATCTTCGATCCTCGTAAGATGTAGATGACATAGTAGACCAATTTGTGCTTACATCTATTTACTTAGACAAGTACCAAAGACAACACTCGGTCACTCACAAGCAAATAGAGGTAGAGTTCTTCACCGAAGATCGGTTTAGAGAGTACAGATGGGCTTTCCAGAAACTGCTTAAGGTTGTTAAATGCAGTCTAGCACTTTTTGGCCCAATTAATCTCTAATGGGTTCTTCAGTAATTTGAAGAACTTGAAACATTTGTCAACTCTCCTATAAACAAAATGGTTGGACACGGTAACCTTACCAATAAGCCGTTGATGTTCTTGATTTTCTAAAGGGCCTTCATGTCCTAAATGGCCAGTATTTTATTCGGGTTGGCTTTGATATTGTACTTCATGACCATAAACCCAAGGAACTTGCTCAAGCTAACCTCGAAGACACACTTCTGATTGTTAAGCTTCATCTAATACCTACACAAAGTGTTAAAGGTTCCACTTAAGTCCTTGATGTGGTCAGTTTTGCTCTTGATAATCATGTCATCGACATAGACTTTAACATTTCATCCGAGCTATGGCTTGAAGATTATTGACGCCAACCTTCCATCAGTTACCCAAGTTTTTTTAAGTTGAAGGGAATAACCTTATAGCAATACATTCTAAAGTCAATGATAGATGACATGTGTAATTAGTCCTTAGCAGCCATACATTTTTTGTTATGGCCTGAGTAAGCATCTATGAAACTAAGTCTTACATGGCTTGAAGTTAAGTCGATGAGTTGGTTAATACTTAAGAGGGGGAAGCAGTACTTAAGGTAAGCTCTGTTAAGGTCGGTGTAGTCAATACACATTCTTCATTTTCCATTAGCTATCTCTACTAACACAATATTTACTAACTAAGTGGATCTTCCCTTACGAAGCTAGCTCAAAGCAATTTTTATACTTCCTACTCAATTGTAGCCTATCATTCCAATACAAAGTGTATCCTCTTCTATTTGATGGGTCACATATTGGGGTCTACTCAGAGGTGGCTTGTTGCTTCGGAGATGCAAAGACATAGGAATTAGAGCTAAGGAAAGTAAGGATGTCTTCTCTTTCTTTGGGGAATATGGAGGTCCCTATTTGTGTGGTTTAGTTAGGACGACTACCAAATTATAACACTTTTTTTTTTCCTGCGGACTATACCCTTAAGCCTTGTGTCTCCTCGGGTGTTGATTTAATATGCATGACATAGTCACTAGAGATGTCGCTCGAGTAAAGTGACCTTAATAACTTCTGGTCATTATAGGCAATGCCAACTCCCATAAGCATTGGAAACTTCATCTTTAGGCATCTCTAACTAATATACACATTGAACTTATTAAGGCTTATCCTTCCTAAGACAACACTATGGGGAGACTAGTAGACAACGACAACGAAGTCAATCAACTATGAGGCAATGTGTTTGTCATCGCCTAGCCAAACAAGAAGGGTGATTAGCCCCTTAGCCAGGATGGACTTCCTCTTAAAGTCAGCTTAGCTCTAACTGTATGGTTAAACTGGTTCTTTGAGCTAGCTCTTCATCTACTCATAGGTAGAGTAAAACAAGATATTCGCCAAGCTTCTATTATCAATGAAGGTTTTAAGGACATCTAAATATCCTATTTCGGCATTGATCACGAAAGGGTTAGTATGGGGGTACTCGATACCTTATTTGTCTTCATCTAGAAGGAGATGATCGCATCTAACTTTAGCCTCTTAGCTTAGACAAACAATCCTTCATGCTGAAGTGGCAAAGGACAAATCACATCTGATAATACTAATCCTCCTATTATGGTTTGCACCTATCCTCGTTTACCTCGACTTATGTATCATCAAGAGGGTTTTGTTGCTATAGTTATGGCTACTACTACTCTTCTTCAGTTCAATGGTGTTTAATTGGTCAAACCCAATTCCTTTTGTAAGAGACAAGGTAATCGATGTAGCCTTTATGAACAAGGCCTTCAACAGCATTCTTAAGGTGACAGCATTCATTTGTATTGTTGCCATGCATACCATGGTAGTCACAAAATTTTCATGAGGTAGCTTCCTCTAAAGGCTCTCTATCAAGTAGAGGTTAGGGAAGTTATCCTCAAACATCATAGAGGATTTTGCCAAGAGGGTAACTCTACAAAGTATAGCTATTGTAGTCCGCAAATTTTTGCTTCTACTTCTCTCAGTAGTCTCTTGAAGAAGAAGGGTAATCTTCTCTAAGACCAAGTTAATCCTTCACTAAAGGCCCTAGCCATGAATATTACTCTCTAAATGCCCACATATAGTACCCTCTTAGGTGACGCATTGCTTGGTTGTCCTCATGAATTCTTCAAAGGTATCCGGGCACTAGAGTTTAATGCCTTCTAAGACCTTACGATTGGGGTCTAAGCCATCTATGATAGCCTGAGGGGTGACCTCGATGTTGACCTTTGGAACTTAGTGTGATTGAAGCGCTCAAGGTAAGCCTATAGGGTTTCATTGGGCCTTTGTCAAACATTATACAAGGCCAATGAGTCCCTGCGTGGCATTTTGCTATTGAGGATATGTTGATAGAACTTAACTGCCAGGTCATCAAAAGAGCCAATAGAGCTATCTTAGAGTTGGTTGAACCATACTAATACCACCTTAGTTTGTATGTTATGGAAATCCTCATACATTATTGCATCTAAGAAATTAAGCAAGCTCATCATGGTACAAAAATGCACTAGGTGATCATCCTAGTCGCTTGAGCCATCATAGGTGTTGTGGTGTAAGACTTAGATACCTTGTGAAAGGATTCCGTCTAAGATCAATAGTGTAAATGGGCTCTTGCTTATAGTTGTGCCTAACTACCAATTTGAAGATTCAAGATGCTTTTTGTCATGCATGCTTGAATCATGACGAACGTACTCATCAAGCTCCTACGCGTTCATTTCCTCTAATGGTTTTTGTGATCCTTCTGGGAAGATATCTTTCCATACTTTGCTAGTATAAGATAGCTTGCCTTGCACCTATGACTTACTGTGGTTGATGTTCAATCGATCACACAAGTCCTCAATAAGATGGTACTCAAGTTTGTTGAGGGTATTGGTGAACACCTGGTGCGTTTGTTCAGTCCATTACAAGAGTTAGTAGAAAGGTCCTTAAGGTTAGCCCTATCTTCGGGGTTAACTTTACCTTTGGGTTTGTACATAGCCATTAACTCGTATCATAAGTTGCCATTCTCCTATAAGGTTTTTAGGTTGGCCTCCATCAATTGGTTGAACATTTCCTTCACTTAGTCAAGTTCCAAAGGTGCTTAGTCCATTCACGATGGTGGTAGTGTTGGTGACCATTTGCCACTACCGTAGAATGATGGATGTGGGTTTGATTTTTTGCTTTTTACCATGTTGGTAGTTTTATGTAAACAATGGGTGCCAAATGGTGATAATGTCTAGTACTCTTGAAGGTCTAACAACCATAAGTAGTGGTGGATTTGCAAAAAACCCCTTATGACATAGCCAACGACAACTCTCTAACTCTCAAGTTAACAAGAAAAGTATTCAAGAATCGAATAAGGAAGGATTAGGAATCCTTAAGAGGAGAGACACGGAGAGAGAGAGAGAGCGAGCGAGCAAGCGAACGAAAGAGACAGAGAGAGATTTAAAATCTCTTCACTTAAGGTTTCATAGCCTATTTATGTAGAATGGGGTTGGACTATTGAGCCACATGTCATCTAGGAATCAGCTCATGCATAACCTAAGATGTAGGCACAGTTAGTACGAGAAAGGATAGTTCCTTTTTATTGGTTGTTAGACCTCGAGGAAAGGGCATGCACATCAAAGTAAGCAACTGCTACAGCTTAGGTGGCTAGATTCTTAGGTCATACAATAAGCTATCACATAACATTTAACAAGGAGAGAGAAGTTCCTTCCTTTAATATGCCCTCTAATAGGTGAGATCCAACCTAATGGTCAGGAGAAAGTCGCCAAGCTATGGATCTAATTGCTATGGGTTTCTTAGGTGCTTAGAGCTCAGGGCTAATAGGTCAAATAGCCCACAAGTTCTATGAAGAACTTTTGGCCTCTTTCCCAGTCTAGGGTTAAGGACGTTCTCAGAGCTCATCCAAGCCCTTGTATAGGCATTTAGTGTGATAAGGTCCTATCCATGTTAATACTTGAGCTACCCATCCACTTAGTAGGGAGCCAAGGCTTTAGGATGAGAGAGGTTGTCACGAACTGAAGACGGTCTAGTCGTGGCAGACACTGTATACTATATGAAGAACTCCTGATTGGTTACCCTTCCAATCATGAACTCTTCATATAATATATAAGGTACTACAACCACTAACCAATCATGAACTCTTCACATAATATACAAGGCACTACAATCACTAGCTTCCCAAGAACATACAGATCCACATGATATCAACCCATAAGCATATTTATATAAAATTTCAACTACAAAGTTTACAGTAAACAGTAATTTAGTACATCTAAGTCTATATTACTGATAAAACAAAAGTACATAAATAAAAGTCTACATAATTAGTTCTCTCAACACACTGGATGTCTTACTCTTGCCTAAGTCCCTAAGCTAACATGTGGCATCCCCTGGCCAATTTCAATTAATAAGTTATCCTATAGCAAAAGTCTAAGGGGGTGTAAGCTTAAACTTAGTGAGAAAAACCCTCACCCACACCATAAACAAGTTATAAATACATTATATTTACGCATATGAATGAATGAACAAATAGAATGCTAAATAATACGTATAGTTAACTAGTCAGTATACGTAACTCGGATTTAATGCCCTCCGAAATCAAGGTTAGAGTATATATGGTAGCAATCAGATCTGGGTAATATATCAGAACTTACTGTACTATAGAACTCCACGTTTTGTACTTAAATCAAACAAGTCTTTTATTTTCACAAAAACCAACTTCTAGTATAATCATGAGTAGGCCCCCACAGTGCACATTCACCCTTAAACGGAAGTCTCTAGACTTAACCCTTAGCCAAGTGGTTAGCGCCTCCAACGCCTAGTATTCTCATAAGTTAGGGTAAGGTCATTTTATATGAGTGCACTATATAGAACCAATAAATTAATGATAACAACCCTTTAATGGCCTCTCTCTACCTCCGTATGATGTGACGGTCAGAATTATATCTATGCAATGCATGTTGATGCGTATACAAATTTCTTCTTATGAGCCGAGTATAGTTAAGTGCAGTTATGATGTGACCATTCAATAGTGCACACAATCATTATTTATACTACCATGCAACAACAAAGTATTATTTTTGCTTAAGATAAATTCACAACTCAACTCATTATAGAATACACAAGCATTTCGCGAACTCACACAACAATCAATTAACAATATCATTTAAGTCCACTATCTGCAATCACATACAAGCATGAAATCATAGGGTAAGTATTTACTCGGCCATGATGACTCGCTCTAGTTGTAGTAATCAATCTAGAGATCTTTGCTCACGTCGAGATCACCTAATCATTATGATATAATAATGATAGTAAGCAATTAAATTAACTAGTAATTCTAAATATCTATTTACCTAATTCTATTTAGATTACTATCAATTTTAATCCGATTAGACTTTATCACCAATCGTATATAACTTTTTTATTCTATTTTCGATATTTACAAATTTATAGTTGTTTTTCATCATTTTCGAACGTACATTCACACGGTGATGTCCGTTTTGGACATTAAAACTTGTGTTTTACGATATAGACTAAATTTATTAAAATTCTAACTATTGAAGCTTAATTATTCTTATTAGTTAGTTTTATATTCTATTTTAGTAGTTAGTAGTTTCATTAGCCATTAATTCTTATACTTAAGTGATCTTATGGTTTATTATTTTAGAAGCTTATATCATTGCTTATATCATCAATCGCTTATGTCATCACTTAATTACATCATTGCTTACATCATTATTCAATTATGTTATTGCTTACATCATCATCCATTATTATCCTTATGTATTCATACACTTTATACATATGTTATATATATACTTATACTTCTAACATATTAGTATGTATACTTATGTACTTATACGTATACTTATGTACCTATACGTATACTAGTATATATACTCATATACACATACGGTGACATATGTATTTTCGTATACCTAAAGTTTCCTCTTAAGAAAGCTTCACAAAGTTCATATTTTTGTGCTTTGAGGGTGTATTCAGCATGGTATATATATGTATAGTTAGTATATGTCTCATTTTAGGTTATGTACATAATGGATACTTATGTACAAAGGTCTTTATACATGTATTTATCAAGTATACTTTTATATACACATACTTAAGTATATGTACAAATGCTCTTCTTCTATTTATAAAAGCAATCCTACACTACTAAATATAGAAATTGAAACTTTATTCCTTCAATAACATATATGTACTCAACACATAAATTTTTTATACTAACCTAACTTATACATATAACTATTAAATAAGATAGAACAATACATAATAACATACCTTTTTCTTCTTGAAATATGGATGTAAAGTTTGAAAGTTGAGAAAAGGTGAAAGGGAAAGTGAATCACAGTTAAGAAGAGGAAGAAAAGGACTTTGTTTTGTATTGTTTTATGCTTTGAGAATGAAAACAAGTGGGATCCTAAGTGTAGAAAGGAGTGGACGACAACAAGGAAGAGAAAAAGGGAAAAAAATCTAAAGAAAAGAAAAGAAAGGAAATCAATATTTCACAATTACATGTAATCTGAGTGTACATAATAAAGTGATTAAAAAAAATTAGAAAGAAGATTAAGGAAATAAAAAGTTTAGTGAGTTGATTAGTAAAAATAAGTAATGAGAACTTCCTTTAGATATTTATATCCTATATACATCATTGATAGACTACTTAATGTAATTATCATGAAAAGTTTCATTTAGGGTATTAATACTTACTACATGTAACATAAGCATCAACTAAACTTTTAACTCTATATAATACTAACCTATTTATATACTTAGAAGATAAATGTGATCTATGATGTAATATCTTAGTTTCTAAAGGATTATTTTAGTAATATATGTATTTATAAATGATTAAAAGTTATCTTTAATTTTTTACTAATGATTTGATATAATACTAAGGTTATATTATCAATTAGGGTTTGAGGATAAATTATGGTGAATTAGTGCTTTATACCCTTAAAGTTATAGTTTTAGGATTTTTATCGCTTTTAGATAAAATCTTTAGTGTTTATAGATGTTTAAGGTATAAAAATTTTATACGCGATTGACTAGTTATTTTAAGGTTTTCACTTTCACTAGCCTTATCAACTCCTAGAAACATCTAACATACTTAAGTTTACTTCAAATATTAAGTTGAGAAATTTAGGGATTTACAGAGGTGCTTAGAAATTTCGAGTAAACCTAATGACTTGGGCTTGGGCCTCTAGAGCGCCAAGGCAAAAAGGGGCTATGAACAAAATACTATCAATTAACATTTGCCACATAATATTCCTAATCAAGTTAATTAAATTAAGACAAATCGTAACCCACATGTATTAGGTGGTGCCACCCATGCATGAAGGAGGAGATTATTTAATTCACAAGACACTTAATTACACTAACTAAATGTAGCTAACTAACCTAACTAAATCCTTACTAGAATTGCATGTATAATTCCAATGTACAAGAACTGACACTTCACGTTTGACTAGATACTTTTGGTTCTTGGATAAGACATAACCTAAATAGTAAGGTACACCCCTTTAACCACTAAGAGCATGGCATAACCTATTAAACAAAGACTTGCCTTGTGTCAATGTCATATGCAAGAATAAGACAAACAAATAGATGACTTTTCTCCCCATTCTTCCAAATCTACCCACTCCCCATTCCCTTATTCTTATTCCTCAATCCTCATGTTCTTCCCTAAACTTTCATCTTAACAAGTGCCAAAGCAACCTCATCAAACTACACCTAAACCACTACAAGCTACCTCCCCCCATCCCCCTAACATTTTTACCACCACTCCCATCACTTAACACTCACTAGACCCACCTAAAAACCTTTATTCCTTTACATTAAAAACCAAACCGAAAACTACCCCCATATACTTCAATTTATCTCCACATTCAAGGTCATTCCAAACCGACCAACAAACCAATATTCGTACATTGATAAAAAGGAACAACTTAGGAGCAAAATAAAGAAGATTCAATGGAGTTTAGAGGAGAAGAGTGAAGCCATTTCTTAAGGAGGTAACAAGGTGATTTTGAGTTAAGGAACTTTGTCAAGTAGGTTGCAAGGTTTGGAAGATTTGGCACTTAGTGGTAGTATGGTGTTTCCTTATTTTTCTTATATTTTTAGAATTTAGATGTGTACCAGGATGCTAATAATATAGATATTTGTCCATGTAAACAAGTTTATGTAAGTTTTAGTCCAAGCATGCAGTCTTAGAAATATAAGGTTTTCGTGTTTGTATATAGAAGAAGTTGTAAGAATCTAAAGTGTAAGTAAAATATCAGTATTAGTTAGGGGTTAGAAGATAAAATCCATTTTCTTTATAGAAATATTTGCTTGGCCGAATCATATAGTAGGCATTCCTATGTTTATCTTGATTTTGATGTGTAAACATAGCCTAAACAATCTTAGAGTATGATTTAGAATCACTTAAAAGTGAGTTGGTTAAAAGTTGACAAATTTAAACCCTAAAGGACCCCTTGAACCGACGCCAACATGGGAGATCCAAATTTGGTTTTTCTTGATTTTGAGCCACTAAACATGATCGATAATGATTACTAAATTGTTGAGGCTAATGCAAATTGATCAAGCACTAATCTTTTGTTGGAAGTCCTTTGCAACAAGATTCCCATTTTTAAGATGAAAAGTTCATTCTCTAAAACTAGAAGTTATCATATTGAAAAACATTTTCCTTATTTTTTATCTATATCTTTTATTGTTGCTAATCATCACCAATAGTTGATCACCGTTGATTTCATCTTCCATCAACACTTACAGATAAGGGTGGGTATGGTTTGGTTCATTACAGTTCGCCCCCCTTTACCAAACTAAACATAATATAATGGTTTGATTTTTTTTTTTTAAAATTGAACCTAATCATATGGTTCAGTTCATAAATTTTTCGAACCTAATTAAAATTTATTCAGTCTACAGTTCAAACTGTTTGTGTTAAATTTTCAATAAACATTTTTATCTCTAATGAATATTGAAAATTTACACTGAATTTACTCAACTTAATTTTAATAATTGATATAAAATTATGATAAAGAATAACAAAATATAAAAATTTGATGAAATTTATGAAGATTGATGGAAAAAAATATAAAAAGGTACAAAATAATTGCATAATTTTTTTATTTAACTAAACGGTTCACTTGGCTTCGCTTCCCCAAACCGAACCACAAACCATTTATACATTACTAAACCAAAAGGTTTGCAAAAAAAAAAAAAAAAAACCTATTTTTCAATTCAGTTTATGGTTCGATCCACAGTTCATGGTTTTTTTGTCCAACTTTACTTACCGATAAAATCCACAATTATATAAATTCTCTCAAAATTACTAAAATAATATTTTATAGCTAGAATAATTTAATTATAACAAATATTGAAGAAAATATGGAAAATGTTTTCCTTGAGACAAATACACCTTCAACCTCTTTACTAGTGTTGAAATAGATAAAACATTTTTGCAAAGTAGAGTACACAGCAAGTAACATTTTCTTATAGTAAAAGCTTATTTTACTAATCATTTTACTACTTGGTAACACGTGCTTGGAAGAGCAGACAAGGTTGAAACATGGAACATTCCACATTATCTCACTTATTCAGCATCACATAGGTTGAAAACTTCTACAACTAGAGGATTTTCTACATAGAATCTATAAGGTTTAGTAATAACATCAAACTAATAATGGAGATATTCACCTTATTGCTCTTACAAATTATTCATTTTTACGAGCTAATTTTAACAAGATAAGCATAGAGAGAGGTAACCTTGTGCAAGATTATTCCAATCCTTTCACTCGTGTCCAAATCTTCTGGTTTCAAACCATCTTTGAGTTTCCAATCAAAAGATTGTATAAGAGATGTCAAAACCAAGTGCACCATCCGATAAGCTAGTGGTAATCTTGGACTGATTCTTCTCCCAACGCCAAAAGGAATGTGCTCAAAATCTCTCCCTTTAAAATCTATCTCAAAGTTAAGGAACCTTTCAGGTATAAAAGAGTCGAGACTTAACCAAATCTTTGGGTCTCATGCAATGGCCCATACATTAACTAATACTTGTGCATCTTTTGGTAGCACAAAACCGTTTACTTGTATAGCAGTTCTTATTTTACGAGGAACTAATAGAAGAGCTACGAGATGTAACCTGAAAATTTCCTTAACAATTGCTTGTAAATAAGGAAGTTTTGTAATATATTGCTCTTGCACATTTACTCCTCGGTCGAGAACTTCATCAAGTTCCTTTGGAGCTTTTCCCATTTTGGGGGATTTCTAAGCAGGTATGTCATTGCCCATTCCTCTGTAGCTTTGCTCGTGTCAATTCCACCAATGAATATGTCCTATTTAAAACATCCGAGAATAGTATGTAACAAAGAGTAGTATAGCAAGTATTATGAATGGATTAAATGAACATATAGATTTCCCCCAAATCGATGGCCAATCTACAAGCGATTTAATGTATGAACGGTAGGACGAAGACTATTTACGTAGACAACAATAGTAAATTGTTTGTGAATATCACTGATGTGTATATAGTTTGGTAAGATGAGCAAAAAAGAGTTGCTAAAAATGATTTTTTTTTTTAATTTTTAACGTTCTTCTTCTTTGTTTTCTTAAGTCAACTATGATGTGGAGCCAGAATTTCACAATTAATTGGGATTGATGTCTATCGAACATTGGCCATTCAAGCCACATGGGGTCCTCCTATAGCATACAAAGATTTTAATTTTTTTTTTTTTATTCTTTTTTCAATTTTATTTACTATTTTATATAACAAACATTTATTAGTATCACTCTTAATCCAAGGGATGGGACTTATTTGCGCAATAGCTTAAAGTTCTGGTTCCTTGCATTTCATGTATATACCCTATATTTCATTTATTCATAAATTAGTTTCCCTTAAACTCCTTAATTTCATCTTGATCACAAATAGATCATAAATTACTCCATAGTTACACACGGAATTTTAGCAAAGTCGATTTGTTTTGAAAATAAATATGGAAAGGATAAAAGGCTTGTGGAAAAGAGAGAGAAGCCTGGAAAATCAGCCACTGACTTATTTGTCAAAGCGGATCCTTTCTTCTTTTCGGGAAGCGGGGAAAGAGGGAGAAAAGATAAAAAGTCAGCCTTTCAAAAGAATAATAGTATCACTATTATTAAAAGCAATCAAATATATATTTTTGAAATATATTATTAAAAGAATAATAAGTTTAATAATCAATCTAGACTTTATCTTAATTTTAATTTCTATATGTTTTGATTTTATAGATATACTCAATATTTACATCAAATTTATTATTAATTATTTCTCTTTAATCTATAATAAACGCACAACAACCTTCTCTTAACTAGAAAAATATATATATCAATCATAGATACATACATATATATACTAATAGAATACAATAAATATGATCAAGTTTTTATTATTCTTATTTCTACTTATTTATTATTTTAAGTATTAGAAGATACAGTTAATATTATATTATTATTTTATATCGGTATCAAGTTTTCTATGGAGGTTTTTTTTTTTTAAATCTTAGAACCCTAGTACTTTTTTAGCCATATTTCAAAACCTATCCCCAAAACCCTATAATTTTATTAAGGTTTTTAAGTATGTTGCACGGTTTGGATACCTGGTTCACTGCATTTCATGTATATACCCTATATCGTAATCAGTTTCTCTTAAACTCCTTAATGTGATCTTGTCGCAAATATATCATAAATTACTCCATAGTTACACACAGAATTTTAGCAAAGTTGTTCGTATTTCTATAATATTCCTGTTTTTAATAATGTGCCTCAATTTATTGTAACAATCTACGAAGTCCATGGTTTTCGTGTTTTTTCTTCACTTCTCAAAACTCTTGTCAAGTTCTCCAAGAAGTTGTAGTCGAATCCTGAAACCGATTTGTTCTGAAAATAAATATGGAAAAAGACAAAAGGGCTCGTGGAAAAAAAGTGAGAGAGAAAAGATAAAAGGTGGACCTTTCAAAAGAATAATAGTAATAGTATCACTATTATTAAAAGCAATCGAATATATATATATATACTTTTGAAATTGTGATTTAAAATGGTAGGAGATGAAATACGCACCACAAAAAATTCATTGACCTCTGCTCTGTTGAGTTCACCAGCATCTTCCAGTTGAGCAATAATCTCATCAATGGTATCAAGCATTTTCTTTAAGTAGATGGTCATATTTCGATGAGCTCCTTGCACATCAAAAGCTGGAATGCCAGGGAAAAAGTCTGAGATATTAGGCTTTCCAATTTCTTGCACAATACCATTAAAGACGTTCTCGAATTCTCGAGATGAATGATCATTGTCGAACGTCGCAAAGTCCTTAGAGAAAAGGGTACTCGTTGACGAATTGAAAATTGTCGTGAAAATGGCCCTACCAATATCAATGGCTTTCTTTTGTCGCACATCTCATTGATAAAATCCAGTAGTTCGTTTACCTTCTGGCGACGGATTGACTCTCCACCCATCAGTTTCCGAGCCGTGAGTACGTGGGTTGTGCTTGCTTTTCTTAGTTTTTTCCACTGAGAGCCTGCGGGCATCCATACCTGTGAATTAAGATAGTGGTCGCATGCTTTGACGGTGTCAGGAATTTGTCTAGAGGAGACCCCTTTATCATGCTTTTGCAGCACTTCTTTAGCAATATCAGGAGACGAGATGACTATGGTTTTAACGGAACCTATCTTTAGTAACATTATAGGACCGTATTTTTGCGAGGGTTTAGCTAGTGATTGGTCTGGGTCTTGTCCAAGTTGCAGGATGTTTCCGATGATCGGGATTGGAAATGGTCCCGTAGGGAAGTGTTTAATAGCATGGAGCTTTTGAAGGAATCGCACGGAAAGTAGTATGAAACAGAAGAACAAGAAACAAGTGGAATACTCCATCTTTGGCGTTTTCTAGTAAAAATAAGCCTAATACTTTTGTGTGCAAGCTAAAGACGAGATTTAACACACACACACACATATACATATAATGTCTTTACTGCCTTTAAAAAAAAAAAACAGAAAAGAAAACACGACTCCAATGGCACGTGTTTGACCAGCTAAATATATTAGACCGCTTAAATTTATTGCCACTTTCTATTACAAATACAATAAGTAGCTATAGGAAAAATAAAGCCAGTGTATCGTCACAAGGATAGAGGTAAGGGATCTTATGGGGAAAACAACAAGGGAAAATCCATGTTATGTGAAATGTCAAAGTTGTGTAAGTGTGAAATTTCCTTTTATTTGTGTTATATTTAGTTTATAGAATAGAATAAGGTGAGAATTAAATTATAATTTTTTAATGATAGAATAAGAAAGTAATAATTATTCATTATAATTATTTTAAGGTATCATAAATACATATGAAAAATATAATAAAGATCAATCAAGGATCCAATGGTGGAATGAATATTTTTTTTTTAAATAATCTTTTCTCTTTAAATTGCACATTCAATAAGGTAGTCGGGCTAGCACAAAATGAACTACCGATGCAAAAAAGAACAAACTCTAAAAGAAATATTATAGAAAAATAAAAAAAAAAATATTCAACATGAAGTAATAATGGCTTTATTCTCGAGCAGCTCGCTCTTAACTGGCTAAGGAGCAAGTTATAGCCCATTTTATCCGTAATTTAGTATATCATATCGAATCAAAACAAGATTGGTAATTTTAAATTTGAAATTTATTTAAAATCTTAAAATTAGAACTCAAACTTAAATTAGATCAATTTTAAAATCTTAAACACGAACTTGATTCAATAATTTGAGTTAAATTTGACTAAGCTTACTCAACCTTGATCTAAAATGTATTTTATCATCTATATATAATAATGTTAACATTCAAACTTGATTTGAATTTAGTTAGTATTTATATTTCATTTAAATTTGATTGGACTTACAATTTAGTCAAGTTAAATATTAAAAATTCTATCTGATTACTCAACTGGTTCAACTATCCTTGCGTGGAAAGTAGAATAAATTTTAAATCGAACTCAATTCGGCCGGAGAACTAGTTTGATTGATTTACTTTTTCTATTACACACGCGATTAGGAAACATAGTAAAAATAGGGCAGTATATAAGAAAATATATGCACGCATGGACAAAATTCTTCATGTGTGAGACAATCAACCGTTCAACCTTTTCGCTTCCTTTCCTCTTGGGATCAAACTATTTGTCGGCCGTTGATCACCGCAGGATCCAAGGGACAACTGCCTATATCGGTGTCACTACCGGCCTGGAAGCAGAATATAATTACCTTAGCGGGACTCGATCCGGTGTTATTATAAACTTGTCAGAAGATTAATGGTTTAATAAATGAATGAGATTTAACCGGAGATTAAATCGGGATTAGACCGAACTGGTATCACAATTGAATGGGTTCGAATTAGATTGGATTATACTCATGAATTTGAATTTGACAATATTAATAATTAGTTTATTGCATATCAATTAAAGATTTTTATTACAAAAATAAAGAAAATATTGATTAAAGAACGCATGAGTAAAGGAGAGGATACTTTGTCGGAAAAACAAAAAACAAAAGGAAATTTTAAAAAGTACAATTTGAAAAAAAATAAAGGAAGGTTTTATTTCTTATTGGATATTTGATTTCTTGTGATTTTTTTTTTTTTATATATACAGCGGAATGCAAACGAAATATAAAATATCAAAAATGAAAACTTGTTAGTTGTTTATTTTGCAAGTATAGGATTGATTATCGATTCAGTAATTTTAGGGTGTGGAGGGCTTTAGGAGCAGATGCTTTGTGAGACAGAGCACAGAAGCGGGGGGGAAAAGAAAAGGAAAAAACAGTTTTGGTAGTGTTTAAAATAGAAAAAGATATAACGTCTTGTTTCGATTTTTTTTTTTCAATTTGTATCTTATCTATATAATGTATATTTGATCTATATATGTTTGAAATTTTGTATTTAGAAAATTTTATCATTTAAATTTTATCTATTTTTATTTTATAATTATGATAAAGATAGTGATTAAAATATAAAAATAAAAAATAAAAATTGACATACTTTTAAGAGAAAATATTTGAAAAAATATATTTTATTTATCGAAAATAATTATTTTAATTTGTATCTTTTGTAAATATAAATAAAAGAAAGAATAAACAAATTCAATTTTATTAGGATTTGTTAGGTATTTAATTTTAGAAAAATGATGTATATGGATCTAAATTTCCATCTTTTTAGTGTCACATTCTTCAGAGAGTTGTTTCCTTTTTCTCTTCCATTTTTTTTTTTATGTCTCCTTCTATTGTAAATATGTGATAGAATCAGTATTAAAAAAATCCTATACATATATATGTATGTATGTATTTATATTGTGCACTTATATTCCTATGTATATATTAAAGAAATATCTTCTTATATTTTCTTATTGTCTTCTCTATTTGTAAATTGGGCATTTAAATTTTAAATCCTTAAAAAATAAAGTGGTTTTAAATCATATTATACTATTTTATACTATAATAAAATAATAAATAATTAAATGAAGAAAATTCAAAAAATTAATCATGAAATAATCATGTTTAGGTCCTAAAAACTCTTAAACATCTAAGCAAATGTGATATCACTATTAGACCATGTTTATCAATGCTGGATGCGTAACTAATTAAGGCGTGCTTCTGGCACAGTGGGCACTTTTAGGATACGACTTTTGCATCTTGTCTCATGGTAGGCCAATATTATCTAAGTTATAGCACCCATAATTAGAGAGCTTAAGACTGAATGTGATTACTGTATACTCTAACATGCAGCTCTTCCATGGCGTATAGCCTTTTCCTTAGAGAAATGGGAGTAGGGAAAGGTTGACTCCCTTGCGATACAAGACGCCGTCGATCAATGTATAATTGATAGTGTGGTATTGAAGCTACTTCGCCTCCCTCCTGTCTTCCAACAGCATGCTCTACTCCAAGTAACTCTGAATAAGATCCATCCAGCTCGACTCTAGTGTTGCTGTAGTTAATTCCAAAGCTTCAACCTAGCTCGGAGCTATGCTTTTTTCTAATAGGTACTCTATAAAGAACTTCCTATCCTTTATCTTGGGCTTCCATATGCTAGTGGAGGCCAGCTTGAAGAGCCAATTTGCTGTAGAATTTTCTAATCGAGGGATCTATTTGATGTCCTTTGGAGGGAACTCTACAAGGAAGCCCTTCACTTTCTCGAGATACTTGGCCATAGTATCCTCTTTAGCTTCATATTCGCCTCAGACCTGTTGAATGATTAGAATAAAGTCTGAAAGGAATTGCAACTAACTTGAGACCAATGATAAGTGCCTTGTATTCGAATTCGTTGTTACTGGAATTGAATCCAAACTTGGGGGCGTAATAGATGGTGACCTTATGCAAGCCGGTTAAAACTAAGCTCGTACCTCTACCCCCCGAGGTGGACGAGCCGTCAATGTAGAGAGTCTATATCGGTTTGTCATCACCTAGTAGTGCTTCCTTCTCTCTTGTATACTCTGCCACAAAGTCGGCTGATACCTGTACCTTATAGGCCGTTTGTGGTTGATACTAGATTCTGTACATGCTCAATTCCATTGCGTACTTCATCATCTATCCAAACACACCAAGTTTCTACAGCAATGTATACAGTGGTCGATCCGTGAGTACAAACACCTAGTGTACCTAGAAGTAGGGCCTCAACAGTCAAGATATGATGACAACGGACAAGATGAATTTTTTTACCTAAGTATACCTGACCTCAGGCCTATGCTAATGGGAATTGACCTCCGACTACATCCAAGCCAAGGCTAATGCCAACCCTCTAGAAGAAGATGCCAACCTATTTTAACCTAAGGCTAAACAATTCAAGGCCGAAGCCAAGCAAATGACAAAAGGTTGAGGAGAAGAAAATGAGCTACTCAGCAACAAGCCTATCGTCTGTTGAGAAGATGAGAGATCACAAAGCGGAGGACTTGGGACTAAAGAACCACTTGGTATAACCCCTAAGATTGGTGACAACTAATTCTAACACTCGGTAATTATGGGTTGACATCTCTAGTATCTTAGCTAAGCTATGCGGGACATTATGAACCCCTTCCCAAACCCATACATCCAACTGCTGACCCCGTTTCATTTGGATACTACTCTTCTTAAGATATACCAAGTGACTGCATGCTAAGTCTTATAAAACGCACAATTTTATATTCTTGTATATGTTTTCCTTCATTTTATTTATGGGCCCAATTTTTTAAGATTTAAGGCCTTATAAATTACTTATAGTTTTGCCACTAGGGTTTAAGACTTCTTATAAATAGCAACTGTTGTAAATATCAGAGATATATGGATAGATAGACAGAGATATATATAGATAAAGAAGATATTACCATACAAAGTAAATCTTTCCTCTTTCGAGTAAAACTATACTTGAGTTAGCATTTGTTGGATTATCGAGTGTTGATTACTCTCTTTAATTTCTCTTGTGTTCTTATCAATCTTATTCTTAGGATTGTGGTGAAGCCCTTCATTTGAACCGGTTAGCAAGTCACATCTAGCCTTCATTTAAAAACTCAAGCAACATTTTGTGTTCATGAGTCATATTGAACTTTATTTCGAGCTCAAACTCCTGATTCTAATTGTGTTTGTGTTTTGGTACATGATATCCATCCACATTCATACTCAAAACTCCTATTCTTACTTCTTGTTCTTCATACCCATTCTATTCAACCGACCTGCTGCATCTGCAATTCTTCCTTTTTTATCCTTTTTACATACAGTATATAGCTGACATAATATACTAGCCTATATACTCTTCCTTTTGCTTTGACCAATACAGAAGAGAGTGCTTAGTCGCTTACGGACAAGTACAAGAACAAGTCATCCTTACTTTCCATCTTAGAGATGATCTCTTCCATCTCCGAAATCTTGTCTCACAACTCCCTAACCTGCTGCTCCAAACCGACCTTTAAACAGGCTAGCTCTAGCGAAGTGGCTTTAACGCCCTCGCATTTGGATGCCTTTATCTCTAGCTCAGTTTGCAACTTAGCCATAAATGCCTTCAACTCGACATTCTCTTTCTTGAGTCAAGCTCGAGCCTTACCTTCCTCACCCAGCTTCTAGGTGAGACAAGCCTTCATCTTTTGCTCGTTCTCCAATCGAGCCTTTAGGTTGTCGACCTTTTAAGCCGCTTTCTCAACTTTGTCCCTCTCCCACTCTGTATCCTGGAGCTTCGCCTTAAGTCTTGCCACCTACATAATAAAGTGACGTAAGTGCTTGTTATTCTTAGTAAATTTCTTCAAGTATCTCTTACTAGAAGTCTCTGCCTCCAATAGGTACTTCTTGTGCCAACGTAACTCCTTCTGAAAGCCCTTTATCTCTCTTTGGGCAACATAGAACTTATTCAATTAAAGAAACACTTGGCTGTTGTACTACAAATTGAAAACGGAGCCTACCATTAATACAATCGATAAATGAAAGCATTATAATACAAGAGCAACGAAAACTTTCCTACTACATCAATGTGCTCAAATGGCCTGCTATCTATATGGAGTCATCCCTACCCTTTTGGGAGAGCCCTTTAAGGATAGCCCATTTGTTAGAGGTAGAAGACACCATCGAAGCTTGATAGTTGATCATCTAGTACCACAACGTCAAATCGTTAGCACGAACCTCCCACTTCGACTTGAGGAGCTTCCTCCAACCTTCTTCATCTCTAACTCGGGGGGGAGGGGGGTCCCCTCAATATTTCGTCATCTCAAAAAGTGTACATCACTTCCTAGAATAAGTTTGGTCTTATCCCCATCAACCTAAAATTGTTAAGGACTTTAAAAAATGTGTCCTCCGTATTTTTGATGCTTTGATAGGGATGGGCCATCGACTACTTATTCCGCTTCCCCTTGTTTAAAGGTGCCCTTGTTAAGGGCCTTTGCTTCTTTGCTTTTGGACCAGGCTCCTTGAGTGTCTCAAGAACCTTACGCTTCTAGCCAGCAGCTTGAGGAAGGGCAACTACTTGCTCAATCTCTTCCCCCTTGTCCCTTGAAAGGGAAAGTACTTGTACATCGAGCCCTTCCGCATCAGCACCTTCATCACCCAAGACAATGGACTCGATTGAAGGGGCGAGGATAGGAGTAGGCAGAGCTACGCCAAAGGGCTCTTTATCAATAGGCTCATCCCAAATGCCGAGGGGAATCTCCTAAGAAATAAACCTTGGCATGCCTTACTAGTCTCACCAGGTCCCAGCTTTAACCTTACTACCTTTACCTTTGGCGAGTCTACCTTGGTTCATGCATAGTGCTTGCTCATCAAGTCATCTATAAATGGATGAGGCATCCTTTGGGCTAAATTTTCACCTACAAGAAACTCGACCAAAATTTAGAAAAGGAAAACGAGAAACTATACCACCTTATTCAATACGACCAAAGAGGTCCTCTCATCCTACAAGCGTTAGATGAAACACCTCGATACTAACATAATAGACGTAGGTACGTAAGAACTAACTTGTACCTTCAACCCACTTCTCTACTACAACTTTCTTCATGCTAAAGAAGAGTTCGGAGATGAAATGCCAGAACTACCTCTCTACGGTCTCTACAACATTAATCTCCTAGCCATCTCTCAACGCCATAAAAGTTAGGATCTCTTGGATAACCTTAGTATCACTAGGACCAAGCCTCTTCTCACCTCCTGTACAAACCATCTTGGTCTACTAGGTCTAGAAATCTACCTCTTTGGACAGTTCAACTACCACATATTTATCTTGCCAACCTTGACCAAATCTATAAGGCTATAAAACAGCTTCTTCTCCAGGCACGGTTGGAGGTAAGGCTATCCACCACTACTCTTTTACATGTAGAAATGACAGAAGAGCTCGGGAGTAGCACTTATCACCAGGAATTCGTAAAGCGCCTTAAAAGCCTTTAGTATCCTCCACCCATTGGGAGAGACCTACAATGGACTGTAGTGATAGTGGTTAAAGAACTCCTTCTCGAAGTAACTTGGAAAGAAGCACTTCTCAAAAACTGTAAAGCGCCTCCCTAACAATAGGACTACCCATTCATCCCTACTCAACAACCTAATCTACCACCCAAGGATCTCCTCTATAAGAAAGTTATTGATGATTGAACTGGGGGTAGATTGCCTACTGCTACTCATACGACCGTTAGGCCCCTTACCTTTATCAGGAGCATCAAACAAATCCTTTATGGAGGGTAAGGGAATGTTTGCATATGCATCCCTTAGGTTGACATTAATAATTTTGGCCTTATCCAGTACTTCCACAACCATCTTCGTAGGTTAGTTTAGTTATGCTAGCAACAAGACCTCACCCTCCCTTACCTAAAGGGGATTACTCCTTGTAGATTCTAAACTAAAGAGATTCAGCAACAAAGAGAAACCAATCTTATCTCCGTTAGTTAACATGGCTATAATACTCAAGAAAGGAAGAAAAGATTTGAGAAAGTTTGAATGGTTTCAAGGAAAGTTTTTTAGTCTAATAATAGCAGAACAAAGAGGTTGTAGAAAACTGGTATCTCTTTAGGATCTTCCTATTTATAGGGAAACCACTTAAAAAGCCGTAAAGACGGTTATAGGGATTTATATAAGCACGAATCCCTTAGAATGTTTCGTAGTACACACGTGGAAAGCAATTTGATCAGACAGTTACCTTTAAAAGGAAAAAGGCACGTAGCTACATACTAGTCTTCTACAGTATGACACCTATCATGTTAAATTTAATGCACAGAATACAGGTGGATAAATATCATATTTTGAAAAAAGTTCTTTTGATAAGAAGCTTCTTTAGGGCCCATCTAACTTCCACCCGATTAGCGTAATAAAGGCATGACGTACTTACGTCTACTCAATCCTTGTTGAGTACTATTTAGACAGATTAGTTCATAGCCTTAAAGCACTTACCTTGAGTGCTGCAAGGGTATCCCACTTTAACACCCTAACCTATGCCTCGCTTAACGCTTCAAAACTCTAAACCACTCATGTTCATCTCGCCTTGGATATTTTTGGTTCGAGTATCCACTACTTCAGACACCTCCAACTTGACTATGTTCCAATTTGGATTTATGTGCCACTACGTTGGCCTTATAGCGTTAGGTCAAATTCCTTTGAGTCAGATCGGTCACACTTGAGCAACCTACATATCTGTCATCTTTGCCTTCACCTCAACAATGAGACTATAGGGGTGCAAGTATTGATAGAGTACTTTAAAAATATGCCCCTCAAAGCCAATTGGTTCTAACGCACCTCATAGCTTAAGGTTCAACTCTATGGGCTTAAGCCTTAGGCTTGAATGAACATAGCTCAATAAGCCCTACAATAGCTATAATGCATAAAATAAAGTTAAAACAATTACGTTTTGAATAAGTAGGACACATCAAGCATAACGACTCCACTCTCTTATACTTGTGGGTAAATATCTCTCTTGCCACTTAATCTCCAACTACCAACTCGGTTCCGCTTCGCTCCACTCTTCTACTCTATAAATACCAAGTCACTCCCTAACGATAAAGTTCTCTACACTCTATATATTAAGCCTGCATATTACTCTCAAGTATTTTATACTCTCAAGAGCCTACTGTTAACTTAAGCATTGGAATAACTACGTCGAACAACCCTTTAACATCTCCTCATTATGTATTATTTTGCTGGCTCATTACATATAAAATCCAAATGACTACCAGCAAAAATTTTAAGTCGACAATTACTTTACTAAAATCAATTAATAATTTTTTAAATCTTTCATTGGTCTTTGCTATTATTTTCGAACTAATATATTAAATAATTTATTAATACCTGTGCTTAGCGTGAGAATATGTGCTGAATGTCAATATTTATTACGGTATAACATTGACCAAGGTGAGATATCTAGTAGAAAAACATATGCTAAACATCATTAATAAACATGACCTGTTTTGCACGTGATTGCATTATTCATGAAGAAAGTTCCATGTCCCAACCCATTTGTAATTTTAACATAACAAAAGACGAGAGAATCCGGATTTCTCCTCCGAGGTTGTATTGTCGTCATGGGCCGTGTTTCTACTCAAAATGCTTTTTTCCTTTTTTCTTTTTCTTTTTTCAAATTCAAACGTAGCTCCTAGCCATTGCCACGTGAAATTGCAAGGTCAAAGAAGTATATATATGTCGTCTGTACTTCCCCCTCTCTCTATGTCCCCTGGCTAAACTAATTGCTTCTTTTTTTTTGTGATTTATTTCTTTTATAATAAAACTTAAGTAGTATTTAGTTGCAATGAGTAAACTGAATAAAAAAAAACTAAAGATAATATATATAAGAATGATTGAACACTTATTATAGTAAATTTAATTTGTACAATACTAGTATACGTAAATATTGTTCATTATTATATTTAAACATTTATACCCTTAACATTATTTAATACATATTTTAATTATATTTTTATATAATTTTAAGTACGATTTGAATGGATTATCGAATTTATATAATTAAGCAAATTATGTATAATGTTAAATAAAAATTTGTAAATATGCTTGCTATTAAAATTTTAATTATTTATATTATAAATAAATAATATAAAATATTATATTTATATTTTAAAAGAAGTAAAAAACAATGAATTTGGAGGAGTATTTTTTAGAATGCAAAACATTTTTTATCCTATAAATTTTATTTTTATACCATAGTGTAAATAAAACAAAATATAAGTCTTTTATCCGGTCCAATAACCTAATTTTTTGTCCAATCGCCAAAAGTTACAAATCAAATATGGAATAAATTTTTTTATTTAACTTAGTATTATAAAAATTATGTAACCAAATGCTATCTGATATAAGTTTTTATTTTAGCTTCTTTTATAAATCGATTTAATTTGATTTTTTTAATATATATGTATCATCTTAAGAACATCGTTCTTTGCCTCTTAGGAAATGCGTTGATCAATCATAATTATTTTCAAGAAAAATAAATTAAGTTCCCTATGATTACTCAAAAGACATGTATATCTTTGCGATAGATGCTATAAAAATATCTAACTTTTGCTTTTCAACAATTTAGTATCTATACTTTATATTTGTACAATTCAGTATTTATACTTTTTAGAAGTTGCAATACAGTGTATCCATTAAATTGTAAACTTACAGTTTAGTGTCCGTTAATAGTGTCTTTGAGGTTGTTTTACAATTTCTAAAACATACCAGCACTAAATTGCACAAATATGAAGTATAGATACTAAATTACTAAAAAATTGAAAGATGAGACACTTCTATAACTTTTGTCCCTAAATCACGCACGTACATACATAAGTGCATATATACATACATATCTATACATATATATGTACATTGTATGATAATTGTAACAGGAAGATTTGGATATTTCTAATAGGTAACATGGTTTTGAGCCCGTCTTTGACTGCCCACACTCAAATCAACTGGTTAAGATTTGAATATCTCCAGAATGGCAGCTTCATATACAGGGAAAAGTTGCATCAGTATCTTGCCTTGTGATATATGCTCTTATATTAGTTTTTCTATTTTCTTTAATTTTTATATAGGAATATCCACGCTTAAAATGTTGGTTTCTATTCCGTATCAGTGCATGAATTTTTTTCTAATGTCACCCATGCTTGTTTAGTGATATGTCGATTTACTATAATTCATAAGACCCCCATATTTTATCTTACTTAATCATTAATATATAAATATATATATTTTAGATATACACAGCATTGGATTAAATCAATTTTCGTCCAACGCTCCTGGGCGTCTATCTTCCTCTTTTAAGAAATGATGAAGAAAACTCTTTCTAAGTAGTAATAATGATGATGATTATGCTGATTACCGCGATGGAACAACAACAAAAACAATAATCATGTTAAAATTACTACCTAAAATATGGATACATTTGTAATTTCACATCAGAATTTTAAGTCTATTTGAATTTTTACTTATCAAATTTACCGTCTTACCTCTAATTTGTGGTATTTAATAGATAAGTATTTATTGCGCCATTTTATAAAAGTAGCAAACTTGATATATTAAAATTCAATTAGCATAACATTTAGCAAATTCAGATTTCAAGCATAAAATTTGATGAAAAAGTTCACTTAGATATGATTTCTACTATTTAGCAACTTTAAATTTCTGAGTGAGAAAATTTAAAAAGAAAAGAAAAGTAATTAAAGGTTAAATAGTGATTTGAAAATTATAAAACGATACCAAATGCTTCATTATTTTGTTTTCAATTTTTCAACGTGAACGAAATCTAATTGAAGTACAATAAGTCATTTGTAATGCAATATCAAAAGGGACCGACGGTTCTCCCACTAATTGTATTGGACATCACTTGTGTTGCTATGCACTCTTCAATTCGGGCTAAACGAAAATGGCTTCCAGCTATTATTGAAGCCCACAAAAAAAAAAAAAAAAAGAAATTGCTTTGGCGGTTCTTCAACCATCAGTTGGGCTTCGTCTGCAGTGACTATGTGGGGCCTTTAATCCAAGCTACTGCAGTTTCCACAAATAGCATGGATTGCTAGTTGACTGAGGCAGTGGCGATAAGCGAAGGAAGGACGATGGAAAAAATGGATTGTGAAGGAGTCTCATAACATGATTCCTTCGAAGTCCCATAGTTATTGGTGTTGTTGAGGTCTTCTGCAAGATATTTCTGTAGCTGAGAACGAATCCGATTTATATTTGTTTGTTCTAGATGAAGAGAGAACTTAATCTGTGTATGAATTGAATTACAACATAAATAAAGCTATTTTATTCCTAATTTTACAGCAATAATAATTTTTTGGAGTGGTTATTCCTTCAACAGATACAGGAATATATAAGCAGGTGAGAAATAGCTATTTTGCTATACACTTACGAAGTGGACCAAACGTGTCCTTAAAGATAGCTTATATCTTCCATCTACCTAATATAAACTACCACATCAAAATTAAAGTGATTTTCTTTTTCTTAATAAGACAAGAAAAATTTTGGGGAAAAAAAAAAAATGAAAGAAAAGAAAGGACACAAGTAAAATGAAAACGTGAAAAAATAAAAGCTTCATTTCAATTAGGAGATTTGATAGCGGAACGGCTTTTTCTGAAAAGTTTTAGGTTAAACTTTGAAGAGAAAAATTTCTATATGATGTAATAATAATGGCTTTATTCTCATCTTGAATTCCTGGATAGCCCCTAGTGTCTCGTGCTTGAGCAGCTAAAGATCAACTACTGCAACCCATTCAACTTGATGGTCCATTATATCCGTAGTATCAAACTGAAACGAGATAGTATTAAATTCAAATTTAAAATGTATTTGAAATTTTAAAATTGGATCTCAATAAAAATTCAATAAAACTTACAATTATAAACTCAACCTAGATTTGAAATGGCACTCATTAAATTTGAGCTAAATTTGACGAAACTCGTTTAACAGCGATCTAAAATTTAATTTTTCATCTAAATATAATAAAGTTGACATCCACACTTAATTTAGACTATTAATATTTATGTTTCATTTAAATTTGATTATGCTCACAAAGTCAAACTAAATATTAGAAATTCGAGCTCAATCCAGTGAACTACTCTATTAGTCCAACTATCTTTTAATAAAACTTGAATAAATTTTCAATCGAACTTGATTGTCATAAAACTAGTTTAATTGAATTATTAGTTCTATTGAAAAAAAAAAAAAGAAAAAAGAAAAAGAAAGAAGGCATATTAGATGGCGTTGAAAGTTTTTTCGTCGGTAGATATTATGTACACAAGGACATTTTAAAAAATTAGGAAACTTTGGAAAAATAGGACAGTATATAAGAAAGTATATGCACGCATGGACAAAATTCTTTATGTCAAACGATCAACCATTCAAACTATTTGTCAGCCGTTGATCACGGCCGGATCCGAAGGTATAGCTGCATATTTCGGTGTCAGTACCGGTCTACTAGCGGACTCAGTCGGGTGTTGATCCTGTCATGGCTCAAGATTTACAATCTATTCATTTCACTGGATAGAATAAGAGATGAGTATAATTGGAATTCTTAAAAAATGTAATAAAAGTGTAATATATATTATTTTGTTTAGTTAAATTAATAAATTTAAAAAATACATGTAATAGAACTTTGATAACTAAATTATTCTTAATCCATTTTCTTTCTCAAGTAATTCTAAAGTAATAGGTAGTGGTGATAAAAATTGATTACGGGGATGGAGGCAATAGAAATAGTCGATAGCGAAAGTGAGTAGTGATAATGATAATAGCGGTAGCAGTGGCGGCAGTGACAGTAGCAATGGCGATGGTTGATGGTGGTTATAGTAGCTAGGATAGCAGTTTGTTAAGGGGATAAGAGTAGTTGCGACAATAGTGATGACAACAATGGTGGTAATGATAACAATGCTCAAAGGTAGCAGTGGCGACAATAGCGATGGTGGTAGTGGTGACAGTAGTGAGTGGTAGTGGAAAGTAATGGTGGCAATGGTGCTAGGTGATGGTGGTGACAGTAGGGTGATGTTAATGGTATTGGTAGCAATAACAGTGGTGGTTGATGGCGATGACAGTGGTAGTGATGATAAGTGATGGTAGTCGGTGGTTAGTAGCGTTGGTGATGGCAATGGCGATAACGATGATAGTAACGACAGTAGTGGTGGTGGTGGTGGTGGTGGTGGTGATGGTGGTGATGGTGGTAGTGGTGGTGGTGGTAGTAGTTGGTAGCGGTAATGGCAATGATGATAGCAATGATGGTGGTGGTCATCATTAAATTAATGTGAGATTATTTAAAAAAAAAATGTGAAATTTTGTAAAGAATCGTAATTTTTTAATTAAATTAAGGAATCTCTATTACTTAATTTTATATAATAGGGATTCTTAAGAAATTACGATTTGGAGACAAAAAAATCAAGTGAATACTATAATAAGGAATATGGAGGGAATTATATTCTAATTCCTTTTAAGTGAAATTCCTTTCAAGTGAACAAGGCGTTAAAGTTCAATGAGTGAATCGGGTCTGACAAGAAACTAAATTAGGATTAGATTAGACCTGACCGTTATCATTGGCAGAGATATTTCAAATCAAATTGGACCATATGGAGCATTATGAATTTCACAACACTAATAATTAGTTCATCACATTTTGATTAAAGATTTTCATTAAAAAAAAAAGAAGAAAATTTTGATTAAAAATCACATGAATAGAGGTGAGGAAACTGTCGAAAAAACAAAAAACAAAAGGAAAAAAGAAAAAGAAAAAGAAAATTTGAAAGAAAGAAGGTTCTATTTCTTATGCGATATCTGATTCCTTGTGATTTTTTCTTTATGCAGCGGAATGCAAACGAAATATAAATTATCAAAACTAAAAACTTACTAGTTGTCTATTTTGCAAGTATTGGATTGATTATTGACACTGCAATTTTAGCGTGTCGAAGGCTTTAGGAACTACTCTTCTGTGAGACGGAGTATAGAAGGAGAAAATAAAAGTAAAAAAAAAAAAAAAAAGAGTTTTGGTAGTATTTAAAATTAAAAAGAGCTTGTATAAGAGAGCTGTTTCCCTTTTCTTCCAATTTTTTTAAGACCTGTCTTTCCTTCTATTGTAAATATGTGACAGAACAGTGGCTAAAGCCCCTATGCATGGAAACGAAGTTAAAAATGCAAAATTATGTGCATATAAAATTATTAAACGAATTGTTCAAGTAAAAGTCTGAAGGAGATAAATGTAAATTTATATATATAAACTAGTAGACAATGCACTCGTGACCTGTGCATAAAAATAAATATTATAATCTTCAGCATATAGAGTGAGAATGGGATTTAAAAAATATATCGAATGGTTTTTATTCTTTTCATAAAATGTAATTGTGTAATTTATATTGGTAGATGTGGAGTGGTTGAAACCGTAACATTAATATAATTAAAAGGATTTAGATGTAATTAAATTATTTTAAGAAGGTGTAGGGTTCAATGTAGAATGTAGTTATTTAATAATATAGATACATTAGATATAGATAATAATATATACAATACAATTACTAATTCAAACTATATACACATTTTCTTTTGCATTAAAAATGAATGCTTCATAAGATTCAAACTCTATATTCTTAATTCATGAAGGAAATTACTCATATATTGCAACTTTTCACACCTTAAAATTATAAGAAAAAAATCGTAATACCTGAATTTATATTTTCAAAATGCTAAAATGTGATCAAGATAAAAGAAATTATTAGTTTATAATATATATAATAGAATATTAACAATTAATAATAATAGATAAGTAAATCATAGTAAATTAAATATGGAAGTTAATCAAAGTGGGGTAAAAACAAAATTCGATTATAGATGTAGAGTCCAATAAGAGTAATTACCTTAATATATACAAGCCAATAAGTTTTATCAAATTCAATATCTCTAAATATATAATTTGGATATTCTCTTTCCATGTTATCTACAGTTAATAAGCTTTGAAAAAAAAATATATAATATCTTTTATTAATTTATATCTCTATTTTCTATACAAATATATCATTTTTATCTATCTATATCTATATCTGTATCTTCTATATTTATATATGTATCTATCCATATCTATATTATTTGTCATAAAGTTTAAACCGATATTCCCTGGCTTAAACAATGTATTAAAGTATATTTTATGAGCTTAAATAACATATAAATAGATATATATATAGAAAATATATAGAAGATTAACAATTAATAATAATAGATAAATAAATTATTAAAAATTAAATATGAAAGATAATCAAAGTAAGGTTAAAAAAAAAAAAAACCTTTAAATTATAGATGTAGAGTCTAATAAGAGGCTATTAGTTTAATATATACTAGTGAACGATGTACTTATGATGCATATATAGATTAAATAATATTAAATTTATATATTTATAATTTATCATTGTCTATTTGATAAAAAAATCATAATTTTTGTTAAATAATATAAATATAAACTTATTTTTTTCCCTACCTACACTAACTTTAAATCCTTTAATTTCTTACTTATTAGCAAATTAGGATTATGGGCATAAATTATCCATGGGCGCAAACATCAATAATCGTCATGATTATATTTGATCATAGTCTAAATTTTGGTCATATGATACTCATACATAAAGAAAATGGAAAAAGAGAGAAACAATTAAAAAGATCATAGAGCTAAGCACTATCTTATGTAGAGAGATAGAGAAAAAAAGTGGAAAAAGTAGGTTTTAGAATTGAAAGAGATTAATGGGAAATAGTAAGTTACTGAATTTATCCATTGTTCATGATTTTAATAAACTATATTGGTTTTTTTGTTAAATAAAATTAAGTAGAGGGCAAATAGGTAACTTGAAGTGAGATAGTTACTTAAGGGCCAATCCGCTTATATATATATATAAGATATAGAAAGTATATTTAAAATATTAACAATTAATAATAATAGATAATTAAATTATAGCAAATTAAATATGGGAGATAATCAAAGTAAGGTAAAAAAAAAATTTTAATTATAGATTTAGAGTCCAATAAGAGGTTATTAGCTTTATATTTATATATATAAGATATATATACATAAGATTAATAGTTAATAATAACAAATATAAGTAAATTATTGGAAGACATAAGCAAATAGAAGATAATCAAAGTAAGGTTAAAAAAGAAAAGAGGTTATAGATGTGAAGCCTAATAAGAGGTTATTGGCTTAATATATATATAATATAGATATTTTCGTTTCTTAGTTCTTGTCGGTAGTTGATTTAGGTCTATACGTACTAGGCCTACAAAATAATACATAGTGAGGAGATGCCGATGGGTTGTTCAAGTTGACCAATCTAATGCTTAAGTCAACAATAAGCTCTTGGTAGAGTAGGATACGCAATACGCAGGCTTAGAATGCAAAGTTTGTAGAAAGTCTTACCGTTGGGTAATAACTTAATATTTATAGCAGAGTAGAGCCAACCGTTGACGATCAGTTGACGAGAAAGATCTTCTCCCATAAGTATGGGAGAATGGGGTTATCATGCCTAACATGTCCTTAATATCCAGCAACGTGGCCGTTTTATCTCTATCTTGTGGATTATGGCCATTGCAGTGCTTCATGGGCCTCAACGATTCAATCCTAGGCTCGAAGCCTATGGAGGTAGGCCCGGTATGATACGTTTTGATGGATTCGGTCAGACATAAGGAGCCCATGCCCAAAGTGTCCTGTCAACACATGCTTCCACCCCTCGACATGCAATCTCATTGCTAGGGAAGAGGTGAAAAGAAAGAATACATGGGCTGCTGACCAATCAAGCCTTAAGAAGTTTGATCCAATGCCACAGTGCCAATGTGATGAGATTGCAAATCCGAGGTAATGAGCAATTTATGGTGGCAAGGTCTGAGGTAGAAAGACCTAAAGTAGGAAGTTGTTGTTATGGGGCAGACTAGCAAGAAGTCGAATGATGCTTAGGTCAAGGTATCAAATCAAGATTCCCTTACAACTTACTTGGCAACAACATCGTCTTAGCCGTGTTGACTAGATGGGAGTAGGATGGGCCCTAGAGAAACTTCTTGTGGAAGGAATTTTTTCAGAATGCGACTTTGCCCACTTATATTCCATATATTAAATGTAACATGAAAATGTTATGCTACAATAGGCTAGCATGCGGCTACATGTCTTCTATCTTTTAAAGCCAACCATTTAATTGAGATGCTTTACACATACCTGCTGTGCAGCATTCTAAGAGATTTGTGCTTGTACGAATCCCCATAACCGCCTTTACAACTACCTAAGCAGTTTGCCTATAAATGGGGGTATGGTAGAGAGAGAGAGTGCTTTTCTACAATCTTCTTGCTTAGTCATTGCGATTTCTACATCCACGCTCAAAGTCTCAAACCCTTTTAAAAAGTTTCAATTTTTCCTCTAAGAATCACCATCATATCGACTAATAGAGGTGAGGTTAGCTCTTCTTTACCACTGCTTACTTCTAATTCAAACTTTACAAGGAGTAGTCCTCTTTAGGTGCAGGAGGGTAAGGCATTATCATTAGCACAACTTGACCAACCTACAAAGATGGCCGTAGAAGTTCCCTTGCCCCCCGCAAAGGATTTATTCGATGCTCCTAGTACAAGCAAGGGACCTGATGACTGTATAAGTAAAAGTCGGCAATCTACCCCTAATTGTGTCATCGACAACTTTCTTGTAGAAGTGATTCCTAGGTAGCATATTAGGCTATCGAGTAGGGACAAACAAGTGGCTCTGCTATCGAAGAGGTGTTTCGCATTTTTGAGAAGTGCTTGAAATTTGGGCAACACCTCCCCCTAAGTCGTTTTGAGAAGGAGTTTTTCAATTACCATTGCTGCAACCTGTCACAGGTCCCTCCCAATAAGTGAAGGGTGTTGAAGGCATTCTAGGTGCTTTGCAAATACCTAATAATAAAGGCTACTCTTGAGCTCTTCTAACACTTCTACATGTGGAAGAGCATTGGGGGGTGGCCTACCTCCAGCCGCACCTAAGAAAGAAGTTATTCTGCAGCCTTATCGATTTCGTCAAAGGCTGGAAAAACGAATATATAGTGGTAAATCTACCCAAAGAAGCTAACTTCTGGACTCGATGGACTAGAATGGTCTATATTGAAGGTGAGAAGAGGCTTAGCTTGAGCAACGCCGAGGCCATCCGAGAGATCTTAGCCTTCATGGAGTTAAAGGGTGGCTAGGAGATCAATGCGATAGATATCGTAGGGAGGTATTTCCGGTGCTCGATCTCTGAGCTCTTCCCCAACATGAAGAAAGTTGTAGTAAAAAAGTAGGTTGAAGGTACTGGTTCATTCCTACTTACCTATTTGTTGTGCTAATGTCAAGGTTATTCATCTAACACCTGTAGGATGGGAGGACCCCCTTGGTCGTATTGGTTACGACAGTGTTTTGTGAATGGTATTAGTAGTTTCTTTAGGTCTGTCCTCATTTTCTTTTTCTAACCTTAGATTGGTCTTCTTGTAAGCAAAACTTTAGCTTCGAGGGTGCCTTGTCCATTTGTGGACGACTTAATGAGCCAATACTAAGTGCGATCAAAGGCGACCCAACCAACAAAGAAGGTAGTAAGGGCGAAGCTAGGGCCAAGTGAAACCAGTGAGGTACGATCAATGTCTGTGCCTCAGGGGATTCCCCTGATCATCTGAGGAGAGCTAGCGAATATAGAGCCTTTCGACATGGCTCTACCCAATCCTGTCATCTAATCATCTAAGCCCATCATCATGGGCGATGAAGGCACCGAAGTAGAGGGGCCCGACGTAGAGGTGCTTTCTCCTATAAGGCCATCAGAGGGAGAGCTAGAGGAAGGGGGTACACCTCTTAAGGCAGCAGGCCAGAAACGAAAAGCTCTTGAAGCATTTGAGGAGCTTGTTCCAATGGCAAAGAAAGAAGCAAAGGCTGTTAATGAGGGATCCTTTAGTAAGAGGAAAGTGGAATGAGTGGCCTTTGGCTCATCCCTACTAGAGCATTAATAACATGGGGGACGGGTTTTTAGATATCCTCAACAACTTTCAGAAGATGAGGTTAGGGCCGGACTTATTCCAAGGAGCACCATACACTTCCCAAGATGAAGCACTAAAGAGGGGGGCCCCCGAATAGGAGATAAAGAGGGCTCGGGGGAAGATCCTAAGGCCGAAATGGGATGTTTGTGCTGATAACTTGACGTTACAGCATTGGACCTTCAGCTATCAGGCTTTAATGGGGTCTTACACCCCTGGTGATTGGGCTATCCTAGAAAGGATCTCTCAAGAAGGTGAGGGCGACCCTATACAAACTACAGGCCACTTTAATATGCCAATGCAGCAGGTAATTCTTCCTTGCTATCATAGTACCGTATTTTAGTATCTTATACTAACTGTAGTTTTCGCTTTCATTTTGCAATACCATGACCAAGTGCTCCTTGAGCTAAGCAAATCTCATGCCGCTCAAAAAGACGTAATAGATTTGTGGGAGGCATTACATCAACAGAAGTTATGCTTGCTGAAGGTAGAGACTTCTAACAAGAGGTATATGACTAGCTTCGCCAAAGCTAATGTGCACTTGTGCTACTTTGTTGTGTAGGTGGCAGGGCTTCAAGCGAAGCTTTAGCATGTCGAGCAAGAGAGGAGCAAAGTTGAGAGAGCGACCTAGAAGGTCATAGAACTGAAGGCTTAGCTAGAGAACGAGCTAAAGATAAAGGCTCGTCTCTCGTAAAGGTTGGAGGAGGAGGGCATGACTAGGGCTAGAATCGAAAAAGAGAATACCAAGTTGAGGGCTTCCATGCCCAAGCTAGAAATCGAACTAGTAATAAAGGCGTTCGAGTGTGAGGGCATTAGGGCCACGTCGCTAAAGCTGGCTAGTTTGAAGGTCACTTAGGAGTAACAAGTTGGGGAGCTGCGAGGTAGAGTTTTAGAGATGGAAGAGATCATCCCCAAGATGGAGAGTGGGGAGATCCTCAGTGATACTATTGCTAGGAAGGCGATCGCCAACTACAGGACCATTGAGGAGTGGCTAGAGGAGCTGGAAGACCTATTTACCAACTCTGCCCGCTTCATTAGGAGGGAGATCCTCTCCCATTATCCAAACCTAGACCTGACCTAAGTTTCCTCAACTTTTTGGACTCCCCAACATTTAATGAGAAGAGGGAAGCCCTGGCATGGGAGAAAGAGTTTGCCTAAGCTGCCAATAAAGATGCAGGCAAGTCTTTTGCTGCCAAAGCAAGGCAAGGCGCTTCAACATTTGGTCCTACCTTAACAACCCAGTAAGAGGTCACCTCAGAAGCTATCCTTAAGGAAGATCTACTCGTGGGGGGTCCTACTGCTCCTAGTTCTCATCTCTCTTGCTCCCTTCCAGCTCAAGGCTTGCCTTCTAAAGAAGCGCTCAGAATAAATAGATGCTTTAGATTTTTCTAAGTTACCAGAGTTAGTTGATCCTAGGTGATAGCAAGGTTCTATCGTTTCTTCTTTTTCTACTAAATGTAATTACGATTGGGATGCTGGCCTTTGCTCTATAACTAAATATCTATGGAATATCTAAACATCTTTTCTTATTCTTTGTTTATCTTTAAATTTTTCTATTTCAGCATCTTTGTCTAAGGGAAGTTGACCCTTATCAAGATTTTATTAGGGTATTTCCTCTTACTAAGGTTACCCTGATAAAGGGTCAGGTTGGTAGTGTTCCAACATGCTCGATGCATAGGAGTTCCTCTGTAAAAGAGGTGTTTCCCCTTATCGAGGTTACCTTAAAAAAAGGTCAAGTCGGTGGTGTTCTGACTTGCCTGGTGCATGCGAGTTCTTTTGTATAAGGGGTATTTCCCCTTATCAAGGCAACCCTAAGAAAGGTTCAAGTCAGTGGTGTTCTGACCTGCTCGAGTTAGCTATCCGTACCTCTTTGGAGGCTCGTAAGGCAAGAGAAAGAGAGAGAAAGAAGTATATAGTCAATTGAGAGCTTTTATTTCAACACAATTAAAAGAACTATACATAAAAAGGGATTTTAATCAAAATAGAGATCGAGATTATTAGTGTTCCATGTACATAAGATGAGCTCACCATCCAATCTTTTCAGCCTGTATGCTGCATTGCCTAGTCTCTCCCTGATTCTTACTAGATCTTCCTAATTGGGGGCCAGTTTGCCCTACCCTTCGCATGAGCTTGTAGCTTCTAATTTTCGGCACATTAAGTTACCAACCATGAACTCCTTATGTCAGACCTTCTAGTGGTAAGACTAGGTAACCCAGTGTTAGTATGCAGTCACCCTAGCAGCAGCAAAGTCTTTGATTTCCTTAGTGGTATCAACATTCGCCTGTAGCAATGAATTGTTAAGGGCAACATCGAAGCTCCAGGTCCAGATGTTCGAAAGCTCAAACTCAATAAAGAGAACTGCTTCCGACTTGAAAGTCAAATCGAAGGAGGTCTTACTCGTAAAAGTTCGGTAGGTAGTCCTATACCCCTACAGAATATTGGGCAGTTCGTCAGCCCAAGTGCCCTAAGATCAATCCACTCACTTTTTTAGGTTATCCAAAATGACCCAATTGGTTACCTTGACTTGTTCATTCAATTGGGGGTGGGTGACCGAAGTAAAGTGCGAGTTGATGTGATGCTTGGCATAAAAATCCCTGACCTTAGGGTTGTCAAACTGTCACTCGTTATCTATGATGAATGCGTCGGGGACTTTGAACCAGGAGAGAATGTTGTTTTTGTCCTAAGTTTCAACACTTCTCTCCATGATCCTAGCTACGACTCTGGCCTCAACTTACTTATGAAGTAATCTACAGTGACAATTATGAACTGTCATCCTCCAGAAGCTTCAGGAAGGCGTCGAAGATATCGATCCCCTACTACATAAAAGGCTATGGGCTCGTCAGAAGTTGAAGGGCGGTGCTCAGGGCATGAGTGATTGGAGTGTGCTTCTGGTATTGTCGGTACTTCTAGGCTACGTCCTTCGCATCTTGCCTCATGGTGGGCCAGTAATATCCAAGTCATAGCACTCATAAGTAAAGGGCTTAGGACTAGATGTGAATGCTACACACTCTGGTGTGCAGTTCTTCCAAGACATACAACCCTTCCTCTTCCTAGAGACATCGAAGCAGGGGGAGGCTAACTCTTCAGCGATATAGGATGCCACCGATCAGTTTGTAATTGTTGACATGGTATTGAAGCCTCTTCGACTCCCTCTTGTCTTTCGGCAACATACCTTGCTCCAAGTAGCTCCGAATAGGATCCATCCATCTTGACTCAGGCACTATGACAGTCAATTCCATAACTTCAACCGAGCTGGGGGCTATGCTCTTCTCTAATAGATACTCTATAAAGATCTTGCTATCCTTCACTTTGGGCTTCCATATGCCAGTAGAAGCCAGCTTAGATAACCAGTCTACTGTAGAATTCTCTAGTCGGGGAATCCTTGTGATGTCCCATAAAGGGAACTCTCTTAGGAAGCACTTCAATTTCTCGAGGTACATTACCATCGTGTCATCTCTTGCTTCATATTTACCTCAAACTTGTTAGATGACTAGCATAGAGTCTAAGAAGATCCGCAACTGCGCGACACTAATCTCTTTGGCTAGTTTGAGGCCCATGATAAGCGCCTCATATTTGGACTCGTTGTTACTAGAATCAAATCCAAACTTGAGGGCGTAGCAAATTATGACTTAGTGTGGGTTAAGATTAAGCTTGCACTTACCCCTGCCGAGGTAGAGGAGCCATCGATATAGAGAGTCCATATCGGCTTATCGTTACCCAGCGGTACTTCTTCCTCTCTTGTATATTCTACCATAAAGTCGGCCGGCACTTATGCCTTATAGGCCATTCGTAGCTAGTACTGGATTCCATATGTGCTCAACTCCATCACATACTTCATCATCTGTCCAAACGTGTTACGTTTCTACATCATGGTATACAGTGGTTGGTCCGTGAGTACAATCACTTGGTGTGGCTAAAAGTAGGGCCTTCGTTGTCAGGTAGTGATGATGACAACTAAGGTAAATTTCTCTACTTGAATGTACCTAACCTCAGGTCCATTTAGTAAATGGCTATCATAATATACTAACCTGTACTCTCTTCCTTCTACTCTAACCAGTCTAGAGGAGAATGCTCGATCACTTACGACCAGGTACAAAAATAGGTCTTCCCCTAGGATAAGCTTGGAGAGGATAGGTGAATGAATGAAGAAGTCTCAGAGCTGCTGAAAGGTAGTGATGCTCTTAGGAGTCCATTTAAAGCCCTTCGGATTTTTAAGGATTTTGAAAAACTTAGTGCACCTATCAACGTTCCTCAAGATAAATCTGCTTAAGGCAACTACCATACTAGTGAGCTTCTACACATCTCGGACTAGGGCCAGAGGCTTCATTCCCCTAATAGCTATGATCTTCTCAAGGTTGGCCTCAATGCCTCTTTACATGACTAGAAATCCGAGGAACTAGCTAGAGTCAATGTTGAAAATGCACTTCTAAGGGTTCAACTTCATATCATGCGTGCGCATTCAGTCAAAGGCTTCTTGGAGGTCCTTGACATAATCGACTGACTTCTAGCTCTTGACGATCATGTCATCGACATACACCTCCATGTTATGCTCGACTTAGGGCTTAAATAGTTTCATCACCATTCATTGATACGTGGCCTTAACGTATTTTAACTCGAACAGCATCACAGTGTAGTAGTAGGTTCCATAATCGATGATGAAGGAGGTATGGACTTTATCCTTTAGGTCCATTTTGATCTAGTTGTACCTAAGGAATGTGTCCATAAAGTTCAACAAAGCGTGTCCTAACAAAGAATCAACGAGCTAGTCCATCCTAGGGAGGGGGAAACAATCTTTAGGGTAGGCTTTGTTGAAGTTGATATAGTTGACACACATACGCCACTTCCCATTTTTCTTCTTAACCAATACCACATTTGCTAGCTACGTTGGGTACTTTCCCTGCCTCACGAAGCTGGCTTTAAGTAGCTTCTACACTTCCTCTTCGATTGCGACCTACCGTTCCGGGGTAAAGTTCCTCTTTTTTTGTTTGATAAGTCATGCTATGAGGTCGATGTTAAGGCTGTGGATTACTAGGTCAGGGGAAATTCCAAGCATGTTTGATGCCGACCAGGCGAACCTATCTGAATTTGCCCATAGGAAGACAATGATTTCGTCCTTTAATTTAGCTAAAGTCTCAATCCTGACTTTTGTAGTTTGGTCAGGTCAGATGCTGATCTAGACGTCTTCCATTTTTTCTTCAAGCATACCCCTCTCAACCGACCTCTCTTGTAAGCCTGTTTCTAAGACAAAGACACCATCCCCTTTGGCCACCCTGACATATAGGTCTTGAGAAAGCTTCTGATCACACATGTATATTCCCCCCCCTATTGGTGTTGGGAATTTAGCCCTCAAGTGCAAGGAGGATGTGATCACCCCGAATGCATTTAAGCTTAGTCTTCCCAAAAGCGCATTGTAAGGGGAAGGGCAATCAATCACAACAAACTCGATGGGTCATTGTGCCATATGGTTCTCATTTCCAAGTTCCATGTTTAACATGATGATGCCCTTAGCTCAAACTGTGTTCCCATTGAAGCCAATCAGATTACGGTGGTATGGTTTCATTTTAACTAGTAGTTTCTTCCTTATCCTTTCATATGTATGGAGAAAGAGTATGTTAGTAGAATTGTTAGTATCTACCATAATCTTCAAGACCTCAAATTGTAAGATCCTTACCCCAATTACGAAGGCATCGTGGTGAGGGGTGCAACCCTTTCAAGGTCAGCATTGGAGAACGAGATGGAAGTGTCTAACTTCTGTCTCTTCTCCCTTACTACCAGCACTTCAGATGAGGCGTTACCTGAGCTACTTGTGCTTAGCCAACTCTCAGGTTGCCACCCCCTCATGATCACATTTATGAGGTCATTGGGGGCATGATCATTGTGCTAATCGTTATTCTACTCGATACGAGCATCCTTGAGCCATCGCCTCCATAGTGCCTTGTCTCCATTGTTTTCAAAGCGATCATCACTCCTCCAATGGTCTACATATTCGTTGAAGAAGCCATGTTGAATGGTGTATTCAATGGCGTTCTTCAATTGGAAGTACTCTTCGGTGGTATGGTTATAGCCATTATGGAACTGACAGTATTTATCAAAGTTCCAACGGTTAGGGTTCCCCCACATTTTGTGAGGCCTCTAAAGTAGGTTCTGATGCTTCCCTTCGAAATAAACTTGGGCAGTTGGCCTATTCAAGGGAGTATATTAGGTATAGATGGGGGATAGGAGAGGGACAAATTCGGCCCTATGCTTCTTCCCTGAGCTCTCACCATCTGATCTGCTCGGGAACTTATCACTGAGGCGATCTTTTACAAACAATTTCTCTTTGTCCTGCTTTCAACTTGACTTCTCTCGGTCGGCATTGCGCTTGGCACAAATATTGTCTTCCTGGTCGATGTACTTCTAGGCCTTGTTTTAAAAGTTAACTAGGGTTTTTGGCTTGCTCTTCGCCGTCTAGTTAAGGGATCAGAAGAAATCTCCTAAAGGTCAGATGCCAAGCTAAGCGACATAGACAGCTATTTCGTTATCTAGTTAAGGGATCTCGACCACGGCGTTATTAAACCAGGACACATACTCACGTAGGGACTCGCCTTTACCCTGCCTCACCAAGTATAAAGACGATGTATGCTTGGATGGCAACTTACTAACCCATAAATCGCAGCTAAACCTCCTAGCCAACTCATCAAAGGAGCTGATGGAGTTGTTAGGGAGGTGGTTAAACTACGTTTGTATTGCCTTCCTTAATATACCTAGGAAGGCCTTACACATTATAGTATCACCATGACCGTAAAGCTTCATAAGGGTACGGAAATGGAGAAGATGGTCATCAGGGTTGCCTGTGCTATTATATTGGTTTAAGGATGGAAGCTTACCATTAGGGGGCAGCACTTCAACTTGGATACCCCTGGTGAAGGGGGTCTTGTTGTTGGTAGCTAGCTCAGCGTCGCCAGCAAGCTTGCACCCCTACTACTTGGAGAGCCGCCTTACTATTGCATAAAGATCGTTCAAGTCGGCATCGTATGCCAAGTGATCTCGTCATACAATAGAATGAGCCTAAACTCCTTACGAGTCTATTTCCTATTCGTTGCCAGCCAGAGCTCGGTCGCAGATAGCCACAAACCTTACTGGCTGCTAATGCAGTAATGGATCAAGTTGCTAATCCTTGCCATTTTGCTGTTGCCGTTGCTTGGTTTTTCATCCGGTACGGGCATCTAAAGCTTCGGGATGGTGAGTTTGTGTATTATGCTACTATGCTTCATCTAGGCAAGTGCAGGGCATTTTGTTTTATGCTGCATAGTCATCTGCCATGCGCTCCACATAGGCCAAGCGCTCTTCCAACACAGCCTTTAGGTGGGGCTGATTACCCTTAGGCTGGTTCTTCACCAATTGTTGATTTCCGTACTCTTTACGTGTAGACATGATGTTGAAAGGCTTGATGCAGGTTATATGTTTGGTGTTTAAAATTTTTGGTGTAGGGATACTTTTTTCCCCACAAACGGCGCCAAATGTCTTTTCTCAGTTGTTGTTGATAGTTGATTTAGGTCTACAAGCATTAGGCTTACAAAACAATACACAGTTAGGGGACGTTGGGAGGTTATTCGACGTGACCACTCCGATACTTAAGTTAGCAATGGGCTCTTGGTAAAGCAGGATACACAATACGTAGGCTTAGAATATAGAGTTTATAGAGAGCCTTATCGTTAAGTAGTGGCTTAGTATTTATAACGGTATGAAGCCAGTCGTTGGAGATCAGTTGACAGGAGGGATATTCTCCTATAAGTATGGGAGAGTAGGGTTATCATGCCTAACGTGTCCCTAACATCCAGCGATGTAGCCATTTTATCTCTATCTTGTGGATTATGGCTTTTGCAGTGCTTCATAAGCCTAAGTGGTTCAATCCTACCTTGAAGCCTACGGAGGTGGGTCTAGTGTGGCAAGGTTTGACGGATCTAGTTTGACCTGAGGGAACCATATCTAAAGTATCCTGTCAACAAATAGAAATATAGAAGTTAATCAAAGTAGAGCAAAAAAAAAAAAAAAAAAAAAAGATTATAGATAAATATGGAAGATAATCAATGTCTAGTGAAAAGAGAAAATAGATTATAGATGTAGAGTTCAAGAAGAGGTTATTGGCTTAATATATATGGATAAAATATATGTATAGATAAAACAATGAATTAATAATAATAAGGACTAATGATAATGAAAACAAAAACTACTTCCCATTTTGAATATTAAAAATATAGCGTATATAGATGTAGTTGAATCAAAGCCTATTATCTTAATAATAATAATAATAATAATAATAATAATAATAATAATAATAATAATAATATATCTATATTATTAAAGCGGATTGGTCCTTAAATAACCACTACACTTTAAGTTACCTATTTACTCTCTATTTAAAATTATAAACAATAGATAAATTCATCAATTAACTATCTCTCATTAATCTCTTTTAATCCCAAAAATAGCTGTAAAAATATAAAAATAAGTTCATAAAGAACAATTAATGGAACTAAAAAATAAAAAAGTATAGGGTAATGTATCTTCCACTAATAGTTTAAAAAATGAGAATAAATGTACAAAATTTAAATTTGCAAATTTGAATATTTAAAATTCCATGTTCCAAATAAATTACAGCATTTTTAAGGTGACATTGCTCTCATTTAATCTACAAAATTTATATTTTAAATTACCATCATTTTTTTCCCCAAAAATTTCCATAATCTATATATAGATATATATATGTGTATATATATCTTCTTAATTTATATGGGTAAATTATAAAAATGAAGTATTTCTTTAAAAAATAGGATATTGCTTTTTTAACACTAACAATGACATAATATATATATATATATATAAGTATAGAATTAGGTGAGAACGTGGACCGTTACATAAACAAATATTCCGTCTAGCTGTTTTTATTTTATACGGCTATATAAAAATATACTCAAGAAGACCATTTTAATAAAAACATTTTAGACTGTTCAACTTTCATTTTTACTACAAGTATACAACTATCTTTTTCCGCTTATAAAATGCATAAACCCTTAAAACGCACGACTTTTTTGCTTACGATATGGTGGGATGAGATATCTCACAATTTTACGACCGAATATCTCCTTTTCCACAAATGGTGGTATGCGCAAAACTAACAGGCTCTATTTCAAATGCCAACAAAAACCCTATCCAAAGGGTGCAATTAAAATCTTGAATTTTCTAAACATTAGAGTTCAAGAACTTTTACGGATAAACTCGAATAACTGCTTCTTTTGTCGCTTTTAATACAGTTTGGAATGTCCTTTTAAAACATGATGATGAGGTGGAGAAGGAGAAAAAATAAGAGATAAATTATATATATATATATGCACACACATAATAAGGAAGAAAGCTTCTAGAATATTGATTATACCAAGTCAATATTGTAAAATACCCATTTCAAAGACTCATAAGTAAAAGTCAATTTAATTGGAAAACTTTTTCTTTATTTTTTCTTTCTTTTAGTTTGAAGGAGCAAACAAAACTATATATTATATCAATGATATAAAGATAAATCCACAACCTCTTTCATCATCCATCAATACCGAAAACTTATCTATTATTCCTACTTTACAATCAAAATTTCCATTATATTAATCTTATATAAATATATATATACATACACACACATACATTTTATTTATCTATATTATTAAAGTAGATTGAAATTCAAGTTACCTATTTAACCTCTATTTAATTTTATTTAACAAAAAAATAATATTAATATAGTTTATTAAAATCGTAAATAATTGATAAATTCATCAACCCACTATCTCCCATTAATCATTTCTAATCCCAAAACTCACTTTTTCTACGTTCTTCTTTGTCTCTCCGCAAAACACAGTGCTTATTCCCATGATCTCTCCAATGGTTTCTCTTTTTTTTTTTTTCATTTTCTCTTCCACTTGTTTTATGTGCATAAATTGTATGGCCAAAATCCAGACTATAATCAAATATAACCATAATAATGATTGATGTCTGCATGTATAGATAATTTATGCCCATAATCTTGATTTATTAATAAGTAAGAAATTAAAAGATTTAAAGTGAGGGTAGATAAGAAAAAAAATAAATTTATATTTATATTATTTAACAAAAATTATGATTTTTTATCTAATAAATGATGATAAATTATAAATATATAAACTTAATATATAAATATATAAATTTAACGTTATTTAATATGTACATATATTGTGAGTACATCGTCTGCTAATATATATTATGCACATATATCCATATATATATTGAAGATATATCCTCTTATGAGGTTTTATCTTCTCTATTTTTAAATCAAGCATTCAAATTTTGAATCTTTAAAAAATTAAGTGGTTTGAAGTCATATTATACTATTTTATATTATAATAAAATAATAAAGAATTAAAATGAAGAAAAATCATAAAATTAATCATGAAATGAGCATGTGGAGGCCCAAGAAACTTTGACTTAAAGATTCAAGAAAAGATAATATTATGAGAGAATGTTTATTAATGGGATACTTAAAGAGGTGTTTAAAGTGTAATATCGATATTTTAAGGAATTTTTATTTTTAAACAATTTCCTGCTTTATTAATGATTAATTTACTAAAATTATTTAATATTTTTTTAAATCTTTCATAAGCCTCATGCTATTACTTTCAAACCAATAAATCAAATATTTTATTAATATGGAGTGCCAAACATAGACGCGTGTTCAAGTACAACGGTGGTGCTATATGGTACTCGTGTTTTATTAACAAAAGTGAGATATTTAATAAGCAAATGTATGCTGAACTTCATTAATAAATATGACCTAAGAAAGTAAATGGCTTACACGTGATTGCACGAAGAAAGTTCCAGGTCCGAACCCATTTATAATTTTTACAATACGTAAGGACAAGAGAGGGCGAATCCGGATTTTTCATCCAAGATTGCGTGGCAGTCAATCAGGGCAATTTAAGATGTACCGTTTTTCCATTCAAAATGCCTTTTACTCCTTTTTACTTTTCTCAAATTCAAACAAGTGTTAGTAGCTACTAGCTCCTACCAATTGCCACGTGAAATTTCAAAGGCATAAGTCAAGAGAAGCATATATGTTACATGTACGTCCCTTTCTCTCTTTCTCCCCGACTCGGAGATATTTTGCAGGGTAAACTAATTTGACCATCATATTTTGAAAGCCAGAATCAACCATCATGATATACTAGTCATATCTATTCTACCCACAAGTTTCTATTTTCTTCTTTTTTTTATGTGATTTATTCCTTTTATAATAAAATATATAAATTTTGATTTCAGTTTCTTTCATAAATCAATTTAATTTGATTTCAATTACTATATATATATACATACACGTAGCATCTTAAAAACATTTTTCCTTTTAAGAAATGAACTTATCAACCATAATCATTTTTAAAAAATAAATTAAGTTCCCTTCTTATTGATTAGTAGAAAGTTTCGCAAATATACTTACTCATAAATCTTTGGGATAAATATTATAAAGTGTCTCAACTTTCGTTTTTTAACAATTTAGTATCTATACTTTATATTTGTGCAATTTAGTGTCTCTACCTTTTGAAAGCTGTAAAATAGTATCTCTTTTAAATTGTAAACTTATAATTTAGTGTCTATTAGTAGTATCTTGGTGGCACTATTTTATATTTCCTAAAATGTGCAAACACTAAGTTGTACAAATGTTAAAGTATAGATACTAAATTACTAAAAAATAAAAGTTAAGACACTTCTATGGCTTTTATCCATAAATCTTTTATATATATATATATATATATATTACTGTCCCATCCTTATTTTTTAGGGGATCGATCTAGCCCTCATCTCACCCTTAATTTATATAATTTTAAATCTACGCCATTGAATCAATTAAGAATGTAAATCAATAGTGGAATAGAGTACTAGATTGATCCCATCAAAATGGAAGACAGAACTATAGAAGCTCTCATATAATATATATACATATAAGTTGTATGATAATTGTAATAGGAAGCACATGTTCTTCTATGGATATTTCTAATATGTAAAATGGTTTTGAGTCCATCCTTGACTGCGTACACTCAATCAATCAATCAAACTATCATTTTTATCACATATTACTAAAATAAATGTGATCGAGTACCAAAAGTGCAAGATCTTATAACAAATGTTTATAAAAGAAAAGGAGGAGGCAAAGGAGTTAGTAAGGGTACTAGGACATAAAGAGAGTATAATATTTTATGTGTAGCATAGTTATCAAAATTGCAATTTTAATACTCATTTCAATACATAAAATCGGTAGAATCATACAGAGCCGATAAAATCGTATAGAGCCAATAAAATCATAAACTTATAGAATCATTCATAAAAATTCATAATTTTACTAAAAACTTGCACATAAAAGATTTCATATCCAATTTAATTAAGAAAAATATTATAAAATGATAAACTCATAAAATTGTATTTATGAGTCATGATTTTAATAACCATGATGGATAATATATATGTGTGTTGTGTAGGGAATTATGTAGTTATTTGTGTTCTAGTGTTTCTACAATGTGTTGTGTAGTGTTATGTGCATAGCAACTTGTATGATGTATAGTAGTATTATGGTATAGTACGAAGGATGGTCTAGTATAGTAATGTAGTACGGTAAGGGAGAAGGTTGAGTTAGTTTAGTTGTTAGCTGAAGTGGCAAGTGGTGCTACAAACACAATCCATAATATTCTAATGGGAATATAAATAGTGGGAGGAATCAATTGCAAAAGTTAGAATCTTAGAGAGTCCAATATGTTAATTTGAGCTGAGCGAGTGCTTAAGTATCAATCCTAAACCCTAATTGCTTATTTGATTTGCAATTTCTGATTGTGATTTATATCAATTGGCATCATATATAGAAAACCTATCACACATTCAATGAATTAGAGAGATCATAATTGTGAAATTCAGTTCACAATAATTAATGAAGGAAAGCAGGGTTAACGAAGAGGAGAAGAATATGATATGAATGGAAGCAAGAGTCTAAGAACTTAAGAAGCATAATCTTAAAATGCAAGAAGAATTAAAAGATGTGTAACAGAAAATTATTATGATAGATAAATCTCAAAATGACATGAAGGAAGAGATGACAAAATTGCAACTAAATATGGTAAAAATAAAGAAATTGATTGAAGAAATGTAGATTTCAAGTGGAATACTCAAATATAGCATCAAGAGGGAAGTATCAAATGAATAGGGTGAAAAAATTTGTTGTTGAGTCTAATGGTGGCATATCCATGGATCGCTGAAGTGTAACTGATGAAGAATATCAATTAAATGCATCTCAAGTCTAAATTTCTTTATTTGATGGTAACGATGCTACTCACAAGATTATCATGACTTTTAATGTGCCTCGTAGAAAGAGATCTTACCAATGCGTAGATGGGTCTATTGAAGAACAATTAGTGGAGAAGGGATGAGTATGTATTGGATGGAAAATCACAAATAGGAAAAGTTAAGCCTCGTAGGCTACGCGTAGATATGACTCACCGCTTAGGCACTCACAAACTAATACATCACCAAATGTAACTCACTAGTTCGATGTGCTAGTTTGCTCGCCAACACAACCTTACTCAAGGGTTACTATGAGCTTAGGGATAAAGTTCTCAATCACAAGAGGGGAAAACAAAACTCAGATATTCCATTAATGATGAGGAGGAAAAGTCTATTTACAACAATTGTTTAAATAAGGTATTTATGCCTAAAGTGCGAGGGTTATAATGCTATAACTAGATTACCTAAAAGGGAAGGAATTTATAAAAGTACAAGTATAAATGTAAAAGGACAATTGTGTACTACTTTTAGAAAGAGAATATTCTATTGTCAAGGTGTGTCCGTCGGTTGTAGGATACATGTTCTGTATGAGAGGTTGGGATGCACTCCTCTAACGGTTTCTAACAATCAAAGATTTGGTCAACCTTCGTTGGGCACTTGTGTAGCTTAACATAGTAGACTGGTAATAGGCGATGATCTTTAAGACAAGTCGAAAAGGTTGCTTTTAAAGACAACTTAGAGAGATCAAGATCAATTAAGGTTGTACACCAAACAATTCAAAAGTTTGGGAGATCTTGCATATCCACTTAATTCTTCAGGTTGACATAGATAGATCTTACATAGCTACTCAAGGGTTACTATGATTGTTACTCTTGTGTTCTTGACTTGCTACATGTATGTTTACACACATGTGTGTGGTATCCTGTACTAAGTATTAGTTCACCCTACGAAGGTTAATGTTTTTCAACTACATGTTCAGGTTTAGAGGTATATGATGAGGTTTATACTGAGGATTCCAGTTATGATTTTCTGTATTATGATGAAGAGGGAAACTACTATTACTATAATGATGGAGCAGGGATTTCATAAATTAGTTCTGGGAGTGAACTATATGGAAATATGCTTGTTATATTATATTTGAATATTTTTGGGACTTGTGTTGTTATAAAGTGGCCTGTGACTCCTATTGGTGATAACTAGCGCAATGACTTCTATGAAAGCTGTAAGGCTCCAAATTTTTATGTTTAGTGCTTTTATGTTCAAGTTCTTCCTTTAAGTCAGATTTTAATTATGATATTGTGTGCCATTTATAGAGATTGAGTAGTTGATGTTCCACTCTCGTACAAATTTGAGGTTATCATATTGTGAGTTGGTAGATTTTTATGTGATTATTTTGTAGATTTTAAACAGGTTACAAGTTCCTAAATGTCTGACGTGTTAGAAGTAAGGAACATATAGTGAACTGTAGCATTCCAAGTTCTGGGGCATTACACCGACCAATTATTTAATAGGGTTTTCCAAATCTATCCCAAAACTATATGAGGTTTTTATCCCATAACCCACCTCCTTAAGTTTATGTTGAACCGATTAACTGACCCAACTCGACCTACCATTATATTAAACTTTTGATAATGCCTCTTATGAATTTGGCTAACCTTCTATATAGTTGTAAATGACGTATTTATTGAGTCAACGACTCAAGTTTGTTTCGTAGATACAAGATTATCTTTCAAACAATTTAAAGTAGAAATTCATTTGTAAACTTCATGAATAATGTAAAAAGCCCCTTCTTTATAAAAGACTGTTTGAGAGATCATGAACATGCTACTTGTATATAAAAGCCCTTTTATATAAAACGTTACTATCCTCACATATGATGTAATCACATAAATAAAATGGCTTACTCAAGAAATTATAACAAGAGATCTTATCAACTGGGCAATATGCAGCCACAATCCACATAGACATGTTTCAATATAAGAAAGTAAAGAAGTACAATCATCTACTTTCTTCCATTGTTAGCCAAAAACTAGGGCCTACTCTCTTTCATTATCTCCATCAACTTCGTAGCATCCCCAACATTGATTACAATGGCTTGTCTCATAAAATTGAATTACAAGAGTTCGATAATAAACATTCATCAAAATTCGAAATTAGGTAAGGTTCAACTTATCCAGTTGCTCTATTATCCATACCTATAAAGAGGAATAAAAATCCATAAAATAAGTTTGAAAGTAACTATAGAAATTATTTTCCATTCAATTAAAATCAATTACCATTAACCAATATAATGGGCTATTTACTTTCTAGAATAAAATGACAATAACTATTATTGGGAAGAGATTGAAAATACATATTCCATTATTTACTATTTTTCTTGCATAAAATGCCTTTTGAATGTTTAGTTCACCCCATTTATTATAATATCAAATTGGGAATATAAGCAAAAGTACTAATATGTTTTTATTTAATCTTCTTGGAAAATAATCAAAAGTTAAATAACTTTCATTATTAATTAGGAACATAATAGTCCAATTACTTGAATCCACCCTACAAAAAGTGGTACTCATTCCCACTAGAAACGAAATAGAAAAACCATCGAGAATAAGAATTCCTAAACTAGCTCCCAAGTAAACAAGGTGATTCTTATAGGTATTATATTCCCTCTACATTGCCTCCATCGCTCATAAACTTTCCATAAAGGATTGATAACATGATTAATAATATTACTCCACATGGTCCATAGTCAACCCTACCAAGAATTCGCTAATGTAATTTGGAAATTGAATGATGTTTTGATAATATGTTTAATAATATTATTTGTTTCTTTCTTGAAACCCTAAAAGCAACTCAAAAGGTATGAATTTCTCTCACTTTTCCTTTCCTTTTCTCTCTCACGTATACTATTCCTTTTACCAATTCTAAAGGTAAAACAATCTTAAATTTGTAAGTGGCGATGTTGAAAAAAAAAAAAGAGAATATTGATAAATCGAATTATTATCATAGTTTGATTCTTGATCTCACTCTAAGGTTTTCTATTTTTCCTTGTAGGGTACAAACGAACTAAGAAGAACACAATGTTTCTAGAATCCAATCGCCAGTGACTTGTAAACAAAATGATTTCTAGGTTAAAGGTCCCTACAATAGCTTTGTTTTTTTTCCCCTATTCCTTTTATATTTTGGGAAGTAGTTTTATTAGTTTGCATAATTTGTTACAAACTCTAATATCTGATCACAATCTATGTATTTCTTTGATTGGTTAGTTGATGACATAAAATGTTAATTAATAGTGCAAGATGACAATTACAATGTATGTTGTGTTTGTTATTTGTGAACATTGTCCTATGTTAAACCTTATATGCACATAATCCTCCATATACTTGGCTATCTCTTAGCTCTTTGTGAGTGAAAATTTTAGGCCATGTGTGACTCCTATTCCAATCATATGAGAAGATCAATTGTTTCTTTATTTGTTTCATTGTTATAAATATATTTATCTATGAGTGTTCTTGAATATTCAAAAGAAAGTCATCTATTGATGCTTAATCACTAGCCAATGTAGTTTGACCAAGCACTTGTTGCATAATGTACAGACAAGTACTAAGATATTGAGTAACTATAAATAAGTCGACATAAGCCAAGAAATCATGGAAAGAAAGAAGAGAGATGAAGGATGATGTTGTAAATTGGATGTATATTAGTATTACTCTTAGATTTCTAGTGCAAAATACATACCATGTGCTTATATGCCTAATTGATCAAGTTATTCATTAGGCATCATGGCTTCATTTAACCCATTAGACTTGCATATTCTACCAGATGATAAAATCATGTAGCAAGCCACCATGTCACCATTCAATTTGGGGTGTGACAAATAGTTTATGATCTAAAGCAAAACTAAATTATTGCCAAACAAAACTAAAGAGCCGAGTTGAATCCAAATTGTTTCATGACCAATCCTTCAAATAAGCACAATTAGGGCTTAAATAAATCCAATAAAATAAGGGTAAATATCATAAATAGTACCTAAACTTCACCAAATATGTAAGTTATTACATGTATTTGAAATGATTAACTTGCTACCTAATTAAAGTTTTCATTATCATTTTTACTGCCTAAACTAATTTTGTTAAGCATGTTTATTAGCATGGATATAAAGACAAGCGAAGATTTGATCCATGACCACTTAAACTAATTAAGTGGCTTATGATTAGAGGAATGGTTGTCAACCACTTAGTAAGGGGCTCGCAACTCCTTACAAATCACTGCTAACCATCTCCAAACCTTAAGGTTGTCAGAATGTGCAATTCCTAGTTCGCCCTTATTTATGTTAGCAAACAAACTTGATATATTAGTTTATTTAGTAAAAATAATTATGAAAGCTTTAATTAGATAGTAAATTGATTTTTTTCAAAATATAATATAGCCAGTAAATTGTATATTTTAGCAAAGTATGGGTATTATTCAAGAGATTAACCCATAAAATAGTATTGAGTTCATCTTGAAAATTTAAAGCTCAAGCAAAGCAAGCTTAAATTCATGAGCTAGAACTTAGCTTCAACTTCTACCCGGCATGTTTAGATTTGGGTCAAGTAAATTTATGTAGCCTCAACGATATAGGCTAATTAAACTTATTTGAACTCAACGGTTATCAAGTTAAATAAGTTTAAAATCAAGCTTAGCTTAATGGGTAGCTAGAGTAGTATAGGATCAATCTCGAAGCCAAGTCAAATCCTTCGTACTCCTATAGCGAACATGAAGGAATTTAATCGTCTAGAAACGAATCAGTAAGCAAAGTATACCATATGAACAAAAAAATGCAAACCCAGCATTTTGGTTTCTTATAAATTTAAATCCATTTTTGAATTTGATTATTTTTTCCCTTTTGGTTATCTCGTTTCTCGTATTTACATAGATCTATACGCCTAGCCGGGAACATATTGGAGGTAATCGGATCCTCGGCATCGAATCACTAGTACCCTACAATAGATATTGTAAGGGAATGATTTGGTAAAGATGGCACCAACTATGAGCGAACCAAGTGAAATTCGTTTCACTTTCTCCAAAACTTAGTAGTCCTTCAAAAAAACGTTCTGGTACAAACTGGCCTACCTCGCATTTCATAGGTTTATTTAGCACAGTATCCATTTCAAAGTACCATGAATACATGCATGCATATATGGATAAGATCAACAAGGCATTGCCAAATCATAACAATCTCAAAGACATGAGAAACAAATTCCATTGAAATGAACTACACCATCTTTTTGGTGGGTGGGTGGTTGGGGGAAAGCTCACTGCATTGAGCTAATGACAAATTCGAGGATCCATATCATAATTAAATTTTTTAAAAGAGAAAAATACAAACAAACCTTTATACCCCACCTAATGTGTCTTGAGCCAAAGGCTAAGAGTGACTTCCCCTGGAGTCCAAAAATGCAAATGTGCCTCCAAGCAGACGAACGTCACGTCACAGCAGGAACTGATAAATAAGTAGATGGACCGCGACAGGAAGACAAAAAAAATAAGATCGAAGAAAGCACCTTGAGTGCGGCTAAATCTGACTATCTAGCTTGTGAACAACAATGTCCAGAGAAAATAAAATCTGTACTTCATTGTTAATATCTGACTACATCCTCTTGCTTCTAGATATTTTTATTAAAATTCCCCCTGGAAAGCCCCAGACCATGCCCAGCAACTGAGTATACCAAGAAACCGGTCTAGTAACCATTAATTTGGGCCCTCGACGCTGGTCCTACCAGCCGAGAGAAAGGCACCTGTCCTTGACTAGGAATGCCTCTTTGATTAGAGAACTGGTCCACAGCCTTTGGCGGAGCTGAAAATGATCTTGAGAATGCCTGAGCAAGCTCAAGAGCAGATGCTGTTTTCCCAAATCTCACACCTGTTTCAGGAGAAACCTGTTTTGGCTCTTCAACTGGCTTGCGCCAAGTCTCTGGAGAAAGTGGCCTCTCTTTCTGCTGCTGCTGATGGAGTGGCTGCCGCCTGTCTGCTTCCCTCACATTCCTCCAGTTGTCATTACGCCAGTTCCTCCGTTGTGGATCGTTCCTGTCGTCTGTCCGTGGATCCTTCCTCTTAAATTTCTTCCCATGTCTCTGATCAGGGGCAGGGTTTTCATTCTTCTCACCATAACGGGCAGGTACCGGATTTGCAGTAACTCTTTCAGCCCTTGGAACATTTTGTTTGACCCTTCAGATAGTCAAAACATGGGAAACGTTAGAGATGAACCGAGATAAAAGCAAGCACGTGCAATTTGGTTAAGTGCAGATAATGTCCTTACCTCTCAGAACCTTGGCCCAATTCACTGTGATCGATAGAAACATCATCAACTCCTCTATCCTTGAGCACCTAAATCATAGTTGACAAGGTGAAAAAGCTTGTAAAAGAATAGGCATCTTGATAATACCCCACATATGTATGAATTCTTAAAAAAAGATATTATGGGTCTGTTCATTACACAAAAAAAAAGAAGCATCATTTAAACATTTTTGAGCAAGTTCTTTGATCTAGTCTTTGCTGTTGTAATAGTACCGTTGAAACCTTAATAGAAATTGATAATACTGGCTTTTAGCGGATAACTGACTAGAGGAATAAATTATTTTCCTCGTTTCCCATTGACATTCACTGCAGTTCACAGCAACTACAGCAACCCAAAATCACCTACGACCATAAATTTTCTTTTGAGCAAAGTAAGATTCCTTCAACTATAAATTACTAGTAACCAGAACTACTCTTTATTACCATAGCAGAGGTTTTTAAATATTAGATTACAAAATATATCTGAAAAAGAATAGAAAATGCTTTTCCTAGAATGAAGGCACATTATTATCACTGAAAATGGTAATATCAACGAACAAGGGAAAAAAAAAAGACAACAGAAAAAGGAATGATAGAATATATACGAGTCACAGAAATTGTAAAATATACAGGCTAAAATGGTCACTCACCATTTCTCGGGGACGAGCGCCACTAAATACTACGCTCCTGCATCAGTCAACAAAAAAACATGGTTTTTTATTACCACCAGCAACACCTACCTATTTTTGATACACACTCCATCAAACGAACCAATGAACCAATATTTGAACATTGATAAAAAGGAACAAAGCAAAATAAAGAAGACTCGATGGAGTGTGGAGCAGGAGAGCGAAGCCATTTCTTGAGGAGGTAACAAGGCGATTTTGAGCTAAGGAACTTTGTCAAGTATGTTGCAAGGTTTGGAAGATTCGGCACTTAATGGTAGTGTAGTGTTTCCTTCATCTTTCTAATATTTTTGAAACTTAGATGTGTACTAGGAAGCTGATAATATAGATATTTGTACATGTAAACAAGTTTATGTAAGTTCTAATCCAAGCATGTAGTCTTAAAAATATAAGGTATTTGTGTTTGTTTATAGAAGAAGCTGTATGAATCTAAAGTGTAAGTAAAATGTAAGTGTTGGTTAGGAGTTGGAAGATAAAAGCCATTTTATTTGTAAAAAATATTCCCTTGGCCGAATCATATTGTAGGCATTCCTATGTTTATCTTGATTTCGATGGGTAAAAGTGGCCTAAATAATCTTACACTTACGTTTGGCTATTTTTTATCAGAGAGAAAATTAATAGAAATGAGTGGAAATAAAATGAAACGTGATTTTAATTTTATATTTGGTAACCTATGAAGGAAATGAATGGAAATAAAGTTAGTATAAGACAAAACTTCCCTCGTTTCTACTCTCATGAACTATATTATAAAAGGATATTTTTGTAATATGCTATAATTTCTACCCATTTCTCTCCAAAATTGGAGAGGAAGGAAGTGGACTTAAAAGTGGAAATATTTGCACCCATTTCCTTCTTTTCTATCCATTTCCATTCGCTTTTTAAGTTGCGAGACATATTACTTCCTTATATTTCTTTCCATTTCCAATAGTTTCCACCAATCCAAACACAATGATAGCCATTGGTTTCATCTTCCACCAACACTTACCGTTAAAATCCACTAATATATAAATTCTCTTAAAATTACTAAAGTAATTTTTTATAACTAGAATAATTCGAGTATAGCAAATATTGGAGAAAATATGGAAAATGTTTTCCATGGGACAAATACACCTTCAACCTCTTTATTAGTGTTGAAGTAGATAAACATGTTTGCAAAGTAGAGTACATTACAGGTAATATTTCAATATAGTAAAAGGCTTACTTTACAAATCACTTTACTACTTCGTAACACATGCTTACAAGAGCTGACGAGGTTGAAAATGGAACGCTTCACATTATCTCACTTATTCGGCATCACATAGGTAGAAAACTTCTATGACTAGTAGATGTTCTATATAGAATCTATAAAGTGTAGTAATAACATGCAACTAATAATAGTGATATTCCCCTTATCGCTGTTGACAATTATTCACTTCTATGAGCTAATTTTTAATGGATAAGCATAGAGAGGGGTAGCCTTGTGCAAGATTATCCCAAACTTTTCACTCATGTCTACATCTTCTGGTTTCAAACCATCTTCGAGTTTCCAATCAAAAGATTGTATAAGAGATGCCAAAACCAAGTGCACCATCCGATGAGCTAGTGGTAAACCTGGACAAATCCTTTTCCCAGCTCCAAAAGGAATGAGCTCAAAATCTCTCCCTTTAAAATCTATCTCAGAGTTAAGGAACCTTTCAGGTATAAAAGAGTTGGGACTCGACCAAATCTTTGGGTCTCGTCCAATGGCCCATATATTAATTGATACTTGTGCATCTTTTGGTAGCACAAAACCATTTATTTCAACAGTAGTTACTGTTTTACGAGGAACTGATAGAGGGGCTACAGGATGTAACCTAAAGGTTTCCTTAACAATTGCTTGTAAATATGGAAGTTTTGCAATATCTTGCTCTTGTACATTTACTCCTCGGCCGATCACATGGTCAAGTTCCTTTCGAGCTTTTTCCATTTTTTGGGGATTTCGGAGAATTTCTGCCATCGCCCATTCCACTGTGGCTTTGCTCGTATCAATTCCACCAATGAACATGTCCTATTTAAAACATCCAAAAATAATATGTGACAAAAGAGTAGCATAGCAAGTATTATGAATGGATTAAATAAACATATAGGTTTCCCTCCGACCTGTGGCCAATCTATATGCGAATTGATGCATGAACAGTAGAATAGACTGTTTACATAGACAGCCAGCAATAGTAAATTTTTTGTTAATATCCATGTATCTGATGTGTATGTGGTTTAGTAAGATGAGCCAAAAAAAGAGACCAAAAAATCGCTAAAAATGAATTTTTCTAAATTTTAAACATTCTTCTTCTTCTTCTTTGTTTTTTAAGTCAAGTATGATGTGGAGCCAGCATTTCAAATATGGTATCGGTATTATTAAAAGCAATCAAATATATATTTTTGAAATTGTGATTAAAAAAGGTAGGAGATGAAAATACGCACCACAAAAAATTCATTGACCTCTGTTCTGTTCAATTCCCCAGCGTCTTCTAGTTCAAGTAAACTGTTTAACACATCTTTCTTAGGCGATGAAGCCCTACGTTCGGCAATAATCTCATCAAAGGTATCGAGCATTCTCCTAAAGTAGAATGTCATTTTTCGACGAGCTCCTTGGACATCGAAAGCTCGAATGGCAGGGAAAAAGTCTGAGATATTGGGCTTTCCAGCTTCTTGCACAATACCGTTAAAGATGTTCTCGAATTCTCGAGATGAATGATCATTGTCGTACGTCGCGAAATCCTTAGAGAAAAGGGTATTCGTCGTCGAATTGAAGATTGCCGTGAAAATTGCCCTGCCAATATCAATGGGTTTCTTTTGTTGCACATGCTCATCAATAAAATGTAGCAGTTCGTTTACCTTCTGGCGGCGGATGGATTCTCCATCCATCAGTTTTCGAACCGTGAAGATGTGGGTTGTGCTTGCTCTTCTTAGTTTCTTCCATTGAGGGGTTGCGGGCATCCACACCGGTGAATTTAGATAGTGGTCACATGCTCTGATGGTGTCAGGAATTTGTCTATCTGAGACTTCTTTATCGTGTTTTACCAACACATCTTTAGCAGCGTCAGGAGACGTGATGACAATGGTCTTAACGGAACCTAGCTTTAGCAACATTATAGGACCATATTTTTGGGACAGTTTAGCTAGTGATTGGTGTGGGTTTTGTCCAAGCTGCAGAATGTTTCCAATGACTGGGAGTGGAAATGGTCCTGGAGGGAAGTGTCTACTGGTGTAGACCTTTTGAACGAATTGCATGGAAAGTAGAATAAAACAGACGAACAAGAAACAGGTGAAATAGTCCATCTTAGGCGCAATATCTTTGGTAGGTTATGGTAGGGTAATAGCCTAATTGCAAGCTAAAGTGAAGGTTTAACATATTTATATATGTAATGTCTTACTGATCCATGGGGAGACATTTCTCGTAGACCTTTCTTGATCGCAGCCTTTTAAAGGAAAAAGACATGCCTGCAATGGCACGTGTTTGACCAGGTAAATGTAAAGCGGGCCACTCAAATTTAATAAGGAAACAAGGGAAAACTACACCAGCATCACAACGCATGGACAGAGGTAACGAATTTTATCGGAAAACCATCAAGGAAAAAACCATGTTATGTGGATTGTCGAAATTGAATTGTTTAAAGTCCAAAATTTATATTGCATGTTTGGTTTATAAAATGTAACAAGGTGAAAAATGAAATTATAACTCTTTAGGAATGGAATAAAAAAATAATTATTCATTATAATTATTTTAAGGTACCATGAATATATATATATATGAAAATATAATAAAGATCAAACTAGGATCCAATGGTGCTTAGAGGGGCAGAACAAATAATCATTTTTAATATAATATTTTTTATTTTTAATTGCACTTTTAGTAAAGTAAGGGGGCTTGAGAAAAAAGAACAAACTCTAAATGAAGTATTAATAAAAAATTAAAAGAAAAAAAAAAGTCATTCTCCAATACTTACAAAAGAATTGCAGTTCCTAATTTTACAGCAATTGTCATTTCTTAGAATAATTATTTCAACAAGCAAATATATAAATGTATAATTAGGTGAAGAATAAACAGTTTATTATACATTTTTGAAATCAACCAAACCAAACATGCCGTTAAGGATAACTTATAGCTCTCATCTACCTAATATAATCTACCAAATCAAAATTGTAATTTTTTTTTCTTTTTAGGTTTGTTAAAAGTTTGTACCTACTTTTGTTAAACCTACACATAATAATATTGATTAAATATTGTATATGATAGGATTCGGTTACAATGGTTACGTACCTACAGCATGAGCCTCATGCTATATGTGACATCAAACGAGTGACATAAAATGATACATAAGGAATGACTTAGAGAGGAAGAGATAAGGAGGAAGCGTAAGCAATTTCAAGGAGTTTCAAATGCACATGTGATAGGTGGACGAGGAGCTATAAAGCATCAACTCCACTATTATAGATGAAAGGCGATGTTATTTACTTTGAACTCTATTTAATCTTTTATAATAGCAGTATGACATCACAACACCATTTCTCTCGATAACTAAATTGTGTCTAATGAAGAGAAGTTCTAAAGTATTTATAAAGTTAAGCCATCGACGACGTTCGTCAAATCACAATGATAATCAACAACAGAGATGATCACTCTCATTGATAGATTCTTTTATGGGTTTCTATTAAATCCAAGCCCATGATAAGTCTCTATATGTGCTTAAGTTTTCCTGAGAAAGGTTGAGAATTTAACAGTCTTTACTCTAAGCTTACCATGCCATATCTTCTTAAGTCATCTCAAATATGGACTAGACTTTATAGACCCTGTTACTTTTCAATTCATTAGTAAACTTAAAGCCTATAAACCATTTTATTCCTCTACTAATATCATATGAATAAAGATGAGGATACTTTGTTTGAAGACACAAGAAAAATTTTGGGATGAAAAAATAAGAGCTTTGTTTCAATTAGGAGATTTGATAGCAGAATGGCTTTATTTTAAAAGTTTTAGGTCAAACTTTGAACAGAAAATTTACTACATGATGTAATAATGGCTTTATTCTCATCTTGAATTCCTGGACAGCCTCCAATAGCACATGCCTTGCTCCGTTCAACTCTATAGTCCATTTTATTCGTAATAAAAGGAAAAGATAGCCCCACTGAAAATAACCCTCCTAGTATAGACTAGAAACAAGATAGGACAAAAATAAACGGTCCACCGTCCAAGGCAGCTTTGGGAAAATCAATTTCTACATGGGATGCATATGAAAACTACCTTTCCTGCTTGCAAACCAATATACCTTTCCTGCTTGCAAACCAATATAGATGAAATGAAATGGGAGACGGCCATGCTACGGAAATCTGAAGGAGAAAAGTTTTAAGGGAAATTAGAAATAATTCCTAAACTTTCATTTAGTATGAATTGATTTTTTAAAGTTTTAAGGTGTACTTTAAAATCTATTAAGCTTTGATAAATAAAAATAACTTTCATAGATTAAAAATAATCCTCTTCAATTTTAATTTTGCATGTAAATGTCTTCCTAAACTTATCAACTTTTTTAATTAAAAAAGAAAATATCATTTACGTTGTTAATTTATTATTGTTTAGGAGATTATAAAGCATATTTTAAAAGTTTAGATAATCAATTGCATCTAAGTCAAAATTTAAGGAAGTTATTTACAATTTTCTTAAGTTTTAATAAAACTAACACGGTATTTGAATTAACAAATGGTATATAAATATTAATAAAATTTTAATACGTAAAAGTATTATTAGCATGTTTTCAAAAAGTACTGTCTTCATTATCATGTACTTAAATATTAATTATACTTACATACTACTCATTGATCCATATAATGTATAATGAATCTTTTCTCAATTCAGATCTATTTAGATGTGTCATTTCCTTTTCTAAAGGAGAGAAAGCAAAACTCTATGAAGCATGGAGACTATATCTTCTGTTATGTAGGAATATACCTATATAAAATCGTAATTTTGAATTTTATTCTCTTTTCTTATATTTGAAAGCAAATTTAAAAGTCAAAATAATGATTCAAATCATCAATTCTAACTTCAAGATGGAATTTAATTCTCTTTTGAAAAGGTAGAATTATGATTTAACTCCTCCAGCATTTATTATTATTATTAGTCACTTGTTATGAAATGTTACTGTTTCACGGGGAGACATTTCTCGTTCATCTTTCTTGATCGCAGCCATTTAAAGTTGAAAATCATGACTCCAATGGCACGTGTTTTACCAGCCAAATATATAGCAGACCACTCAAATTTACAGTCCCTTTCTATTACAAATTTAATGAGGAAACATAGGAAAACTACGCCAGTATCACATCACGTGGATAGAGGTAAGGAATTTTATCGGAAAACCAATAAGGAAAAAACCATGTTATGTGAAGTGTCAAAATTAAATTGTGTAAGTCCAAAATTTCCTTTTTTTTTTAATTTATTTATTGCGTGTTTGGTTTATAAAATGGAGCAAGGTGGGAAATCAAATTATATTTCTTCAAGAATGGATTTAAAAATAATAATTATTGTTTATATCATTATTTTAAGGTATCATAAATATATATATCAAAATATAATAAAGATCAAATTAAGACCCAATGGTGCTTAGAGAGGTGGAACAAATAATCTTTATTTTTTTTTAATTGCACTTCTAGTAAAGTAAGGGAGCTTAAAAAAAGAACAAACTCTATATGAAATATTATAAAAAAAAATAAAAAACAAAGTTATTCTCCCGTATTTATAAAAGAATTGCAATTCCTAATTTTACAGTAATAGTAATTTCTTAGAATAATTATTTCGATAAGAAAACATATAAATATATAAGTAGGTGAGGAATAAACATTTTATTATACATTTTCTAAATCAACCAAACATGCCCTTAAGGATAACTTATAGCCCCCTTCTACCTAATATAATCTACCATATCAAAATTGTATTTTTTTCTTTTTAGGTTTGTGAAAAGTATGTACCTACTTTTGTTAAACCTCCACATAATAATAGTTATTAACTATTGTATATGAAGGGATTTGGTTGCAATGGTCACATGCGTGTAGCGTGAGCCTTATACTATACGTAGCCTCAAAGAAGTAGCGTGAAATGATACGTAAGGGATGACTTGGAGAAGAAGAGGCAGGACGGAGAAGTAAGCAATCTCAATGAGTTTCAAATACATAAGTGATAGGTATGGGAGATATAAAGCGTTAACTCTATTATTATAGATGAGAGGTGATGTGTCGTTAACTCTGAACTCCATTTGATCTTTTACAATAGCAATGTAACAACATAACGTTGTTTCTCTAGATAGCTGAATTGTGTCCAATGAAAAGGAGCTTTAGAGTATTTATAGAGTTAAGACATCGACAATATTTATTGGATTACAATAATAATCAACGGTCGAGATGATCCCTCTCATTCATGGATTCTTTTATGGGTTTCTATTAAGTTTAAGCCTATGGAAAACCTCTATATATGCATAAGCTTCCCTAACAAAGGTTGAAAATAGGCAAGCCAATCAAACAGTTCCTACTCCAAGCCTACCATGCCATATCCTCCTAAGTCATCCCAAATATAGACTAAACTCTTTAGGTCCTATTACTTTAACCTATAGAGTTAAGCCTAAATTGTTAGTAAACTTAAAGCAAATAAACCATTTTAGTCCTTTATAAATTATGTATAAATACCAATAAAATTTTAACACGTAAAAGTATTATCATTACTTTTTGAAAAAGTGTTATCTTCATTATCATGTGCTTAAATATTAATAGTACTTGCATGCTTTCCATTGATCCACGTAACGTATTAGTACCATTGAATTTTTTTTCAGTTCGAAGAGTTAGATCCATTTACATGAGAATGCAAAACTCTATGAAGCATGGAGATTATCTCTAATGTTATGTAGGAGTAGACAAACATGAAATTGCAATTCTAAATTCTATTCTCTTTCGTCATATTTGAAAGTGAATTTAGAAGCTAAAATCATGATTCAAATCAGCAATTCCAACTTCAAGATGGAATTTAATTCCGCCTTTGAGAAGATGGAATTGTGATTCAATTCCTCCTGCATTTATTATTATTAGTCATGTCACTTATTTAACCTTTAATTTTGTTATAATGTTAAAAAATTAAGGGTATTTTTTATAATTACTACTGTATATGCATTTCATTCCATTCCATAGACATTTCTAAACATTGGAAAGGATTTGTCATTCTGGTCATCATTCCATTTCATTCCTCTTGAATCCCTTTTATTCCAAACCATCATGTGTACCAAACATGATATAATAGTAAAAACATACGGCAGTTCCTTAAAATATTATCATAAATTAAAAACTTCATGAAACTTTGCATATCAATTTATAATGATTAGTAATTAGCATAGGTATTATATAGTCAATTTCAAAACAAAGGAAGAACATAAAACAGTCATCAAAGAAGGTCATTGGTTGATTAATAGCTATTCCTTAATTATAAGAAGATGGGAGCCAAACTTTCGAGCTTTGAAAGCATTGTTTGATTCAATTGCAATCTAGGTACAAATCACTAAACTACCCCTAAATTATTATGAGTATAAGGCTCTATTGAAGATAGGAGAAGTAATCGACTCGATGCTAAGGATTGGTAAACAGGCTAATGCAAAAAAAGGAAATTTGCCCAATTATGTGTAAAAGTAAATTTCAATAAACGACTTATCCATATGATAAAAATTGATGGAAGGAAGTATTTTCTTCAATATGAAGGCCTCAGGAGACTTTATTTCAAGTATAGGTGTATAGGTTACCTTACACAATAGTACCCTAAGGAAGATAAGGATGACATCAACATTAATCAAGGCAACACATCAACATTTAAAAGTTTACATCCATGGATTTTGGATATAGCACAACTTTCGACCACTCAGTGTATATTTCTTTGCATTCTTGACTAAAAGAATTGGCCATTCAATAGTTCACAGGTCTTATTTTCTCCAAAGTGTTTGGAGAGTTCACCACTGTGGGCTTCTCTGATTAATAATTCCCGTAGGGAGCAAGCTAACATGCGCAGTTTCCCCCTTCGAAACTAATAGTTATCCTCTACATGATATTCATCCACTATCCTCCCATCTACGCATTACAAAATTATTGGTCCAAAGTGTGGATCCTTAGAGTATTGTTTTTTTATGCTCGCAAAACCAAATAGTTTGGTTTACAATTCTAACAAGAGTGCATACCTCCTCGAAAGAGAATCTGCAACTACGTTGCTATTTCCTTGCTTATATTTGATCACAAAATTGAATCCCTCAAAGAATTCAACCCATCTTGCCTACTACTTAGATAGTTTGGCCTGACTTCGGAGGTATCGTAGTGACTTATGGTTAGTATATAGGACAAATTTTCTTAGTAGTAGATAGTGCTGCCACACTTGCAATGCTTGGATTAGTGCCAAGAGCTCTTTGTCATAAACAAAGTAATTTAATTAGGGTCCTTGGAGCTTCTCACTGTGGAAGGTAATTGGTTATCCTTTTTGCATCAAGACAACACATATTCTAATACTTGACGCATTGTATTCTAGCTAAAAAAATTTATTAAAGTTGGGGAGCACTAACATCGGGGTGGAGGTCAACTTCTTCTTTATCTCGGTAAAGCTCCTCTCTTCCCTTTCTCCCTATCGGTAGTTGATATTTTTCTTCGTTAATTTAGTAAGGAATGTAGTGAGGGTACTAAAGTTTCTGATGAACCTTCAATAAAATGAAGCCAGTCTATAGAAACTCCTCACGTTATCACAAGTAGTTAGGGTTGGCCATTTAACAATTGTTCGGATCTTCTCATCATTAACTTACAAGCCTCCTCCATTGATTACATAGCCCAAGAATACCACTTTCTCTTAGCAAAAGCAACATTTCTTTAGGTTATCGAATAATCTCTCGGGACAGAGAATATCCATGACTGCTCTAATGTGTTTACAATGACTTCGCATGTAAATACTATAGATTAGGATGTTGTCAAAGTACACCATGACACACTTCTCGATGCGATGTCTTAACACATGGTTCATAAGCCTCCTAAAGGTGCTTGGGGCATTTGACAAACTGAAGGGCATGACCATCTACTCGTAAAGTCCATGTTAAGTCTTAAACGCAGTCTTTTACTCGTCTCTTGGCCTCATGCGGATTTGATGTTAGCCAGACTTAAGATCAATTTTGCTAAAAATTTTGGCTCCATTCAGTTCATCCAACATGTCTTCTAGCCTTAGGATTGGATACCTATATTTGATCGTAATTTTGTTTACAGTTCGGTTGTCAACACACATCCGCCCGGTTCCATCCTTCTTTGGCACTAGAAGTATAGGCGCAGTACAAGGGTTGAGACTCTCTCTCATGAATCCTCTTTCTAACAACTCATTGACTTGATGTTGAAGCTTAGAAGCTTACTCAAGATTCATGCAATAAGCTGGCTTGTTTAGCAGTGCAATACTAGGTACTAAGTCAATGTAGTGCTATATACCTCAGGTCGGGGGCAACCCTTCAAGTAACTGTTCTAGGAACATGTTGGCATATTTATCTAACAATTCCCTTACCTCCTAGGGTAAATCATCTTACTTCTTCATTTTCAATAGTTGCCTGACTAACAGGAGGGTTGGCTCATTAGCATTAATGGCTTATTAGAGCTTGGCTCTACTTATCATTAGAGCCTTCTTTGATCCACGAGTAAGTTTCGTTTATAACTTGTGAACTTCTCTCGGCGGTATCAAATTTAGCGTGACCTTCCAATTATCCTTCTCAAGCATGTAAGTATTCCTGTAACCATCATGGATGACTCACCCATTAAATAGCTATGGTCTTCCTAACAACACGTAGGAAGTGCACATGGGCACTACATCACAGAGAATTTGGTTGGAGTAATTGCCAATAATGATCGGCAGTAATATTTGCTGAGTAACGTGTAATGCTCCTTTCTTACTCAACTAGTGCAACTTGTACAGCTTCAGATGTACAATAATCGGCAACCTCAGGTTTGAGATTAGGTCGGCTGATGTCACATTAGTGCAACTTCCACTATCCATGATGAGGGCGCATGTATGTTCATTCACCTTGTAAGTGATATGAAATAAGTTCTCTCTCTACTCCTCCTCTTGTGAGGGTTTTACGCTCATAGTGCGTCGGACAACCATGAGTAGCCGCTCTAAGTCCTTGACATACACATCTTCCTTAATCAACTCTTTCTCGGCATTCTCCTTCTCAGCAGGAACCTCCTCCTCCTCGGGTTCCTTATCTGTACTCTTTACGTTTAACTTTGGGATGTCTCCCTTGATGACCATCGTCCTTCGATTTAGGCATAGAGCAGCCATATGTCTGAACCCCTAGTACTTGAAGCATTTGATTTAGCTAGTTTTCTTACCAAACTATTGCCCCTTTTAAGACATTTGAGTCGATATTGCATCTTCAGGTTGGCTTTTTTGCTCGGCTTTAACATCAACCCTTTTACTTCACTCGGCACTTGGCAGAGTGTGGTTACTTACCTATCGTGGTCGGTTAGTCGGCTTTCGAGTTATTGCTCAACTTCTTCTTTGCCTCTTTACATGCTAGGCAATCCTAATAGCTTCATCCATTGTGTCAAATTGTTGGAGTTCCACAATGTCTTGGATATCTCTTCTTAACCTACTAACAAATCTTGAGACTGTTCAGGCTGGTGGTTCCTCCACTTCGCATTATATCATAAGTATATGGAAATCTTAAACATACTTATCAATAGTTCGGCCTACTTGTCTCAGCTCCTGAAGTCGAGTAAAAGTATTTTGAAGATATGTTTCCAGCACGAACTTGTTTTTGAGTACTCTCTTCATCTTGAGCTAAGTATTAATCCCTTGGTACCCTTTTCTCTTTCTCATGGCATGAAAGTTTTTCCACTACATGGTGGCATATCCGAAAAATTCAACAGCAGTAGTCCTTACTTTCTTCTAATCCTCATACCGGTAATAATCAAACACACGCTCCACCTTCTCTTCCCAATTTAGATACTCGTCAGTATTTCCAGATCCATTAAAACTTGGAATCCAAAGCTTCATACGGTTGGATGCTCTAGGGACTCGTATACGCTTTTCTTTAAAAAAATCTTCTTCCTCCTCATCAAGCTCTCTCATGTCTATTCTTCGCCTTACTAGTACACTAACTCCTCTACCTTGAAATGGTCAAGTTAGGTTTTGACCTCTAACAGGTTGAGTAGATTGTGGAGTGTTTTGCATGGCCTCTGTAGGTCTGCAAGACAGTGCATAAATAGGTCAGGTTAGATCTACTAAGAGGTTAGCTACCTCTTCAATTCCCCCGTCAATTCTTTTAGGAGTTCCCTTAGATTGACGCCCATGTGGACAACCCTACTATCATCACTAGCACCAACATTCATAATTGGGTCCATCATTTTTCCTCATAAATTCAGAATTTAAACAAAGACTTCAAAAAGTGAATAGCTAATAACACAATAGTTAAATGAACTCAATAACTTACTCTGTTTCACATAAGCAAAACAAAGCACAATAGAAGTTCAAGAAGAACTAATTTTAGTTCACAAAAAACCTTTGCTTTGATATCAAGATGGTGTGAACCGTGACTAAGAACAGAGAAGGCCGGTTGCTGGATAAGTCTAAGTTTGCAGAAAGCTCGAAAAAGGGCTAATGAGGAAAGGTACAAAAAGAGTGATAAAGGAGAATGGAGTAGTAAGTAATAACCCACGAACTATTCCAGAAGATATGATGCATCAAAGGAACTTCTGAGGACTTATTTTCCTTCTTTAGTAGACTTAAAAGGACATTGATACATTTGCACAGAGAGTTGGCTTTGCTTCACTTGCCACTTGATCATCGAACAAAACACTTGCATAACCTTAAACACCTCAATATTTGAAAATTTAAACTAACATTATTCTCTTAAAGTTACAACTTCATCTCACTGATTTCTTGCGCCGTTGATAGCCTCAATGGTTTTGCTTCTTCTTTGTTTACTTGTTTTCCTTCTTTGACAAACCTAAAAGGATATTGATTCAACTGCATGGAGAATTGCTTCACAAATAATTAGATAGGATATCTTGTTATTAAGATATGGGATTGAAGAATACGAAGTATGGAAGAGAAAAATGGAAAAGGAAAGTAAATGCATGTAGAGCAATTAAAGAAAAAAACTAATAAGTAGGTTACCAAAAAGGCAGTTAAAGATTTTATGTGAGAGAAATTTATGGAGAGATTTAGGGGTGAGGATTTGAGTAGGTAGGAAAATTGCTTAATTTGGTGAAATTTCCATAATGTCCACAAAAAATCTTAAACGAAAAATCAACTAATAGTTAGTAATTAATTTTAAGAAGTATAATATAAGGGCATTTTAAGGAGTTTTATGGATAAAAAAGTAGACGGTTACTTTAGCCTTAAAGAACTTTTATAATATAGATAAAAGATTTATGGATGAAAGCTATAGAAGTATCTCAACTTTTATCTTTTAGTAGTTTTGTATCCATACTTTATATTTTTGCAATTTAATGTCTATGCTTTTTAGAAATTGTAATACAGTATCCCTAAACACTATTAGTAGATACTAAATTGTAAGTTTACGATTCAATAGAAACACTGTTTTGCAACTTCCAAATCATGAAAGCATTAAACTGTATATATATAAATATAGACAACAAATTGCTAAAAAATGAAAGTAGAGACACTTCTATAGTGTTTATCTCAAAGATTTATAGGTAAGTATATTTGTAAAACTTTCTAATAATTAATAGGAAGGGAACTTATTTTACTTTTCTGAAAATGATTATGTCTCATCAGTGCATTTCCTAAGAGGCAAAGAGTAATATTCTTAAGACGGGACATTTATATTAATTGAAATCATTAAATCGATTTATAAAGAATTTGAAATAAAAACTTATGTAAGTTTTATTATAAAAAGAATAAATGACAGAAAAAAGAAGCAAATTGACACTTGTAAGTAGAATAAATATGACTAATATACGATGATGGTTTATGTTGGCTTTCTAAATATGACGGTTGAATCTGTTTATCCTGGAAAATATCTCCGAATCGGGGAGGGAGAGAGAGGGACGTACATATGCTATATTATATATACCTCTCTTGACTTGTGCCATTGCAATTTCACGTGGCAATGGCTAATAGCTACTAACACTTGTTTGAATTTGAGAAAATTAATAATAATAATAATAATAATAAAAGCATTTTGAATAGAAAAACGGTCCATTTTAAATTCTCGAATGAACTACCATACAATCTTGGAAGAGAAATCCGGACTCTCTCTCTTGTCCTTATGCATATAAAAATTATAAATCGCTTGGGACCTGCAACTTTCTTCATGCAGTCACGTGCAAGACATTCAATTTCTTAGGTCATGTTTATTAACGATGATTAGCATATATTTTCGTGCTAAATATCCCATTTTTATTGATCAAATACGAGAATCATAGAGTATTTAACTCCAATATTATACTCGAATAAGTAACGTTATTTAGTATATATTCCCACGTAAAGCACTGCACATTAAGTAATAGTATGAGAATGATGAAAATTTTAAAATATTATTAAGTGACTTTAGTAAAGTAACAACCAATAAAATAGAGAGTTGTTTAGAAATAAGAGTTACTTAAAATATTAATCTATTACCTTAAATATATCTAGTGCTCTATTGATAAACATGATCTAATAGTGATATCATCATTTTTTTTTTGATCTTTTTGTAAGAGATTTTTGACCTCAACATGATCTTTTCATGATTAATTTTATGAATTTTCTTCATTTTAATACTTTCTTATTTTATTGTAGCATAAAATAGTATAGAATGATTTTAAACTACTTTATTTTTTAATGATTTAAATTTTAAATGCTCAATTTGAAAATAGAGAAGATAAAAGCGCATTAGGAAAATATATGAGGTTATATCTTCAATATATATAGGGATATATGTGTACTATATATATAGATATAAATTTTCATTAATTTTATCTGAATAATTCATTATATATATATATATATATACACACACATAATTTTGCATGTTTAACTTCGTTTCCATGCATAGGAGCTTTCAACACTAATTCTACCACATATTTACAGAAAAAAATGGAAACAGCTCTCTCATACGAGCTCCTTTTTATTTTAAGCACGACCTAAACTGTATTTTCCTTTTTCTTTTCTTTTTTTTTTCTCCTCCTTCTGTACTCTGTCTCACGGAGCATCAGTTCCTAAACCCTAAAGCCCTCCACACCCGAAAATTGCTGTATCAATAATCAATCCAATACCTGCAAAATAAACAACTAATAATTTTTTTATTTTTGATGTTTTATATTTCGTTTTCATTCCGGTGCATATAGAAAAGATCACAAGAAATCACATATCGCATAAGAGATAAAACCTTATTATTATTTTTTTTTTTGACAAAGTTTCTTCACGTCTACTCATGTGGAATAAAATTTAATATACTTAATATACACATAGAAATAAAGATTTTAAAATAATCAAATTGAAACCTTTCTAACGATATTAACTTAAGTGAGTTTACAACTTAAATCACTAGTCTAACTGATGTGTTTCATCCACTCAAGGATAGTTAAACTAATTGAGTAATTGATTGGACTGAACTCGAACTTCTAACATTTAGCTCAACTAAATTGTGAAGCTAATCAAATTTGAATGAAGCATAAATATAGTGAAGCTTGAATCAAGTTTTGATGTCAACCATATTACATTTAGATGAAAAAAATACATTTTAGATCCACGTTAAACGAACTTAGTCAAATTTAGCTCAAGTTTGTTTAGTGTCATTTTGAGTTGAGGTTGACCTTGAAGTTCTAAGTTTAATCTAATTTGAGTAAAGTTCGAACTTTAAAATTTCAAGTAGATTCTGAATTTGAATTTAGTACTATCTTGTTTCCATTTGATATTGTATTTTTTTTTCTTTCAGTTAATAGGTAGTTCATTCAAACATGAAATAGAAATATTAAAATAGTACAACAATTAACATAACATAATCACAGCTGCCCAAATAAGCATATGATAGTTGCGTTAGTTACATGAACTTAAGTAACATAAAAAGTATTGGGTAAAACCATTTCCCCAAAAGCTTGGTATGCATAGTCTATGTACAACAACAAAATTAGATCAGGTGGAGAAACAAAAAGGATTATCTCCACCTAGCTATCTTCATGTTCGATCTTAGTTGCCAACTTGTTTGCAACTATATTAGTATCCTTGTGGGCAAAATAGATTTGATATTCTTTAAGCGATAATAGGTTTTCCCTAGAAGCAAAATTTTTTTGCAAGTAAAGGTTTAAACAATTTGATGGCTTCATGGTCAAATTAATTATAGTTAGTGACTACATGGAAATTTTGATTTTTTTTAACCTTATCTTTTAGCAGTAATAAGAACCCAATATAACCTCGATATTTTGACTTTCAAAATGGTTATGTGTCCAATCTTCTTTGCAAATCCTAAGATCCAATAGATTTGGTCATCGTAGATTGCGCCTCTAGTTATTGCTTCTTGATTTGTGTTTATTATTGACGTATCTTTGTTAAATTTGATCTAACCATGTTTTGGCGCTTCTTATCTGACACTTACGTGTGCTAGCTTCCATGTTATAATTTTGCATTTAGTAATAGCCTAAAATTCATTTACTCTATGTCTCCGTTCACTTAGAAAATATGATAGCCACATTTGATTACCGAATATTCTTTGGTTTCTAATATACTAGATGGATTAGTAAACACAAATAAAGTAGCCTAAGGGCTTGTAATGATTAGTGTTCCCTCTTTGTTAATTTGCAATTAATCTTTGTCTAATGAATGAAAGGGGGTGATAAGGTTCCTTGCTTTGCCTTATGGCCATATTATATTCTAAATTTGTTGTGATAAGCTATATGAGCAAAAAGCATGTTCAGAATCTTTTGTTAGTGAACCACAATAGTTGGATTCTAACATCCTTTTCTTTAAGTTGCTTATAGTTGGTAGCTCATTTTTGAGGACTCTACATAGGAATTGTCTAATCTTTAGGAGTATTGATAGTGCCCAAACTCATTGGATGTCCTTATAGATATTACCGGTTAAATCCACTAATTTGTTTAAAATCTCCTTGAGTTGAATTTTTTTCCTTACTTTAGATAATGTTCATTAGGTAAGAATGCTGGTAAGGAAATAGGCTCAATGTTTTTCCTTATCTATTCATGCAATAGGTACTTAGTGATATCCTCTTTCCATTCTAGCTCATAAATGTTGCACTTCCTTATGCTTATGCTCATTGATTTTCGAGTAAAAATCCATAAAATATTTTGCATCAAGGCCGACATGTTGACCATGAATCATATCATAATTTTATGCTTTTGTCATCACCAATAATATACTCCCCATGCTCATCTATTCATGCTTGATTGTTACATAATTCTTTCCATAGATGGGATGAGTTTTGTGTTTAGAGAAGCTCTTCACCCTTATGTATCTCTTGTACTTTGCCTTATAAGTTTGAGCCCATAAGGTGTTTCCTTCTTTAAATTCCCATGTCCTCGTTGATTTCCATTCACGGTCTCTCTTAAATAAGTTGTCAAGTCTTAATCCTCCTTTCTCCTTAGGAGTAGCGATGGCTTCCCAATTTGTTTGTCTAATGTATTTTCTATTCTCTATCCACTCGTCCATATATGAATTTTGTAGTTATGGAGTTGTATTTAATAACACTTTGTAAGAGACAAGCCACTTGTAAGTAATAGTTGGGAATTCATTATATAGCTAATTCGGCTAAAATGATTATACCTGACATGCTTAACAGTTTGCTCTTCTAGCCACTTAGTTTGCTTTTCAACTTTGTTAAGACATGATGAAAGTGATTTGGTTTTGGTTTAAGCCCTTTACCTAAAGGATATCCTAAGTAATTCCCAAATGATTCAGCTTCCCTTAATCCTAAGGTCTCCAATATGCACTCTTTAGTGTCTTGTATTGTATTTTTTGAGAATAGGATCTTTCATTTCTACACATTACACTTCTAACCTAATTAGGAGCCAAAGGTCTCTAAGGTTTGTTTGATTATAGATGCCACTTGAGGTATGGCTTATGACATTAGAACAATGTCATCTATAAAAAATAAATGTGTAAAGAGCAAATTTGACCCTCTTAACTTAATTCCTTTCCAACTCTTGTCATGTACCTTTTTTTCAATCAACCAGCTCAACATTTCCATTTCAATTATGAAGATATAGGGAGATAACAAATCTTTGCATTTTCCTTTTGCCTTGCTTCCATTAACGAGCACTTCAATTGAAGAGGAAGTGATACAATTGATTATGATTTTGATTAAATGAGTTGGTACATCTATAGATATAGCGGGTATGTATGTATATATATTAATTATATAATATGAATTAAATAAGTGTATATTTAATATATCATATATATGATATTATATAATATAATATTATGAATGGGTGAATTACACATAGGTATATATATACACATATAATACGTGCGGTTCGTACGTATACATAAGTATTGATGTGTGTATGTTTTCTGTTACCATAAGTGAAAGCACAATTGTTAGTGTATATATATATATATATATAAACACATATTTTTATTTTATAGATAAAATGGCTTGGGAATAGTATATGTATTATGTATGTGAATAATTATATATGTGTGTAAATTGGATACATGGTGTAAGGAATGTGTGCATATACTATTAGATGTTGAAAAGTAAGTAAGAGGATATATATAGATACGTAGAGCATGGTTGGGAAGCTTAGAGGATATGGGAAAGGGTTAAGTTAATGGGGAAAAGTGTTGAATGGAGTTGGGAAGTATTAAATAAAATGCTAAACTCAACATTTGTACTTTTACACAGGTACTAGGAGTTATGAGGAATCAGACCATATTGAAATAAGAGCTTTAGGTACGGGATACATAGTTGTTGGTTGTATGTGCTAAGTTAGAACTTTAAAACGGACTTAACTAAACTTAGAGTTTAATTGATTTTTGCTGCTTGTGCTTAGCTTCGACCACACATTAGTCGAATCCAGTGGTATTAGTAAGGCACTTGGCGATTTTTGCACAATGCTGTCCCAAGTGGAGTTACATAATAAAATGACCTCGGTAGATTGAAGATGGTTTTAGCACTCAAGTGTTAGGGAGTACCCAACACTAATACCTATGTAGTATTTAAATATTGTGTGTGTAGAGGTCATGAGTAACCCCAAATCTCAAGATGCTTGTGAAATTAAATAACAAGATCTAATCAATTGATTGTCGTATTCATGATTGTTACTCATGCGTTCTTGACTTATTATATGTATGTTCACGCGCATGTGTGTGGTATCCTATATTAGGTATTAGCTCACCCTACAGGGGTTACTGTTTTTCAATTACAGGTTTAGGTTAAGAGGTATATGATAAGGTTTATACTAAGGATTCTAGTTATGATTTTTTATATTATAAAGAGGATGGAGACTACTATTACTATAATGATGGAGCAGAGACTTTGTAGATTACTTATAGGAGTAAACTTGATGGACTTATGTTTATTTCTGTTATATGTGAATATTTTTGGGACTTATGTTGTTATAGAGTCACCTATGACTCCTATTGGTGATATCTAGTGAGTTGACTTCTGTGAGAGCTGTAAGACTTCAATTTTTTATGTTTAGTGCTTTTATGTTCAGGTTCTTCCTTTAAGTCAAATTTCAGTTATGATATTGTGTAGCATTTATGGAGATTGAATGGTTGATGTTTTGTTTTCATATAAATTGGAGGTTATTGTATTGTGAGTTGGAAAATTTTATGTAACTATTTTGCAAATCTTAGATAAGTTACAAGTTTCTAAACGCCATACGTATTAGTAGATGTTAAGGACGTGTGGCCAACTGTAGCGTTTTAAGTTCTGGGGTGTTACACCGACTAATTACCTAATAGGATTTTCCAGATCTATCCCAAAACTATATGGAGTTTCTACCTCATAACGTACCTTTGTAAGGTTATCTTGAACCAATTAACAGACCCAACTCAACCCATCATTAGATTAAACTTTTGATAACGCCTCTTGTGAATTTAGCTTACTTTTTATGTAGTAGTAAATGACTTATTTATTGAGTCAATGACTCAAGTTTGTTTCATGGATACAATATTGTCTTTCAAATAATTTAAAAGTGGAAATTCATTTGTAAAATTCATGAATAGTGTAAAAATCCCCTTCTATATAAAAGGCTCCTTAAGAGATCATAAGCATGCTACTTGTATATAAACGCCCATTTTATGTAAAATGTTACTATCCTCACAAATGATGTAATCACATAAATAAAATGGCTTACTTAAGAAATTATAACAAGAGATCTTATCAACTAAGCAATATGCAGCCACAATCCACATAGACATGTTTCAATATAAGAAAGTAAAGAAGTACAATCATCTATTTTCTTCCATTGTTAGCCAAAAACTAGGGCTTACTCTCTTTCATTATCTCCATTAGCTTCGTAGCATCCCTAACATTGATTGCAATGGCTTGTCGCATAAAATTGAATTACAAGAGTACAATAATAAACATTCATCAAAATTCAAAATTAGGTAAGGTTTAACTTATCTTGTTGCTCTATTATTCTTGTAAATCCCGCAAATTTAACTATTTGTGAATAGAATTGAATTCTAGCACTGTAGATAACTTCATAAGTTGATAAAACCGAATAAGATAAAAATTTTTATTAAATTATAAATTTAAATATATTATAAGTAATAAAAACCTTAAAATTTTGGTCGAAACCTTAATTGCATACAATAATCTAAAACCCTATATACATGTAAATACCCGAAATTAAACTCTAACTTGACAAAAAAAAAAAACCTAAAATTATAACTTTAAGTTTATAAAATGACTAAATTTACCATAATAGTAATAAAACCCTAGTTGAATATAATTAATAACTAATATGCATAATTGCGTAAAATTATTAACGAATGCATTAAAATAAATCTTAAATATTATAAATGTAACAAATAAAAATTTAATTAATAAATTTTATAAAATTTCAATATTATTTCATAATTATTAAATTTATAATTACTTTTTTATGTTTAGAAAATTCTAATTTTCCCTTTTTTTTTTACCCTTCTTTCTTCTTTTTTTCTTTCCTTTGCCTTTTCCTCTCCTATTTTTCCTCCTTACTACGTTAAGTTTCCAGATTTAAGCTTTTGGTGGACATTTGTATGATGCAATTTACCATGTGCTCATTATTATACAAAACAAACACATTAGATAAGGTTCTTGTCACATCCATTACTTACCTTATCTTATCTTGTTTTTTTTTTTCTTTTTCATTTTATTCTCCCTTCTTCCCTTGCAAAGTTCACATTTGTTGGAAGAAAAAGAAAAAAAAAAAACAAAGAAACAAACACCCACACACTTTTTAAGCACAAGAAACAAAACCCTACTTATACATATTTTCCCTAAAACTGTGAAACCCTTGCCCCTTTCCTTTAATTTTTTTTTTAATTTCAATTACCCAAGTAAAGCAAGAAGAAGAACAAAAAGAAGAAGCTCTCCAATCCATTGTGCACCAAATTATTAAGAGAAATAGATAAGTAATATGTATATAATATTCATTTTGTAATAATTATTTAGATGTATTCTATCATGTACATGTATTTTGTATCCATTATTTTTGCAAAGAGAAATCTACATACAACTATTGAAGTCTATAAAAAGTTGGTATTATATCATGTCCATGAATTTGCATATGTATAACTATTTAGATATAACTATGTGTACATATATATTATACTTGATTATACAATATTTAGTATAAAGGATTTGGGTATATGTACATATATATATAGGATGGTCTGTATACTATGTATTTTCATTATATATATGTATAAATATGTGATCAAAGGTGTATATATATATACACATATGTACAAAGTACAAAAATATTAGTATAATATATGTATGGATATCATCTATGTATGTATATGCGTATAGAACACATAGTATATTTAGGGTATATTATTTAATTACATAAGTATATGTATACTTATTTTAAGAGTATAGTATATATATACAAGTGTACAGGTATACTTAATTAGTATATGTATAATATATCATAATACTAAATTAATAAATAAAGTAATATACATAATTATGCAAGCCGTGAGTGTGAAAGAAAGAGAAAAATGGCTTAATTTGAAATTTTTAATGCAATATAATAATAAACATAATTATATAAATATTTACATAAATTACCAAAATAGAAAATTTTGAAAAACATATCAATTCATGGAAATGACACGTAGTACCTTCCTATGTTACCACGTCTTCATTTAATAAAATCTAACTAAATTCATAATAATAATACTCATAATAAAATAATTAATTAACTCAAAAATTACTAAAATAGTAAAAATGAATTAAATAAGTATTAATCCTTGAAAATGGAAAAATACGTAAATTATGATAAAATAAACTCAAAAATAAGAAAATTATAAAATATAAGAATTAGATATTTATTAAATCATAAATATATAAAGAAAGGCTTAAAATAATAAATTATAATTATTTAAATTAAAATAATAAAATTCATAATATTTTTACACTATAAAGGAAACGTGGGTCACAACTTCCAAAATGGATCCCATTACATAAAAGTATATCCAAAAACAATAAAAATAGATTATATGTTCATAAAAATCAAAGCTAAATTGAAAATGTTATGCGTGATTAACGAAAAAGCTTGAACCGAGAATTTCATAAGAATAAACAACTAATTTAAGTAGTTAGTATCAAATATATGAATAGCTTAGTTATTCCATTTAGATACTCATTACCTTTAGATTTCCTAAATGTCAGGTGATCCCGATACAAATAAGGATTCCTCATCATTTGCCAAATCTAATGGGCATAGAGGTGATTAATTTGGTGGATATGAATCACTCATCTACAATGACTAAGCCAAATCCAATGAAGGAAGCCTTAACTAAGAAAGATACAAATCAGAAGAAACCCTTACATTCAAGTCTACCTTGAAATCTCTCACAAAACCAAAACTAACTCACATTAAAAGAAGGGAAAGAAATGCTTCTAATGGATCAAAAAGTCTTGTTCCTATTCAACATGAAAATCCTTCATCATGATTCCAATCTATCGTGGACAACACCTTGGTTCAGACTCTTCAACATTCCTTTAAAACATAATTAGACTAGAGTGATAGTTTGTTTAAGCAAACTAGTGATAGCGAACAATGGTCTCCTATTCGTAAGCCAAGTTCCCATAGCATACATGAAACCAACTGAACCCAATGGTGTAGTGACTATCAACAGGGGGGAGGGGGGGGGGGGGGGGGGTGGTCTGGGTAAAGGCAATCAAGGAGTACAACCTCATAATTGCGGCAACAAAAAGAATATTACCCTACAAGTTGGACCAAATCATGAAGAAGGGGAAGGCTACTTGCCTAACAGCAGCAACAATGGTAGTAAAGCAGCCAAAAATCATAATTCCAGCGAACCCATTGCTAATAGCATATATGATGAGAAGGAACAAAACATTTCCTCTGCTCTGTCTAAATAGAGAGGAAAGCATGACCTAATTCATTGTGCCAACTTCATTAGGGTAGAGAAATTTAGAAGTCAAATGACTAGCTAATGGTGTCAACATACTCTAATATTGATGCATTGTTATGGAGATGGAAACAAAGATGACATGGTTCCTATTATCCAAGTCCACAACAATCTAAGCATTGAATGTTAGAGGCATTAATGCATCGAGAAGAACAGATGCGATCCATGGTGTAGTTATGGAACACTAGTTGGACTTATTACTGCTACTAGAAACAAAGCTCAACACCCCAGCAACCTATAACTCGTATTACCAACTGCCTCATAATGGCTTCATTTGTGTAGAGGAAGAAGGTCGAATTAGGGGGTTGGCGTGTTGATGCATGTAATTTTATGCTTATCCACTATGATATTTTCTTGAATATTTAAGTTATTTCAATTTAATTTCAATGAATTTGTTTTTAAAATGAGTAATTTCTTGATTTCAAAACTCGAATGAAGCAATAAGATGAGAATATGAGAATTCAAGTGATTTTTGAATGAAGATGCCCTTATTTTGAAAAATAAATTGAGGATAGCAAGTGTCAAAGAGAATTCATCTAAGGATTATGCTAAGGAAAAGACTACAGTCTACCTTCACAGCCATCTTCCTTGGATGTGAAGCTCATGTCCTTAAAATTCAATCGAAGTTTGAAGAATTCGTGGTCAAGTATAAGATCACAGTCCACCACCACACCTGTGTTGTGCAACTGTGGCCCTCTTATAATCAATTTTGAGATAATTTCTCAAAGAATTATTGTAAGAAGAAGTCTACATTCAAACTCCATAACCATGTACTTATGTATAAACTTACCATGACTTTAAAACACTTGCCATTTGAAGACCATTTTGTCTAAACAATAAAAATAGATGATAGATACATGCACATAAAGGGAGAGAGACACAATAAGCCAAAGAGAAGTCCTTTTCTAAGGTTTTAGCCAATTTCATCATGAAAGCTTGTAATTTTATCATGCCTATAGCATAAAAGCAGAAATATTAAAGCTTATAACCATTGAGGTAATAAGTAACATATGGTAATTGTTATTATTTTAATGAAATTCCCTTATTCTTGTTAGTTCAATTATGTATTTTGTTTGGATTAAGTTATTATTTCTAGAGTCTTAACTTAACTATTCAATTTTATATATTAAATTCATTAAGCCAATACATAAATAGATCTACCATAATTGAAAGGATTTGCTATAAGTTTAGAAATAAGTTATAAACTTCTTCTAGAATTAAAATTATTTCTTACTTGTTGTTATGGAATTCCTGTTATTTATATTGTTCTAAGGATTTCTATTCCAAAAGCGATTCAGGTATGGCATAATTAAGATTAGAATTTAATAGAGAAGCAATTCCTATTAAATTAACCATTGAATTCCTTCAATTAATAAAAATAAGAAATTCATAAAAAAACCTTAGGTTACTACACGTTAATCTCTTTATGAACAAAGTTTAGATATCATCTTTCATGGTTAATTTGGTATTGCTCAATCGTTGCATTCATAGTCTTAGTTCTTGATACTTACTATTTCACAAATTTCATTCAACTTATTATCACCATTACAACCTATTTTAATTAGAGTAATTTAGTGCAAGTAAATGTTTAGTCCTTGTAAGATCAACAACCTTGGACTCTAGAAATCCTTTATACTATACTTGACACGTGTACTTGCCTAATTAATGCAGTATACGTCCCATCATACATGCTAATCCTTTGGAGTGCAAAAGGGCTGGATGTTACCATATTTTGACAAACTAACCAAAACATTCATACCATGATACGAGTAAATAACACTAACTTCACTTGGTTTTTTACTAAAGTTTATAGATGTGTTGAATTTCGCATTAGGATTCATATATGAGAATCCTTTAAACAATATGCAAATAACATCCAAGACAAACCATATTGTGCAACAAGGGATTTCAATGACAATTTAAATGAGAATAAAATATGGGAAGGGAGAAGCTTAGATTAACACCGTATACAACTGCTTCTAAATGATATATCAAAGTGCAAACTAATAGACCTAGGTTTTGTAGGATCTAGATTTGCTTAGTCTGGACCAATCGTAGAGAACTCATAAGGTTAATACAAACTAAAATAGATAGAGGGTTTGGACACTATCAATGGCTAAACCATTTTCTAAACACAATTATCTATCATCTACACAAATGGCCATCAAACTATAGACCACTATAAATCAAGTGAGCAATAGACCATTCAAATCTCAACTCATGTGGTTGATACATCTATCTTTCTCCTAATTTCTACAACACACATGGGAAGACATTGGGCTTGATTACCTTTTAGCAATCAAAGAATTTGAGAAAAGAGCAAAATTGTGGAACAACATAGTATTTAGATACTTAGGAAAGGAAAAATGAAGGATACTAATAGGCTAAAAGGAATAAAGGTACCCTTTGTTCTTCTTTGTCAATATTGGGAAAACCATGAGAGAGCAGCTAGTTATCATATTACATAGGGGGAAATCCTATGGAGACTAAAAGCTAAAATAAATTGGATAAGAGAAGGATATCAAAACACAATTTTTTTTTCATGCATTGGTTTTGAAAAGGAGGAACAAGAATAGGATACTAACCTTAAAGAATGCCAACAAACACTAAATCTACAATTTCAAAGAACTAAGCACACTTGTTACCATTAGGTTTTAAGGTTGTGAATTACATGTTTATGCAACAAATTATTTTAAATTTGATTAATCCTGAACACACTATAATCCATATGCATATCAATTAAATCAACAAGGGATTACAAATTTACCTTATCTTAGTCCTTATGAATTTCACTGATTTACAGATCAACAGGTACCGCAAGATGCAAACACCCTCTACCGATATCCACATATAAATAAATTTCTAAAATAAGCGGTAGCGTGTTAGCACCTTTTAATTAAATCTATATTTGCATGGGAGCAATCTCACAATATGTTGTGTTTATCTCTCTATTTTTTAGTATGTAAAACTTCTCTGCAGGTCTAATGTTGATAACAATCATTAGCATAACCCTAATAGAAAGTCATCTCTATCTATATATAGAGGAGCGATAATATCTTCTTAATTAAAGATAATATTTAATATATTATATTTTTATTTATTATTTTTTTCCAAAATAATAAATGCCATTATTTATCATTCTTACACTATTTAAGAATAATAAATATTTCTATAATTCCCGTAACTCATTTAATTCGTTCCTTGTGTATAACCCTGTAGGTAAACCTAATGTTGGCAATAAGCTTAAGACTCCTTTTGGACTTACAAGACATAAGTGACCTTTAGCAAGATATTATGCCTACCCAAATTAAGTGAAGGTTAATTATCTAACTTTACCTATTAAACAGTCAGTTATGAAGTCCCTTTGTTACACGATATCTAAAGATTAAATATAAGGTGTAAATCAAGACACTCTTATATTGTTTAATCACTTGTTTCTTGAATGAAAAGTTTGATTGACTTAAAAAAATGATATTGATAACTCCTTATCAATTCACTTGAGCACGATTAACCATGCATTTTCTCAGTCTTACTCTTCAAGGGACCTAAAAGATATTTCTCTCAAATTAATGAGATAAACAAATTCCTCCACATTGTTTGTCTCATATATAATCACAATCTTATAATCATCCAGTTAAAATGATAAAGAATTAACTCAAAACATGGAAGTCACTATGTAGGAATCTATGGTGTCATTAAATCAAAGGACTAAAATTGACACTACAACAAATAGCACTAATCAAATTGATCCATATAATACTCCCATTGCAGGTTGATCCAATACAATGTACTACTCCATGTCTCTATATACTGAGTTGATTTCTCATATCCATAATCAGTAAAACATGATCATCATCCAGCCAACATACTAGTCTTAATTCATTATTGTTCCATGTAATAAGTGACTAGGGATGATTTAGAAACCTTAGAAATTGATCAAAACCCTACATCGCATACTAAAATCCTAAAACTGGTTTATGCACCATTAATCAAAATTGAATCTAAATTTGATCGAAACCAAAAAATTATAAATATAAATCTATAAAATAATTAAATATTACTCAATAGTGATAAAATTATAGTCGATTGCAATTTTCAACTAAATTGCCTATTCGCATAAAATTTTAATGAAATCGCTACAATAACTTGTAAAAATTATAATTGTAACGAGTACCAATTAAATTGATAAAATTTCACAAAAATTTGAAAACTAATTTATGAAGAGAATCATTATAATTTATATGATTCGAAAAATTACATATATTTGTTAATAATTTTCATTTTCTTTCTCTTCTATTTCCAATTTGTCTCTTTTCTTTCTTCCCTTTCTCATTTCAATCTCACCTCCTACACAAAACGTAACTAAATAAGCAAAATGAAAACTAAATAAGCAGCCCACATGATAAATTATAGTTGCTAAGTGTTGTAATTAGGAAAGGCAACTTAAATACAAAGGGATTAGATTGTCCTTCTCCATAATTACTAAATCACATATATATATATGTAATTATCGTAGCCGAAAGTGCACGTGGAATTGAAGCAATTAAAATTCTAGAAAGTTTCAAACTAAAACCTGGAAACAAAATGTGAATAGAAGAAAGAAAGAAAGAAAAGAAGAAGAAAGGAAGAAGAAAGAAACTAAAAAAAAAAATAGCTGAGTAATTATTTAGTAGTATAAATGTATAATATGTATTATATACATGTATAAATATAGTATTTATATAGTATTTTCTTATAAATATAATATCGTTAATACATGTATATGTACACTAATACATAAACTGAGTAGTGTATGTATGTATAAGACTAGGTATGTATACATAGGTATATTATACATAAGAATATGTGTTATGTGTTTTTTTTTTTTAGGAATACATATAATGATTATTATGTATTTTATTAAATAACTATAGTACATATGTATATTTTGTACCGAAAATATATATATATATATATAAGTGTATCCATGTATAATTACTTTAGTATATAATTATATAATCGTATAGTACATATACATATATATTAGTATACCTCCATGAGTGGTAATTATATGTATATACCAAATATATATATGTATTTATATGTATGTACATATGTAAGACATATATATAAATATAAATACATGAATACATGAATATGTATATAAGAATATGTTTATTTTCAATAAATACATATACATATATAATACGTATAATATATATATAAGTAGTATGCCAAATATGTATTAGCATATATAATATATTTACTAAATTCATAAATATGTAAGGTGTATATGTATATATATATGATACCGTAATTAAAGATTTTTCAATAAAATAAATTATAAAATATATATTATAAGTATATGAATATACATATGTGTATAATCGTGAAGTACATAAGATATGTATATTTGTGAAATACATAAGAGAAATAATATAGAAGAAAATGGGAAATAGTAAAAATAATAAAGGTAATAATAATGATAATAATCATAATAAAGTTAAAAATCTCAAAAATAGGAAAATATACTCAAAGTAATAAAAATATCAAATATATGATTTACATAATTATTAAATCATAAATATGTTAAGAAAAAGCGAAAATCAATATTTTATAACTTTTAAACTTAAATAATAATTTTTATGATATTTTTATATCACAATTTACGCTACGAGTCACAACGTCCAAAACGGACCTCGTTACTAGAAAATACGCTCGAAAGCGAACAAAATGGACTATCAGTTCATAACGATCCGAGCTAAAACGAAAATGTTATACGTGATTCGATAAAAAGCTCGAATCGATGATTTCACGTAAGTCAATAACCGATTTAAGTAAATAGTACGATTTAGCATACTAGTTTAGTTATTCCCAAACTTATTGCTTTCCATATTTCTCTAATGTTAGGTGATTTTGAGATCGAGACCGACTTACCCTTGGATTAATACAATCCCTGACATCATTTATGACCAAGTGAGTACTCCCGATGACTTTATACTTGTTTTGTGCTTGTAGTTAGTGCACAGAAATTAGATATGAATAACTTGATGCATGAGGCTTTAGGTTATGCATATGATTGATATTGATTGATTATTGTGCAAAATACTGTTAAATGTGATTATATACTTGATTGTTGCATTATTTGGATAATTTGTTGATAATGTTTGACCACCTCATAAATTGACTTAATCATATTCAACCAAACAAAAATTAAACGGATCATGCATAGATCACGAGCATTGCATATAATGGTTCAGCTGTCACTTCATGTGGTTGGTAATGAAGGGCCTTGCAGGGATGGATTTCCATATGATTTGGTTAGTACAATGTAGGAACATTGGTACAACAAGACCCTACCCTTGGCTCGTGGGTTTTACTGGCGCCGAAGATGCTAATCGTGGGTGGCTGGGGGTCGCGTCTAGAGACCATCGCTATAGGGTGTGAACGTAGACTACATGAGCCCGTTTATCGCTAGACTTGGTTATTTGTATACTATTGACTGATGGAAGTAGAAACTTATTCTATGAAACAGGGAATTCCTATATAATGATATGAGGGTAAAAACCCAGGTGTTAGAGCTCGGTTATGATTGGTGCCGATGTATCTCCAACCCTTACTTCGGAGGGCGTTAAATTCCGATGTTATATGTAGTACCGGTCAACTGCATATATGTTGTTTAGCATACTGCTTATTCATGCATTCATATGTTTGGTAATAAATTGTTTGATAACTTGTTTGCTGGTACAGCACAAGGGTCAACTCACTAAGTTTTTGTAGCTTACTGCCCAATAGTTTTCTCTTCCAGGTTGCTGGATGATCGGACATGGGTTAACAACTGAAAGTTGAGTGCCAACGTCGAGATGCATAAAAGTTAGACTCTGAGGACAGATTATATGGTTCATTTGAATTATTATATACTACATTTAAATTTTGTGACTTTAGTAAGTTTGAGTTTTAAAACTTTACTACCTAATTTTATTGTTTGGTAGGGGATACCAATTCTCTGCAGTTCTGAGGAACTGTGGGATATTGGATACCCATAGTTATTTATATTTGTATTTTACAGTAAATTATTTACTTAAAAATCAATAACCTTAGTGATTAATCATTTAGAGTCTTGTAATCTCTGACTTGCAAAGCGATTTTCACATCATGGGTGCACACATGTTATGGAAATTTTAGGTAATCTTACTAGGCCCCCTTTAGGGTCATGACAATATCACTAGCAGTTACTAACCATTACCAACCACTTTAGGTAGCTGTTTCAAACCGATAAACAACAAGTTTACTGGCCCTCTAATGCTTTTAATTTCTTATAGTTACACTTAGAAACAAAATTATCCTCTTAATTTAAGAACAATGTGAATAGAGAAGAGGTCCTTCTAGCACTAAACTCAATGGCCCCATGAGAAGCCCTAGACAAAGAAGATCTTCACATCCAATTCATCAAAAGATTTTGGTTAACTGTTAGCAAAGCCATCTTAAAAATATTCTAAGAGCCTTCGAAGGTAAACCTATTCCTAAAGTCCTCAATCAAACACTTATAGTCTTAATATCAAAGAAATTAGAAACCATTGAATTATCTCAATATAGGTCAATAAGCTTATGCAACACTATTTATATGCTAATCACGAGAATTAAAGTAAGAAGGTTTAGACTCATATAGGAAAATGCTGTTCGGTGAGCTTCTTACGAAATAGGAAAGTAGCCTACAACATCATTTTGTCAAATGAATTGTTATACAACTGCTACAAAAAAGAAAAAAAGAAAAAAAAAAGGGACACTTTGATGGATGTAAACTTGAATGGGACTTTATCTATTAGTCATTAAAATCCATGGATGTGCCAAGTCATTTAAGCAAAATCATAATCAATTGCATCACTTCCTCTTCAAGGCAAAAAGAATACGCTAAGAAGATCTGTTATCTTCATAATTGCAATGGAAATGTTGAGCAGGTTGATTGAAAAAAAGGTACATGGTAAGAGTTGTAGATGACAGTGTTCTAGTTGCACAAGCCATACCTCAAGTGGCATCTATGATCAAACAAACCTTATAGACCTTTGGATGCTAGTTAGTTTAAAGTGTAATGCGTAGAAATGAAAGATCCTCTTCTAAAAAAATACAATACAAGACACTAAAGAGTACATATTAGAGACCCTAGGATTAAGGGAAGTTGAATCATTTGGGAATTACTTAGGATATCCTTTAGGTAAAGGGATTAAACCAAAACGAAATCACTTTCATCATGTCTTAACAAAGTTGAAAAACAAACTAAGTGGCTAGAGGAGCAAACTGTTAAGCATGTCAAGTAAAATCATTTTAGCAGAATCAACTATCTAATGAATTCCCAACTATTACTTACAGGTAGCTTGTCTCCCACAAAGTGTTATTCAATACACCAACTCCATAACTAAAAAATTCATTTATGAACGGGTGGATGGAGAAAATAAAATACATTGGACAAACAAATTGGGAAGCCATCGCTACTCCTAAGGATAAAGGAGGATTAGGACTTGACAACATATTTAAGAGAGACCAAGCATGGAAATCAACGAAGACATGGGAGTTTAAAGAAGGAAACACCTTATGGGCTCAAACTTATAAGGCAAAGTACAAGAGATACATAAGGGGTGAAGAGATTCTCTAAACACAAAACTCATCCCATCTATGGAAATAATTATGTAACAATCAAGCATGAATAGATAAGCATGGGGAGTATATTATTGGTGGTGATAGAAGCATAAAATTATGATATGACTCATGGTCAACTTGTGGGCTTTTATGCAAAATATTTTATGGCTTTTTTCTCACAAATCAATGAGCATAACCATAAGGAAGTGCAACATTTATGAGCTAGAATGGAAAGAGGATATCACTAAGTACCTATTGCATGAATGGATAAGGAAAAACATTGGGCCTATTTCCTTACTAGCATTCTTACCTAATGAACATTATCTATCAACAAAGTAAGGAAAAAAATTCAATTCAAGGAGATTTTAAACAAATTAGTGGATTTAACCGGTAATATCTATAAGGACATCCAATCAATTTATGCACTACTAATACTCCCAAAGATCAAACTATTTCTATGTAGAGTCCTCAAAAATGAGCTACCAACTACAAGCAACTTAAAGAAAAGGATGTTAGAATGTAATTATTGTGGGTCATTAACAGAAGATTCTAAACATGCCTTTTGCTCTTGTAGCTTATCACAACAAATTTGGAATATAATATGGCCATAAGGCAAAACAAGGAACCTTATTACCCCCGTTCATTCATTAGATAGAGAGTAATTGCAAAATAATAAAGAGGGAACACTAATCATTACAAGCCCTTGGGTTACTTCATTTATGTTTATTAATCCATTTGGTTTATTAGAATCTAAAGAATATTCGATAATCAAATGTGGCCATCACATTTTCTAAGTGAATGGAGACATAGAGTGAATGAATTTTAGGCTATTACCAAATGCAAAACTATAGCATGGAAGCTAGCACACATAAGTGTCAAATAGGAAGCGCTAAAACATGGTTGGATCAAATTTAACAAAGATGCATCAATAATAAACACAAATCAAAAAGCAATAACTGGAGACACAATCCACAATGACCAAATCTATTAGATCTTGGGATTTGCAAAGAAGATCAGATACATAACCATTTTGAAAGTCAAACTATGGGGGTTATATTGGGTCCTTATCACTACCAAAAGATAAAGTTAAAATAAAAAAATCAAAATTTCCATGTGCTCACAAACTAAAATTAATTTGATCACAAAGCCATCAAATTGTTTAAACTCTTACTCACAAAAAAATTTTGCTTGTAAGGAAAACCTATTGTTGCATGACGAATGTCAAATCTCTTTTGCCCACAAGGATGCTAATATGGTTGCGAACAAGTTAACAACTAAGATGGGACATGAAGATAGCTAGGAGGAGATAATCCTTTTTGTTTCTTCACCTGATCTAATTTTGTTATTGTACATAGATTATCCATGCTAAACTTACAGGGAAATGGTTTTACTCGATACTTTTTATGTTACTTAAGTTTATGTAAGTAACGCAGCTATCATATGCTTATTTAGGTAGCTATGATTATGTTATGTTAAGTGTTGCACTATTTTAGTGTTTCTGTTTCATGTTTGAATGAACTACCTATTAACTGAAAGAAAAAAAAATACAATATCAAATGGAAACAAGATAGTACTAAACTCAAATTCAAAATTTACTTGAAAATTTAAAGTTCGAATTTAACTCAAATTAGACTAAACTTAGGACTTCAAGATCAACCTTAACTCAAAATAACACTCAACAAACCTGAGCTAAATTTGACTAAGTTCGTTTTTTTCTTTAATTGCTCTATATGCAATTACTTTCCTTTTCCATTTTTCTCTTCCATACTTTGTATTCTTTGATCCCACATCTTAAAAACAAAATATCCTATCTAATTATTTGTGACCCAATTCTCCATGCAGTTGAGTCAATATCCTTTTAGGTTTGTCAAAGAAGGAAAACAAGTAAACAAAGAAGTTAAGCAAAACCATTAAGGCTATCAACGGCGCAAGAAATCGGTGAGATGAAGTTGTTAGAGAATAATGTTCGTTTAAATTTTCAAATATTGAGGTGTTTAAGGTTATGCAGGTGTTTTGTTTGATGATCGAGTGGCAAGTGAAGCCGAGCTAACTCTCTATGCAAATGAATCAATGTCCTTTTAAGTTTACTAAAGAAGGAAAATAAGAAAATGTAGAAGAAGCAAAATCATTGAAGCTATTGATGGTGAAAAACCAAAGAATATCAAGAAATTGGTGAGACAAGATTGTAACTTTAGGGGAGTGATGTTCATTTAAAATTTCAATTTTCAAATATTGAGGTGTTTACAGTTATGCAGGTGTTGTTTCATTTATCCCATCAACGATTAATTGCAATGTCATCATGGAATAAGTGCCAGAATAATGTACTTGAAAAGTTAGAAGGAAATAGTATAATTAGGTTTGAAGTCATGGAACCTATTTGATTGTTGAATATGGACTTTGTTATAAAGGCTCAGTTTTATGATATGTAAACCCTATAAATTTAGTCTTTTGAATCTAGAATCAAACTCAACTTTCATAGGTATTTCTTTGAGTTAACAATATCAAATTAAAACCAATTTAAATTTGATTTCAAAACCTAAAATGAGTATGAAAATCCCTAATATATGATTTAAAAACCTAATCGCGTAAGAAAACCCTAAATCGTACATATCTGTATTTATAAAAATTTGAACCCAAACATGATAAAACTTTAAATCCTAAATCATAAGTTTATAAAATTCTAGGAATCTACCCAAATATTAACAAAACCGTAGCTCAACAAAATTATCACTAAATATGCCTAACTGCAAAAAAAAATCACTAATGAATGGTTAAAAATAATTTTAAATAATAAATAATTAGCTTCGACCATTTAAATTAACTAATTACACATAAACCCTACATAACACTACATGTGGAGCCCATCATGCATATATGTATGTATATATATGTATTTATATTATATAATTTATTTCCTTCTTAATCTAAATATATATATGTTCTTTAAGTATTACGATATAGTATATTCTACATTACCCAGATGTATTTTGTTAATTAAATACGTTAGTTAAGTATTTTGTTAATAAAATACGTCTAGACCCCTCATATAACTATAATACAACCAATTACATTACTTTAATCAATGCCCTAACAAACTTTAATATATTTTCTACCCTATAACAAAACGAAGAAGAAGCAGAAGAAAAAGAGGATAGCATGTTAACTGCCCAAGAAACCCCCATCCTGTTCCTTGATACTCAACCCTCTCCTTTAGCCTATGAACCCTATGACAAGATAATAGAAAGACACCAACCCTCATAATATATTTTCGACAACCTATTTTCCATTTCCTAAAGTCCCTTTTTTTTTATTTTTGAAAACCAAACCGTCCTTTTCTTACACTCCATGCCCCTCTTTGTCTCCTTTCCATTCTTCTACTTCCTTTTATTTTCTTCATCCCACAAAAACACTATAATATATCTAAAAAGCTTTCCAACTCCACCAACAATCCCTACCACACTAGCTCCCTCCCTTTATACACTCTTTTCTTTCTTTTGCTTGTCTCCACCACCACAACCAAGAACACTCCTCTACCATGCACTCTTGATCAACGCATAGCTAGAACAAGTTCTGAGAGTTCATCAACCAAGCCAAGATCTTCTCAAGCTAAGAGCAACAATAATACTTTGCTTTTTTATTATTTTCCTTTCTTGAAAATTTTTTGTGTACTTGGCAGTTATTCTCATGTAATATTTTCATGTAAAAGTAGATACTAGGACATTTCTTCATGTAAACTTGATTTCCATGTAATATAGTACGTATCACGTATATGAGTGTTCTTTTGTAATTTTTACTTTGCTTTTTCTTTTTTCTTCTTTTCTTTTGCAGAGCTATATGTATAAATAAATAAATACATACAAAAATATGTGTATCTAGGTACATATGTATATATATTTCAAAGATGGCATATATAACATATACGCATTACAAAAATGGTACATAAATATATGTACAATACAAAAATGCCAAATTAAACATACATATACATATACACATATAAATCGTACATTTTGTATAATATATTTTTTATTTTATTGGGTTGAAAACAAAACACACAATAATATATACATTTGTGTATATATATGTATTTATGTCAAGAATAGTATATTTATACAGATATATATACATATGTAACAAAAATTTCAAAATAAGCACAAATCTACATATATGGACCTGCACACATTTCATATATATGCATATATATATATATATTATTTTTAGAAGTTTCAAGTATAAATATATGTAATAATATCAATGTTTATGTATATATTTACATAAATTCTGAATATATCTATGTACTTGCAAGTATTTTGTTTCCTTTCTATTAATATAATAATAAATATAGAAATATATGCATATATAGTTGAGACATACTGTTTAGGATCTATTTAATTATTTTATGTCTTACCATATTAAACTAACATAATAAATTGGTTAAATATATATATATAATAAAATCAACAAAACTCGAGGAAAAAAAAAAACCCAAGAAAGTTTCAAAGTATGCTACGATCAATGATAACTCTTATTTTAAATTCACTTTACATGGTAATTTTATAGCATTTCCATTATAGTTTTTGTTGCCTTTGAAAGAAATTGACATTTAATTGAGTAAAATTTTGATTTCAAGGTTTGAACACATTCTCGAACTAAAAACAAAGAAAACAAATTAAGTTCCACTCAATTTGAAACTCAAATGAAGAAGTTAAGAAGTTATGAAGTTATGAAGTTTTGACGTTTTGAAGCGAAACACAATCAGCAGACACAACCATATCCAACTAGGAAGTTCATTATTAAAGGAAAGGAAAACAAGGTTGATGGTCAGAAAGTTGCACAATCTAGGGACACGACTGAGTCCCCAAGTTATGTCCATACAGTAGAAGAAAGTGGCAATTTTTTGTCAGTTAGTTACACAACCTAAGATACAGCTATATATTTAGGTCGTTTCCTATCCAAGAACAATTCTAACTCCTAAGGACAGTGAGTTACACAATCATTAGGACACAACCGTATCCAACATCGTATCTAGTGACGGAAAAGAAAATTTCTAGATACATTATATAAGATCTTATGAAGGTTTTGGGAATGACTTTCCACTTTGAAAAAAAGAAGAAACTTGAAGAGAAGAGAAGGGAAAAGGCAGAAGCATCATCCAACTTCAAGATTGGAGAGATTTCACATCAACAAAAAGAGGTTCTTCATGTTTTATTTCTTCATTTTGCTGTAACTTTCTTAAAATTTCATTATGATAGCTTAAGATTCTTGTATTTAGGATTGTGGAACTTAGGGTTTCATGTGACTATTGGATTTATTGATAATTTTCAATAAATTTTCTATCTTTCTTGATTCAATTATATGTTATTATTATTACTTAATATTTTTATGGTATCAATTCATGATATTATGTACGATGATTGAGAAATCGCATGAGTAATGAGATTTTAAGATACTTGAAGAAAGTTACATGTATACTTGAGATAAGATGCATGATTTGTTTGGAAAGTTTGTATTTTAATATGGGAATTCATTGTACATCAATACAATCCTAAATTATATTACTAAATGAAGAAATTCTAGTAAATAATTTAAGGTTAGAGTTCATAAGCTGGAAAAAGTTATTAACTTTAATTGCAAATTCCTCTAGTAAAAAATAATACAGATGGAATTTGATAGATTTTAAGTGGTCTCATGTTAAACACAATGGGAAACAATTCTTAAATACATTATTTGCCTTGTTGAAGTCATTTTAAATTTTATTGTTTCCTAAATTGCTTAGTCAAGTCTCATAATTAGATTAGTTTATTAATTTTAGCATTTTTAATACATTTATCCCATCACAATTTTTCAATTAGATAATAAAGCTAAAGTTAGTATTAGTACTCGAAGTTTTTGAATAATCAACTCAGACTCATATCCGCTATATTAGAATTTGATAGGTGCACTTGACTCATAATAGTCAGCAACACAATTTTTCTGACCCAAACAATAATTTGATGAAAAATAATAACTATAAAGTAATTTAGAATATTTATTATAATAATAGTAAGTATAGTTAGTAAATTAGGGCCCAAGCTTGTTAATTTGGAAAACTAATATAAAATGGACATAGGAACCCATGCTAAAACGCACAACCAGTCCTAGTTGAGCTGAAAAAGTGTGTACAAAAATTTATTTAGTTAAATTAGGAAAGAAAAAGTATAAATAAGCTAAGCCCATAAGTTGTAGAAGCAAAGAAAATAGAAGAAAGGACCCCTTTTAAGGAAAATAAATAAGATTTAGACCATAAGAAAGAAAAAAGAAAAAGAAAACAAAAATTCAAGTTTAGTAAAACCATTTAGACCAAAATAAAAAGAATTCAAATGGCCCATTAACTAATAAGAAAAACCTTATTTAAGTTTAGGTTTAAAACCAACATAAAAAGCCTAATAAGGAATCTTAAAACTTTTAGTTAGGCAAAAAAATAAATAAATAAATAAAATAGGTAAAAGTTAGACCCATATAATTTTAGAATTGCAGATAAAATTTTGGTATAGCCCAATTAATAAAATTATTGAGAAAAGTTCATAAAAAGCTATCAAAAAGTGTTTTGGCCCAAAATGGTAAAATTAGTAACTATCGACACCTATACTAAAAAATGTGGGCCCTAACTTCAAAAATAGACTTTACTATATGAAAGTATATAAAAAATAATAAAGATTAACTATCGAATCATAAAAATTGGATTTAAAACAAAAAAAGTCATACGCAATTAAAAATTTAGGAAAAGCCATGAGATATAAGTAGATTGATTAAGTTATTCAAGTAATGCGGTCCTATAAATCAATAATTAAGATAAAACCCCAAATAAGTAAATACCAAATGTAATTAGTTACAAATATACACTTATATTTTCCTACAAAGGGAAAACCAGTAAACACATATTGTAAAGTACAAATAACACAAAATTATTAGAAATATCAATCTATGTATATACACATATACTTAAAGGTCTAAACATTCTAAAGGAGATATGCTTCTATATGTATAAATAATCAAATATATAAAATGTAACCACCATAATATAGTAATATGAAACAACAACAATCATAATAATAATGATGGTAGTAATGGTGATGACAATATATAGGATCCTGTACTTACAAGAAGTAAACTAAGTATATGTATGCATATGCACGTGAAATAATCTTAGAATAATACTACCATATGATTAAGCTAAAGTTTTTTGATTAATTAAATATATGATTTCAATATTTTCTACCCAACTCTATTACTTTATCTAACTTACATTATCATACTATTATTTATCCCGGATCCTACTATACATGGATGTTACAATTAAATTATCATATAACAATATATAATATAAAAATTATGAAAAGTGAGAAAATTCAAATTCGTATAATATTTACTGAATTGTATACTATTACTTATAGGATAAAATAATATTTTCTAACCACAACAATAGATAAGTTAAGCATTATGAAATAACATTGAAAACTTTAATTAAATTTTATCATTAAAGAAGTACGCTCGATTAGATAAGGATTGATTATGAGAATGTAAAGATTTAACATAAAACTAAAAAATTACATGAAATTCAAAGTCTAAGCGAAAAAGGGAATCATAAGCTAGATAGTAAGTTAATTAGGTTGTTTAGTGCTACGTCTAAATGCTCATTAGGTTTTTTTTTTAATTATTGTATATCAAAAGACTGATCGAGAGGGTGAGCTACTTATGGATTGCTACGATTTATAACGACTTCCATTAAGTGAATACCCCAATAACTATATACTTATTTTGTACTTATAGTTAGTATACTTAAATTGTTTCTATTGATAAATTGATGTTTTGGGTTTAAGATGTGCATATGCTCAAATATTAGTTGGTTGTTATGCAAAATATTGTTAAATATGATAACTAAAGAATTTGTTGTATAATTGAATATTACATAATTTGACTGGTTTACTAATATTGGTTGATTACCTACTAATTTAAGTTAATTATATTCGGCTTATCTTAAATTAAATAGATCGTGGATAAATATGAAAATTGCATTTATTGTTTCAGTTGTTACCTTACGTGAATGGTAATGAAGAGCCCTATAGGAATGGATATCCCATGTGATTAGATTATTTATGATTAGTACAGTATAGGAGCACTTATACAACAGGGTTTTACCCTTGACTTGTAGGCTTACATGAGGCCCAATGACTAATCATAAGTAGCTAAGGGTCAAGTCTAGAAATCTCCGTTGTAGGGCATGAATGTGGACTATAAAGGCCAGCTCACCACTAAACCTAAGAATTTATGTATTACTAGATTTTTGGAAATAGAAATATATTTTGTGGAATATGGAATTTCAATATATAATTAAAAATGCAAGTGCTAGAACCTAGTTGTGATTGGTGTCAATGAATCTCTAACCCTTACTTCGAAGAGCGTTAAATCCAAAGTTGTAGGCAACACTTGGTCAACTAGATATATTTTTTAGCATTTTATTTGTTCATACATTCATATATTTGTTAGTTAATTGTTTAGTAAGCTACTTCCTAGTATAGTAAGAGGGATACCTCACTAAACTCGTGTAACTTACCCCTTAGTAATCTATTTGGTAGGTACATTAAGCTGGGACTAGAATAAGATTCAAGTTTAGAGTGCAAATCCAAGATATATAAGAGAAAGTTAAAGGTAGATAGAAAATGTATAGATAGTATAGGAACACCCTATGTAAAAAGTATTTATATGTTAAGATTTCTTATCATTTAATAATTGTTGTAATTTATACGATTGATTTAGCTTACCCTATTATTTAATGAGAGATACCAATTTTTTATAATTCTGATGGACTGTGAAATGTTTGATATTCATAATTATTTGTATTTTATGATAAATAGAAAAAAAAAGAGGGGGAACTTTAGTGGTTAATTAATTAAAATATTGTAATCTCTGACTTACAAGGCAGTTTTTGTATTGTGGGTGCACACGTAATATGAAAATTTTAAACAATCTTACCAGACTTTTTTTAGGGTCCTGACAATAAAACTTAGTGATTTCATGTTTTTTTTTTCTTTTTTTTTTTTAGTTTGTGATTCACATCTTATGGAAATCATTTTGGTTAATGTATCCTCAAAATCATACATAGCTTTAAAAGAAAAGAATTATTGTTTAGTAATTTTGAGAGATTATTGTGGCTCTTTTGGTCCCCCTTTTTTTATTTTATTTTATTGGAGAAGTCTTTCTTGTCTAAATATTACTATGTGGTGACTTTTGGGTTGCGCCTATTTTTCAAAAGTTTTGCATTTCAAGTTTTCCTTTTCATCCTTTATATTTTGCTTAAATATGTTGCCATAGAATATGAGGTTTAATTATTGTATAATGGGATTACATGGGTTCTTTGACTTCTTTCAAAATGTATTAGTAAATGTTGTGTTTTAGAGATCAGACGATAATGTAAAACAAAGTTGATGATGGTATAATCACCCTATTTTTGAGTTGTTGATTTTCTTTCTCTCTCTTTTTTTTTAAAAAAAAGAAGAAGAGTTGTTGAAATTTGAGTGAAGCTTGAACTTATGCTATGCTTAACAAAAAGAATTGATGGATAATTAGAATCTTGGTATTGCTAAGAGCCTATAGTAATAAAATATAAATAATAGATTCTTCAAATGAAACACAATATATAAGGTGATGACAAATGGCAATTCATTCATTCGTTATGGTGAAAGTTATATAATTATTGTTTAATATTTTATAGGAAAAATTATATTATTTAACCGCTTTTGATGGACTATCGGTTCATGTTTCAATATTTGATCTTAATTCTATATTGTTGGTGAACTAGTTGATATGAAGATTATTAGAACTTATACTTATGTAGTAAATCAGGGTTTAGACTTTGTTTATGTTAGTGGAATCTATTATACTTTAGGGGTAATCACATAATTTTAACCATAGATCATACTAAATAAGCTCATGAAGGTTTAGGATACTAGCTTTCGAATGTAAATCATGAAGTGTTTAATATTTGTAACCTTTTTCCGTAAGTTTTACGAAGACCCAATTTCATGTTTGCCGACACGATTGAGATAGACCGATTAACTATTGTTTTTTATGAAGGAACATTGTCAAGTAATTTAATAGACAATGGCATATGCTTACTCAAGTTAATTATAAGAATAAAGGTCCTTCCTGCCTTCTTAGAGCAATGGAAGTCCAATGGGTAAGTTCATTTTATAGAACCCAAGTTTGAAATTAAGTGATTTACTGACATGTGGAGTGCCTCAAGAAAAGAATTCATTTGAAGCTTTTCAAATAGTACTACTCCTGGACGATATTGCTCCTCTATATTAGCAATTTCATGAATGACAAGATTTTAATCAGTTTTACATTTTTTTTAGTATTTTATGTGTATCTTTCTCTTTTTCACCTTGTTTTCCTAATTGTTATGTTTTATATAATTAAAATTTGCACTTACTTCACATTTGCTATTTCCTATATTTGATGTTCTATTTTAAAACATGTAACACGAGTACAAGCCAACTAGCATATGTACATATGGATTTACCTACTCTCTCTTTCTTTTTTTTTTGAAGGAACATATCCAGTCATTTATCACACATTTGATTTACATTCCTTTAAATGTGAATTAATAGACTAATTGGAAATATAACTTAATGATAAAATGAAGCGTTCAACCGGTCCATCAAAATAGATAATGGCACTATCAAAGCTCCCATATATATTCATATACACACACATTGCATGATTGTTGTCATAGGAAGCTCATAATCTTCAATGAATAACTCGACAATGGCGGCTTCATCTACAAAGAAAAGTTGCATCAATATCTTGCCTCGTGATAAGTGCTCTACATTAGTTTTGCTTTTTTCTTTAATTTTTTTATACAGGACTATCGTTCTTTTAAAATCTTGGTTTCTATTCCGCATCAGTGCACGAATTTTTTCTAGAGTAATGTTACCCGTGTTTGTTTAAAGATATGTCAATTTACTGCAGTTCATAAGATCCCCATCTTTTATCTTATTTAATCATTAATATATATATATGTATTTCATATATACACACCATTGAATCAAATCAATTTCCGTTCCAACGATGAAGAAACATCTTAAGTAGTAATAAAGATGATGATCACAGCATCGATGACAACGACAACAAGTAGAACAACAATAACAATATTTAAATTACTACTTGAAATATGTGTATATTTTCAATTTCATATCTAGATTTGAAGTCACAAAATTTTATATCTAATTGAGTTTTTATTAATCAAATTTACTATCTTATCTCTAATTTATAATATTCAAGTGGAAAAGTGATTTTCTTATAACATGATTACTCCAAAATCCCATAGTTATAGTTATTGCTGTTGTTGAGGACTTTTGAAGTGGCAAAGAAGGAATTTGATGTATGTATTGTTTACTCTAGTTAAAAGAGAGGAGCTGATCCATGTATGGATTAGGTTTCAATATAAACAAAGCCCGGAATGAGTTGTTGTTAGAAGGTATTCTTACCCCTATCCCTCTTACCCATTCTAAGAATAATGGTCAACAATATCTAAATATGGATAAAATTTATATGATCCAAACCTATATCAATACAACAATGATGATAAAGAGAAGAAAGAATAGAAAAAGGATGGAGAAAATTTGCACTTAAAATGCTAAATGAACAAGGCTAGAAAAGAGTAGTAGAGATTCCACTATATTAAAATGGGATCCCTAACACAGTGAAATCCCAAAACGAGTATTTATGTTAATGAAACTTTGTACTATGAAAAAAAAAAATGAGCTAAACATGTGGAATGCCAACAAGGCTGGTTTGGAACAAAATTTGTAAAAGCTAAACCCTTCTAATTATCCAATAAGGTTTTCCAAAACCTATCCTAAAACTTGCTTTCATAAGGTCATTTCAAAACCATTAACTAACCAAACTCGATCCACCATTATGTCAAATGTTTGAAATGCCTCTTATGAATTTGGATCACCTTTTATATAGTAGTAAATGGCTTCTTTATTGAGTCATTGACTCAAGTTTGTTTCATAAATACAACATTGTCTTTTAAACAATTTATAAGTGGAAGTTCATTTGTAAAATTCATGAATAATGCGAAAAGCCCCTTTTATATAAAAGGCTCCTTGAAAGGTCTTGCACACACTATTTGTATAAAAAGCCCCTTTCATGCAAATTGTCTCTATCCTCACTAAAATATGAGGAAATCATACCAACCATATAATGTAATCATATAAATAAATCGGCTTCCTCAAGAGATTATAACAAGAGATCTTATCAACTAGGCATTACGTAGCCACATGATAAGTTTCGATAGTACAATCATTTACTTTCTATTATTTTTACCCAAATATTGGTGCCTACTCTCTTTCACTATCTCCATCAACTTCCAGAACATCCCCAACACTGATTGCAGTGGCTTTTCTCATAAAATTGAATTACACTTGAAAGCTTAGAGTTCAATAATAAACATTCATCAAAATTCAAAACTAAGTAAGGTTCAACTTATATTCTTCTCTATTATTCAACACCTACAAAGAGGAGAAAAAATCCATAAAATAAGTTCAAAAACAACTATGGAAACTTTTTTTCCATTCAATTAAAATCAATTACCATTAACCAATATAGCAGCCTGTTTATTTTGTAGAATAAAATAGAATATAGAAGGAATAGAGAAATTATATCTTGACAATAACTATTATGAGGATTCCGGAAGAGATTGGACATTTATATTCCATTATTTACTTTGTCTAATTTTTTCATGTAAGTACTTTTTTGAATGTTTACTTCATCTCATTTATTATATCATGAAATTGGGGATATAACCAAAAGTACTAATATATCTTTATTTGATCTTCTTGAAAAATAACCAAAAGTTAAATAACTTTCCTTACTAATTAGAGACACAAATATCCAATAACTTGAATCCACCCTACATAAGATAATAATCATTCACACTAGAGACAAAATAGAAAAATCATTAAGACTAAAAATTCTAAGACTAATTTCCCTGTAAATAAGATGATTTGTAAAGATATTCTATCTCTCTCTATTACCTCCAAGTAATCGGGTCATAAACTTTAAATATTATTCCACAAGATCTACAGCTAACCATGCATACCAAGAGTTTGCTGATGTAATTCAGAAATATAACAATATTTTGATAACATGATCAATAATATTATTCGTTTCTTCCTTGAAACCCTGAAAGAAAATTTCAAAGGATAACTTCCAACTTTGGTCTTCTTGGTCACTCAAAAGCTACAAATTTCTCTCACTTCTCCTTCCCTTTTTTCTCATGTAAACTCTTCCTTTTAGCGATTAATGTTTATGTTAAAGATAAAACAATCTTAGATTTGTAAGTGGTAATGTTAGAAATAAAGAGAATATTGATAGATCGAATTATTATTATCATCATAGTTTGATTCTTAATCTCACTTTAGGGTTTTCTATTTCTCCTTGCAGAGTACAAAAAAATTAAGAAGAGCACAATGCTTCCAAAGTTCAATCGCCAGTAACTCATAAACAATATTTGTAATGAATTTTTATATAACCACCCACTACAAACCTATATGTTCTAATTCAATTGGTAATTCCAAACCACGTATACTTTTACATAGCTTATAATACTCCACATGGCATACACTACCCACTAAATCTCTTTCCCTACACAATAAAAAAAGATTTAATAGGTAATACACATCACATATAATTACACATAGTATGTAACTATCAATTATACTTCTACATGTGACAACATGAATAATAGATTTTTGCATAACTATCCACTATCAACCTATGTGTTTGAACCCAATTAGTAGTTACACACAATATGTACTTCTACGTAGCATGTATTACCCACTAAATCCCTTCCCACCTTACAATAACTTTTTTTCCCTCCTTTTTCTTCCATTATTTTCCGTAATATGTTACAAACTTTAATATCCGATCACAATCTACGTATATCATTGATAAAGTTAGTTGCTAAAGTAAAATGTTAATTACTAGTGTAGGATAATAGTTGTAGTGTATATTATGTTTATTATTTGTGAACATTGTCTTATGTTAAACCTTGCTCACACATAATCTCCTATGTACTAGCTTTCTCTTAGCTCTTTATGAGTTAAATTTTAGGCCATGTGGGATTCCTATCTTAGGGGAAAGGAAAAAAAATGGTAAAAAAAAAAAATTCCAAAAGAAACAGCGATTTTAGATTAAACCAGAGGTGATTTTGTATTGCAATCGAAAATCGCCTATTGAAAGAGGCCTTTTTGGTTCAATCTAGGTGATATTGGTTCAATCACCACTAATCCAAAATCGCCTCTTTTTAGCTCAACCCAAAATAATTTTTTTATCATATAGTATATCTTAAATTGAATTCTATCCGATACTATGTTAGTGAAATCTTTCATTTTCTCCTCTTTCTTCATTCCATAAGCTACTCTCTTAAATCAATAGAAAACCTTTTGTTCTTTATATGTATGAATCGATATTACAATTTCAATTAGATTGCTATAATTTTGGGTCAATCCAAAATCACCCATTCCAATTTACATTCGTCTCCCCTTAAAGCCATTTTAAAGAGGAAAATATAATGTAATTTTTAACACAACTGAAGCACCCAAATTTAGATTGACATATACAATTATAACAATATGAAAGCGTTATGAAAGCTAATCATACAACTTTAAAATATGCACATAGTGTTTAGAATTGAAGGATAAAATGCAATCTTGAACACAAAATCTATAATTCTAATGCCGTTGGCACGTAAGTAGACAAACATCCTGAGGATTTGCATCAACCTAAGGCTACAACATCTAGTCTACATTTGACTAAGTAATATGTGTCCCATCTTAACTATAAGCACCCAAGTATGATGGATGCATGGGGACTAGTGTAGAGTTCACTTGTGTGATTTCCTTACTCATGTCATCATGATGATCTCTAACTAACCTCTTTAATAGTGTAGGGAGAGTACGAACCTGACTACCAAAAGTCTCCTCAATGATAGGGGTATGGAACATCTTACCACTAAAGCTCTCTCCACCGAATGGTGTATAAAACTTAAATCTTGGTGTCCAAGAGATGTTGGTGGTGATAAGTACTTTAGAGATAGATTGTCCTTAATGGCAATCTCAACCCATCGTATCCTTTGACCCCATCCTTGAGGACAATGGTGCCCTTTTTGCTGAGGATCATAGGGTTAAGAATCACCTTGCTCCATATCAGGTACCAAGCCTAGTACATTTTGTAGGTGGATACCACTGAGTTGCTAAATAACGGCATCTACACTTAACTACTCCGCCATAATATCCTCATATGACATTTGTAGTAGCCCGTAGATGAGATCTACCTATATGTCATCAATCAAACCAAAAAAAAAAAAAGAACCTCTAAAAACCAGAAGGGATTAGTTAGCATATTAAGGCGGAGGTGCCTTTTTTAATTAAGGAGAATGAAAGTGAATGCGTAGCATGTACACTTAAGAGAGTCCTGATTGGCTGATGTATCGTTGAATGACCTGTTGGTACCCATCATTGTAGTTTGGAGCTACATCAGGCGATAGTATTGTAAGCCCTACAACCAGTTACTCAAGACTTTGATCGGCTAAAAGATCCGATCGATCCTAAATTATAAGTAAAGCTAGAAATATTAGTAAAATGATCCCATAAGTTTGAATTTAAGAAAATAAGTAATAAAATAGGAGACTACAAAATTTTCAAATTTTAAGTATAATACTTGTTAATCATCAAAAAGGTGAAAAGTGTAATTTAATAACTAATAAATTACTAGAGATAGATTATATGTATACGAAAAATCATAGGATGACCTAAATAATAATTAAGAATGTTCACATGTACCCCACATGTATTTACGTGTAGATAAAAATACGCGAAATTACTTAAATTGGCCAAAACTTAGTAAATAATTAAAGAAAATTATTAAATTAGTTAAGAAAAATCATAAAAAAAATCAAAAGGGTATGGATTAATGCAAATATGGTCGTAGCAGGTTAGAATCTAAAAAAGAAAAATTATCCAATTAGAATTAAGCAACATAAAAGCCAAAAATCATGGAAATGGGGCAATGTCATGTCTAATGAATGCATATTAATTACCACAAAGCCCTATAAATATCATGAAAAATTTAGAAGCTCATTTGGACAGTTAGAAATCAGAGAAAATTAGCAAGAGGTGAAAATTGAGAGAAAAACGAAAGAAAAAAAGAAAAGAAAAGGAAAGGAAAACTATGCAGTTAGGGCCATAAAGGAGAACCCAGATCCAACGGGCAGTTGGGAGTGGACGGCTACCACCACTACAAGGTAGTGGTAGCGCCCAGATGGGCCGACACACCCATGGCCACTGACGGTGGCCGGAGCCATCCAAATCGGTGAGTTTGATTTCTAGCCCGATTTTGTGTAATTTTGTAAAAATAGTGAATATTATTAAAAAATTATGAAACTTGTTATTATGAGATTTTATTGTATGTAGATTTAGGAAAAAATAGTGATTTAGTTTAATCATGTCTGAAAATATAGGGTTCTTAACAAATTGAGCAAAACCAAGCATGATTAGAACGAGAAATAAATAGGCTTAAGAGTGTAGTTTGGAGCTCAATTTTTTTATGTAAAATGCTTATGTGATATAGAACAGTGCTGTGAAGCCATTTTTCTAAAATTAATTTTTTTAATTTTTAAGTTAATTTTTAGCCTTAAAATGATGAAAAAATTGGTAATTTTAGGTTAATTAAGTCATTAAGAAACTAATTACTAATTTAGATAGTAATTAGATGTTTCAGGATGTTAATTTCTGATATGGAAACCTAATCCTAGTCTTTGGAGTATCAAGTATAGTTAATTTAGGAAATTAGGTAGTTATTGTAGGAAATGTGGAATTGAAAATTAATAAATTTAAAAAAAATTAGGGTTATTTAGATAATATTATAATAAAAATCAGAATAATACAAACTCTGAAATAAGATTTAATTTTCGGTAATTGTATAAAAATGTGAGATTTTCACACATCAGGGATAAATCCGATACTCCAATTAGGAATAGCGTGTACCGAATAGTTTAGAATACTAAATCAAGACCCAATAGGATATTTGACTACTCAAGCTTAATCTGATTAATTTCACATTAGGATTCGAGCATATTTAAGACTTAGAAATTAAACTAGAACCTATTTTAAAAATTGATGCGGAAACCGAACCCGAACCCGAACTCGAACCTAACCTTAAACCTAGAATAATTGTAAAAGACTTAAGACCTATTTAATTAGGTATATTAAACCCTAAATAAAACATAACAATAAGCGTTATAAGAGAAAATGAACCTATAATCATGAAAACTGAAACCACGTTTGTGTTATAGGGATGATCGGCGATGGCCTAAGCAAGTCGAATCTCGAGTGAGTGAGCGAGGAGTCGAGGTAAGTTGGGATTAATACGTTGCTGTATTTTGGAGGCTTAAGATTATGCTTAGTTGTGCTTATTAGATAGTTGGATGTGTACATGTGCTTGATTATGAGTGATGCTATGATTCTGTCTGTTGTCTTGACTTGTATTGTATGGTTTGTATGAAATGATTGATCACCCTAAACTGGACTTAATCAAATATACGACCTATAATCATAATCGAACCTACATAGCAACCCATTAGGGGAACTTAGGACTCTTCAGTCAAATACCGACCCCTTCGAAAGGGATAGCGTAGGATTGCAATTGGTCTCTTCTTCATCCTCAGTCGAACTAAGTGACAGGAGAGGAGGTCACGGTGAGGGTGAAGTCAATGGGTCGAAGGTAGTCGCGGGAGGAGCGAGGTCTCCATTGCACAAGCTTAGGTTTGGTCGTGAGCTGTTGCATTAATGGCAACTTCTCAACCCAAATTAGAGTGGGCACAATTTCTCTAATCGCACGACGGGCCGGATAACGTCGTGCGATGGCATTTGCTTGAACATACATTACACCTAATAAGTTGATTGATAACCTTATTGTGTTTGTGGTATAATTTTAAGTCCTCCATCCTAACTTACTGAGCTGTGGTTGCTCACATCCCTATAGACGTCATGCAGGTGCTGGCTAAGAAGCGGCAAACAACTACTCTGAAGCTAGCAACTGCTGGATCGTGGGGAGTGAGGAAAAACATTGAAGAATCAACACATATGTTATTACTTTTCATTTCTGAATAATGTAATAACTGAATTATAGTGAATATATATAAATTTTCTTACTTTTTTAGGTAAATGATTTATTTAAATTACAAACTATTTACTTCAAAGTGGGTTAGTCGTGAACGTCTTGTGTAGATCAAGTCTAGATAGCGGTTGTAAGGCCAACTTCTATGTTAGGATGGTTTCTACGGTGGAGCTGTTACGACTCTACCTTTTTCAGGGCATGACAAGTATTGTAGGAACAATCAAGGTACGTTGATCCGCTCATTGTTGCAACCAGCTAGCATGAGTGGTAACCCAATTTATCTCCATCCGACTATACAAGTTTATGTTGTATAACTCTCAAGATGTATCAGTAGGAGCGGGAATCTTTTGCATCCCACCGAACTATCATGTAACTCAATTGAGGAAATAGAACTTGACCAAGTGGAAGCAAATTAGGGGTATACGTATAGTCCATATATTACTACCAGTACGGTAGAAAGTAGGAAGCCTACCAATGTCATCATGAGAGTAAGGCATCCAAATGACCTATAAAATCAACTAATTAGAACATTCAACCACATAACATTGTAGAAGAAAATACAATTATAGTTAGTAACTTGTGTACCTACTCTGGATGCTCGCAATCAAACACATCCCCATATTGGCCAACGACATGTGTAAGAAGCTTTATAACATCAAACTCAACACCCCATCCCCATCAACATGTGTGGCCACACTGTATTCTATCCTTCAACTGTAGATCATACTCTAGAGTAATAGTCAAATATCAAACAAATTTCTATCTAATCCTTTATTACGTACATAAGTAGACACTTTTAGAACCATCCCCAGCTATCCTCGTACTCCTCATTAAATAAAGCAAATCTAAGTAAGATAATATGGTTTGCACCATCGACTTCAGTCGCAATAAGAAGCTTGTGCTCGTACTTCCCACACAGAAATGTACTATCTATGGTAATCACTAGCATGAAAAATAGTACGTCGGTTACTTTTGAATATCTAACTAAGCAATAACAAAATTGCTATTAAATGGTTCAAATGCATATGCAATGTATGAAGGACTTGATATACAATCCAAATACCCAAAATACTTAATAAAAAAACACATGATCTACAATATTGCTATCCCACCACCTCTAATCTACCATGGAACCTGGATTAGCCTCTTCAGTGGCATTTAAAAGATGTAGTAGTACTGTATATGAATCCTCCCACCTTTCATAAACTTAGTTTATTGCCTTATGTTTTACCTCCTGAACTCTCTTAATGTGTACAGTATAACCATATTGCTTACAAAAGGTAGCCTAAATATGTTTTACCTTAATACTCGATGATTCTTGTACTTCCTTAATGATAAATCTAGATAGAGTTGTTAAATCTAATTAAGGATGGTCCTAATTAAGAGTAAGATTCAAGCACATGTGTGGTCCTATGAACTTAGTTATCACGAAGCATCCAGCATGATTCTTCTTACATGCCCATAGTCGCCATTTGCATCCCTTCTCCTAATCAGCACATCTAATTACCTAGAGAGTAAGCTCTAACTCCTTTACCACAAGATCATGATGGTTCATAGCATGATGCATTTTCACCGCTATCTTTAAGTGTTCTTTTCTCTGGAACCGCATTTCTACCTTAAATTCATCACTGAAGCTCTACTCGCCATTATCTATACTTTCCTCAGACAATATAAGGCTATCGTTAGTAAACTCTTTAAGCCCTATTACTTTAACCTATAGAGTTAAGCCCAAATCGTTAGTAAACTTAAAGCAAATAACCCATTTTAGTCCTTTATAAAATATGTATCAATACCAATAAAATTTTAACACATAAAAGTATTATTATTACTTTTTGAAAAAGTGTTATCTTCATTATCATGTGCTTAAATATTAATAGTACTTGCATGCTTCCCATTGATCCGCGTAACGTATTAGTACCATTGAATCTTTTTTCAGTTGGAAGAGTTAGATCCATTTACATGAGAATGCAAAACTTTATGAAGCATGGAGATTATCTCTAATGTTACGTAGGAGTAGACAAACATGAAATTGCAATTCCAAATTCTATTCTCTTTCCTCATATTTGAAAGTGAATTTAGAAGCTAAAATCATGATTCAAATCAGCAATTCCAACTTCAAGATGGAATTTAATTCCGCCTTTGAGAAGATGGAATTGTGATTCAATTCCTCCTGCATTTATTATTATTAGTCATGTTACATATATAACCTTCAATTTTGTTATAATATTAAAAAATTAAGGGTATTTTTTATAATTTCTACTGTATATGCATTTCATTCCATTCCATTCCATAGACATTTCCAAACATTGGAAAGGATTTGTCATTCTAGTCATCATTCCATTTCATTCCTTTCCAATCCTTTCTATTCCAAACCATCATGTATACCAAACATGATATAACAGTATAAACATATGGCATTTCGTTGAAATATTATCACAAATTAAAAACTCCATGAAACTTTGCATACAATTTATAATGATTAGTAATTAGCATAGGTATTATGTAGTCAATTTCAAAACAAAGGAAGAACATAAAAGGGTCATCAAAGAAGATCCTCGGTTCATTAATAGCTATTCCTTAATTATAAGAAGATGGGAGCTAAACTTTCGAGCTTCGAAAGCATCATTTGATTCAATTGCAATCTAGGTACAAATCACTAAATTACCCCTAGATTATTACGAGTATAAGGCTCTATTGAAGATGGGAGAAGCAATCGACCCGATGCTAAGGATTGGTAAACAGGCTAATGTAAAAAAAAAAAAAAAGGAAATTTGGCCAATTATGTGTAAGAGAAAATTTCAATAAGCCACTTATCTACATGATAAAAATTGATGGAAGGAAATATTTTCTTCAATATGAAGGCCTCAGGAGACTTTGTTTCAAGTGTGGGTGTACAGGTTACCTTACACAACAATGCCTTAAGGAAGATAAGGATGAGATCAACATTAATCAAGGCAACACATCAACATTTAATGAGGAATCTAGCCAATCAAACAAAATAGGAGATGTAATAAATCAAAGAGCAGGTAGTAGTAACAACCAAGAATGTAGGGAGTAGATTGTGGTGAAGCCACAAAAATAAAGAGGAATTAAATATAGCAACAACCAACAAATCAGCGATAATACAATAATCCAGAAGTCTCAAGCAAATGATGAATCCGATATCTCCAAAGATCATAGCATACTAGCACTAATTCAAATAAGGATTCCTCATCATTTGCGAAATCTAATGGGCATGGAAGTGATTAATTTGGCGGATAACAATCACTCATCTACAGGGACTAAGCCAAATCCAATGAAGGACGCCTTAGCTAAGAAATATACAAATCAAAAGAACCCCTTACATTCAAGTCCACCTCGAAATCTTTCACAAAACTAAAACTATCTCACATTCAAAAAAAGGGCATGAAATGCTTTTGATAAAATCGAAGAGTCTTGTCCCTGTTCAAGATGAAAATCCTTCATCATGATTCCAATATGTCGTGGATGACACTAGGGTTTAAACTCTTCAACGGTCCTTCAAAACATAATTGTACCAAAGTGGTAGTCAGTTTAAGCAAACTAGTGATAGCAAACAATGGTTTCCTGCCTGCAAGCCAAGTTCCATAAGGGAGCATGAAACTAACTGAACCCAATGGTGTGGTGACTATCAACAAAGTAAGGGTCTAGTTGGAGATGATCAAGGAGTAGAACCTCATAATTGTAGCAACAAATAGAATATTATCCTTCAATCTCTCACGGCCAAGGAATATAGTGCGTTGATGCATGTAGTTTTACGCTCATCCATTATGATATTTTCTTGAAATTTTTAAATTATTTCAATCTAATTTCTTGAAATAAGTAATTTCTTGATTTCAAAACTCGGACAGAGCAATAAGATGAAAATATGAGAATTTAGGTGATTTTTGAATGAAGTTTCCCTTATTTTGAAGAATAAATTGAGGATAGAAACTGTCAAAGAGAATTCATCCAAGGATTAAGCTAGGGAAAAAACCACAATCCACCTTTACAGCCATATTCCTTGGCTGTGAAGCTCGCCTCCTTAATTTTCAATCGAAGTTTGAAGAATTCTTAGTCAAGTATAAGATCACAATCTACCACCACACCTGTGTTATGCAACCGTGATCCTCTCATCATTAATTTTGAGATAATTTCTCAAAGAATTATTGCAAGAAGAAGTCCACGTTCAAACACTGCAGCCATGTACTTACTTGTTGACTTGCCATTTGAAGACCATTTTGTCCAAATAATAAAAATAGATGATAAATACATGCACATAATGGCAAAGGAACACAATAAGCCAAAGAGAAGTCCTTTTCTAGGGTTTTAGCCAATTTCATCATGAAAGCTTGCAATTTTATCATGCCTATAGTGTAAAAGTAGTGATATACAAGCTTATAACAATTGAGGTAACATGTAGTAATGGGAATCAAGCAACAAGACTAGAGGGGCTGGTATGACAAATCCTCATGTCCCAACCAACCCCTGCTGAAGCCGAATACTTACTTGCGGAGTCACCTCTAATGTCATGTCGTATGACCACTCTTTATTCTGTGGCATGCCGAGTTGACGATTACTCTCTAATACTAGGCCACCCAATCATCCGACCTTATCCTTGCCGAGAAGCCAAGAGAGAGAATTTAGACTTATTAAGCTATCCTTGCTCAGATAAGCCCATCTGTCCATACTTTTTATCCGCATCTCCTAATGACCCCGCTAATGCCGCATCGCCACGTGTACAGTATTACATGTAGAATCTATAGAACTAATGATTATTTTTCTTGTATATTCATTTTTGCTCCTTTGTAACATGTAAAGTTCCCTTTTTGTCTTTTGCCCTAGTTTATGGGTAAGTTGCCTTAATTTATGGGTATAAATACCCTTTATACTTGCACTTGTAACATAATCAAATTACCGTCAATACACTTTAGTATTTTCTTCCTTATGTAAACACTGTTTGTTTACTCTTAGCATTACTCTTATCTTCTCCCTTAAGCAAGGTTAGGTAGTGAGTAACCTTATTGGGCCAATTCGTGCGTCATTTCAAATTGTACCATAAGTCCTCGAAAGTTTCTTTGGTGCGTCATATCCTCTGAAATAGTTCATGGGTTATTACTTACTGCTCCATTCACCTTTGTCACTCTTTTCGTATCTTTCCCCATTAGCCCCTTTTTGAGCTTTCTGCAAGCTTAGACCTATCCAGCAACTAGCCTTGTTTGTTCTTAGTCATGGTTCACACCATCTTGGTATCAAAGCGAAAGTTTTGTGTGAACTAAAATTAGTTCTTCTTGAATTTATATTGTGCTTTGTTTTGCTTATGTGAAACAGAGTCAGTTTTTGAGTTCATTTGACTACTATGTTATTAGCTATTCACTTTTTGAAGTCTTTGTTTAAATTCTAAATCTATAAGGAAAAATGACGGACCCAAATATGAATGTTGGTACTGGTGATGATAGTAGGGTTGTCCACCATGGGCGTCAATCTAAGGGAACTCCTATAAACACTAACGAGAGGATCGATAAGGTAGCTAACCTCTTGGTAGATTTGACCCAACCTATTCATGTACTGTCTTGCCGACGCACAGAGACCATGCAAAACACTCCACAAGCTATTCAACCTGTTAGAGGTCAGAACCCAGCTCGATCATTTCGAGGTGGAGGAGTTAGTGGACGAGTAAGGCGAAGGATAGACATGAGAGAGCTTGATGAGGAGGAAGAAGAGTTTTTTAAAGAAGAGCATATACGAGTCCCCAGAACATCCAACCATGTGAAGCTTCGAAATTCGAGTTTTAATGGATCTAGGAATACTGACGAGTATCTAAATTGGGAAGAGAAGGTGGAGCGTATGTTTGATTATTACTAGTATGAGGATTACAAGAAAGTGAGGACTATTGCTGTTGAATTTTCCGGATATGCCACCATGTAGTGGAAGAACTTTCAAGCCATGAGAAAGAGATAATGGTACTAAGAGATTAATACTTGGCTTAAGATTAAGAGAGTGCTCAAAAACAAGTTCGTGCTAGAAACATATCTTCAAAATACTTTCACTCGACTTCAGTAGTTGAGACAGGTAGGCCGAACTATTGATGAGTATGTTCAAGATTTCCAAATACTTATGATACAATGCAAAGTGGAGGAACCACTAGCCCGAACAGTCTCAAGATTTGATAGTTGGTTAAGAGGAGATATCCAAGACATTGTGGAACTCCAACAATTTGACACAATAGATGAAGTTATTAGGATTGCCTAGTGTCACGGTCCGAAACTTTCTTTAGCACAGAAATAGACCGTGCAATGCTGACTATCCTGCCTCTATAGTAGCAAGCAAGCCTAACTCACACACAATGCTAGCCAACAAGGCCTAAACCTGTAAGCAACACAACCAAGGAAGAAAGCCAACAGATTATAAGGGACACAATTATGAATGGAAAAAGGAATAACACACTTTTATTAATTCCGACAGTAATACAAGGCTACAATGTGTGTGTACGGGGTTATAGTATATGTGCACGGGGGTACAGTGTATGTAATAGGTACCGTCGGTCGTGATCAACCAACGTAGTGAGTAAGAGCTTCAAAATCCAGAAGAGTACTCACACCCCCGTAAAGAGCTTTACGAACATTATTGGGCCTGATAGGAGGAGACATTAAAACTAGTGAAATGACACCACTTTCTAAAAGTGGAAATTTCTAATAATAGTAAGGCCATAACTATACAAAAATAAAGTCCCCCCCCCCCCCCTTATGTTACAATATGTACAAAAGAATGGCCCCTTGTTAGTATAAGTATCTTACAAATAGGGACCCTTACAGCCTCCCCCACTTAATTCTATTGATGTCCTCGGCAATATGTATTGGAGCTTGGATCTAGTGGCAGAGGTCTTTTGGCTGGCAAGGCTGACTTTCTCTCAAATAAGGGCTTTAGATCTTCTTCAGTCTCCCAACTAGTATCTTCTTCTCCTCGATCTCTCCACTTGACCAAATATTCTTTTTGTTCTTCTCTAGTAGAGGGATCTCTAACTTTTCAATTTGCAAGGATGTCTTCCACAGCTTGACTTAGGTTGAACTTGATCTTGACGTGTAACCGCTTGGATACATTGTAAGATGGGTCTTCCATGTCTGGATAATATGGCTTCAAGACACTGACATGAAAAACTGGATGGACCTTTAACCACGCAGGAGGCTCGACCTTGTAGGCTGCTCTTCCAATCTTCGATATGATAGGAACTAGACCAATGTACCTTTGGATCAATCTTCTATCCTTGTTCCTCAATGATCTGACCTGTTTTGGAAGAAGCTTTATGAGGACCTGATCTCCAACATTGAACTCTTTAGGTCGGCAATTCTGATATGCCCATTTCTTCATTCTCTTTGAAGCTTTTTCAAGGTATGCTTTTGCTACTTCTGAACTCTGCTTCCAATCCCTGGTGAACTAATAAGCTCTTGGGTATCTCCCGGTATATGGTGTTGCTACTGTGTTGGGTAACAGTGGTTGCTAACCCGTAATGATCTCTATAGGGCTCTTGTTGGAGGAAGAACTATGTTGGATGTTGAAACAGAACTGGGTGATATCCAGTAAGTCAACCCAATTCTTTTGGTTGGCACTAACAAAGTACCGAAGGTATTCCTCCAACAACCCATTGAATCTCTCTATTTATCAGTCACTCTATGGATGGTAACTGGAGGTCATGCTTAGCTCGGAGCCCAGGAGTTGGAACAACTCTGTCCAAAACTTCCCCATAAACCTGGCATCCCTATTACTCACTATATGTTAGGGTACACCCCAAAATTTCACTACATGCTTGAAGAAAAGCTGGGCTGTCTCTTCTGTGCTTAAACTCTTCGTGGTAGGAATGAAGGTGGCATACTTAGAGAACTTGTCAACAACAAAAACGGATGAGTGCTCCCTTACTTTTGGTAGGGAAGTGATAAAGTCCATGGAGACACTCTCCCATGGGCGAGAAGGCACCGGAAGTGGCTCTAAGAGGCCTACCACCTTTTGCCTCTCAATTTTGTCCTACTGGAAGGTTAAGCAAGTCTTCGTATAAGTCATCACATCCTCCTTCATATCTGGCCAGTAATAGCCTTGCTTCAACAAGCTCTATGTCCTCTGCCAGCCTGGATGTCCAGCCCACAAAGTATTATGGCACTCTCTCATGAGTGCCCTTCTCAAGTTGCCCGCCTTCGGGACATACAATCAGCGCCCCTTTGTGTAAATGAGGTCACTTCTACCCAAAATATGCGCGTCTTCCCTTCTTCAACCAACTGCTTAAGGTTTTTGGCCAACAGGTCTTGACCTATGTGTTGCTTGATCTGCTCCTGAATTGAAGTCCAGATTTGACTCACAGACTGGTGTGCAATCTATGCTAAGGATGCTAAATCAGCTCGCTTACTTAAAGTGTCTGCCACCTGATTTGTCCGTCCACTGCGGTACTCAATCTACATATCAAACTCTACAAAAAACTCTTACCATCTAGCTTGTTTGGCTGAAAGCTTTGGTTGAGTCAATATATGGCTAGCAGCAGAATGGTCTATCTTTACTAGAAACTTAGATCCTAGTAAATAGTGTTTCCAAGTCCTTAGACAGTGAACAATTGCAAGTAACTCCTTCTCTTGGGTTAAGTACCTGTACTTTGTTTAATTCAGCTTCCTACTCTCATATGCCATTGGATGACCCTCTTGCAACAACACTCCACCCAATGCAATGTCTGAGGCATCCGTGTGGACTTCAAAAGGCTTAGAAATGTCAGGATGTGTGAGGACTGGCTCCTCCATCACTATACGCTTCAACTCTTCGAAGGCACTCTAACATATCCCATCCCATGACCAAGCTTGGTCCTTCTTCAATAGATCTGTGAAGGGTGCAACTTGACAAGAATATCCCTCAATGAATCTTATAGTAATTTGCGAGTCCAAAGAAAGGATCGCAACTCCGTTATACTCTTAGAGACTAGCCATTGCTTAATTGCTTCCACCTTTGCCATATCCATTCGAATCCACCCTTCTTCAACAATATGACCCAGGAAGTTTATGCGCTTCTAGGCAAAGGCACATTTCTCATGCTTTACATACAAATGATTCTCCTGCAGCTTCTTGAAAACCATTTGTAAGTGCTTCGCATGGTCCTGTAACGTCCTGCTATACATAACAATGTCGTCTAGATAGATGACTACAAATTTGTCGAGATATTCACGAAATACATTATTCATTAAGGTACAAAATGTTACAGGAGCATTAGTGAGACCAAAGGGCATCACCAAGAACTCATAAGCGCCATACCGGGTTACACATGTTGTTTTGGGCTTATCTCCCTCAGCAATGTGAACCTGATGATAGCCGGAGCGAAGATCCAGTTTTGTAAAATACTTAGCCCCACTCAGTTGATCAAACAGATCAACAATTAGAGGAATTAGGTAATGATTCTTCACCGTCAACTTGTTTAGAGCCCAGTAGTTAATACATAATCTCAAACTCCCATCTTGCTTCGTTTGAAATAGAATAAGAGCCCCATATGGTGCTTTTGAAGGTCGAATGAAGCCTGCCTCTAACAACTCATCCAATTGCTTCTTCAATTCGGTAAGTTCGAGAGGCGACATTCCATAAGGAGCTCTAGCGGGTGGTTTGGCACCAAGAATCAACTCAATCTCGTGGTCCATTGACCTTCTAGGAGGTAACTCCTTAGGGAGCCTGTTAAGCATCACATAATTGTACTCCTTTAAGTCCCTCTTTATTTCCTTCCATATCTCTATCTTTCTTGTTCCTCTTTCTCTATAAGGAAAGCCAAGAAAGTTAGCTCTTAATGTTTGTGGCCTCTCTTGCATTGGAGCGCTGATAACATCATAGCCCTAATATTCTTTCCTTCCTTGCCATTGTTGTTTGCCCTATTCCTCTGAGCTGTCACATAGCAAGGCTTTTTACCCATGAATAACAAGCAGTCTGCTGCGGGCATGGGAGCAACTCTGGCTTGTCTCAAAAAATCTATTCCAAAGACTATGCTGAAGTCATCCAATGGAACAGCTCTGAAGTTGAGATTTCCACTCCAATCTCTAACCCTCACTTTCACTCCTCTTGCAACTCCTCGAACAAGGCGAGCCTTGAAGTTAATAGCCTTAATCTAACTAATGTCCTCAGCAAGCACTAACCCTAACCTTTCCGCCTCAGGCACATCAATGAAGTTATGTGTAGCACCGAAGTTTACCATTGCACTGGAACTTTTGCCATTGATTTTCAACTGGACATACATCAACTCATTATTGTTCTTGGGCTTACATCATACTGAGGAACTCTTTCCAACAGCCAACAATATGTACAATGTGCCCATTCGGTGTTAATCCTCTCCATCACTCCCCGACTCATCATCTTGGCAAACACTCTCTACTTTTTGTGTCATAGCATTAAGTGCTGCCTTATGTGGACACTTAACTACTTTGTGTAGGCCATTACATAAGAAACACGAGAATGAGGGCTTCTTACCTCCATTGGTTGCCCCAATCTTTCCGAACTGGTGAGAGTTATAGGATTTCCTTTGATTCCCTCCAATATTGCTACTGCTGTTGCTTAAACTTGGGGCTCCCCCACTCTTGGGTTTGCCCGACTTGACCAACTTTCCACCTTCGTGTCCTATTGACACATTCTTCCCTTTATTGTTATGAGTGTAATCAGTCAAGCACTCAACTGCTACCTATGTTGTAGCCAAGTTAGTAACCCGTTGCCTCTACAACTTATTCCTAGCATAAGCCTTCAATCCTTCTAAGAAATAGAATAGCTTATCATCTTTGGCCATGCTCTTAATGTCCAACATCAATGTCGAGAACTTACAAACATACTTTCTAATGTCATCACCCTGTCGAAGTTCCCTCAACTTCTTTCAGGCATTGTACTCAATATTCTCAAGGAAAAACTGAGTTTACAACTCATCCTTCAACTCGACCCATGTATCTACATGAGCATTGTCGTTTTGGATATCCTTGTATTTGGTGCACCACCACAGTTTGGCATCACCATTTAAGTACATTGTAGCCATGGTGACCTTTGATCTCTCATCATTTGTCCCTACAACAGTAAAGTACCGCTCCATATCAAATAGAAAGTTCTCCAACAACTTGGCATCCTTCATGCCAGCGAATGCCTTGGGCTCAGGCATCTTTAAATGTCCTACATGAGCAAGAACATGAACGAGGGCAGGGATAGGAGCATTTCCCACAGCCCGAGTTAAAATAGCTAACTGTGCTTGTAGCTATTTAACAGTCTCGATTAAGGCACGAATAGTAACTTGTCTTCTCACATCTTCTACTTAAGTCTCCAAGTGTTGTCTTGCCTCATCGGTCTTTATGTGCATTTCCTCTCTAAGGGTTTGCACTATAACACCAAAATTCTCAGCTATCTCAGTCATCTTAGCATTCATCTCTTGATGATTAGTCTCAACTTCAGCCACTCGTACTGACAATGCGACTAGATCATCTATTCGCTTAGACACTCCCTTGAGGATTTCCTCAAGGCTGTCTAGCCTCTTGCTCACTTCCTCTTGTCGTGTCATGGTCATTCCTGCTGGAATAACTTAGGCTCTAATACCAACTGTCACGGTCCGAGGATTTCTATGCTAAAGAAAACCTCGAACAGTAACACCTAGCATGTAAAGAGGCAAAGAGGAAGCCAAGCAATGACCCAAATACCGACTAACCGACCAAGACAAGCAAGTAACTGCACTCTGCCGAATGCCGAGTGAAGCAGAAGGGTTGATGTTAGAGTCAAGCAAAAAAGCCAACCTGAAGATGCAATACTGACCCGAACGTCTAAGAAGGGGCAAGGGTTTGGTAAGAAGACTAGCTAAATCAAATGTTTCAAGTGCCAGGGGTTTAGACATATGGCTGCTCTATGCCTAAACCGAAGGATGATGGTCATCAAAGGAGACATCCCAAAGTTAGACGTAAAGAGTACAGATGAGGAACTCGAGGAGGAGGAGATTCCTACCAAGAAGGAGAATGCCAAGAAAGAGTTGATTAAGGAAGACGTGTATGTCATGGACTTGGAGCGGCTACTCATGGTTATCCAACGCACTATGAGTGCGAAACCTTTACAAGAGGAGGAGCTGAGCGAGAACTTATTTCATATCACTTGCAAGGTGAATGAACATACGTACTCCCTCATTGTGGACAGTGGAAGCTATATTAATGTGATGTCAGCTGACCTAATCTCAAAACTGAGGTTGCCAACTGTTGCACATCCGAAGCCGTACAAGTTACACTAGTTGAGTAAGAAGGGAACATTACACGTCACTCAGCAAATACCGTTGCCGATCATTATCGATAATTACTCCGACCCGATTCTCTACGACGTAGTGCCCATGTATGCTTCCAACGTCTTGTTAGGAAGACCGTAGCTGTTTAATAGGCGAGTCACTTATGATGGTTACAGGAATACCTACATGCTCAAGAAGGATGATCGGAAGATCATGCTAAATCCAATGCCGCCAAGAGAAGTTCACAAGTTACAGACAAAACTTGCTTGTGGATAGAAGAAGGCTCTAATGATGAGTAGAACCGAGCTCCAACAAGCCATTAACGCCAATGAGCCAACCTTCCTATTAGTCAGGCAACTACTGAAAATGAAGGAGTGAGATGATTTACCCTAGGAGGTAAGAGAACTGTTGGATGAATATGCCGACTTGTTCTTAGAACAGTTACTTGAAGGGTTGCCCCCGAACCGAGGCATATAGCACTACATTGACTTAGTACCCGGTATTGTACTGCCAAACAAGCTAGCTTATCACATGAATCCCGAGCAAGCTTCTAAGCTTCAACATCAAGTCAATGAGTTATTAGAAAGAGAATTCATAAGAGAGAGTCTCAACCCTTGTACTGCGCCTGCACTTCTAATGCCGAAGAAGGATGGAACCTAGCAGATGTATGTTGACAATCGAACCATAAACAAAATCACGATCAAATACATGTATCCGATCTTGAGGCTAGAAGACATGTTAGATGAACTGAGTGGAGCCAAAATTTTCAGTAAGATTGATCTCAAGTCTGGCTACCATCAAATCCGTATGAGGCTAGGAGACGAGTGGAAGACTACATTTAAGACTTGACATTGACTTTGCGAGTAGATGGTCATGCCCTTCGGTTTGTCAAATGTCCCAAACACCTTCATGAGGCTTATGAACCATGTGCTAAGACTTCAATGACATCCTAATCTACAGTACCGACACGCCTAAGTCACTATAAACACATCAGAGTAGTCTTAGATATTCTCCATCTCGAGAGATTATTCGACAACCTAAAGAAATGTTGCTTTTACCAGGAGGAAGTGGTATTCTTGGGCTATGTAATCAATAGAGGAGGCTTGCGAGTCGATGATGAGAAGGTTCGATCAATTGTTAAATAGCCGACCCTAACTACTTATGCTGACGTGAGAAGTTTCTATGGACTGGCTTCATTTTATTGAAGGTTCATCATAAACTTTAGTACCCTCATTACACTCCTTACTAAATTAACGAAGAAAAACATCGACTGCCGATGGGGAGAAAGGAAAGATGGGAGTTTTGTTGAGATAAAGAAGAAGTTGACCTCCGCTTTGATGTTAGTGCTCCCCGACTTCGACAAAATTTTTGAGCTAGAATACGACGCATCAAGCATTGGCATAGGTGCTGTCCTGACGCAAAAAGGACAACCAATTACCTTCCATAGTGAGAAGCTCTAAGGACCCTAATTAAATTACTTCGTTTATGACAAAGAGCTCTTGGCACTAATCTAAGAACTAAAAGTGTGGCAGCACTATCTACTGCTAAGAGAATTTGTCATATATACTGACCATAAGTCACTGCGAAACCTCCAAAGTTAGACCAAACTATCTAAGTGGCAGGCGAGATGGGTTAAATTCCTTGAGGGATTCAATTTTGTGATCAAATACACGCAAGGAAAGAGTAACGTAGTTGAAGATTCTCTTTCGAGGAGGTATGCACTCTTGTCAGAATTGTAGACCAAACTATTTGGTTTTGCAAGTATCAAAGAACAATACTATAAGGATCCACACTTTGAACCAATAATTTTGTAATGCGTAGATGGGAGGATAGTAGAAGAATATCATGTAGAGGATAGCTATATGTTCTAAGGGGGGAAATTGTACATGCCAACTTGCTCCCTATGGGAATTATTAATCAGAGAAGCTTACAGCAATGGACTCTTCGAACACTTTGCAGAAAAGAAGACCTGTGAACTATTGAATGGCCAATTCTTTTAGCTAAGAATGCGAAGAGATGTGCATTGAGTGGTTGAAAGTTGTGCTATGTCCAAAAAGGCTAAGTACAGAGCCAAACAAGCGAAAGCAATGCCCCTACCTATCTCGACGAGGCTGTAGATTGAACTAAGCATGGACTTTATTCTCAGATTGCCAAGAACTGCCTGAGGAAAAGATTATATAATGATAGTCGTGGATCGGTTCAATAAGATGGCATACTTCATGCCCTGCATCAAAACTAACGATGCTTCAGCTATTGCTTCTCTTTTCTTATAAGAGGTTATGCAGATACACGGCATGCCAAGAAGTGTGGTCTCCGATAGAGATCTAAAGTTCTTGAGACATTTCTAAAGAACCCAATGGCATCGGTTGGGAACTAAATTACTCTTAAGCACCTCATGTCACCCCCAAACCGACAACCAAACAGAGGTGGTTAATCGTACTTAGGGTTCACTACTTCGAGTTGCAATAAGCAAGAACTTGGTTGATTGGGACATCTGCCTTCCAGTGGTTAAGTTTGCTTATAACTGAACCATACATGACACCACCAAGCAAACCCCCTTTGAAGTGGTCTATAGATTCAATCCTAAGTTACCCCTCGACTATGTCCCTATACCCGTACCTATGCAAAAAGACCCCAACACCTTGACTAGAGCATAATCCCTCCAACACATCTATGACAAGGTTACTCTATACATTGACCAGGCTACCAGAAGAATGCGTGAAAAGGTCAAGGGTCAGTCAGCCAAACAATTTCCACCGAGAGACTTAGTTTGGCTACACCTCAACAAGGAGCAGTTTCTAAACAAAAGGAAGAACAAGTTATTTGCAAGAACGGAAGGACCTTTCAGAATCTTCTAAAAAATCAATGAAAATGCCTACAAGTTGGAGTTACCTGAGGACTATGGGGTTTCTAACGCCTTCAACATTGCTGAATTCAGTCCATATCACCCTGACGAAAAATTGAGCGAACACCATTCAGATTTGATCCCAAATCTAAAACAACCCAAAGGGAATTATGGGAATCAAGGTATGAGACCCCTCACCCGTAACCGAGCTCGAGGACTAGAGGGGTTAGCACGATGAATCCTCATGTTCCAATTAACCCTTACCGAAGCTGAATACTTACTTGTTGAGTCACCTCAATGCCATGCCGTATGAATACCCTTTATTATATAGCATGCTGAGTTGACAATTACTCTCTATTACTAATCATCCAATGACTCAACCTCATCCTTATCGAGAAGCTGAGAGAGAGAATCTGGACTGATTAAACCATCCCTGCTCAGACAAGCCCATCTGTCCATACATTTTGTTTGCATCTCATAAGGACCCTGCCAATACTGCATTGCTACGTGTACAGTATCACATGTATAATCTATAGCACCAATGATTATTTTTCTTATATATTCATTTTCTCCTTTAGGAAATGCCCTTTTTGTCTTTTCCCTTTCGGGCAAGTTACCCTAGTTTGTAAGTATAAATACCCCTGTACTTGCAGTTGCAACATAATCAGATTACTTTCAATACACTTAAGTACTTTCTTCCTTGCATAAACACTACTTGTTTATTCTCGGCAATACTTTTATCCTTTCCTTTAAGTAAGGTTAGGTAGCAAGTAACCTCATTAGACCAATTCATGCGTCATATCGAATTATACCATGAGTCCTCGAAAGTTTCTTTGGTGCGTCATATCCTTTGGAACAGTTCGTGGGATTTTGCTTACTGCTCCATTCGCCTTTGTCACTCTTTTCATACCTTTCCCCATTAGCTCTTTTTCTAGTTTTTAAAAGCTTGGACCCATTTAGCGACCAACCTTGTCTGTTCTTGGTTATAGTTTGCTCCATGTAGCATACAGTAATTGTTATTATTTTAATGAAATTACCTTATTCTTGTTAATTCAATTATGTATGTCTAGATTCGGTTGTTATTTCTACAATATCACCTTAACTATTCGATTTTATATATTAAAATCACTAGGCCAATACATAAATAGATCTACCATAATTGAAAGGATTTGCTATAAGTTTAGAAATAAGTTATAAACTTCTTCCAGAATTAAAATTTATTTCTCATTTGTTGTTACGGAATTCCTATTATTAATATCGTTCTAAGGAGTTCTATTACAAATGCAATTCAGGTATGGCATAATTAGGATTAGAATTTAATAGAGAAGCAATTCCTATTAAATTAGCCGTTAAATTCCTTCAGTTAGTAAAAATAAGAAATTCATAAAAAACCTTAAGCTACTACATGTTAATCTCTTTGTGAATAGAGTTTAGATATCATCTTTCATGGTTAATTAGGCTTTGTTCAATTGTTGCATTCATGGTCTTAGTTCTTAATACTTGCTATTTCATAAATTTCATTCAACTTATTATCACCAATACAACCTATTTTAATTGGAGTAACTTGGTGCAAGTGTTTAGTCCTCCTTTACACTATACTTGACAAGTGCACTTGCCTAATCAGTGCGTTATATGCCCCATCATACATGTTGATCCTTTAGAGTGCAAAAGTGTTGGATGTTACCATATTTTGACAAACTAACCAAAACATTTGTACCATGATACGAGTAAATGACACTAACTTCACTTAGTTTTTTACTAAAGTTTATAGATGTCTTGAATTTAGCATTGGGATTCATATATGGGAATCCTTTAAACAATATGCAAATAACATCCAAGACAAACCATATTGTGCAACAAGGGATTTCAATGACATTTTAAATGAGAATAAAAAATGGGAAGGGAGAAGCCTAGATTAACACTGTGTACAACTGCTTCTGAATTATATATCAAATTGCAAACTAATAAACCTAAGTTTTATAGGACCTAGATTTGCTTGGTCCAATCCAATCACAGTGAACTCATAATGTTAATACAAACTAAAATAGATAAAGGGTTTAGACACTATCAATGGCTAAACCATTTTCCAAACTCAATTATCTATCATCTACACAAATGGTCATCAGACTATAGACCATTATAATTAACTGAGCAACAGACCATTTAGATCTCAACTCATGTATTTGATACACCTATCTTTCTCCCAACTTCTACAACACACTTGGGAAGACACTGGGCTTGATTACCTTTTAGCAATCAAAGAATCTAAGAAAAGAGCAAAATTGTGGAACAACATAGTATTTAGACACTTAGGAAAGGAAAAATGAAGGATACTAACTAGGCTAAAAGGAATAAAGCTACCCTTTGTTGCCAACCAAATAGCTTGTCAATATTGGGAAAACCATGAGAGAACAGCTAGCTATCATATTACATAGAGGGGAAATACTATATTACATAAAGGGGAAATACTATGGAGACTAAAAGCTAAAATAAATTGGATAATAGAAGGAGATCAAAACACAATTTTTTTTTTTCATGCATTGGTTTTGAAAAGGAGGAACAAGAATAGGATACTAGCCTTAAAGAATGCCAACAGACACTAGATCTGCAATTTCAATGAACTAAGCACACTCATTACTATTAAGTTTTAAGGTTATGAATTACATGTTTGTGCAACAAATTATTTTACATTTGATTAAGCCTAAACACCCTAGAATCCATGCATATCAATTAAATCAATACGAGACTGCAAATTTACCTTATCTTAGTCCTTATGAATTTCAAAAATTTATGGATCAATAGGCGCTGCAAGATGTGAACACCCTTTACTAGTATCTAAGCATGAACGAATTTCTAAAATAAGCGACAATGTGCTAGCACCTTTTGATTTAATCTATATTTGCATAGGAGCAATCTCACAATATCTCGTGTTTATATCTCTATTTTTTAGTATCTAGAATTTATCTATAGGTTTAATGTTGACAGCAATCATCAATGTAACCCCAATAGAGAACTACCTCAATCTATATATAGAGGAAAGATATATTAAGAGATATTAAAGATAATATCTAATATATTATATTGTTATTTATTTTTTTTCAAAAATAATAAATGTCATTATTTATCATTCTTAAACTATTTATGAATAATAAATATTTCTATAATTCCCATAGCTCATTTAATTCGTTTTTTATGTATGACCCTATAGGTAAACCTAATGTTGGCAGTAAGCCTAAAACTTATTTTAGACCTACAAGACATAAGTGACCTCTAGCAACATATTATACCTACCCAAATTAAGTAAAGGTCAACGATCTAACTTTACCTATTGAACAATCAATTATGAAGTCCCTTTGTTACACGATATCTAATTATAAAATATAAGGTACAGATCAAGACACTCTTATCTTGTTTATCACTCGTTTCTTAAATGCAAAGTTTGATTGATTTAAAAAAATGACATTGATAACTCTTTGGCAATTCACTTGAGCATGACCATGCATTTTCTCATTTTTACTCTTCAAGGGGCCCAAAAGATATCCCTCTCAAATTAATGAGATGGAAAAATTCCTCTACATATACTCATATTCCTCCATATGGTTTATCTCATATACAATCACAGCCTTAGAATCATTCAATTAAAATGATAAAGAATTAAGTCAAAACATGACAGTCATTATGTAGGAATCCATTGTTTCATCAAGTCAAAGGACTAAAATTAACACTACAACAAATAGCACTATTCAAATTGATCCATATAATACTCCCACGGTAAGTCGATCCAATACAATGTACTCCTACTTGTATCTATGTACTAAGTTGATTTCTCATATCTATAATCAGTAAAACATGATTATCATTCAGCTAACATACTAGTCTTAATTCATTATTGTTCCTTGTAACAAGCGATAGGGATGATGTAGAATAATGTTCTCATCACCTTATAGTTTTACTATTAAATTCACGCACTTTAATGACACAAGGTAGAACAAATATTTAATGAATTTTTTTATCATGTTAAAAGATCGATTATAATGTAATAGGTAAAATGACTCATATCATAAAGAAAAGCAAATAATCGAATGACATAAAATTCATATGGCCTAGGATACATCACTAGCAGTTACCAACCACTTTAGGTAACCGTTTCAAATTGATAAACAATAAGTTTACTGGCCATCTAAGGCTTTTAATTTCTTATAGTTACACTTAGAAACAAACCTATTCTCTTAATTTAAGAAAAATGTAAAGAGAGAAGAGGTCCTTATAGCACTAAACTTGATGGCCCCATGAGAAGCCCCAGACAAAGGTGGTCTTCACATCCAATTCGTTAAAAGATTTTGGTTAATTGTTAGCAAAGCCATCCTAAAAAAAGTCCAAGAGCCTTCGAGGGTAAACCTATTCCTAAAGTCCTTAATCAAACCCTTCTAGTCTTAGCATCAAAGAAATTAGAGACCATTGAATTATCTCAATATAGGTCAATATGCTTGTGAGACACTATTTATAAGCTAATCACGAGAATTATGGTAAGAAGGTTTAGATCCAATAGGAAAATACTATCAAGTCAACTTCTTACAAAACAGGAAAGTAGCTCACAACATCATTTTGTTAAATCAATTGTTGCACAACTGCCACAAAAAAAAAAAAAGAAAAAAAAAAGGGGAACTATGATGGATGTAAACTTGAACGGGACGTTATCTATTAGTCATTAAAATCCATGGATGTACAAAATCATTTAAGTAAAATCATAATCAGTTACATCACTTTCTCTTCAATTGAAGTGCTCGTTAATGGAAGTAAGGCAAAAAGAATACGTAAAGATTTGTTATCTCCTTATATCTTCATAATTGAAATGGAAATGTTGAGCTGGTTGATTGAAAAAAAGGTACATGACAAGAGTTGGAAAGGAATTAAGTTAAGAGGGTCAAATTTGCTCTTTACACATTTATTTTTTATAGATGACATTGTTCTAATGTCATAAGCCGTACCTCAAGCGGCATCTATAATCAAACAAACCTTAGAGACCTTTGGATCCCAGTCAGGTTTGAAGTGTAATGTGCAGAAATGAAAGATCCTAGTCTCAAAAAATATAATATAAGACACTAAAGAGTACATATTGGAGACCTTAGGATTAAAGAAAGCTGAATCATTTGGGAATTACTTAGGATATCCTTTAGGCAAAGGACTTAAACCAAAACAAAATCACTTTCATCATGTCTTAACAAAGTTGAAAAGCAAACTAAGCAGCTAGAAGAGCAAACTGCTAAGCATGTCGGGTATAATCATTTTAGCCGAATTAGCTATCTAATGAATTCCCAACTATTACTAACAAGTGGCTTATTATTCAATACACCAACTCCATAACTACAAAATTCATTTATGGACGAGTGGATGGAGAAAAGAAAATACATTGGACAAACAAATTGGGAAGCCATCGCTACTCCTAAAGATAAAGGAGGATTAAGACTTGACAACTTATTTAAGAGAGACCAAGAATGGAAATCAACGAGGACATGGGAGTTTAAAGAAGGAAACACGTTATGGGCTCAAACTTATAAGGAAAAGTACAACAAATACATAAGGGGTGAAGAGCTTCTTTAAACACAAAACTCATCCCATCTATGGAAAGAATTATGTAACAATCAAGCATGAATAGATGAGCATGGAGAGTATATTATTGGTGATGACAAAAGCATAAAATTATGATATGATTCGTGGTCAACTTGTCGGCCTTGATGCAAAATATTTTATGGCTTTTTACTCGAAAATCAATGAGCATAACCATAAGGAAGTGCAACATTTATGAGCTAGAATGGAAAAGGACATCACTAAGTACCTATTGCATGAATGGATAAGGAAAAGCATTGGGCCTATTTCCTTATCTATCAATAAAGTAAGGAAAAAAAATTAAACTCAGGGAGATTTTAAAAAAATTAGTGGATTTAACTGGTAATATCTATAAGGACATCCATCTAGTATATTAGAAACCAAAGAATAATTGGTAGTCAAATTTGGCTATCATATTTTCTAAGTGAACGAAGACATAGAGTGAATGAATTTTAGGCTATTATTAAATGCAAAACTATAGCATGGAAGCTAGCACACATAAGTGTCAGATAGGAAGCGCTAAAACATGGTTGGATCAAATTTAACAAAGATACATCAATAATAAACACAAACCAAGAAGCAATAACTAGAGGCACAATCCACGATGACCAAATCTATTGGATCTTGGGATTTGCAAAGAAGATCGAACACAACCATTTTGAAAGCCAAAACATCGAAGTTATATTAAGTTCTTATTACTACCAAAAGATAAGGTTAAAAAAAATCAAAATTTCCATGTAGTCATTAACTAAAATTAATTTGACCATAAAGCCATCAAATTGTTTAAACTCTTACTTGCAAAAAATTTTTGCTTGTAGGGAAAACCTATTGTCGCTTGAAGAATATCAAATCTATTTTGCCGATAAGGATGCTAATATAGTTGCAAACAAGTTGGCAACTAAGATCGGACATGAAGATAGCTAGGTAGAGATAATCCTTCTTGTTTCTCCACCTGATCTAATTTTGTTGTTGTACATAAACTATGCATACCAAGCTTCTAGGGAAATGGTTTTACCCAATACTTTTTATGTTATTAAGTTTGTGCAACTAACGCAACTATCATATGCTTATTTGGGCAGCTGTGATTATGTTATGTTAAGTATTGTACTATTTTAATGTTTCTGTGTCATGTTTGAATGAACTACCTATTAACTAAAAGAAAGAAAAAATAAAATATCAAATGGAAACAAGATAGTACTAAATTCAAATTCAAAATCTACTTGAAATTTTAAAGTTCAAACTTGACTCAAATTAGATTAAACTTAGAACTTCAAGGTCAACTTCAACTCAAAATGACACTAAACAAACTTGAGCTAAATTTGACTAAGTTCGTTTAACATGGATCTAAAATGTATTTTTTTTCATCTAAATATAATAAGGTTGACATCAAAACTTGATTCAAGCTTCACTATATTTATGCTTCATTCAAATTTGATTAGCTTCACAATTTAGTTGAGCTAAATGTTAGAAGTTTGAGTTCAGTCAAATCAATTACTCAATTAGTTCGACTATCCTTGAGTGGACGAAATACATTAGTTAGACTAGTGATTTAAAGTGTAAACTTACTTTAGTATCGTTAGAAATCGAAATTAAGTTTTCAATTTGATTATTTTAAAATCTTTATTTTTATGTGTATATTAAGTATATTAAATTTTATTTCATGTATATTTTGAGTAAATTAAATTTTACATTTTATGTATAGGGTATAATAAATTTCATTATTAATTTTTATTAGTAAATTTACATTACGACATTTATATGAAAATTTATTTTAGTATACGGTATCTATATATTCCTATTAATTCCGATTTTCCTTTTCTATATGTATATAAATACTATCTTATATCCTAGAAGCTTCTAAAACCTACTTTAAAACCTTCTAGAATTACTTTAAACCCCAAATTTTACATCCTCCAACCACCATCTCATCTTTTCTCTCCCATCCCATCATCTGTCTTCTCTCTCTCTTACAATATTTTCTCTCTCTCGCCACTGTATCCATCTCCCTCTCAACTTTCCCTCTCCCTCGTCTCTCAATTAATGGACGATCCCACCACCGTCCCTCTCCCTATCTTCTTTTTGTCACCCCCCATCATCTTTCCCTCTCCAATTTAATCAATTCAACCCCACCCCCTAAAATCCCTTATCCCCTGTCTCCCCAACCCCTACCTCTCTCTCCTTCACTATTTTCCGTCCTTACCAGACTACAGACTCCACTCCTCTCCAATTTCTCTCGCCTACTAACCCTCTCCCTAATCCCTAACCACTTACCCTCTTCAATTTTCTTTCAACCGTAGCGTATGGACTCTATCTCTCTCACTTGTCTAGATTTCAAAACACCGAACCACTCCAATTTCATTTGCCTAGTACTTTTCCCTCTCGTGAGCTTCGATAAGATTTACTGATAACTTATCCATAATCATTTTTCCCATACATTCCGAGCTTTCCAGTAATTAGCATTGATTAATTATTTAGATATTTTATTTAAATAAATTATAATTTTGTATTATTTTTGTTATATTTTTTTTTAGGTTCTCATTCGTGCCTTTCAAAGAATTCTCTTCTTAACTTAGATTCTCAATTTATTTCCGACTCCGTATTCAGTACCATACTTTTAATGTATACCTTACTATTATTTTATTTATTATCTTCATCGTTAGCTTTAATTAAATATTGTTGATATTCAATTACCACTTCTAGATTATTTGTTTATCATGTTATATAGTATTACTTAAGCAAGAGTTATTGATAAAAATATTTTATTATATTTCAAATCGTTAGTTATAAGTATATATATTGAGGCCAATTTCTATTTCTATCGTATTCGACTTGGGTCGCTACCTTTTGTTTATTTATAGATTTTGTTAATGATTGTATTTTATATGATAATTTTAAATGTCAATCTGGTGTGTTATAATATTATATTATTGTTAGTAAGTCTTATTTTTTATATCAACGGTATTCCGATCCAAGTATTTTCTTCACCTTAGTATTATAAATATATAGTATATTTTATCACATTCGGTATATTGATTATAAATATATATATGTTGGGGCTAAATTTCTGTTTATATATATATAGTATATTATATTATGCTCGGTATGTCCATTTTATGTATCAACTACTGTTATGTATTTTCCTTATGAGTTTTTACAAATTACATTATATTTTTTCCAATTAAGTACGTATTACTTATTTACTATCGATTCGATAATCTACATTATTCGATACTCTAGTTATGTGTTCTTTTTATACTATATATATATATATATTACGTACTTTATGAGTTGCTATAAAAGTGATCTTATATATATATATTTATATCACCTTTTTAGTTTAATCATATTATGTTATTATTATTTGATTCAACGATTTCTTTCGAACCCCTAATGGAATAGATCATAAGCTCTTACATAATTCCTAGGTAAGACTTAGTCTTAGAATACTTAAGGGTTAACGTGCTACTTGTTTTTTTTTTTAGATTCGTAGTGTTCAATATCTCTTATCAAGATCTAAGTTTTGTTTAGGTTTGAGATCAAAGACTTGTTTTCCATTTTGGAGCAATTCTAGGCATGTAGTGTTGGTTGTTGCTTGTGTTTGATAGGAATTAGTAATCAAACCGAACTAAATCTATATTGAGCCTAATTAATTTGGTTTGTTGGTTTTGCTTAACTCACTTGCTTTAGGGGCTTACAGTAGCAGTTCCCTAGAGGAGCAACCGCTAATCATATGTAAGGATTCCCTAGTGGACTTATATATGAGATGACGCAACTAGAATATTAGGTTTTTGGTTTTTGGTTTTTGGACTCTGGTTTTTGGGCGTAAAGGACTTAAAGGAAAATGTATAATTATATCCACCTATGTAGTCATGAGTAACCCTTTGTTGCTTACTAGTCTAAGTTAAGGATAATTAATTTATGCTATAATAAAATAATAAAGTATTAAAATGAAGAAAATTCATAAAATTAATCATGAAATGATCATGTTAAGGTCAAAAAACTCTTATTGAAAGATCCAAAAAAAAATATGATATCACTATTAGATCATGTTTATCAAAAGAGCACTGGAAGCTACTATGTCTGTAGATATGGCCGTAACATAAATAAAGCTAGGAATGAGTTGTTACTATAGGGTATCCTTTCCTCCATCCCTATTACATATTCTAAGAATAATGATCAATAATATTTAAATATGGGTAAAATTTATATATTCTAAACCTATATCAATGCTAGAAAAGAGTAGTAGAGATTCTATTATGTTAACTGAGATCCGTAACGTAGTGAAATCCCAAAACAAGTATTTATGTCCAATAGAACAAAACATAGTAATTTCAACATTTTTGCCAACAAAAAATTGAACAAGACATGTAGGATGCCAATAAGGCTAGTTTAGAGCAGGTTTTGCAATACCAAACCTAATTGTAAAACTTAGTATTTTAGGATAAAAGAAAGAGTAATAATAATAAATGGAATAGAATAATCGAATGGAGGCTTGCAGACATGGTATGGAATGTGGATAATTATGAATAGCAAGGGCAATATGGTTAGGAAAAGATTTAAACTTCTTACTAACCCAATATCAAATAAACAATCTTACAGTATCATATTGCCTCCTCACAAAAAATATTACGATATTTTCTTAGGAATCTTACAGTTCTCAATCCAACCGCAAATCCCTAATCAAGATTTCCGTCATTAAAAGAGAAATTCAGTAAGAATTAATCTTTCTTTTGTTTTCCAATAAATCTTCCTTTTATCTTCATTTTATTTTATTAATTTATATCTTTTGGAGTTTTCTTTAAGTTATGGGGATAAGGTGTTGTACTTGCTGGCGTAATGGTTACAAATGATAATTATTGTATGGTCGGTTTGTAGAAATGTCATATCATTGGTATTGCATATGCATGCGTATGATGCATAAGGTGCTACCTGGAAAGAGTCTATGTATGCAACGTTGTCATACATATGTGTAAAGATTTGTTTATACGTGTTATAGTAGCATTAAATTGTTTTTGTGATTAATATATATAATATATAAATTTGTGAGTATAATTCGTGTGTGTATGAAGTGAATTGGTGGCATCAGGAGATGTGTATGTTGGTGAATTCGTGACTATGTGTGTGTGTTTGTGTAGGACAAGAGGGCGACAGGAGAGAAAGGGATAAGGGAAGAGAGAGAGAGAGAGAGAGGAATGAGAGGAAGAGAGATATATAGAGGGTATGTATGTATATATATTAATTATATAATATGAATTAAATAAGTGTATATTTAATATATATATGATATTATATAATATAATATTATAAATGTGTGAATTACACATAGGTATATATATACATATAATACGTACGATTCGTGTGTATACGTAAGTATTGATGTGTGTATGTTTTCTATTACCATAAGTGAAAGCACAATTGTTAGTGTATATAAATATAAACACATATATTTTTATTTTATAGATAAAATGGCTTGGTAATAGTATATATATTATGTGTGTGAATAATTATATATGTATGTAAATCGGATACGTGGTGTAAGGAATGTGTGCATATACTATTAGATGTTGAAAAGTAAGTAAGAGGATATATATATAGATACATAGAGCATGGTTTAGAAGCTTAGTGGATATGGCAAAGGGTTAATTTAATGGGGAAAAGTGTTGAATGGAGTTGGGAAGTATTAAATAAAATGCTAAACTCAACATTTATACCTTTACACAGGTATTAGGAGTTATGAGGAATCAAACCATATTAGAATAGGAGCTTCAGGTATGGGATACATAGTTGTTGGTTGTACGTGGTAAGTTAGAACTTTAAAACGGACTTAACTAAACTTGGAGTTTAATTGATTTTTGCTGCTTATGCTTAGCTTTGACCACACATTAGTCGGGTCTAATGGTATTAGTGAGGCACTTGGCGATTTTTGCACAATGCTGTCCTAAGTGGAGTCATATAATAAAATGACCTAGGTAGATTTAAGATGGTTTTAGCACTCAAGTGTTGGGGAGTACCCAACACCAATACTTATGTAGTATTTAAATATTGTATGTATGGAGGTCATGAGTAATCCCAAATCTCAGAATGCTAGGACTGTGCTACTTGTGAACTTAAATAACAAGATCTAATCAGTTGATTGTTGTATTCATGATTTTTACTCATGTGTTCTTGACTTGCTACATGTATGTTCACGTGCATGTGTGTGGTATCCTATACTAAGTATTAGCTCACCCTACAGGGGTTACTATTTTTCAACTGCAGGTTCAGGTTAAGAGGTATATGATAAGGTTTATACTAAGGATTCCCGTTATGATTTTTTATATTATAAACAGGATGGAGACTACTATTACTATAATGATGGAGCAGAGACTTCGTAGATTAGTTATAGGAGTAAACTTTATGGACTTATATTTATTTCTATTATATATGAATATTTTTGGGATTTATGTTGTTATAGAGTCACCTAGGACTCCTATTGGTGATATCTAGCGAGTTGACTTCTATGAGAGCTATAAGACTTCAAATTTTTATGTTTAGTGCTTTTATATTCAGGTTCTTCCTTTAAGTCAAATTTTAGTTATGATATTATATGGCGTTTATGGAGATTGAATGGTTGATGTTTTGTTTTCATATAAATTTGAGGTTATCGTATTATGAGTTGGAAAATTTTATGTAACTATTTTGTAAATCTTAGACAAGTTACAAGTTCCTAAATGCCATACGTATTAATAGATGTTAGGGACGTGTGGCGAACTATGGCGTTTCAGGTTCTAAGGTGTTACACTGACTAATTACTTAATAGGATTTTCCAAATCTATCCCAAAACTATATGAAGTTTTTACCTCATAACCTACCTTTGTAAGGTTATCTTGAACCAATTAACAAACCCAACTCGACCCATCATTAGATTAAACTTTTGATAACGCCTCTTGTGAATTTGGCTTACTTTCTATATAGCAATAAATGACCTATTTATTGAGTCAATGACTCAAGTTTGTTTCATAGATACAACATTGTCTTTCAAACAATTTAAAAGTGGAAATTCATTTGTAAAATTCATGAATAATGTAAAAAGCCCCTTCTATATAAAAGGCTCCTTAAGAGATCATAAGCATGCTACTTGTATATAAAAGCCCATTTTATGTAAAATGTTACTATCCTCACAAATGATGTAATCACATAAATAAAATGGCTTACTTAAGAAATGATAACAAGAGATCTTATCAACTAAGCAATATGTAGCCACAATCCACATAGACATGTTTCAATATAAGAAAGTAAAGAAGTATAATCATCTATTTTCTTCCCATGTTAGCAAAAAACTAAGGCCAACTCTCTTTCATTATCTCCATCAGCTTCGTAGCATCCCTAACATTGATTGCAATGGCTTGTTGCATAAAATTGAATTATAAGAGTTCAATAATAAACATTCATCAAAATTCAAAATTAGGTAAGGTTTAACTTATCTTGTTGCTCTATTATTCTTGTAAATCCTACGAATTTAACTATTTGTGAGTAGAATTTAATTTTAGTACTATAGATAACTTCATAAGTTGATAAAGCTGAATAAGATCAAAAATTTTATTAAATTATAAATTTAAATATATTATAAGTAATAAAAACCTTAAAATTTTGGTCAAAACCTTAATAGCATACAAAAATCCTAAAGCCTATATACGCGTAAATACCCAAAATTAAACTCTAACTTGATAAAAAAAAACCCAAAATTATAAATTTAAACTTATAAAATGATTAGATTTACCCTAATAGTAATAAAACCCTAGTTGAATATAATTAGTAACCAATATGTATAATCGCGTAAAATTATTAACGAACACATTAAAATAACTCTTAAATATTGTAAATATAATAAATAAAAATTTAATTAATAAATTTGATAAAATTTCAATATTATTTCATAATTATTAATTTTATAATTACTATTTTATGTTTAGAAAATTCTAATTTTTCCTCCTTTTTTTCCCCTTCTTTCTTCTTTCTTCTTTCTTCTTTTTTCCTTTTCCTTTTCCTCTCCTATTTTTCCTCCTTACTATGTTGAGTTTCCAAATTCAAGCTTTTGGTGGATATTTGTATGATGCAATTTACCATGTGCTCATTATTATACAAAACAAACAAATTAGATAAGGTTCTTGTCACATCCATTAATTACCTTATCTTATCTTGCTTTTTTTTTTTTCTTTTTCATTTTATTCTCCCTTTCCCTTTGCAAAGTTCATGTCTGCTGGCAGAAAAAGATTTTGATTATGAACTAAAAGACTATACAGGTGAATTCGGATTTGATAGCACTAATAATTAATTTACCGCATATTGATTAAAGATTTTCATTTAAAAAAAAACAAAGAAAATATCGATCAAAGAGTACATGAGTAGACGTGAAGAAACTTTGTCGAAAAAAAAATAAGGTTTTATTTCTTATGCGGTATTTGATTTCTTGTGATCTTTTCTATATGCAGCGGAATGAAAACGTAATATAAAACATCAAAATTAAAAAATTATTAGTTGTTTATTTTGCAGGTATTGGATTGATTATTGATACAGCAATTTTCGGGTGTGGAGGGCTTTAGGGTTTAGGATCTGATGCTCCGTGAGACAGAGTACAGAAGGAGGAGGAAAAAAAAGAAAAAAGAAAAAGGAAAAAACAGTTTAGGTCGTGCTTAAAATAAAAAGGAGCTCGTATAAGAGAGCTGTTTCCATTTTTTCTGTAAATATGTGGTAGAATTAGTGTTGAAAGCTCCTATGCATGGAAACGAAGTTAAACATGCAAAATTATGTGTGTGTATATATATATATATATATAATGAATTATTCAGTTAAAATTAATGAAAATTTATATATATAGTACACATATGTCCCTATATATATTGAAGATATAACCTCTTATATTTTTCTAATGCACTTTTATCTTCTCTATTTTCAAATTGAGCATTTAAAATTTAAATCATTAAAAAATAAAGTAGTTTAAAATCATTCTATACTATTTTATGCTATAATAAAATAAGAAAGTATTAAAATGAAGAAAATTCATAAAATTAATCATGAAATGATCATATTGAAGTCAAAAATCTCTTACAAAAAGATCCAAAAAAAAAAAGGTGATATCACTATTAGATCATGTTTATCAATAGAGCACTAAATGTATTTAAGGTGATAGATTAATATTTTAAGTAACTTTTATTTCTAAACAACTCTCTATTTTATTGGTTGTTACTTTACTAAAGTCACTTAATAATATTTTAAAATTTTCATCAATCTCATACGATTACTTAATGTGCAGTGCTTTACGTGAGAATATATACTAAATAACGTTACTTATTCGAGTATAATATTGGAGTTAAATACTCTATGATACTCGTATTTGATCAATAAAAATGGGATATTTAGCACGAAAATATATGCTAATCATCGTTAATAAACATGACCTAAGAAATTGAATGTCTTGCACGTGACTGCATGAAGAAAGTTGCAGGTCCCAAGCGATTTGTAATTTTTATATGCATAAGGACAAGAGAGAGAGTCCGGATTTCTCCTCGAAGATTGTATGGTAGTCAATTCGAGAATTTAAAACGGACCGTTTTTCTATTCAAAATGCTTTTATTATTATTATTATTATTAATTTTCTCAAATTCAAAATGCATAAGTACGTCCCTCTCTCTCCCTCCCCAATTCGGAGACATTTTCCAGGATAAACAGATTCAACCGTCATATTTAGAAAGCCAACCTAAACCATCATCGTATATTAGTCATATTTATTCTACTTACAAGTGTCAATTTGCTTCTTTTTTCTGTGATTTATTCTTTTTATAATAAAACTTACATAAGTTTTTGTCTCAATTTCTTTATAAATCGATTTAATGATTTCAATTAAGATAAATGTCCCCTCTTAAGAATATTACTCTTTGCCTCTTAGGAAATGCACTGATGAGACATAATCATTTTCAGAAAAATAAAATAAGTTCCCTTCCTATTAATTATTAGAAAGTTTTACAAATATACTTACCTATAAGTCTTCGAGATAAACACTATAGAAGTGTCTCAACTTTCATTTTTAGCAATTTATTGTCTATATTTATATATATAGAATTTAATGCTTTCATGATTTGGAAGTTGCAATACAGTATTTCTATTAAATCATAAACTTACAATTTAGTACCTGCAAATAGTGCTGAGGGACTCTATATTACAATTTCTAAAAAAAGCATAGACATTAAATTGCAAAAATATAAAGTATAGATACAAAACTACTAAAAGATAAAAGTTGAGATATTTCTATAACTTTCATCTATAAATCTTTTATCTATATTATAAAAGTCTTTTGAGGCTAAAGTAACCGCCTACTTTTTTATCCATGAAACTCCTTAAAATGCCCTTATGTTATACTTCTTAAAATTAATTACTAACTATTAGTTGATTTTTCGTTTAAGATTTTTTATGGACATTATGGAAATTTCACCAAATTAAGCAATTTTCACACCTACTCAAACCCTTACCCCTAAATCTCTCCATAAATTTCTCCCACATAAAATCTTTAACTGCCTTTTCGGTAATCCACTTATTATTTTTTTTCTTTAATTGCTCTACATGCAATTACTTTCCTTTTCCATATTTCTCTTCCATACTTCGTATTCTCCAATCCCATATCTTAATAACAAAATATCCTATCTAATTATTTGTAACCCAATTCTCCATGCAATCGAATCAATAATCAATATCCTTTTAGGTTTTTCAAAGAAGGAAAACAAGTAAACAAAGAAGAAGCAAAACCATTAAGGCTATCGACGGTGCAAGAAATCGATGAGATGAAGTTGTAACTTCAAGAGAATAATGTTCGTTTAAATTTTCAAATATTGAGGTGTTTAAGGTTATGCAAGTGTTTTGTTCGATGATTGAGAGGCAAGTGAAGCCAAGCTAACTCTATGTGCAAATGAATCAATGCCCTTTTAAGTCTACTAAAGAAGGAAAATAAGTCCTTGAAAGTTCCTTTGATGCGTCATTCTTCTGGAATAGTTCGTGGGTTATTACTTACTGCTCCATTCTCCTTTATCACTCTTTTTGTACCTTTCCCCATTAGCCCTTTTTCGAGCTTTCTGCAAGCTTGGACTTATCCAGCAACCAGCCTTATCTGTTCTTAGTCACGATTCGCACCATTTTGATATCAAAGCGAAGGTTTTGTGTGAACTAAAATTAGTTCTTCTTAAATTTCTATTGTGCTTTGTTTTGCTTATATGAAATAGATTCAATTATTGAGTTCATTTTACTGTTGTGTTATTAGCTATTCACTTTTTGAAGTCTTTGTGTTAAATTCTAAATCTATGAGGAAAAATGACGAACCCAATTATGAATGTTGGTACTGGTGATGATAGTAGGGTTATCCACCATAGGCGTCAATCTAAGGGAACTCCTAAAAGAACTGACGAGAGGATCGATGAGGTAGCTAATCTCTTGGTAGATCTGACCCGACCTATTTATGCATTGTCTTGCGGACCCATAGAGGCCACGCAAAACACTCCACAAGCTGCTCAACCTATTAGAGGTCAAAACCCAGCTCGACCATTTCGAGGTGGAGGAGTTAGTGCACGAGTAAGACAGAGGATAGACATGAGAGAGCTTGATTAGGAAGAAGAAGAGTTTTTTAAAGAAGAGCGTATACGAGTTCCTAGAGCATCCAACCATGTGAAGTTTCGAATTTCGAGTTTTAATAGATCTGAGAATACTGACGGGTATCTAAATTGGGAAGAAAAGGTTGAGCGTTAGAAGAAAGTGAGGACTATTACTATTGAATTTTTTGGATATGCCACCATGTAGTGGAAGAAATTTCAAGCTATGAGAAAGAGAGAAGGATACCAAGAGATTAATACTTGGCTCGAGATAAAAAGAGTGCTCAAAAACAAGTTCGTATTGGAAACATATCTTCAAAATACTTTCACTCGACTTCAGGAGTTGAGACAAGTAAGCTGAACTATTGATGAGTATGTTCAAGATTTCCAAATACTTATGATACAATGCGAAGTGGAGGAACCACTAGCCTGAACAGTCTTAAGATTTGTTAGTAAGTTAAGAGGAGATATCCAAGACATTATGAAACTCCAACAATTTGACACAATGGATGAAACTATTAAGATTGCCTAGCGTGTAAAGAGGCAAAGAAGAAGATGAGCAATGACCCGAATGCCGACTAACCGACTAGGACAGGCAAGTAACCGCACTCTTCCTAGTGCCGAGTGAAGTAGAAGGGTTAATGTTAGAACCGAGCAAAAAAGCCAACCTGAAGATGCAATATTGACTTGAACGTCTAAAAAGGGGCAAGGGTTTGGTAGGAAAACTAGATAAATCAAATGTTTCAAGTACCAGGGGTTCAGACATATGGATGCTCTGTGCCTAAACTGAAGGATGATGATCATCAAGGGAGACATCCCAAAGTTAGACGTAAAGAGTACAGATGAGAAACCCAAGGAGGAAGAGGTTCTTGTCAAGAAGGAGAACGCCGAGAAAGAGTTGATTAAGGAAGATGTGTATGTCAAGGGCTTAGAGCAGCTACTCATGGTTGTCCAACGCACTATGAGCGCGGAACCCTCACGAGAGGAGGAGCAAAGAGATAACTTATTTCATATCACTTACAAGGTGAATGAACAAACGTGTGCCCTCATCGTGGACAATAGAAGTTGCACCAATGTAACGTCAGCCAACCTAATCTCAAACCTGAGGTTACCGACTGTTGTACATCCAAAGACGTACAAGTTACACTAGTTGAGTAAGAAAGGAGCATTATACGTCACTCGACAAATACTGCTGCCGATCATTATTGGCAATTACTTCGACCAGTTTCTCTGTGACGTAGTGCCCATGTATGCTTCCTACATGTTGTTAGGAAGACCATAGCTATTTAATGGGCAAGTCATCCATGATGGTTACAGGAATACCTACATGCTCAAGAAGGATAATTGGAAGATCACGTTAAATCCGATACCGCCGAGAGAAGTTCATAAGTTAGAGACAAAACTTGCTTATGGATCGAAGAGGGCTCTAATGATGAGTAGAGCCAAGCTCCAACAAGCCATTAATGCCAATGAGCCAACGCTCCTGTTGGTCAGGCAACTACTGAAAATGAAGGAGTGAGATGATTTACCCTAGGAGGTAAGGGAACTGTTGGATGAATATGCTAACCTGTTCCTAGAACAGTTACTTGACGAGTTACCCCCGACCTGAGGCATATACATTGACTTAGTACCTGGTACTACACTGCCAAACAAGCCAGCTTATCACATGAATCCTAAGCAAGCTTCTAAGCTTCAACATTAAGTCAATGAGTTATTAGAAAGATGATTCATGAGAGAGAGTCTCAACCCTTGTGCTGCGCCTACACTTTTAGTGCCAAAGAAGGATGGAACCTAGCAGATGTGTGTTGACAATTAAACCGTAAACAAAATTACGATCAAATATAAGTATCCAATCCCGAGGCTAGAAGACATGTTAGATGAACTGAGTAGAGCCAAAATTTTCAACAAGATTGATCTTAAGTCTGCCTACCATTAAATCCGCATGAGGTCAGGAGACGAGTGGAAGACTGCATTTAAGACTTGACATGGACTTTACAAATGGATGGTCATGCCCTTTAGTTTGTCGAATACCCTAAGCATCTTCATGAGGCTTATGAACCATGTATTAAGACATCGCATCGGGAAGTGTGTCGTAGTGTACTTCGACGACATCCTAATCTACAGTACAGACATGCCAAGTCATTGTAAACACATCAGAGTAGTCTTGGATATTCTCCATCCCGAGAGATTATTCAATAACCTAAAGAAATGTTGCTTTTACTAGGAGAAAGTGGTATCTTAGGCTATGTAATCAGTAGAGGAGGCGTGCGAGTTGATGATGAGAAGATTTGAGCAATTGTTAAATGGCTAACCTTAACTACTTATGCTAACTTGAGGAGTTTCTATGGACTAGCTTCGTTTTACTGAAGGTTCATCATAAAATTTAGTACCCTCACTACACTCCTTACTATATTAACGAAGAAAAACATCGACTACCGATGAGGAGAAAGGGAAGAAGGGAGTTTTGCCGAGATAAAAAAGAAGTTGACCTCCACCCCAATGTTAGTGCTCCCCGACTTCAACAAAATTTTTTAGCTAGAATACAATACATCAGGAATTGGAATAGGTGCTATCTTAATGCAAAAAGGATAACCAATTACCTTCCACAGTGAGAAGCTCCAAGGACACTAATTAAATTACTTTGTTTATGACAAAGAGCTCTTGGCACTAATCCAAGCACTGCAAGTCTGGTAGCACTATCTACTATTGAGAAAATTTATCATATATACTAACCATAAGTCACTACAATACCTTCGAAGTCAGGCCAAACTATTTAAGTAGCAGGCAAGATGCGTTGAATTCTTTGAGGGATTCAATTTTGTGATCAAATATAAGAAAGGAAAGAGCAACGTAGTTGTAGATTCTCTTTCGAGGAGGTATGCACTCTTGTCAGAATTGTAGACCAAACTTTTTGGTTTTACGAGTATGAAAGAACAATACTCTACGGATCCACACTTTAGACCAACAATTTTGTAATGCGTAGATGGGAAGATAGTGGACGAATATCATGTGGAGGATAGCTATCCGTTCCGAAGGGGGAAACTGTGCATATCGACTTGCTCCCTACTGGAATTATTAATCAGAGAAGCCTACAGCGGTGAACTCTTTGAACACTTTAGAGAAAAGAAGACCTGCGAACTATTGAATGGCCAATTCTTTTAGCCAAGAATGCGAAGAGATATACACCAAATGGTCAAAGGTTGTACTATATCCAAAATCCATGGATGTAAACTTTCAAATGTTAATGTGTTGCCTTGATTAATGTTGATGTCATCCTTATCTTCCTTAGGGTGCTATTATGTAAGGTAACCTGTACACCCATACTTGAAACAAAGAATCTTAAGGCCTTCATATTGAAGAAAATACTTCCTTCCATCAATTTTTATCATGTAGATAAGTCGTTTATTGATATTTACTTTTATATTGGGCAAATTTCCTTTTTTTGCATTAGCCTGTTTACCAATCCTTAGCATTAGGTCGATTGCTTCTCCCATCTTCAATAGAGCCTTATACTCATAATAATCTATGGGTAGTTTAGTGATATGTACCTAGATGGCAATTGAATCAAACGATGCTTTCAAAACTCAAAAGTTTGGCTCCCATCTTCTTATAATTAAAAAATAGCTATAAATGAACCGATGACCTTCTTTGATGACTGTTTTATGTTCTTCCTTTGTTTTGAAATTGACTATATAATACCTATGCTAATTACTAATCATTATAAATTGATATGCAAAGTTCCATGGAGTTTTTAATTTGTGATAATATTTCAAGGAAATGCTCTATGTTTTTATTATTATATCATGTTTGGTACAATGATGGTTTGGAATAGAAGGGATTGGAAAGGAATGAAATGGAATTATGACTAGAATGACAAATCCTTTCTAATGTTTGGAAATGTCTATAGAATGGAATGAAATGCATATACAATAGTAATTATAAAAAATACCCTTAATTTTTTAATATTATAACAAAATTGAAGGTTAAATATGTGACATGACTAATAATAATAAATGCAGGAGGAATTGAATCACAATTCCATCTTCTCAAAGGCGGAATTAAATTCCATCTTGAAGTTGGAATTGCTGATTTGAATCATGATTTTAGCTTCTAAATTCACTTTCAAATATGAGGAAAGAGAATAGAATTTGGAATTACAATTTCATGTTTGTCTACTCCTACGTAACATTAGAGATAATCTCCATGTTTCATAGAGTTTTGCATTCTCACGTAAATGGATCTAACTCTTCGAACTGAAAAAAGATTCAATGGTACTAATACGTTACGTGGATAAATGGGAAGCATGCAAGTACTATTAATATTTAAGCACATGATAATGAAGATAACACTTTTTCAAAAGGTAATAATAATACTTTTACGTGTTAAAATTTTATTGGTATTCATACATAATTTATAAAGGACTAAAATGGTTTATTTGCTTTAAGTTTACTAACAATTTGGGCTTAACTCTATAGGTTACAGTAATAGGACCTAAAGAGTTTAGTCTATATTTGGGATGACTTAAGAGGATATGGTATGGTAGGCTTGGAGTAGGAACCGTTTGATTGGCTTGCCTGTTTTCAACCTTTGTTAGGGAAGCTCATGCATATATAGAGGTTTGCCATACACTTAAACTTAATAGAAACCCATAAAAGAATCCATGAATGAGAGGGATCATCTCGATCGTTGATTATTATTATAATCCAATAAATATTGTCGATGTCTTAACTCTATAAATACTCTAGAGCTCCTCTTCATTGGACACAATTCAGCTATCTAGAGAAACAACGTTGTCTTTTCACATTGCTATTGTAAAAGATCAAATGGAGTTCAGAGTGAAGACACATCACCTCTCATCTATAATAATAGAGTTAACGCTTTATAGCTCCTGTACCTATCACTTGTGTATTTGAAACTCGTTGAGATTGCTTACTCCTCCTTCCTGCCTCTTCCTCTCCAAGTCATCCCTTACGTATCATTTCACGTCACTTCTTTGAGGCTACGTATAGCATGAGGCTCACGCTGCAGGCATGTGACCATTGCAATCAAATCCCTTCATATACAATAGTTAATCAATACTATTATTAGGTAGAGGTTTAACAAAAGTAGGTACAAACTTTTCACAAACCTAAAAAGAAAAAAAAAAATACAATTTTGATATGGTAGATTATATTAGGTACAAGGGAGCTATAAGTTATCCTTAAGGGCATGTTTGGTTGATTTAGAAAATGTATAATAAAATGTTTATTCCTCACCTACTTATATATTTATATGTTTGCTTATCGAAATAATTATTCTAAGAAATTACTATTACTATAAAATTAGGAATTGCAATTCTTTTGTAAATACGGGAGAATGACTTTGTTTTTTTTATTTTTTTTATAATATTTCATATAGAGTTTGTTCTTTTTTTAAGCTCCCTTACTTTACTAGAAGTGCAATTAAAAAAGAAAAAAGATTATTTGTTCCACCCCTCTAAGCACCATTGGGTCCTAATTTGATCTTTATTATATTTTGATATATATATTTACGATACCTTAAAATAATGATAATAAACAATAATTATTATTTTTAAATCCATTCTTGAAGAAATATAATTTGATTTCCCACCTTGCTCCATTTTATAAACCAAACACGCAATAAATAAATTAAAAAAAAAAAAGGAAATTTTGGACTTACACAATTTAATTTTGACACTGCACATAACATGGTTTTTTCCTTATTGGTTTTCCGATAAAATTCCTTACCTCTATCCACGTGATGTGATACTGGCCTAGTTTTCCTATGTTTCCTCGTTAAATTTGTAATGGGACTGTAAATTTGAGTGGTCTGCTATATATTTGGCTGGTAAATCACGTGCCATTGGAGCCATGTTTTTTAACTTTAAAAGGCTGCGATCAAGAAAGATGTACGAGAAATGTCTCCACATGAAACAGTAACATTTCATAACAAGTGACTGATAATAATAATAATAAATGCTGGAGGAATCAAATCATAATTCTACCTTTTCAAAAGAGAATAAAATTCCATCTTGAAGTTAGAATTGATGATTTGAATCATATTTTGACTTTTATATTTACTTTTAAATATGAGGAAAGAGAATGAAATTCAAAATTGCGATTTTATATAGGTATATTCTTACGTAACAGAAGATATAGTCTCCATGCTTCATAGAGTTTTGCTTTCTTTCCTTTGGAAAAGGAAATGACACATCTAAATGGATCTGAATTGAGAAAAGATTCATTATACATTATATGGATCAATGAGTGGTGTGTAAGTATTATTAATATTTAAGTATATGATAATGAAGATAGTGCTTTTTGAAAACATGCTAATAATACTTTTACGTATTAAAATTTTATTAGTATTTATATACCATTTGTCAATTCAAATACCTTGTTAGTTTTATTAAAACTTAAGAAAATTGTAAATAACATCCTTAAATTTTGACTTAGATGCAATTGATTATCTAAACTTTCAAAATATGCTTTATGATCTCCTAAACAATAATAAATTAACAACGTAAATGATATTTTTTTTAATTAAAAAAGTTGATAAGTTTAGGAAGGCATTTACATGCAAAATTAAAATTGAAGAGGATTATTTTTAATCTATGAAAGTTATTGTTGATTTATCAAAATTTAATAGATTTTAAAGTACACTTTAAAACTTTAAAAAATCAATTCATACTAAATGAAAGTTTAGGAATTATTTCTAATTTCCCTTAAAACTTTTCTCCTTCAGATTTCCGTAGCATGGCCGTCTCCCATTTCTTTTCATCTATATTGGTTTGCAAGCAGGAAAGGTAGTTTTCATATACATCCCATGTAGAAATTGATTTTCCCAAAGCTGCCTTGGACGTCATGGATGGTGGACCGTTTATTTTTGTCCTATCTCGTTTCTAGTCTATACTAGGAGGGTTATTTTCAATGGGGCTATCTTTTCCTTTTATTACGAATAAAATGGACTATAGAGTTGAACGGAGCAAGGCATGAGCTATTAGAGGCTGTCCAGGAATTCAAGATGAGAATAAAGCCATTATTACATCATGTAGTAAATTTTCTGTTCAAAGTTTGACCTAAAACTTTTAAAATAAAGCCATTGCGCTATCAAATCTCCTAATTGAAATAAAGCTCTTATTTTCTCATCCCAAAATTTTTCTTGTGTCTTCAAACAAAGTATCCTCATCTTTATTCATATGATATTTGTAGAGGAATAAAATGGTTTATAGGCTTTAAGTTTACTAATAAATTGAAAAGTAACAGGGTCTATAAAGTCTGGTCCATATTCGAGATGGCTTAAGAAGATATGACATGATAAGCTTAGAGTAGAAACTGTTAGATTCTCAACCTTTTTCAGAGAAACTTAAGCACATATAGAGACTTATCATGGGCTTGGATTTAATAGAAACCCATAAAAGAATCTATCAATGAGAGGGATCATCTCTGATGTTGATTATCATTGTGATTTGACGAACATCGTCGATGGCTTAACTTTATAAATACTTTAGAGCTTCTCTTCATTAGACACAATTTAGTTATCGAGAGAAATGGTGTTGTGATATCATACTGCTATTGTAAAAGATTAAATAGAGTTTAAAGTAAATAACATCACCTTTCATCTGTAATAGTGGAGTTGAAGCTTTATAGCTCCCCGTCCACCTATCACATGTGTATTCGAAACTCCTTGAAATTGCTTAGTGCTATTTTATGGGTTAATGTCATGAGTAGTATGGAAACTTTGCTAAAACATGCAATTTACTCATTATACTTCAAATAAAAAAAAAAATCAGTTTACTAGTTAAATGAATTTTTCGTAGTTATTTTTATAGTCTAAACCAACTTTATTAAGTCTGTTTATTGCAATGGACATAATGACAAACCAGAAATTGTACGTTTCAACCACTCCAAGACTAAGGGATGGTTGACAGCAACTTGTAAGGAGTTGTGTGGCCACCTACCAGGTAGCTGTTGGTCATTCCTCAGCCTTAGGGTGGTTGAAACGACTGCTTAAGGTAAATTAGATTGCAATACACTTCAAAAAGTAAAGTGTTCAACCTACTGGTGGTCAAAAATCAATTTCTCACTTGTTTTGATCTCTACATCAGTAAACAAACTTAACAAAATTAGTTTAGTTAGTAAAAATGGCTGTGAAAATTTCAATTAAGTAGTAAATTAACTTTTCAAAGTACATATCGTAGATCATATATTTTGACAAAGTTTAGGTATAATTTGTGACATTTATCTCAATTTTGTTGAATTTATTTAAGCACTAGTTATGCTTATCTATATTCTATTTTCAAAGATAGGTCACAGAACAATTTGGATTCAATTCGACTCATTAGTTCCATTCAACAATAATTTGGTGGTGTTAGGGTAACATGTTGGCTTGCCACGTAGTTTTATCATCTGGTAGAACATGCAAGTTTAATGAGTCAGACGAAGTCATGATGCCTAATGAATAACTTAATTAATTAGGCATATAAGCACATGGTATGCATTTTGCACTAAGCATCTAAGAATAATACTAGTCCACATCCAGTTCACGACATCATCCTTCATCTCTGTTCTTGCTTACCACGATTTCTCGGCCTATGTTTGCTTATTTATAGCTGGTCAACATCTTCATACTTTTTGTACATTATGCAATAGGTATTTTGTCAAACTACTTTGGCTAGTGACAAAGCATCAACAGTTTACTTATGCTAAGAGAACTCATCGATAAATATATCTATAACAATGAATCATATAAAAATAATAATTGGGCTTAGATGATTAGAGGGAAAAGGCAAAAAAAAAAAATTCCTAAAAATATTGCTCCTAAGAAAATATTTCCTAGAATATGATATTTAAAATTATCTCTTGAAGAGGCGATTTCGTATCGTATATTCCCCCATCCCTTCTTCTTCCTCTTCATTTTTCATTATAGAAGGTTTATCTCTCTCTCTAAACTCTCTCGTACACCCATGTCCTCTTTACATAATGCAATTTTCTACTCAGTTTTTCTTTGAAAAATTGTAGATTTTGCAAGAGAACGTAGCTAACAATAATTCTTGAGGAAATTTTTCAAAAAAAAAACTCCAAAATCATGCAATCTTCTTAGTATCTCTCTCTAGAAGTCATTGAACAGAAAGATAGGTTTTTTTTTCCTCTTTTGATCAGTTTTACGAACATGTAAACGTGTAATATTGGTTTTTTGTTCAGAATATGATGATACATTATTGTGTAGATTAAATTTTTTAATGTTTCGAACTTTACGTGTTAATTTTTTATACATTTACACATAATATGTATCGTGAGTAGATTTATATAATATAAATACAACTGGTTGAGTTAGTTAGTTTTTGTACAAATAAAATAGTTAAGGAATAACCAAATCTTGTGAGGAATATGCTTGTTATATTTATTTTATTAACTACATCAATGGGTATCGTGATTGTATGGCTTTATATGTATGGATTGTTTCAGTGTTGTAAATTATATCGGGTTGATGTGACATACAGGTAAGAATGGATAACGTAAGGGTAGTCTATTATACTAGAGAAAATATTGTGAAAGGGGGAAATGGGGTACATTACAATAGGTATCTGATAACAGTAGTTGGGGTACCAATTGCAACAACCTATAAGCAATTTGTATTTTTAATACATTCATCCCATCACAATTTTTCAATTAGATAATAAAGCTAAAGTTAGTATTAGTGATCAAAGTTTTTGAATAATCAACTCAGACTCATATTCGCTAAATCAGAATTTGATAGGTGCACTTGACTCATAATAGTCAGCAACACAATTTTTCTGACCCAAACAATAATTTTATGAAAAATAATAGCTATAGAGTAATTTAGAATATTTATTATAATAATAGTAAGAATAGTTAGTAAATTAGGGCCCAAGCTTGTTAATTTGGAAAAATAATATAAAATGGACATAGGAACCCATGCTAAAACCCACAACCAGCCCTAATTGAGTTGAAAAAGTGTGTACAAAAATTTATTTAATTAAATTAGGAAAGAAAAAGTATAAATAAGCTAAGCCCATAAGTTGTAGAAGTAAAGAAAATAGAAGAAAGGACCCCTTTTAAGACAAATAAATAAGATTTAGGCCATAAGAAAGAAAAAAGAAAAAGAAAAACGAAAATTCAAGTTTACTAAAACCATTTAGGCCAAAATCAAAAGAATTCAAATGGCCCATTAACCAATAAGAAAAACCTTATTTAAGTTTAGGTTTAAAACCAACATAAAAAGCCTAATAAGGAATCTTAAAATTTTTAGTTAGGCACAAAAAATAAAATAAAATAGGTAAAAATTAGACCCATATAATTTTAGAATTACAGATAAAATTTTGGTATAGCCCAATAAATAAAATTATTGAGAAAAGTTCATAAAAAACTATCAAACAGTGTTTTGGCCCAAAATGGTAAAATTAGTAACTATCGAGGCATATACTAAAAAATGTGGGCCCTAACTTCAAAAATAGACCTCATTATATGAAAGTATATCCAAAAATAATAAAGATTGACTATCGAATCATAAAAAACGGATTTAAAAACGAAAAAAGTTATACATGATTAAAAATTTAGGAAAAACCATGAGATATAAGTAGATTGATTAAGTTATTCAAGTAATGCGGTCCTATAAATCAATAATTAAGATAAAACCCCGAATAAATAAATATCAAATGTAATTTGTTACAAATATACACTTATATTTTCCTACAAAGAGGAAACCAGTAAACACATATTGTAAAGTATGGATAACATAAAATTATTAGAAATATCAATCTATGTATATACACATATACTTAAAGGTCTAAACATTCTAAAGGAGATATGCTTCTATATGTATAAATAATCAAATATATAAAATGTAACCACCATAATATAGTAATATGATACAACAACAATCATAATAATAATGATGTTAGTAATGGTGATGACAATATATAGGATCCTGTACTTACAAGAAGTAAACTAAGTATATGTATGCATACACACGTGACATAATCTTAGAATAATACTACCATATGATTAAGCTAAAGTTTTTGGATTAATTAAATATATGATTTCAATATTTTCTAGCCAACTCTATTACTTTATCTAACTTATATTATCATACCATTATTTATCCCGCATCCAACTATACATGGATGTTACAATTAAATTATAATATAACAATATACTAATATAAAAAATATGAACAGTGAGAAAATTCAAATTCGTGTAATATTTACTGAATTGTATACTATTACTTATATGATTAAATAATATTTTCTAACCATGACAATAGATAAGTTAAGCATTATGAAATAACATTGAAAACTTTAATTAAATTTTATCATTAAAAAAGTATGCTCAATTAGATAAGGATCGATTATGAGAATGTAAAGATTTAAGGTAAAACTAAAAAGTGACATGAAATTTAAAGTCTAAGCAAAAAAGGGAATCATAAGCTAGATAGTAAGTTAATTAGGTTGTTTAGCACTACGTCTAAATGCTCATTAGGTTTTTTTAATTATTGTTTATCAAAAGACTGATCGAAAGGGTGAGCTACTTGTGGATTGCTACGATTTATAACAGCTTCCATCAAGTGAATACCCCCAATAACTCTATACTTATTTTGTATTTATAGTTAGTATACTTAATTGTTTCTATTGATAAATTGATGTTTTGTGTTTAAGATGTGCATATGCTCAAATATTAGTTGGTTGTTGTGCAAAATATTGTTAAATATGATAACTAAAGAATTTGTTGTATAATTGAATATCACATAATTTGAATGATTTACTAATATTGGTTGATTACCTAATAATTTAGGTTAATTATATTCGGCTTATCTTAAATTAAATATATCATGCATAAGTATGAAAATTTCATTTATTGTTTCAGTTGTTACCTCACGTGAATGGTAATAAAGAGCCCTATAGGAATGGATATCCCATGTGATTAGATTATTTATGATTAGTACAGTATAGGAGCACTTATACAACAGGACCCTACCCTTGACTTGCAGGCTTACATGGGGCCCAATGATTAATCGTAAGTAGCTAAGGGTCGAGTCTAGAAACCTCTGTTGTAGGGTATGAATGTGGACTATAAAGGCCAGCTCACCACTAAATGTAAGAATTTATGTACTACTAGATTTTTGGAAATAGAAATATATTTTGTGGAATACGGAATTTCAATATATAATTAGAAACCCAAGTGCTAGAACCTAGTTGTGATTAGTGTCAATGAATCTCTAACCCTTATTTCGAAGAGCGTTAAATCCAAAGTTGTAGGCAACACTTGGTCAACTAGATATATTTTTTAGCATGCTATTTGTTCATGCATTCATATGTTTGTTAATTAATTGTTTGGTAAGCTACTTGCTAGTATAGTAAGAGGGATACCTCACTAAACTCGTGTAGCTTACTCCTCAATAATCTGTTTGGTAGGTACATTAAGCTGGGAATAAAATAAGATTCAAGTTTAGAGTGCAAATCCAAGATATATAAGAGAAAGTTAAAGGTAGATAGAAAATGTATAGATAGTAGAGGAATACCCTATGTAAAAAGTATTTATATGTTAAGATTTCTTATCATTTAATAATTGTTGTAATTTATAAGATTGATTTACCTTACCTTATCATTTAATGAGAGATATCGATTTTTTATAATTCTGATGGACTGTGAAATATTAGATATTCATAATTATTTATATTTTATGATAAGTAAAAAAAAAAAAAAAAAAAGAGGGGGAACTTCAGTGGTTAATTAATTAAAATATTGTAATCTCTAACTTACAAGGCAGTTTTCGTATTGTGGATGTATACGTAATATGAAAATTTTAAACAATCCTATTAGACTTTTTTTAGGGTCCTGACAATAAAACTTAGTGATTTCATGTTTTTTTTTTTAATTTTTTAGTTTGTGATTCACATCTTATGGAAATCATTTTAGTTAATGTATCCTCAAAATCGTACATGGCTTTAAAAGAAAAAATTTATTGTTTAGTCATTTTGAGAGATTATTGTGGCTCTTTTGGTCCCCTTTTTTTATTTTATTGGAGAAGTCTTTCTTTTCTAAATATTAATATGTGGTGACTTTTGGGTTGCACCTATTTTTCAAATGTTTTGCATTTCAAGTTTTCCTTTTCATCCTTTATGTTTTGCTTAAATATGTTGCCATAGAATATGTGGTTTTAATTATTGTGTAATGGGATTACATGGGTTCTTTGATATTGGTCATTAGACTAAAACTCAATGGTTTTTATTTGTAAAAAAGTTTCCAGTTCAAGATTTCAAGGTTTTATTGTTAAAATTCACTTCATATAGAAGGTATTTAGATTATGTATTTGATTTTGCCTCTACCGTCTAGAAGGTTGAATTTAAACAATGTTTCTATTTTTTTTAGTCACATTTGTCTTCTTTCAAAATGTATTAGTAAATGTTGTGTTTTAGAGATCAGACGACAATGTAAAACAAAGTTGATGATGATATAATCACCCTATTTTTGAGTTGTACATTTTCATTTTCTTTTTTTTTTTTTTTAAAGAAGAAGAGTTGTTGAAATTTGAGTGAAGCTTGAACTTATGCTATGCTTAACAAAAAGAATTGATGGGTAATTAGAATCTTGGTATTGCTAGGAGCCTATAGTAATAAAATATAAAGAATAGATTCTTCAAATGAAACACAATACATAAGGTGATGACAAATGGCAATTCATTCATTCGTTATGGTGAAAGTTATATAATTATTGTTTAATATTTTATGGGAAAAATTATATTATTTAACCCCTTTTGATGGACTATCGGTTCGTGTTTCAATATTTGATCTTAATTCTATATTGTTGGTGAACTATTTGATATGAAGATTATTAGAACTTATACTTATGCAATAAATCAGGGTTTAGACTTTGTTTATGTTGGTGGAATCTATTATACTTTAGGGGTAATCACATAATTTTAACCATAGATCATACTAAATAAACTCGTAAGGTTTAGGATACTAGCTTTTGAATGTAAATCATGAAGTGTTTGATATTTGTAAGCTTTTTCCTTAAGTTTTACGAAGACCCAATTTCATGTTTGTCGACACGATTGGGATAGACCGACTAACTATTATTTTTGATGAAGTAACATTATCAAGTAATTTAATAGACAATAGCATATGCTTACTCAAGTTAATTATAAGAATAAAGGTCTTTCCTACCTTCTTAAAGCAATGGAAGTCCAATGGGTAAGTTCATTTTATAGAACCCAATTTTGAAATTAAGTGATTTACTACTTACATGTGGATGCCTCAAGAAAGGAATTCATTTGAAGCTTTTCAAATAGTACTACTCCTAGACGATATTACTCCTTTATATTAGCTATTTCATGAATGACAAGATTTTAATCAGTTTACATTTTCTTTAGTATTTTATGTGTATTTTTCTCTTTTTCATCTTGTTTTCCTAATTGTTATGTTTTATATAATTAAAATTTGCACTTACTTCACATTTGCTATTTCATATATTTGATGTTCTATTTTAAAACATGCAACACAAGTACAAGCCACCTAGTATATGTACATATGGATTTACCTACTCTCCTTTTCTTATTTTTTAAGCAACATATCGAGTCATTTATAACACATTTGATTTACATTCCTTTAAATGTGAATTACTAGACTAGTTAGAAATATAAATTAATAATAGAATAAAGCGTTAAACCGATCCCATCAAAATAGATGACTATCAAAGGTCCATAGACATACATATACACACATTGCATTATTGTCATGGGAAGCACATAATCTTCCATGAATAACTCGACAATGGCGGCTTCATCAACAAAGAAAAGTTGCATCAATATCTTGCCTCGTGATAAGTGCTCTACATTAGTTTTGCTTTTTTCTTTAATTTTTTTATACAGGAATATCGTTCTTTTAAAATCTTGGTTTCTATTCCGCATGAGTGCACGAATTTTTTCTAGAGCAATGTTTTTTAAAGATATGTCAATTTACTGCCGTTCATAAGATCCCCAACTTTTATCTTATTTAATCATTAATATATAAATATATATATGTATTTCATATATACACACCATTGAATCAAATCAATTTCCGTTCCAAGGACATCTTAAGTAGTAATAAAGATGATGATCACAGCAACGATGACAACGACAACAAGTAGAACAACAATAACAATATTAAAATTACTACTTAGAAATATGTGTATATTTTCAATTTCATATCTGGATTTGAAGTCACAAAATTTTATATCTAATTGAATTTTTATTAATCAAATTTACTATCCTATCTCTAATTTATAATATTTAACCAATAAGTATTTGTCACACCATCTTATGAAAGTAGTAAACTTAATGTATAAAAATTAAACTAATTTAACATTTAGCAAATTCACATTTAAAGTATAAAATTTGCTGATAGAAGCTCAATTAGATATGATATCTGCTATTTAGCAATTTTAAATTTTGAGTGTGAATATTAAAAGAGAAAATTAAATTTTCTGTAGTGATTTTGAAATTAGAAAAGATACCAAGTGCTTCTTTTTTTTTTTTTTCCATTTTTCAACATGGACGAAATCTATCTTTTAAGTACAATAGTCACTTGTGTTGCCATTTCAAATGGGAGCCACTGTCCACCCACTAATTGGATTAGACATCACTTGTGTTGCTTATGCACTCTTCAATTAGAGCTTAACGAAAATGGCTTCCATTTATTATTTAAGCCCCAAAAAAGAAAAAAAAAATAAAAAACATACTTTGGCGATCCTTAGACCTTTATAAGGATCAGCTCTAAACTGTGAACAAATTTGAGTAAGTCGAAACCAGTTATTGAACCGTCAAGCCCTAAGAGCCTAGGCAATTCAACAATCACAACTCACCAAACTACCCTTGAACCTGCAGTTTGGCTTGATAGTTCAAGGCCGAGCCAACCCCAAAAATTAAAATTTATATATATATAAATATATAGTGTATTATATATATAATGGAAACATAATATATATACTATTTTTTTAATAAACTATATATATACAATGTATAATGATTGATATACCATGTATATATATATACTATAATACACATATATACTATATATTATGCTATATATAATATACTATATATAATATAAAATCATGTATTCATGCTTCTACAGTATAAATGAATTATTTCAAGATCGAAAAAAATTGAATTGAAAATAAAATTTTTTATTCATAAGCAACGATATAAAGTTTTAGATTTAGTTTTTTTAAAAAAAAAAGATGAATAATTTACTAATTATTTATAATAATTAAGGAAATTTTGAAAAAGCAAAAGAAAAAAAAAAAAAAAAACCCCACAATTTAATGGCCACTAAACCAGCTCTTGAACTGCCGATTCACTCCCTTACCAACCTATGAACCAGTGGTTTCAGGTCAGATCGGCCCAATGAACACGTCTAGTAATCCTTCAACCATTAGTTAGGCTTCGTTTTCCGTGACCATGTAAGGCCTTTAATCAAAGCTACTGCAATTTCCACAAATAGCACAGATTGCTAGTTAACTGAGGCAATGATGGTAAGGGAAAGAATGACAGTGGAAAAGTGATTTTCTTATAACATGATTACTTTGAAATCCCGTAGTTATTGGTGTTGTTGAGGGCTTTTGAAGTGGCGAAGAAGGAATTTGATGTATGTATTGTTTACTCTAGTTAAAGAGAGGAGCTGATCCATGTATGGATTAGGTTTCAATATAAACAAAGCCCGCAATGAGTTGTTGTTACAAGGTATTCTTACCCCATCCCTATTACCCATTCTAAGAATAATGGTCAACAATATCTAAATATGGATAAAATTTATATAATCCAAACCTTTATCAATACAACAACAATCATAAAGAGAAGATGGAATAAAAAAAGGATGGAGAAAATTTGTACTTAAAAACCTAAATGAACAAGACTAGAAAAGAGTAGTAGAGATTTTACTATATTAAAATGGGATCCTTAACACAATGAAATCCCAAAACAAGTATTTATGTTAATGAAACTTTTTACTTTGAAAAAAAAAGAGCCAAACATGTGGAATGCCAATAAGGCTGGTTTGGAACAAAATTTGTAAAAGCTAAACCTTACCAATTATCCAATAATGTTTTCCAAAACTTATCCTAAAACTTGCTTTCATAAGGTTATTTCAAAACCATTAACTGACCAAACTCAATCCACCATTATGTCAAATGTTTGAAAATGCCTCTTGTGAATTTGGATCACTTTCTATATAATAGTAAATGGTTTCTTTATGGAGTCATTGACTCAAGTTTGTCTCGTAGATACAACATTGTCTTTTAAACAATTTATAAGTGGAAGTTCATTTGTAAAATTCATGAATAATGCGAAAAGCCCCTTTTATATAAAAGGGTCCTTGAAAGGTCTTGCACACGCCACTTGTATAAAATGCCCCTTTCATGTAAATTGTCTCTATCCTCACTAAAATATGAGGAAATCATACTAACCATATAATGTAATCATATAAATAAAAAAACTTCTTCAAGAGATTATAATAAGAGATCTTATCAACTAATCAGTACGTAGCCACATGACAAGTTTCGATAGTACAATCATCTACTTTCTACTATTTTTACCCAAATATTGGAGCCTACTCTCTCTCACTATCTCCATCAACTTCCATAGCATCCCAACACTAATTGCAGTTTTTTTTTTTTTTAATTGAATTACACTTGAAAGCTTAGAGTTCAATAATAAACATTCATCAAAATTCAAAACTAAGTAAGGTTCAACTTATCTTCTTCTCTATTATTCAACACCTACAAAGAGGAGAAAAAATCCATAAAATAAGTTCAAAAACAACTATGGAAACTTCTTTTCCATTCAATTAAAATCAATTACCATTAACTAATATAGCAGCCTATTTATTTTGTAGAATAGAATAGAATATAGAGGGAATAGAGAAATTATATCTTGATAATAACTATTATGAGGATTCCGGAAGAGATTGGACATCTATATTCCATTATTTACTTTTTGTCTAATTTTTTCATGCAGGAAGTACTTTTTTGAATGTTTACTTCACCTCATTTATTATATCATCAAATTGGGGATATAATTAAAAGTACTAATATATCTGATATCAAGTAAGTGCACCTATTAGTTTTAATATAGCGAATGTAAATCCAAGTCGATCCCTCAGAGACTTTGAGTACTAATATTAACCTTAACTTTATTATCTAATCGGAAAATTGTGAAGGGTTGAATTAATTAAAAATACTAAAATTAACAAACTAACCTAATTATGAGACTTGATTAAGCAATTTAGAAAGAAATAAAACTAAGAACGATTTCAAGAAGGTAATAACGTATTTAGGAATTATTTCCTCTAGCATTTAATATGTGACCGTTTAAAATATATCCAATTCAATTTCTAACACCTTTCTCAAGCCTATTAACCCTAATCCTAAATTATTTACCGGAATCTCTTCACTTAGTAATATAACTTAGAATCGCATTAATGTATAATGAATTCCCATACAAAAGAATAACTTTCCGAAAGAAACATATATCTTATCTCTAAGTATAGATGTAATTCTCTCCAATTATGTCAAGATCTTATTATACATGTGACTTCTCAATCATCATGCATAATATCATATGTTGATACTCTAGAAATATCAATTAACGATTAAATAACATAATTGAATCAAAAAAAGATGGAAACTTTATTGAAAATTATAAATCAATCTAATAGTCACATGAAACCCTAAGTTCCATAATCCTAAATACACGAATCTTAAGCTATCATAATGAAACTAAAAACGAATTCCAACAAAATTAATAAATCAAACATGAAAAACCCCTTTTGTTGATGATAAATCTCTTCAATCTTGAAGTTAGGTGTTACTTTCGCCTTTTTCCTCTCTTTCTCCTCAAGTCCCTTCTCTTTTGAATTTCTAATCCTCTATACAAAACCCTAATATGTCCTTTTATAATGTATTGAAAGGTTTCCGTTTTCGTCACCAGACACGGCCTGGGACACGGTCGTATCCCCAGGTCGTGTAACTTTTTGACCTCAGTATATTTTCCTGGATGGACACAACTGTGTCCTAGACTATGTAACTTCAAAACTTCATAACTCCTTTATTTGAACTCTGAATTGAGTGAAACTTGATTCCTATTCTTCATTTTCAATCCAAGAACGCGCTCAAACCTTGAAATCAAAATTTTACTCAATTAAGTATCAATTTCTTTAAAGAAAACAAAACATGTAAGGGAAATACTATAATCACCATGTGAAATGTATTTAAAATAAGAGTTATCAATATCTTTATTTGATCTTCTTGAAAAATAACCAAAAGTTAAATAACTTTCCTTACTAATTAGAGACACAAATATCCAATAACTTAAATCTACCCTACATAAGATAATAATCATTTACACTAGAGACAAAATAGAAAAATCATTAAGACTAAAAATTCTTAGACTAATTTCCATGTAAATAAGGTGATTTGTAAAGATATTCTATCTCCCTCTATTACCTCCAAGTAATCTGGTCATAAACTTTAAATATTATTCTACAAGATCTACAACTAACTATAGCTAACCATGCATACCAAGAGTTCACTGATGTAATTTGAAAATCTAACAATATTTTGATAACATTATCAATAATATTATTTGTTTCTTCCTTGAAACCTTGAAAGCAAATTTCAAAGGATAACTTCCAACTTTGGTCTTCTTGGTCACTCAAAAGGTACAAATTTCTCTCACTTCTCCTTTCCTTTTTTTCTCATGTAAACTCTTCCTTTTAGCGATTAATGTTTATGTTAAAGGTAAAACAATCTTAAATTTGTAAGTGGTAATGTTAGAAATAAAGAGAATATTGATAGATAGAATTATTATTATCATCATAGTTTGATTCTTAATCTCACTTTAAGGTTTTCTATTTCTCCTTACCGAGTACAAAAAAATTAAGAAGAGAACAATGCTTCTAGAGTTCAACCGCTAGTAAGTCATAAACAATATAGGTAACGAATTTTTATATAACCACCCACTATAAACCTACATGTTTGAATTCAATTGGTAATTCCAAACCATGTGTACTTTTACACAGCTTATAATACTCCACATGGCATATACTACCCACTAAATCTCTTCCCCTACACAATGAAAAAAGATTTAATAGATAGTACATGTCACATATAAGTGCACATAGTATGTAGCTATCAATTATACTTCCACATGTGACAACATGAATAATAGATTTTTACATAACCATCCACTATCAACCTACGTGTTCGAACCCAATTAGTAGTTACACACAATATGTACTTCCACGTAGCATGTACTACCCATTAAATCCCTTCCCACCTCACAATAACTTTTTTTCCCTCCTTTTTCTTCTATTAGTTTCCATAATATGTTACAAACTTTAATATCCGATCACAATCTACATATATCATTGATAAAGTTAGTTGCTAAAGTAAAATGTTAATTACTAGTGTAGGATAATAGTTGTAGTGTATATTATGTTTGTTATTTGTGAACATTGTCCTATGTTAAACCTTGCTCACACATAATCTCCCATGTACTAGCTTTCTCTTAGCTCTTTATGAGTTAAATTTTAGGCCATGTAGGACTCCTATTCCAATCTTAGGGGAAAGGAAAAAAAATGGTAAAAAAAAAAAAATCCAAAAGACATAGCGATTTTAGATTTAACCAGAGGTGATTTAGTATTGCAATGCAAAATTGCCTATTGAAAGAGGCCATTTTGGTTCAATCTAGGCGATATTGGTTCAATCACCACTAATTCAAAATCGCCTCTTTTTGGCTCAATCCAAAATAATTTTTTTATCAAAGAGTATATCTTAAATTGAATTCTATCTGATACTATGTTAGTGAAATCTTTCATTTTCTCCTCTTTCTCCGTTCCACAAGCTACTCTCTTAAATTAATAGAAAACCTTTTGTTCTTTATACGTATGAATCGATATTACAATTTCAATTAGATTGCTATAATTTTAGGTCAATCCAAAATCACCCATTCCAACCCACATGCACCTCCCTTCAAGGCCATTTTAAACATGAAAATACAATTTAATTTTTAACACAGCTGAAGCACCCAAATTTAGACTGACATATACAATTATAACAATATGAAAGCATTATGAAAGCTCTCATACAACTTTAAAATATTCACATAGTGTTCAGAATCGAAGGATAAAATGCAATCTTGAACATGAAATATACAAATCTAATGTCGTTGGCACGTAAGTAGACAAACATCCTGAGGATTTGCATCAACCTAAAGCTATAACATCTAGTCTACATCTAACTAAGTAATATGTGCCCCATCCTAACTATAAGCACCCAAGTATGATGTATGCATAGGGACTAGAGTAGAGTGCACTTGTGTGATTTCCATACCCTTGTCATCATGATGATCTCTAACTAGCCTCTTCAATAATATAGGAAGAGTATAAACCTGACTACTAGAGGTCTCCCCAATGATAGGGGTGTAGAACATCTGACCACTAAAGCTCTCCCCAACGAATGGTGTATGAAACTTAAATCTTGGTATCCAAGAGATATTGGTGGCGATAAGTACTTTGGAGATAGATCGTCCCTAATGGCAATCTCAACCTATCGTATCCTTCGACCTCATCCTTGAGGACAACGATGCCCTTTTTGCTGAGGATCATAGGGTTAAGAATGACCCTGCTCCATATCAGGTACTAAGCTTAGTGCATTGTGTAGGTGGATACCACTAAGTTGCTAAATGACGGCATCTACACTTGGCTACTCCGCCATGATATCCTCATATGACATTTGTGGCAGCCCATGGATGAGATCTACCTACATGTCATCAATCAAACAAAAAAAATACCCAAAAGCCAGAAGGGATTAGTTAGCATATAAAGGCAGAGGTGCATTTTTTAATCAAGGAAAATGAAACTGAATACGTAACATGTATACTTAGGAGAGTCTTGATCGGCTAATGTATCGTTAAATGACTTACTGGTACCCGTCATTATAGTTTAAAGCTACATCAGGTGATAGTATTGTAGGAATAAATAAGGTACGTTGATCCACTCACTGTTTCAACCAGCTAGCATGAGTGGTAACCCAATTTATCTCCATCCGACTATATAAGTCTATGTCGTATAACTCTCAAGATGTATCAGTAGGAGCAAGAATCTCTTGCATCCTGCTGAACTATCATGTGACTCAATTGAGGAAATAAAACTTGATCAAGTGGAAGCAAATCAGGGGTATACATATAGTCCATATATCACTACCGGTACAATAAAAGGTAGGAAGCCTACCAATGTCATCATAAGAGTAAGGCAGGCAAATGACCTATAAAATCAACTAATTAGAACATTCAACCACATAACATTGTAGAAGAAAATACAATTATAGTTAGTAACTTGTATACCTGCTCTGAATGCTCGCAATCAAATACATTCCTATATTGGCCGACAACATGTGTGAGAAGCTTTATAACATCAAACTTGACACCCCATCCCCATCAACATGTATGGCCACACTGTATTCTATCCTTCAACTATAGATCGTATTCTGGAGTAACAGTCAAATATCAAACAAATGTCTGCCCAATCCTTTATCACGTACCTAAGCAGACACTTCTAGAATCATCCCCATCTATCCCTACACTCCTCATCAAACAAAGCAAATCCAAGTAAGATAATATGGTTTACACCATTAACTTCAGTCGCAATAAGAAGCTTGTGCTCGTACTTCCTATACAGAAATGTACCGTCTATGGTAATCACTGGCATGAAAAACAGTACATCAGTTACTTTCAAATGTCTAACTAAGCAATAACAAAATTGCTATTAAATGGTTCAAATGCACATGCAATGTATGAAGGACTCGATATAGGATCCAAATACCCAAAATACTCAACCAAAAAACACATGACCTACAATATTGCTATCCCACCACCTCTAATCTACCACAGAACCTGGATTAGCCTCTTCAATGGCATTTAAAAGATGTGGTGATACTATATATGAATCCTCCCACCTTCCATAAACTTGGGTTATTGCCTTGTGTTTTACCTCCTAAACTCTCTTAATGTATACAGTATAACCATATTGCTTACAAAAGGAGGCCTGAATATGTTTTACCTTAATACTTGATGATTCTTGTACTTCCTTAATGATAAATCTAGACAGAGTTATTAAATCCAATTAAGGATGGTCCTAATTAAGAGTAAGATTCAAGTACATGTATAGTCCTATGAACCCGGTTATCACGAAACATCCAGCATCATTCTTCTTTCATGCCTATAGTCTCCATTTGCATCTGTAAACTCCACAAATTTAGCTATTTAAGAGTGGAAGTAGATCCTAATACTATAGATGACTTGAAAAGTCATCAAAGCCGAGCAAAATAAAAATTTAATAAATCATAAATCTAAATATATTATAAATAGTAAAAACCTTAGAAATTGATCAAAACCCTAAATCGTATACTGAAACCCTAAAATTGCTTTAAGCACCATTAACCAAAATTGAACACGATCTTATTCGAAACCCTAAAATTATAAATATAAACCTATAAAAGAATTAAATATTACACAATAGCGATAAAATTATAGTCGAATGTAATTTTCGACTAAATCGCCTATTCGCATGAAATTGTAATGAAATTGCCCCAATAACTTATAAAAATTATAATTGTAACAGGTACCAATTAAATTGATAAAATTTTATAAAAATTTGAAAATTAATCTACGAGGAGATTCGTTATAATTTATATGATTCAAAAAATTACATATATTTGTTAATAATTTTCATTTTCCTTCCTTCTATTTCTAATTTATCTCATTTTCTTTCTTCTATTTCCAATTCAATGCTTTCATCCTGTACAAAACGTGGAGAAAAATTAGCAAATAGAATATCAAAAATCAACAGCCACTTGAGGAGTTAAATTGCCATGTATTGATCTTAAAATAAAAAGAAAAGATCACAAATGATTTTTTTTTTTTTTATCATATCCTCATTAATGTAAGAGATAAGATAAGATTTAGCTTAAAATCCAAGCTATTCTCACGTGAATAAAAGGGAAAAAGCTAGAAAAAAAAATCTGCACACAAACACAAAATTCTGCACAAACCAAAACCATGAGAGAAAGGAAAAGAAAGAAGGAAAAGAGAGAAAGAAGGAAGAAAAATACAAAAATCAATAGGTAAGTCATTTATTTTTCTAGTATAGATGTATATTATGTAGTAGATACATATATAAATATAGTATTTGTATGGTATTTTGTACATATAATATTCCTAAGTCCATGTATATGAGCATAAACACATAAATTGAATTATATATATACATATATTAGACTATGTTTGTATACATGTATGTACATAGGTATATGGAAAAGTATATATTATGTATTTTTTTTTAGTTTACAAATGATTAGTATTAAGTATTTATATTAAATAACTATAGAATGTCTATGTATATGTGTGTACCGTGAGTTATATATATATATATCTATATGTAACCATGTATAATTATTTTCCTACATATATATATGTAATCATATAGTATATATATGTAGTAATATATTTCCATAAGTAATAATATATGTATATAAGACATATAATATAGAGTATATGTTTTATGGTATATGGCATAATATATGTATAATATATAGTATACATACTATATAACAAATACTATATAAATATATATATACCAAATATATAAAATAGGAATAGGTATTTGTAGATTATTTATATATATTAAGTATTCGAAAATTACATAAGTAAATTATTATGTATAAATACAAATACATGAGTATATATATATGTACAAAAGAGTAGGTTTATTTTCATATAATAAGTATATACATATATATATAGCATATAACATATATTATATATATAGTATACCGAAAATATATATAGATATATATATATATGTATGTATAAATTGTGAAGGCCATCAATACTAAGAAAATGAAAAATAATAAAAATAATAACAGTCATAAAAATAATAATAATCATAATAAAGTTAAAAATCTCAAAAATAAGAAAATATACTCAAAATAATAAAAATATCAAGTATATGATTTAAATAATTATTAAATCATAAATATGATACGAAAAAGCAAAAATCAATATTTTATAATTTTTAAACTTAAATAATTATTTTTGTGATATTTTTATATCACAATTTAAATTACGAGTCACAACGTCCAAAACGGACCTCATTATAAGAAAATACGCTCGAAAACGATCAAAATGGACTATAAGTTCATAACGATCCAAATTAAAACGAAAAAGTTACAAAATACATAAAAGAAGTCCTGTAAATATAAGAAAATAGTTACTATTAACCCTATTGAGTATGATAAACTCTATAAATACAAGACTTGGGTTATATTGGGGGAAACTAGATAAACTACAGTAGACTTTTAGTTAACTAAGGAGTTTGACTTTACAGAATACTTATAAGTGTTATTATATTTTAGGTGTTCAATATCGAGTTCTAGAAATACCAAAGGTTTGGAGAATAAGCAATAATCTAGGTAAGGAAGTTCTAATGACCTGCTACTTGCTTGTGCGTATTACTTGTATGATGTTTTGCTGCTTGCTGTTGCTTGTATGTTTGAATGACTGTTCTGCTTGTATGCCATCATCTGTGTAGTCATTTTTTTTTAAATTGATAAATATCAATGTCTGACCCAAATAACTGATTCTATTCGTCGCATGTCTATGACCCAGCAAATGTATGGATGGAGAGTGCTAACCTTGCAAAATGTTGAAAAAGGTATTTTTGGAAAAAGGTTTTCTTAATTAAACGTATTTTGTACGAATTTGATAAGGGTCGTAGTGCTAGAAATGGTATTTTATCGTTAAGGCAAAGCTAGCATAGGTTCTCCACTTAATAGCGAGAGAACTCGCTTTATTGTGGCTGTAAGGCCTTGGTTAATTTTAGCTTACGAGATGGACTCGTAAATTTACTTAATGTTAGCTTGCGAGATGGACTCGCAAGTTGTGCCCGAGGGGCCTTAGAGGGTGGATAATCCTAGAATGGAATCTCCCTATTTGAATTGAAATCTTTTTCGGCTAGAGTAATAGTCGAGTGCAGCCTAGGGGGTGAGGCCCCTAGGTAGCCTCATGCGGGTAAGTTAAGGTACCTTGTGCGAGTAAGTACAGGGGATAATCGAAGTGTAGACAACGTAATTCTACACCTTCCATAGTTCCGGACTCCTATGGATGTGTTGCTCACATTCATCGTACCTATATTCATTTTGTATGTAGATAGCTTGCTTACATGTGTGATAATAATGTATGATAACTTGCTTAAACGGTGGTGGTGGTAGTGGTAGTGAGGAACGAACTCATTGAGCTGTTATATACTCACTCCCTCATAATTTCTTTTGGAGGTTTACTTACATTGGAATTGGCATAAGTCTCGAGTGCTGAGCATGAGATGAAGATATATATCTTAGTATTAAGAATAGCTGAGTACTCTTTAGATGATACATAAGCAACCTTTGTTGATAATTTAATTTTTCTTATCTTTCTTTTATAAGATTGATATATCCTATCTTATTATTTGGTAGGGGATACCGATTCTCTATTTAAGGAACTGTGGGATATCAGACACTCATAGTTATTTATATTTATATTTTACAATAAATTATTTACTTAAAAAAAAATCAGTAACCTTAGTGATTAATTATTTAGAGTCTTACAATCTCTGACTTGCAAGACGGTTTTCATATCATGGGTGTACACATGTTATGAAAATTTTAGGCAATCCTATTAAGCCCCTTTAGGGTCATGACAGCATCCCTTCTTCTAATCAGCACATCTAATTACATAGAGAGTTGGCTCTAACTCCTTTACCACAAGATCATGATGGTTCATAACATGATGCATTTCCACCTTAAATTCATCACTGAAGCTTTACTCACCATCATATATACTTTCCTCAGACAATACAAGGCTACCACTAACTAGTGTCATATAGGACAGTACAGGATCTAATATCTCAACTACGTCTACATCTGTAGTCAACCCTTGCCTCCAATCATTCCTCCTGCTAAACCCTTCAACTTCTTAGACTTTGTGGAGCCACTGTTTACTTTGACCGATATTAAGATTAGAATCGATATCATTTGGGGCTTCTTTAATGTCTACACAAGCTAGTCTATTCTCCACATCCATGTCCCTGTTGGATTCAATCATCATCATTATGTTACCTAGGTGAGGCATGCTACTACTTATAAGTATATCACTGTGTAGAACTGACTAAGATTAAAACACCTGATTTTCTACTTAAAACCCTACATTCTCGTCATACCCTCCCAAATCGTACTCAGCAATCGTAGGAATGTTCATTTCATGAACTTCAATATATATTTTTGCTAAACAGCTTACTATACCACTTCCCAATAACAATGCCATTAACTATTGCACTTCATAATCATCATTTATAGATACAGCACAAAACATGCCCCTATTTCCTCCTACAAGGGGACATCTATGAATTAAATCAACCCAATAAGTTGTCATGTCAACCTATAGCTGATTACATATCAAGCTAACCAATTGCTTATAGGCTGCTCCAATTAGTACTCCAACTATTGTTATCGGACACCTATTGTAATGCACCCCGTTTTCCTCTTTCACAATATTTCCTCCAGTATAATAGACTAACCTCACGTTATCCATTCTTACCTGTGTATCACATCCACCCGATATAATTCACAACACTAAAACAATCCATATCTTACATATAAAGCCATACAATCACGATAACCATTAATGCAGTTAATAAAATAAATATAACAAGCATATTCCTCACAAGATTTAGTTATTCCTTAACTATTTTATTTGTACAAAAACTAACTAACTCAACCAGTTGTATTTATATTATATAAATCTACTCACGACACATATTATGTGTACATGTATAAAAAATTAACTAGTAAAGTTCGAAACATTAAAAAATTTAATCTACACAATAATGTACCATCATATTCTAAACAAAAAACTAATTTTACACGTTTACATGTTCGTAAAACTGATCAAAAGAGGAAAAAAAAAACCTATCTTTCTGTTCAATGACTTCTAGAGAGGGAAACTAAGAAGATTGCGAGATTTTGGAGTTGTTTTTTGAAAAATTGCTCAAGAATTGTTGTTCACTACGTTCTCTTGCAAAATCTACAATGTTTCAAAGAAAAACTGAGTAGAAAATTGCATTATGTAAAGAGGACATGGGTGCATGAGAAAGTTTAGAGAGAAAGAGAGAGAAACCTTCTATAATGAAAAATGAAGAGGAAGAAGAAGGGATGGGGGGATATACGATACAAAATCGCCTCTTCAAGAGATAATTTTAAATATTATATTCTAGGAAATATTTTCTTAGGAAGGAATTTTTTTTTTTTTCACATTTTCCCTCCAATCATCTAATCCCAATTATTTTTTTTATATGATTCATTGTTATAGATATATTTATCGATGAGTTCTCTTAGCACAAGTAAACCGTTGATGCTTAGTCACTAACCAAAGTAGTTTGACAAAATACCTGTTACATAATGTACAAAAAATATTAAGATGTTGACCAGCTATAAATAAGCAAACATAGGTCAAGAAATCGTGGTAAGCAAGAACAGAGATGAAGGATGATGTTGTGAACTGGATGTGCATTAATATTATTCTTAGATGCCTAGTGCAAAATGCATACCATGTGCTTATATGCCTAATTGATTAAGTTATTCATTAGGCATCATGACTTCATCTCACCCGTTAAACTTGCATGTTCTACCAAATGATAAAACCACATGGCAAGCCATCATGTCATCCTACTACTACCAAATTATTGTCGAATGGAACTAATGAGCCGAATTGAATCCAAATTGTTCTGTGACCTATCTTTGAAAATAGAATATCGATAAGCATAACTAGTGCTTAAATAAATTCACCAAAATTGAGATAAATGTCACAAATTATACCTAAACTTTGTCAAAATATATGACTTATGATATGTACTTTGAAAAGTTAATTTACTACTTAATTGAAATTTTCACAACCATTTTTACTAACTGAACTAATTTTGTTAAGTCTATTTACTAATGTAGATATGAAAACAAGTGAGAAATTGATTTATGACCACCAATAGGTCGAACACTTTACTTTTTGAAGTGCATTGCAATCCACTTTACCTTAAGCAGTCATTTCGACCACCTTAAGGCCGAGGAATGACCAACAGCCACCTGGTAGGTGGCCACACAACTCCTTACAAGTTGCTGTTAACCATCCCTTAGTCTTAAAGTGGCTAAAACGTGCAATTTCTGGTTTGTCATTATGTTCATATCAACAAACAGACTTAATAGAGTTGGTTTAGACAGTTAAAATAACTACGAAAACTTCATTTAACTAGTAAACTGATATTTTCTTTTCAAAGTATAAAGAGTAAATCGCATGTTTTAGCAAAGTTTCCATACTACTCATGACATTAAGCCATAAAATAGCACTAAGTTCATCTTGGAAATCTAAAGCTCAAGCAAAGTAAGGTTAAATTCATGAGCTAAAACTCATAAGCTAAAGCATGGATTGAACTTCTTCTACTTGGCAAGTTTGGAGTTGGGCCAACCAAATTTAATTAGACAACAATTTAAAATCGAGCTTAATTCAATGAGCAGCTACAGTAGTATAGAATCAAGCTCGAAGCCAAGTCAATTCCTTCATACTCCTACACCAAACTACAAGGAATATAATCGTATAATCGTCCACAAACGAATCAGTAAGCAAAGCATACCAAATGAACAGAAAAATGCAAACCAAACATTTTGGTTTCTCATAATTTGAAATCCATTTTGAATTTGACTTTTTTTTTTCCTCTTTTTTGGAGGCATTTTTCCTAGACAGAATTAAATCTCTTTTCTCGTATTTAGATACATCTATAGAAGTAGCCGAGAACGTATCCAAGTTAATCGGATCCTCAGCATCGTAACACCAGTACCCTACAATAGATCCTATAAGGGAATGATTTGGTAAAAATGGCGCCAAAATGACCGAACCAAGCAAGAACTATTTCACTTTGTCAAGAACTTATAGGACCTTTAGAACAACGTTTCGGTACAAACCGGCCTACCTCGCATTTCATAAGTCTATTTAGCACAGTATCCATTTCAAAGCACCATCGATATATGCATGCATATATGGATAAGATCAACAAGGCATTGCCAAACCATAACAATTTCAGAGACATGGCAAGAAGGAAATTCCATTGAAATGAACTACACTATCCTTTCGGTGGGAGGGTGGTTGGGGGGAAGCTCACTGCATGGAGCTAATGACAAATTCGAGGATGTCCATTTCATAATTAAATTTGAAAAAAAAAAAAAAATTATACCCCACCCAATGTGTCTTGAACCAAAGGCTAAGAGTGACTTCCCCTAGAGTCCAAAAATGCAAATGTGCCTCCAAGCAGACGAACGTCACGGCACAGCAGGAACTGATAAATAAGTAGATGGACAGAGACAAGAAGACGGAAGACTAAGATCGAAGAAAGCACATTGAGTGCGGCTAAATCTGACTATCTAGCTTGTAAACAATAAATATCCAGAAAAAATAAAATCTGGACTTCATTGTGAATATCTGACTACATTCTCTTGCTTCTAGATATTTTGATTAAAATTCCCCCTGGAAACCACCAGGCCATGCCCAGCAACTCCGTATACCAAGAAACCGATCTAGTAACCATTAATTTGGGCCCTCGACGCTGGTCCTACCAGCCGAGAGAAAGGCACCTGTCCTTGACTAGGAATGCCTCTTTGATTAGAGAACTGGTCCACAGCCTTTGGCGGAGCTGAAAATGATCTTGAGAATGCCTGAGCAAGCTCAAGAGCAGATGCTGTTTTCCCAAATCTCACACCTGTTTCAGGAGAAATCGGTTTTGGCTCCTCAACTGGCTTGCGCCAAGTCTCTGGAGAAAGTGGCCTCTCTTTCTGCTGCTGCTGATGGAGTGGCTGCTGCCTGTCTGCTTCCCTCACATTCCTCCAGTTGTCATTACGCCAGTTCCTCTGTTGTGGATCGTTCCTGTCGTCTGTCCGTGGATCCTTCCTCTCAAATTTCTTCCCATGTCTCTGATCAGGGGCAGGGTTTTCATTCTTCTCACCATAATGGGCAGGTACCGAATTTGCAGTAACTCTTTCAGTCCTTGGAACATTTTGTTTGACCCTTCAGATAGTCAAAACATGGGAAACGTTAGAGATGAACCAAGATAAAAGCAAACACGTGCAATTTGGTTAAGTGCAGATAATGTCCTTACCTCTCAGAACCTTGGCCCAATTCGCTGTGATCGATAGAAACATCATCAACTCCTCTATCCTTCAGCACCTAAATCATAGTTGACAAGGTGGAAAAGCTTGTAAAAGTATAGGCATCTTGATAAAACCCCACATAAGAAAGATATTATGGGTCTGTTCATTACACAAAAAAAAAAAAAAAAAAAAAAAAAGACGCATCATTTTAAACATGTTTGAACAAGCTCTTTGATCTAGTCTTTGCAATTGTAATATTACCGTTGAAACCTCAATAGAAATTGATAATACTGGCTTTTAGCGATAACTGACAAGAGGATTAAATTATTTTCCTCATTTCCAATTGACATTGCCACTGCAGTTAACAACCACCACAGCAACCCAAAATCACCTACAACCATAAATTTTCTTTTGGGCAAAGTAAGATTCCTTCAACTATAAATTACTAGTAACCAGAACTACTCTTTATTACCATAGCAGAGGTTTGTAAATATGAGATTACCAAATATATCTAAAAAGAATAGAAAATGCTTTTCCTAGAATGAAGGCACATTATCATCACTGAAAATGGAAATATCAACAAACAGGGGAAAAAAAAGACAACAGAAAAAGGAATGACAGAAAATATACGATCACAGAAATTGTAAAGTATACAGACTAAAATGGTCACTCACCAGTTCTCGGGGACGAGCGCCACCAAATACTACGCTCCTGCATCAGTCAACAAATAAACATGTTTTTTTATTATCACCAGAAATACCTACCCATTTTTGATACACACTCCATCACACAACTGAAAAGAATACTCCAGATCAAAGGGGAAATAACATGCTTTTTTACAATCTATTTATACAGTTCTAATGAAAGAATTCTACAGATTCATTACCAGAAAACATGACAGGTACCAAGAACTGGCTTGGCAAGTTCAAATTCTGTATTCGTCATGAGATAAAATGAGCAATCAAATTCGGGCCTAAAAAGAGGTCATAGCCATATTACTATGGTAAATCTGGTGCTAAAAACATGCACAGTGCAATCAAATTCAAATGTTCCTTGACAATTTAAACTCACGATAAGATCTACTAAGCACCCTAGGGCATCAAACGGATAACTTGATTGTCATAATTTCACATGAAAGGAATTTCTATATTTCTTTCTGAAAAATGCATAATCCTATCTACGGATATCAGAAGAAGCCTTATTTCAAATCATGTTTTAAAGTAGATTAAGATGTGTTGATTGGTATTCCCTTTACTTCTAAGAAATAACAACCTAGCAAGTGCACCATATGGACTTCCAACTATCTCCAACGTGTCAGTCTACACTCTCATCCCAATAGACTGTTACATTAGGTAGTAGTTATCATCCACCTATAATCCCAAAAAAATATTTTACTCCAATTTTTGTTCACACTGCCTACTCCCTCCACAGCACTTGATCATGTGATACTCCAACAGCCCTTTTTGCCAAGATAATGGGGATACCCAAAACGCACTCATTTTATCTGATAGCATAGTAAGACTTACCCAACTAGAGTTGTGATACTCGCAACATGTCCACTCCAGCACAGTAGATTGCTTGATAAAAACTAAAATCACTCTGCCCCACTAGCAACTGTCGCAAAATGGATCCTCAAACCAAAAAACCAATCAGTTAGATGAAAATTCCTGTTGATTTATACACTAAAAATGGCTCTGATCTAGTCCTCATATCTTTGAGAGCTTGGCCATCACTCTTTTATCCCAACTATATGCAGTCTCAGCAAAAAAAGCTCAAAAACTAGACATTCTACTCCAGTATGAAATAGATTATGCCCACAAAGGCTTTTTCCTTTTACACACGGAAAAAGATTCTTGTATGGGTCACTAAAATGTCGTGACAGAACTTTGCAAGCCACTGTTAAAGCCTCAGATATATTCAAAAAAGAAAGTTTTCATCCATAATGATGTCAATCCTAGCAAAGCGGTAATAGAAGAGAAAATGTAATCCTGGCCACTCACATTGCCCTAGTGACTTTGCTTGTTTAAAATGTCTCAAATGTATCAACAACACATGCCACTTCCATGTACTTAGTGTAACAATCCTAGTGCCAAGGATAATGGTTGAGTAAATATAAATGATATAAGCATTATCATATATGTGTTAGAAGGGTAGCATATGTGTCAAGGATAAAATAGTAAATACTTACTTTAGTAGTATTTAAATACATAGGAGGGAGTGAGAAAGAGTCAGTCAATCAATTTGTTAAAATTGCTGTGAGTTCTACAAGAGATCTTCTCCATGTATAGAGAGAGACTGTATGTTTAGGAAGATTAGTGGCTTAATATTCCTACTCTAATTGTAAAAATACTTTACAATTGATATTGAGTATTTGGGATTTATCAAGTGATCTTCTACTCTCTATTGGGCAATTTTTCTATTGAATAACAAAAGATTAAACGCACAGGTTGCATTAATTGGTGCCATCTGTGGTTTCTCCGTTGTTGATTTGTTGCTACTACATGACAAACATGGAAGCAATTGGACCATTGGTACAACACTTAAAATAGACGTTGGAGTACAACAATAATCAATTGAATGAATGTTTTGCAAAAATTGAGAACAGTCCATTCGAAATACAAGAAATGCTACAACAGCTTTTGCTTTTGAATCAGTTAAAAAACACTATTGAACAAGAGAAATCTATAATTTCTGATGCTTTTGTAGATGAAAACTCAAATTGGCTCCGGAAGATTGATGATGAGAAATCAGATCTGGAATTGGAAGATGAAGGTCAAGGATTGAAAATGGCGACTGCCAAGATAATGTCAAGTGGAGAACCGCTAGTTAGGGAAGTTGATCTAAGGAGGGATTACACTCAGGAGAGATGGATCGAAGAATCCATCAAAGATCAATACCGGAGGTTTTCTTCCTTCCACATGCGGCAAACCTCACTGAAGAATGAAGAGTCGAAGGAGAAACCTCAACTTTTTGCTTGGATTGAAGATGAGAATGGAGATCCAAAACAGGCAAGTGGTTAGTTCAACGAGGGTAGGACCTGCCGACATCCAAGTGGAGGTCAGCAAATGAAGGAAAACATTCAAAGAGGTGGAGGAATTATAGCTAGTTGCACTCCAGATTGCTATATGGCTAATTTTGTCAGTGGCCTTTCGGGCAATTTTTCTGACAATTCTTCCAACAAGAAATATAGAGTTACTTCACAGTTTCGTGATGATATTCATGCAAGTATTAGCTGTCTTTCATTGCTTTAGTAATGGATCTGATAGTTGCATGCCAAGTGTTCGACATAATGCTAAGTCAGAGATCAGCATATTGGCCACCATACTGCTATGCTTAAAGATCCTAATGACATTTGCAACTCTTTTGCTGGTTCTGTTGCAGTAAAAGATGGAGCCATGGACAACCATAGTTCGGTTGAGGCTGAATTTTCAACTTCAACATCAGTTTCTACTTTCAAATCAAAAGTTATATACTCCATTGAACAAAATCATATGGTAAATGTTAAGGGTAGTGACAAGGAAAAGGCTTATGCAGTGTTGGAAGATTTTGTGTTGGTTCCTAGTGCTAAGCAAGTTGCTATTGCATTGGGCAGTGACTCGAAGACTAGAGGTGATAGTATGATCAAGTGCAAATAGTTGACAGTAGATACTATGGATGATATTCTAGGGCTTGCTTGTATCATGGAGAAATGGAAGACAACTCCACATTTAGAGGGGACACACCTAACTTTAACTTGTATTGGCATGCATCTCCCTATTTTGCCAATGGCTGACTTGTTTGTTTCATGTCCCAAGGCAGTGGTGATCAATACGCAAGTTCATACAGCAGTATTCCCAGTGTCTTGACCAAGCTTCTATCCTGTTGATTCAGTAGTGCTATTGGGGTGATTGAGCAAGATGCTGCCTTGTACACACATGCAACTATCTTTGATGCGGTTGGTGTGGGATAGATGTGAGGTTTCTCATCTTGGTCCTTGGGGACAAGGACATTGTCATAGGGGAGAGAATTGTAACAATCATAGTGTCAAGGATAATGGTTAAATGTAAATGTAAATGATATATGCAGTATTGTATATGTGTTAAAAGGGTAGAATATGTGTTGATAGGAGAATAGTAAATAATTACTTTACTAGTGTATAAGTACATAGGAGGGAATGAGCGAGAGTCAGTTTGTCACTTTGTTGAAATTGCTGAGTTCTACAGGAGGTCTTATCTGCATAGAGAGAGAGAGTGTGTGTTTAGGAAGATTGATTGCTTAGTACTCCTACTCTAAAAGTACTTCACAATTGATATTGAGTGTTTGGAATTTAAATGATCTTCTACTCTCTCTTGTGCAATTTTTCTGTTAAATAACAAAATATTGAACCCACGGTTTGTATCAATTAGTACATTCCAGTTCCTAATCTCATCATGCAACATTGCATCAAAAATTCTGTGCCTCTCTGTAAGCATTTCTGTCATGCAGAAGGCAATATATATAGTAATCAAGCTCAATGCCTCACATCCAATTGGAAACTCTTTGTAAGCATATGCACTTGTCCTAACATGTAAAATATTTTCAGAATATCTCTACTTTTATGATGATATAACCAATATTTAACAAGCAACAGGCTCCTGCCATGTAAGGGAAATGTCAGCTTTCCACAAGTCAAACGACTCGAATCCCTATTCTTTTTACTCAGCAAGCCAAGTCAAGTCAGCAGCTTCTCTTCTATAATACTGCCGAAAACACAGCAGATTAAGATTTTATGCAGGAAATGAGTGCTGCAACATTAAAGCAGTGTGGCTCTACATCACTCGGGTTAGTTATTTGACTCACCATTAAAGACACATCAGAAATGAAATCTAGGATACACAAGCATTTTATGCAGGTAAGTGAGTGCTGCAACATCAAAGCAAATTACATGAAACATGACTATGCTCAGACCAAAAAAGTTTGAGCTGATGAAACATATATGATAAATATTCTGGTCTGGTGTGGAATCAGTAGATTACCACTTTGCAGTTTTTAGGTTATAGGGCTTCAGGCAAGCTGCATTTCAAGGACAAGGGTAGAATCGGAATAAAATAATCATCAGAAAAAGAAGAACTATTATGGTATTATCAGAGTTCCAAGTCTTTTTTTAATGAGGTTTATGATTGATATATGTACATATATATATATATATATGCATGTATGTATGTATTGAGATAAGGACAGAAGTCCAAGTCTTCTCTTTCAAGCAGAAGATATCACTCATGTCACCATCAATCAATTCAACATGGTAAGAGGATTTCAAGGAATTAAAAGAAGATAACACAAGAGCAAATACAATATAACATTCTTGCCAATTTCCAAGCAAACTATAAACAACATGCAAAACAATAGTGGTCATGTTAATTAACAGCATGGTTCAAAATTATCAACCTGTCCCGCTCAATGCTTTCTTCCAATGGTTCAACTGGCTGTGAACGAGGTTTTAAATTCAATTTTGGGCGCTCTATTGCTTGGCTTCCACTCTCCATGCCAGATGGACCATGCTTCACAGAGTTAACATTTCCTTGTTCATTAGTGATCTCCAGGTGGCCAGGGTCCATTGCCCTTTGATATACCTATCCCACTCATATAATCAGCAGGTAGATAGGGGGAAGACAGTCGATGAAAGTCTCAAACTGAAATTTTCTGAAAAGGATACCTGTTTATGATCGATAACTGCTGGTTCTGGATTCTCCAATGGCTTAGTACGAGGAAGCAACTTTAGTTTAGGCCTTTCTGATGCTTCTAAAACCACAGGATGCTGCAACCCCAGATGATGAAATTTAGCATCAGCTTCCGCCAGTTGAGACGCCTCACTGTCTATGACTTGATTCCTCTCTCCGACATCTGCATAAACAAGATCTTCAGCCATCCTAGCAGTATGAGTCCCTTCACTGATATTAAGACTCCGCTCCACATGCCTAGGCAGTGCAGCATCATAATATTCGCTCCCAGCCGTAATTTCAACCCTGTTGCTCTTGACATCATCATAAACCTTGGAACTGAAAAAACTTTTTGCTTCCATATCCTTCATGACTTCCATGTCAACCTGATAATGGGCTTGAGCAGACTGTTTCAACTGCCATCTACCTGATGACACCTTGTCGATGGCACTGGCATGAACTAGCTTGGATGCAGCATTGGAGGCAGACCATGCAGACTGTGCTGGCTCACCAAAACTTGCAGGAGCCTCCTTCCTCATGCCCCATGCATTTGGCAAAGACCCAGGAAGTCCATGCACACTATTTCCACCACCACTAGCAGAAACAACACTGCCAGCAACTCTCCCAGAGTATGAACTCGAGTTCTGACCAGGTAAAGGAAAAACTTGTGACCCCTGCTGACCCGACACCCTCCCCACCGAAGAAGCACCTTGAGGTTTCAGCTCCAAACGAGAAGGAGGAACCCGAAAACTGTCATCACTAACGGTACGACGAGGAACCGATACCCCATCTAAAGGCTTCCTTTCATCTTCATCGAAATTGCGGCCAATAGGAACCGTGTGACTTAAAAAGGGTGTCTTATCATCCAAATGCCGAGGGGCAGGGGATGAGTTCGGCCTGGATCGATGATCACCTCGGCCCAACGAATTGCCCCATGGACCCATCCTATCATATCCCGATCGATCTGACGGCCTAACAATCCTGCAAATTACGACTCAACCTCATCAAACCACTATTCAATTTCTTCTCCCAGATCCATTTTATCATATCAAACAGAATCCAATCCTCCAAACAAGACAAAAACCTATCTTTAAATATAAACTAAAAAACCAACATAACCGGATTCCGAGTCCACCAATTATTGTCGGATTAGTAAAAAATAAATAAATAAATCTGAACAAGATAAAAACTTTAAAAATTACTGAACAGAAACGAAAGCCCGATTTGATAGACAAACAATTTGCAATAAACCCTAGAGTATAACCAAACGAAAACAGAATAATATACTATACCCAGATCAAAACACCGTGAGTTTTATACCTATATTAACTCAAAATGAAAAATAAAGCTTCAAATTTTCAAATAAATAAAATTTTACAGAACGAAATAGATATGTAATGTAATTAAAGAATTAATATATACTTACACGCCAGGAGCAGAAGGGAGAGGAAGATCAGAAGGTATCGAACCGCCATGGAAGTCCTTGAGTGTCATGGTGTTGCCACTGAAAGCCTTCTTCTTCGACATTTTTTTTTTTCTACAATATACTTATACTGATATACTTATGTATATATATGTTGCAATTACAAATCTCTCTCTCTCTCGTTCACTCTCTTTTGCGTTCAGAGAACGTCGACGTGTAGATGTTCAATGTGTTTAGAGAGAGAGAGAGAGAGAGGGAGGGAGAGAGAGAGGGAGGGAGGGAGGGAGGGAAGGGAGGAAGTAGAAGGAATACGATGTTGTTGTCAGAAGATAGGAGAAAAGCGGAGGAGAAAGATTGGATGGAGAAGGGAAAGGAAGGAAAAGGAAGGAAGGTCTTGGAGAAGTGGGGTGGATGGAGTCGGGTTAAAGATGATGATTCGGTTGATAGTGTTGCAATCAGATTGGGGCTTACCGTAGGTTCGGACCGATTTCGGCCCAAAAAATTATGCATGTATTTATTCTCTCTTGTTTTTGTAATACTAATACAGTTGGCAAAAGAAAAAGAATATATTTGATATTATAATATATAGTTTCTATGTAGTGGGATTACTATAATTGATCGATCACGTGTAACAGATATATCGATCAACTTAGAATATGTCTTAAACTAATGACAAGTGGCGTCATTAGGAAGAGACATGAGAAGAAAAACGGGAAAACTCATTATCTCGAATACGTGTGTGTGATAGTGAATCAAAATTGGTGTTCTTATCATATTACTTATTTGATTCTCTTTAAAGTGATTTTAACATAGCTTTAGTATTCGTCTTAAACTTTCCAATTTTCTGAATAAATTAAATGAGAGAAGAAACTCCCTATTCATAGAGTGTAGAGATTAAACTTATCCGTCGAATGGCTTTAAAATAGACATTCAAGATTGAGTCTTATTATTAAATTTTATCATTTTCTTTAGTCTTCATGGGCTTATATGTGAGCCTCAAATATGTTTTAGGCTTTTATTAATTAGAGAAGATCCATCGTCATTATTATTTGGTTTAAAGACCAACTAAGTCTCCTTAAAGCCCAATATGACCAGCTAAAGCTTAAATAGGTCTAAAAGCACTGTTTCCAAATCTTCTTTTCGCACATAAGATAACAAGTAAGGCTAAGAGCGGAATATCTAATCCAACGATCTCTCTTTATAAGCCTACCAAGCTAAATCTTTTTAAAACATTCATAATCGAGCCGATTTCGTAAACTCTATCGATATCCCAAAATATCAACCCATAGTATTAAATTGGTTTGAAAGTCCAATTATCAAAATGACTCTTTACAATTTTAAAAACTCTTTCATTTTTTTATATTTTAGCTTTTTGTTACAACATTTATTGTGATTCAATCACATTTGCTTTTCAATAGGAAAATGTTGTGAAGGCCAAAACTTATTTTCTGAATACAAAGTATGACCAACATGGCTATTTGTTTGCCAGTAATGTGTCAAGTGATGTTAAAAAACACGAAGTTGAAGCAATAAATTAATGCTTCCACGTCAGTTAGCATGCACATTTCGTTATAATTCTTTTTGCCTAACTGTTACACCTCAAAACGGCAGAATCATAATAGTCCCACCATACAAACCATTATGAGATAGAAACTAACCTTATAGTCACTATCTCAAACCTGATTTACATAAGGCAACAACGACTAACTCTCTTTGAAGTAAACAGTTCATAAATTAAATAAGTTATTTACTTAAGAAAGTACGAAAATATGTATATACACTAGATTTCAAATATTACAATTAATGTTTGTAGTGTTTTGTTATCCTATACTTTATAATTAATACATTATTTAAAAATGAAAAATTCTAAATAAAAGTTAAGACCTTAAAGATATAATTGTTTTTCAAATATATTTCATCACTTTCTCGGATCTAGTGATTACTAGCTTCAAGGTAATTATGAGCTGCTTCCTTGTTAGCATCTGCAACAATGTTCTTAGAGATGTGATCAACCACAGCTTAATAAGTTGGGGGCAAAGACTTAAAACCATACAGCAAACACAAATAGGGTTATCAATCAAATTATTAGGTACAATATATGTTCGAACAAATGTTATAGCACGGTATTGTCTGGCCCGTCGTGAGATTAGAGAAATTGCACCCACTCTAATCCGGGTTGAAAAGTTTTCATTAATGCAACAACTCACAACCAAACACAGGCTTGTACAATGGAGATACCGCTCCTCTCACGACTACCTTTGAACTATTGACTTCAGCCTTGCCACGACCTCCTCATCATCACTTAGTTCGACTAAAGATGAAGAAGGGACCAAGTATGCCATCCAGCACTATCCTTTTCGAAGGGGTCGGTATTTGACCAGAGAATCTTAAGTTTTCCCTAATAGGTTGTTATGCAAGTCCAATTTATGTTTACAAGTCATATATTTGATTAGGTATAATTTAAGATGATCAATCATTTCATACAAATCATATAATACAAGTCAGAGCAATAAATCAAATCACATCATCAATTCCAAAACAGACACGTACACACAGTTGATTATCTAACAAACATAATCAAGTACAATTTTAAGCCTTCGAGTAATATAAACTAGTACTCCAAATACAACGATGTATTAATCCTAACTTATCTGATATCCTTGGTCACTCACTCAACCAACCATAGATTGATTCATCTTTATGTGTCTTATAATATATAATATAAATGCGTTTTTAGTATTTATATCTTGATGATATGTATATATACTCTAAGTTATGATTTAACCTAATTCTTCCCATACACATAATAGTTATTATTAATTCATCCTAGGTTAGTTTAGGATTCGATTTCCAAATCTGATTTTAATTTAGGTTCTAAAGCGATTCCAATTAAGGATATTATATGTAAAGCCTAAAAATACGATCCAAACACAAATGTGAAATTCATCACATTACGCTCAAGTATCTTGATTATCACTTTTAGTTCTAAATCAGTATTCTATTTTACCCGATACATTTAAATCTTTATTAGTGTACTAAACTTACTCCCAATATAAGAAAATTTTATATTTTCAATATATTACCTAAATTTAAGTCTCTTACCAGATTTTATATATATTCCTATTATTAGTGTAATATCAATTTTTATTATAACATTTTTCATTTATTATATTTCCAATTTTTACATATTATGTATTATTACCTATTATGTACATAATACACATCTAATATTTCTATCACTCCAAATATCATTTCCCAACATCAATTAACATCTCAAAATATCTAAATTGATCCCAAATTAGATTTTACCCTTAATTACCCTAAATTACAAAATTAACTTAAAATTTACCATTTTTACCTATTACATATTTACTACATAATACTTTAATAATTACATATAACACTCTAAATGCTACAAATATCATACTTCATCATATTTCAACATCTTAAAACATATAATTATACACTAAATCAGTAATTATCTATTTAATTACCTAATTAACCCAAAATTACCCATTTATGTATCATTTTAAGGCTTAAAAATTTTTAAAATTAACTTTTGAAAAAGGGCTTCATAGCATTATTTTATAACCCTGAAGTAGACTACAAAAAATCTTTGGACTCAAAACTACACTCCTAAGGTCATTTATTTTTAAACCAAAACATGTTCATTTTGCATGATTTCTTAAGCATCATATAGTATGGGACATATTTTTATGAAAATAATATTTTTCCTAAAAACTGCATAAAAAATATTCCATAATACCAAATTTTATAATTTTCTACGCATATTTAATATTTTAAATAAAACATGTAAAATCGAGAAAAATTTTTTATTCACCAAAACTGGTAGCTTCGACCACTAAGGCCTTGTCGGCCACCCTAGGCGTTACCACCAACGTGTAATGGTGATGGTCATCCACTCCCAAATACTCATCTGGTTAGGGATTTACTCTAAGGCTTTAACTGCACAAATTTTTGTAAATAATCCTAACCCTAAATATTTCAGTTCTCTCTATTTTTCTCACACTCCAAACTGATCAAATGAGCTTTTGTAATTTTTTGGGTATTTCTAGAGCTCTATGGAAATTATTGTGTATTAAATTGATTAGACAATTGCCCTATCTCTTCTTTTTCTTAAATTCTATTTGTTGTTATTTAATTGGTTACTTTTATTTCTTCAATTCTAGATTTTCATGCCCCACTTCTAGACATTTTCTCATTTTTCACGATTTTTCTTGATTTTTTCTTAATTAATTAAATAATTACGCATATTTCTACCTACATGTAAATTCATATATGGTAAAATAAATATCCTTAAATATTATTTGAGTTATTTTATGATTTTTAGTGTCATATAATTTATCTCTATTGATTCGTTAATTATCGAAATATATTTTACTCATTTTTGAAAAATAACAAATAACATACTTAAAATTTAGAATTTTTATATTCTCTTATTTTCTTAAATTCAAACTTACAAGATCACTTTTATTAATATTCTTAACTTTATTGTAAAATTTGAGCTGAATCGAACAGTTTGCTCGACCACCCTAAATTCTACGAACTAAATTCCAAGTAATTGATTGTGGGGCTTACACTAACCATCATTATTCACACATCTATCCTATTTAAGTTTCTTCATCTTCTCTCTTTCTTACTTTCTTTCTTTTAAGTTAGTTTTTCCTAATGAACATCCATTCTTTCTTACCTATCCATTGAAATCATCTTACTATTAATAGTGAGATGATTTCAATAGATAGGTAAGAAAGAATATATATATATATATATATATATTCCTTTTGATAGTATAATAGCGAAATCTAAATCATGTTCTATTCAATTTTAAGATGATTTCAATGGATGGGTAAGAAAGAATATATATATATATATATATATATTCCTTTTGATAGTATAATAACGAAATCTAAATCATGTTCTATTCAATTTGTTGTGAACCAAAATTTAGGGTTTATATTCAACCAAATTGGGAATTAAGATTAATTTAAGGTTTTTGATTTATTATCAATGATTTTGGTTTAGATTGATTTCATATATAAATATTGAGATAATTTCAATGGATAGGTAAGAAAGAATATATATATATATATTCCTTTTGATAGTATAATAACGAAATCTAAATCATGTTCTATTCAATTTGTTATGAACCAAAATTTAAGGTTTGTATTCAACCAAATTGGGAATTAAGATTAATTTAAGGTTTTTGATTTATTATCAATGATTTTGGTTTAGATTGATTTCAAGTGTTAGAGTTGGCTAATAGTGCAACTAGAGAGACAACAATAAGAATAGAATAATTCTATGGTATGTTCTATTCAATTTGTTTTAAATCAAATTTTAGGGTTAGCGCTTTGAAAGTATTGAACATTATGGTTAATTTAGGTTTTTGGTTTGTTATTAGTGATTTTGGTTTAGATTGATTTCAGGTGTAAGATTTTGCTAATAATGTGACAAGAGGCAACAAGAAGAACATAATAATTTTGAGATACATTTTGTTTATAGTGCGAAATGATGAAGAATTAAGGAAAATTGCTAGTAAGAGTTATGATTGTATATAGAGGTGTTCTTCCAAACATAAACCTAATGTATTTTCAAAAGAAGATTACTAAGAAAATTAAAAAAGAGTGAAAAATCTCATTCTTAGCGAGTTAAGTCTCCTCATAAAACTTTAGTCATTCTTCCTTTTTCAATATAAAGGGTATGCTTCACATGATTTATAAATTAGTTTATAAGTATCCATTTTGGTACTATGTAACCTCTTAGAAAATATTTTATGTAAAATTTAATTATTTAATGTAAATTTTCAATACATTTTCCCTATAGGCTATATATAACTTCCTAAGTAGTTTAGTAAGTATACAAACATTATAAGAAAAAGGGATTTGGCTTTTTGGGACTAAGCAAAGAGAGGCTCTTTTATATAGATTAAAGTTGATATACATTATGATTCTCTTTTTTTTTTTTCAAATGGAGTTTAAGGTACTTTTATTTTAATGGTATGGATGCTTATAATTATTTCAAATAAAGTTTTTGAAGTTTTTATGGTTAATCAATAAAATAAAATAGTTTTAGCATGGATTTAACAGTATTTTTTGAAAGACATTCTTTAAGATTCTTACTAGTAGATTATGTAATCGTATTATGTATGTTTCTTTAATTTTTATTATGTGTAACGTCTTACCTTCTAAGCTTCTACTTTAAAATTTTTCTAACTTCCAAGTGCTTAAAGACGGTTCGTTGCTGCCATCTCTAAGTTAAGAATAAGGCATAATCTATATTTCACCTATCATTCAACTTTATAAACACTTGGTTACAAATCTCGTCTTATACAATATAATAAACCATAACTGAAATCTTTTACAAGAGTGAGCAAACCTAGAGTATCACAATTGTATAGCCTTTTACAATACATACCTCCATAAAAAAGTTTATATAATACATGTACAATCTCTATGTCAAAGTCATTACATCATAGCTTGACAATCTTCAAGGAGAGCTTCTCCATAGGAATCTAAATTCAAGCCTACAACTATTCACCTCATAAAGAAAACTGTTATCACTTAGCTTTCTTGTCTCTTCTCACTTATGTTGTATGGATCATATCTATCTCTTTCCTAATCTAAGGGTAAGACAATTTATCCCCTTAACTTTCTGTAAACTAAGTGATAGTGGATAATGACTAGCAATACAAGAAATATCACAACACAATCACTAAGCAATCTATCATTCCAATAAAAAAAAAAAAACTCTTTAGTCCAACCAAGTAATATAGATGTAATAAATGCGTGCTATGCTCATGCACATAACATTTATCAACGTTGATATCCTAGCTTAACCCTAACCTAAACATAAGTCCATCCAGTTAATCAACAATCTCAAGCATCTGGATACTACATCCAAGAACTTGGAAAAAAGACTTAAACAAGTGGAAGCTATGCATCTTATATGCTTGAAAAAACTAGTTTCTATTAACTAAGCTATTTACTTTACAAAACCAAGCTTTTGAAAACTAAACTATTTTCTTAACAAAACTTAGGTTTTCAAAGTAAAGCTTAGCCAAGCAAAATCCCTATTTTAGAAAACTTAACTCATAAGTCCTTTTCATGTTATGCCATGAATGCAATAACTACATTTAAGGGAAAGAAGCAGATACTAAGTAAGCTTACTCATTTATATATAAGTCGAGTTCTTACTTTATTTTATTGACTTTTTCATCTCTAAAGTCTCATTATTAGGTTTACTTAAGTGAATACCTTAGGAGGCAGGATTAGTAGTTAGTACTTAGATTCTTATCCAAGTTAATATAGATCCACATCATCAATTATACTAAGTAATAGTACAACTGAAGTTATTATAATCAATAACTAAGATTGACTCATCCAATGACGTATACAAAAGAATTCAGAAGGCATTTCTTAACTAATCAATAAACATGTCACATTCTCACATAAAATTAGTTAAGTCCATCATGGATAGATTAGTTACAAGTAAATAAAATTTATTCTAGCATACAAGAAATTCACTTGCCAAAGCCACTTGGAAATTCCCTAAACTCTTACTTTAGTTCTCGAGGCTCTTCCTCATTTGCTTTACCTAAACCAAATGTGTATGGCATCCTAGTCACTTATGTATCAAATATAAGCAAAATTACTAACTTACTTACCATTCGAGGTTTAGGTCTCAAAGCTATTCTTTTAAAAACAACTTTGGTCCATATTACTTTCTAACTTACTTTCTCCACATAAGGTTCTCCTAGTATACTTTCTATTATAGTTTCTAATCGGATTAACTGTTACATAAATATTCCTATATCTCATTTCCTTACTATGTCATTTTAATTTCAAATTAAAAATTTCAATAAAACACTTGTTCAATATCTACTTACTATAATATTATTAGTATATAACCTAAGTTAACTATAAGACTAAACATACGTAGAAATTATAAGAAATTACCTTAAATATATATATATATATATACATATACAAAACCAACCAACTCTTTGAGACTACTTCTGGCCTAATTTCTGATTATCAAGTTATTTCACATTTCCATGTCACCCAGGATTCTAACTCACTTTATGAACCAACTTTTTACCAGCATAAGACACTTTGATAAATCCACAAAACACTTGGCTTTAGCACCAATTCCCCTATTTCCACACTCCCACCATATTAGTTTAGTATTCCAAAGCTTAATAATCATCATATCATAAAATTTACAAGCCAAATCACTTAATAAAACCTTCTCTTTAGACACTTTCAACATACTATCCAAACTAAAACAAAGTTACTAAAAATTCGACTTCTCAATTTTACAAAAATTTTATATAGAATCAAAATAAACCCTTTTAGGAACTTATATACAAAAGTTGGGGTCAATATAACACTGTTTACTATTTTTTAAATTTAGTGCAAATTTCATTTTTAGGCTTGATTTGTTAAGAACCCCATATTTCCACTTTGAAACTCAAAAATCCGGTTTGATATTTAGATTCTACATGCAAAAGTATCTAAGAATATCAAGTTTCATAATTTTTAGATAACATTTTTTATTTATATAATTTAATTAGAAATCTAAACAAAATGGAGTACTCACTAGCGTTCATGTTTTCGGTCACTATCAGGAGTGGTGGCTATATTAGAGAGACTATATGCTAGCAGTTTTATCAAGTGGTGGTAGCCATCTATGTTAAGTCATGTTGTTGCTTCCATACTCCACAACCTAAATTTTGCACTATAATTCTCTCCATATTTTTCGAAGCTTTTTCTTTCATTTCCTAATATATTCATAATTTTTCTAGACTTTGGACTTTCCAAAACAGATTATTGAAAGAAACATTCTCTCAAATAGAGAGGTGTTTAGTTGATGAAAAAAATCTTTTTGTAATAGTCACATGTATTTCTTATAAAGCTCCTTACATCATGCAATGAGGTGTTTAATCCCCACATTATTTCCCCCATAATTCTTCTATTCTATTGCCTCATCCAACAAGAGTGAACGACTAACCAATTTTTGCTAATTTATTCATTACCTAGTTAATTTAATTTACACCACATATTTAAGATTTTAGATTAATTCATGATATATACATATATATTTTTATAAATACTACATACACACAACATGTCTACATATACTTATATTATTTCATCTCATTTCATGGATTGTAATATTTGAATAATCTATCTCTAAAGGCTAATTAGTTTTCGAAACCCAATTCATATATTTCCAATAATATAACAATACTAATAAAATTACATTTGTGTTAAATTAAATATTTTATATACTTTATCTTGCCAAATAAACTTCTCTAAGGCAATTTTTTTAACTTTTGTGACCTTATAGTAAAAATTTATTTAGTTCCAAGAATATTTTTAGATATCTTAAATCTATCGATTCTAAACAACTAGGATCATATTATGTGATAATACTCGGGACTCATGCTACTCATGACCATTTTATTTTCTTCACTTCACAAGTTATATTTTTTTTTTCTAAGTTTTACGTTTATTAAGAATGTGTTATCATTCCAAGTCCTTAATAGTTGGTCGAAGATCAAGATATCACATTGTAGTATGTTAAGCAAAGGAAGAATAAATTGAGGACAGTGCCAAATGACACCAAGATTACATTGTAGCATGACAAATTTGTACCAATACATACTAGTTCTAACAAATTACAGTTGTAACCAATAGAAAAATAAATATAACACTAAAAAGATTGAGAAATAACTGTAAGTAGTATGCCATACAATTCAAATGAACAGTATAAAAGAAAATGCAATACTCATGAGAGGGATAAGCTCATCCCTTGAGAAGTCTCAGTGTCTCCTTCCTTTCCCCTTTCTTAGAGTTTTGCCTACTTGAAAAGGCTAAGATCAGAAGTGTACCTCACATCCATCATAATAAAAGGAAAGTTAGTGTTACCGTAAGCACAAAAATAAATATGAGAGAGACAGAGAAGAGATCTGGGCTAAGATCTTACTTTGAGACCAAACCTTAGATCGAGAGAAGAGAAAAAGAGATGTACGGCATGATGAGCTATTGAGAGAGAGTAAGAGAGAGAAATCAAAGATATCTTCAAATATAGTATCTTAAGCGAAGTGAAGGGGCTATGCCTTGGTGTAAGCCTAACATTTTGGTGCTTTCTTCCATAGTGGGTGGTGGTAAGAATAACAACAATTCTTTTAATATGGACAAACTTCAAGCTATGGTGTTTTTTTTAGCTAAGACAATGCATGCAATGCAGTCTCAAATGCAGGAGTATTCTAATAATGCCTCTAACATTCAAGAATCTATGCAGGAACTTCACTTAAAGTAGGACAATGTTCGTAGGAATCAGAACCCTATTTCGGATAGTACTAATCCTACCCCTACTCAAGGATCATCATTTTCTAGTGTAAGTGGCCATAGTGCCTCAGATTTCCTCTTAAAGGGTATTAAACTGGAAATTACCAAATTTACAAGGGAGGACAATTTGGGATGGATTTTCAAAGTAGAAAAGTTTTTTTACTTTCCATGCTATGCTTAAGGAATAGCATTTAGTCATTGTTTCTTTCACTATGGAAGATCCTATACTTACATGTATCATTAGTTGTAACGCAATAATCAAATTACTACCTAGAATGCCTTTCTAAAAGCTTTAGAAGAACGTTTTGGTCCATGTATCTATGACGATGTCCAAGGCAAGCTCTCCAAACTTGTTCAAGTACACACAGTTCTGGAGTATTAGGCAGCCTTTGAAGCTCTTTACAACCGAGTTGTAGGCCTTTTTGAAGGTTTCTTGGTGAGTTCCTTTATTTTGGGCCTAAAATCATATATTAGAGGAGATGTTCAAGTTGCTAAACCATCTACTATGATGCATGCAATTTGGCTTGCTAAGATGTATGAAGCTAAGCACATTGACCCTTCTTTTTCTAAACCCTATTCCCCTTCTTCTCCACTTGTTCTAAAAACCCCTCCCTTACAATTTTCCAAACCCTCGTCATCCTCTACTCCTACTTTTACTTCTCCCTTACTACTTCTACAACCCCTTTACTTGTCAAATGCCTTACTACTTCAGAAATGTTGGCTCATAGAGAGCAAGGTTTATGTTTTAACTGTGATAACAAGTATCATCATAGCCATAAGTGTAAACCTAAATTCTTACTTTTCGTTCACAATAAAGATCAATTTTTTCAACCTTCTAACATTCTTAATATCAATGACCATCCATCACCTATAGAACTTGTTCAAACATAATGTGTTACCCACAATTCAAACTAGTTTGCTATTAGGTATCATGCTCTTTTAAGCCATTCCTTATCTCGTACACTTCGATTTCAAGGGCATATTAATAATCATGCAATTACAATGCTTGTTGATTCCGATAGCACTCATAATTTTCTCCAATCACAACTTATTAAACATTTGGGCTTATCTATATAGACTAGCCCATGTTTTCATGTAATGATCGGCAATGGGAGTACTATGGCTTATGACAGCCAATGTAGGGGTATTTCCCTCTATATTCAAGATTTATGTTTTGAGGAGAATTTTTATATTCTACTTATTCAAGGCACTGATATTATTCTAGGGGTTCAGTGGCTTCAGAGTTTGGGGGTTATCACTATTGATTATAGTTCCCTTACTATGGATTTTCTGTATCAAGGGGTGTGGATTTTCTGTATCAAGGGGTGCCTGTGTCTTTATAAGGCGACCATGTTCCTACTGTTTCTCTTACCTCCAATCACCAATTATAATGTCTTATCAAAATTGATGCATCCTTTTTACGTAAGGTAGCTCAACCAATCCAATCCATTTCTACGCCTAATCCGACCTACATACCTGGATTTAGCTTATCTGGTCCCCTTCCTATTTTCCCTTTCTTGTGTATTTTTATTATGTTGTTGTTGTTTTTTTTTTCTTTTATTTCATTCTGTTGTAAATTGTAAAAAAATAAAAAAAAAGGTTTATCACTTAGACAAACTAATTTAAAAAATAAATAAAATAAAAATCTCTTTTTGAATGTAGATTCATTTTAGACTTTTTTTGTAAAAAAATAAACACTTAAAAGTTAAAACCCATTAGATTTTTTTTTAAATAAATCGAATTAAAACATAAACTCGATTGGTTTTTAGAAAATTAAAAAAAAAAAACCAACATACCTAAATTTTTCAAAATGAACTATAAAAGTCTGATCTTAAATAGTAAATACGTAAACATCTCTTAAGCAACTTAAAAAACAAAAAAAATTATTGTTCCCATTTGTAAATTTTCTTCTTTTAGTTTCTTATTCTTTGGTAAATAAGTACAATTTCCTTTTCTAAATGTGAATAGATATTATTAGTAGAGTATTTTGAAAAATAAATACTAAATTTGGAATAATTGAAGTAAAACCTAATTAAGATTTAATAAAATAGCCCCAGATACTCAGGTATCTAGTTTTCTCAAAACCTTTTAGAAAAGTTTTCAAAAATCATAGGCTAATGGCCAAATTAGAATAAATTCACCTAATTGATTTTAATTTGATCTTTTTTTCTCGGTTTTATCTGGTAGTGACTCCATTTGTTTTCAAAAAATAAGAAACTGAGTTTTTCTTAATTTCAATTAAAGATTTAAATCAAATAAGTATAGGGTTTAATTTAAATCAAATTTAAAAAAATAAACTAAAAAGTTTTTGCTCGACATAAAGGTACTATTTAAACAGATAAAATAAAATATTTATTATTAATAAGGATGATCTTTATAATAAAAATAGTTCAATGTGATTTTTTATCATTTTTAATCTAACTTTAATCACTATCACATGTAATGACAACCATCCATGACACCGTTATAACCTAAGTGATATACATATATATATACAGTCTCATCTACTATCTTAACGAGATCAGTCTCACCCTCTATTTTAATATGATTAGTCCTACCTCCATCTTACTATTCATTTTTTTTTTAATCCAAACCATTAAATTTATAATTTGTTCAATAATTTAGATTTTAAAAAGTATAAATGAAAGTTAAAATAGATGACAGAATCAATCCCCTAAAAAAAATAAAGATTAGACCTTAAAAAAATCTACACACATATATATTGGGAATCAAAGTAATAATAATACCAATACGAAATATAATGACGATGGATGATGATCAATAAATACCAATTTAAAGGTGCCATGTAAATAGTCTATATGCACAACTCTCCTTTTATTGTTTTTCTTCTTAACAAATCCCATTTAACTAATACTGATTTTTTATTCTTTTATGTTTATATTATGATTAGGGAAAAAGGTTGTTTGATTCACCTAACAGCCCTTAATTTCCTTCTTTTGATTTTCTTAGCTTTCTCTTTTCCTTTCATCCCAATTAATAAAATTCTTTAAATATTTGACTGAAAACTATATTAACATTATATAATACTCATATTTGGAATTAAGGTTCTCACATCTCAAACATGATAGGGCATATCTTATTTTAGTCTAATAGTAATTTACAAATCTAATCCTATATAATTTTCTTCTTGCTAATCTTTCTTTTATATAATGAAAAAACGTTACTTTCCGGTTCGTCTTTTATATATATGTATATAACTATATTATCATTATGGATATATTGCCTTATTCATCTTTACATCCCTTAATTTTATTTTGACTTTAATATCTATTATATATTATTGTTATTTTCTTCTATATTATTATAAGAAAATATATTCATTAGAATTCAAAACTTAATATTCTAATTTTTAAATTTTTTTAAATATTGGAAGTTTGACGAAAATGCATATGTGTCAAGTTATGGTATGTATGCTTTTTATTAATTATGAAAATTGTGTTACTTTTAAAGTGACACTTAAAAGTCTCACTTTTAGGAAATAGATATTAAATTCAAAAATTCATTGTTCGGTTGAATTCCTTAAAATCCAAATTTAAAAATAAAAGAAAATGCATTTGTTCTCTCTCTCCCTCTCTCTCTCTCTCTCTCTCTATATATATATATATTATGTGTGTGTGTGTATTATTATTTTTAAGTATTTAAGTATGAAAGAATAATTACATATAAAGGGATTAAATTAGAATAAAATTAGCAGCATCATTAATGTGAGAATTTAATATGATAGAGCGTCTGAATATAAAGGGTTAAATCAAACTATAAAATATTTTTCAATACAGTTATTATTACCATATAATTTTTTAAATAAATATTATAGTGTATTTATAAAAAAAAAATTAACTACTGAAGGTATAAGGTGGAAAATATACAATCAATATAATAGTCACCACCATTCAATATCTTGAAGTGATTACATTAAGTACCATTAATATAATTTGTATATCATTAAGTAATGTAATATGTATTGTAACAATCATATTATAATATAACTATTTAATAGAATATAATGTAACATATATTATATAGCATATAATATGGTTTATATATGAAATAAAATATGTATATTATATTTATAGCTTCTTTTGGCAAACAAAAAATGTTTAGAGTTTTTGAAATTAATGATATTTACATATATTTTTTTTTAAAATCAAATGTCATTAATAGCATTTATATGTTAGTCTAAAACATCAATTTTTTGTGAAAAAAATCAAACATGTACTTACATGTAATTTAACAATGTATTTTACATTACAAATTTAATTATATCAATAAATTTGATTTTGCCGATTTGGAGCGTGATATGTTAATATTGAAAAATGAAACTATTAGTCAAGAAGAACATTATAACAAGAATCAATCATAGGCATATAGCATGGAAAGTTGGGAGCAATTGAAGTAATAATAAAGGAAAGTCGAGTGAGGTTTATTATTTTAACAAAAATAAAATAGGTAAGATAGCAATAACAAGCTAAAAAGCATTCATATCATAATTTATTAATGGTAATCAATATTAATGATAGTTGAAACATGTTACTAATTATCGACATTAAAAGGATACCATAAAATATTAGTGACAAAAGAGAGATTTTTAGTTATTTAACATTATAGATTATTGAGGATATCAACATTACTGAGAGTTGAAACAAATAATGAATCAATAAAATGGATGTCTTAGTCATTTAATTAAAGTCAAATATGTATAACAACCTAGCTAAAACTCCTTCAACCAATGTATTGTGTACTTTAGCATTAGACACCACATGATTTTTCCCTTAATGCAGTTGTTTTCTAGAAGCTCACCCATCATGGGATTGACCTAATATAGCATACTTAACTTTAAAGTTTTGTTATGCTTTTAGCTGCTACACCAAAAAGTACCTTAATCATCTAGAGTTCCTCCACCTAATATTTAATAGGTATTACAATCTACCCCCTTATAGAATTGATATTCTCATAAGTTTCGTTACACAAGTTTTAGACCACCACTAAGTAAGAATTTCACCCTTCCAGCTAATAGATTCCTTCTTTCCATCGAGGTATTGTTCATTTTAGCATTAGATACCATACCATTTTGTCCCTTGGTAGAATAGCTTCTTAAAAGGTCACTCATTCTAAGATTGACCTAACCTAAGTATACTTAACTTAAGAGTTCTAATGTGCTCTAAACTGCTATATCAAAAGGTATCTTGATAATTTAGAGTTCCTCTACCTAGCATTTGCAGGGTATTATAATATGTAAGAATGTAAGAGGATCCAAAGACTTTAATATACAAAAGATATTATGGATTATTGATGGAAATTAAAATTAACGAGAATTGAAATATATTATTAATAGTAAATGTAATAATATAATAAATTAATTATTTATATTTTAAATTATTGATGAGAATTGATACTAATGAGAATCAAAACATACTGACAAAATAAAGGCACTACTAATTGAATAATTTTAAATATTAATAAAATATAAAAGTTAGTAAAGCGTCCCTACAGTCTTTAATATTATAAATTATTTACGTAAGCTAATATTAAAAAGAAAAAAGTAAAACCTATTATTAACGACAAATGTTATGATACGAAAACATAAAATTTAAGTTATTTATTAAAATTGATATTAATGAGAAATTAAACATTTTAAATAACATAAAGGTAGAATATGTAAAAGTAAAGTATGTCAATAAAAGAAAAAAAAATCCAAAAACACTAAAGCAGTATAATTCTCTTTAATATTATAGGCCTAGATAATAAATAATAAATATAATAATATGAATCTTTATGGTCATTTAGGTTTATAGAACCTATAATTATGACAATTTAATTTGACTACCAATATTAACATGTGGTAAAATTTAAGAAAATCTAATAGTAACGTCGTATAAAAGATAAAGTACGAAAAAGTAAAACTTATGAAAGTATATGTTGATGTAAAAAAAATTTTAAAAAATTCTAATAATAGCATCGTACAAAAGGTAGAATGTACAAAGATAATACTTTTCTTATTATTTATCTAGATTATTAAAGCGAAAGAGGCCTCTTTTGGTGTCTTTAGTACATTGATGGAAATTTTATTTTCATTTTTACTAAATTGAACCCAAGACATCACATAATTATAACACATCACTAATTGTTGTTATTCCCTATTTCTCCTAAAAACATTTCTTTTTCTTCCTTCTTCACCTTTCTCACAACTTAAAATCGCTAAATTATTTCAATTATCCTTTTCTTTTCTTTTGCATTCAAGTTAAGCATATATTATTCCTAAAATGTCTAATTTCTTTAGCTACTGTTTAACCTTTTTTCCTTTTTGTTTGTGCAACATTTGCACTTGCACGGCCATTTCCACAATTATGTTATTTGAGAAAGCTACTTCTCCCCTTTATTTTATACCTATTGAAACATGAAATATGATAATCTCTCTTTATATCTTCTAAGTATGTTGAATTTGACTAAGGTTTTGGTGTTGTTTATTACTCTTTTTAGAAAAATCGAGTCTCTTAATTTTATAATAGTTTTGCTATTTAAAGTTTTTAGAATTACGTAAAATAATCCTTTAGAAATTTTGAGAATATAACTTATTGCTAAGTACATTTTTTTTGCTTGTCCTTGCCAAATTCATTTTTTTGCTACTCTATTTTTACGTTAATTTTCCTATTTTATTAATTTGCAAATGATTCAATAATATAATAGAGAAACCTACATTATATATTTTTTTTTGAAGTAATCCTTGAAGAAGATTACCTTTTCATTGTAAAATGATGGCTATTTCAGTTATAATCTCTCATGTTGATAATATATGAATAATTGTTGATAGTATGACCTTGACTATGAAAAAGGTTTGCTAAGTTCCTTTATTCAATGTCTCGTTATAATATTTGTTGCTTTTCCCTTTCTTTTTTTCCGTTTTTCTCTTTGTCAACCTATAGTTTAGAATTTATAGATAAAGAAAGCATACAACAATATGATTAAAAAAATTGTAAACCCTGTATAATCACTAATCTAAACCTTAATTTAAGTTCAGTATCCTATACTATATCATAAGTCGATAAGGCTAGATAAAATAAACTTTTTATGAAATTAATAAATTGAATATAATATCGATAATAAAAACGTTAAAAATTAATCGAAACCTAAATTGCGTAGAAAAACCCTAAATTCGATGTATATATAAATACTCGAAATCAAACTCGAACTTAATTGAAACCCTAAAACTATAACTTTAAACTTATAAAATAAATAAATATTACTTAATAGTGATATAATCGTAGTCGATTACAATTATCAACTAAATCGTATAAAACTTTTAATGAAAACATTAAAATAACTCGTAAAAATTTATAATTGTAACGGATACCAATTGAATTAATAACTTTTCATAAAATCTCAAAATTAATTTATAAATTTTATTTTTATGTTTGGAAAATTTTCATATAATTATTTTTTTTATTTTCCTTTTTTTCCTTTTCTTTTTCTTTTCTTCTTTTCTCCTTAATTTCCACAGCTGCCACGTTCAATTTCTGGAAAACAAAGTTAGCAACCCACATGATTTTCCTCCCTCTAAGTGTCAGATTTATAAAACAAAATCAATTACAATGATTTGAGTTGTCTTGTCCACATAAATGTCAATATCTAAAACATTTGTTTCCTTGCTTTAACATCCTATTTAATCCAATTCCACCTACTTTTGAGACATCTGGAAAATTGGAAACAAAAAGGGAAAAAAAAAAAAAGCAAAGCCATTACACACACACACACAAAACCAAACCAAGAAAAGAAAAACCAAAGGAAGAAAAGAAGAAGAAGAAGATCAAGAAGAGTTGATTAATTGATCAAATTAATAAGGGATTTAAGTAGGTTAGTATTTAATGCTTTTTTTTTTGTACATGTATATATACTTTATCCTATGTACATATATCTATATTGGATATTTATTATTTTTCTTTTTATGTATTACATGTATGTATGCACAAAGGTATATGTATTTTGTATGTATGGTCTAAAGTATGTACATGTATGCGTATAATATAAATATACTATGTATTTCTTTATATATATGTATGTATGTATGTATAAAGAAGAATACATATGGTATGTATTTAGTATTTTCACTATTTAGGTAACAATATATATTTATGTGGACATGTGAACATAAATGAGTATATATGTACATAATATTTAGTTTATTATATGATATATAACTATAAGTATACGTATATGATATATATATAAATGTATTATGTATTCTAGTATTTATATACACATGTAAGTTGTTTCTTTATATGTACATACATATATATATATATATAAAAGTGGCATGATTTTATATATGTATACATAAACATTGTATTTTATATTATATATATGTGTATATATGTATTAAAGTAGGTATATGTATGTATATTTATACTTAGTATTTTTATTTATAAAAAAAAATTTGTATATATTTTGTACATGTATTGGGTTAGATGTTATATACATGTATTATATTATTAGTTGTATTTCGTATTTTTGTACATATATATATATATTAATACAACCATACGAGTGTATATGCATATAAAATACAAATACATCTATATTATACTCATACATTTAATATATAGTATATAATTAAAGTCAAATAATTTATTACATAAAGTATAATATACATATAAATGTACATATATGAATAGTGATGTATACGTGAAAATATGAGTATAATTAAATATTATATATAATATACGATAATATTAATTTGATAAATAAAGTAAGTTAATAAATATATTTATATATAATAATACCGTAAATTAGGAAAAAGAATTAATAATTAAGTAAATTAGAAAAATTAATAAAATATAATAATAAGTATTTATATATATAATACTATCAAATAGAAGAAAATAATAAATTTTGTAATATTTTTATATCACGGTCAAAACTACGGGTCCTAATGTCCAAAACGGATCTCGCTACATGAAAATACGCTCGAAAACGATCAAAATAAACTATAAGTTCATAAAAATCTAAGTTAAATCGAAAATGTTATATACGATTCGATAAAAAGCTTAAATCGACGATTTCACGTAACTAAATTAAGTAAACAATATGAACTACAATACTATTTTAGCTTTAAATTCCTAAACTTACTATTTTCTATATTCCTTATTCTTAGGTGATCTCGACTTTAACCCTAAGCTGTCATCGGATTATTACGACCCCTGAGTCAATTATGACTAAATGAGTTTTTCCTAATGATTCCATACTTGCTTGTGTTTGTAATTAGTGAATATAATTGTAAATAATAATTGAATATCGTGTAAGGCTGAATTATACTTGTGTATGATACTGTTTATTGATAGTGAATTTACTTTAAAATATGATAAAATATTGATTGTTGCATAGTAGATACGCTAAGAATTGACTATCCTTAACCTTATTAATCATTAAATAATAAAACCTAATTTTACTCAACTTGAAAAAACTAACTTGGAACATGCATAATCATACACCGCATAACTAATTTCGACCATCACATTGCACGAAGGTAACGAAACACCATACGTGGGTTGACAATTTGGTTGTTATAGATTTCATATGGTACACACATACAATATAACCTTACCCTGGCCTATAGGATCACTAGGCGTTGAAGGTGCCAATCGTCTAGCTAAAGATCGAGCCCAAAGGCCTCCGTTTAGGGGTGAATGAGGGTTGTGTAAACTTGCTCACAATTATACATAGAACTAATTTTTGATAAAAACTAAGAATGGATATACCTTTATATTTTAAATACGAAACGCGGAGTTTCATTATAATATAAGTTCTACTACAATACCCGGATCTAACTATATCAATATATCTCTAACGCTAACTTCGGACGGCATTAAATCTGAGTTGCATGTAATACCCAGTCACCTGCTTATATTTGTTTGGTACACTAATTATCATGCATTCATTTGATTGAATTTAATTGATGTATAACTTAATTGTTGTATGATTGAGAGGATTATCTCACTAAGCTGGTTAGCTTATACTCCTATAGTCTTTTTTCGCAGGCCGATTTATTTATAGAGTCGGGCTGCCGCATGCCTGAGGTTAGTTTTGCCTCAGGAGGGTTGATGTGAGAAAAAGAAGTGATCGGAGTACACTTATAATAATGTATTTAGATTAGAAATCTTACTATATAATGAAATGATATTAGTTTGAGTTAAAAACTATTATAGACTTCTTATTTGTAAATCTCTATATAAATATATGTGTTTTATATTTCACTAACTTGTTATTATTATCATGAAATGATATTTTTTACACATGCACAACTCTTGATTGTTGGTTGTAACTGTAGTTTTGTATATCACATAAAGAGTTGTTGATTATAAGGGCTATCAATTTACAGTTCTTTGTATAGTATACGTCGCCTGCTACAACATGACAAAAATTACAAAAGATTGTTTTTGTTTTCCCTTTATATTTTTCACTCAAGAAAGTTGTACTTTTATTTTATTTTTTACAACTGTATATGGCATTTGCTATTTTTTTGCTTCCAAAAAATCGTGGAGTTTCTTTGAGACTTGTAAGTAAATATTATTAGATTTTTATATATTTGTTGTCTCTTTTACTTTCCATATTGTTTATGAATTTTGATGTACAAAGTTTTGTTTTGCTTTTAGGATTCTATGGCCATTGAAAATTGTTAAAGATTGAATATTCGTTATCTACTTTTAAGATTTTGTATTTTATTTTGTACTTTGTTACAAGATCTACTATAACTTCGAGTGTTATGCCTGTCCAATCTTAACTCAAACTCACACATTTGTTTACACAATTTATTTACCTTGCTTCCCTATGGTTGCGACTTGCTTCGGGATCATCGAGATGGAACCCAACAATCTCCGGTCAAGACAACCGATATAAGAATTTTAAGAAAATACAGGACGTTTTATGACTATGGTTGATCGCCACTTTTAATACGTAACACGACAGTTATTATGTGTAACCACCAACAACAACCGACTAATACAATTTCTGCTACCTCACATATAACAACTATCCTACCTTACGGGTGGAAATTATTCGTCACTTAAAAGACAACACGAATTTACACAACCCATAATAACATAAGAGACAGCAACTGACATATACTCACAGATAGCTACTGCACATTAGATAACACGAACACAACATACATACTAAGTACACGTGAATATACTAACTGCATACATACGCAAATGAACATCATTGGTCAGTCTTCTTTTACTCGTTGCGAGCATACATATATTTATAGGATGCTATAGCTTCTTACTCTTGCACACTCAAATTAGGCTCATGCATAACATTACTCCCTACATCAAGTTTGTGCATGACCTTAGGCGCCAAAATTGGATATCTCTGGATCAACATGTCTACTGATTTCTACGATGCTTTGACTGGCGAATATCCCTCCCAATGAACCAATACTTCTACTGAAGAAGAGTATTTTCGTACATCCAAAAGCTGCCTTAGGAGTCGGAACAACATGCCCTTGTTGTATTTCTAGTGAAGAAGAATTAGAAACAACAGTACCTTCGAACTTTTTAAGGGAAGAGACATGAAAAAGGGGATGAATTTTGACATCTGTTGATAGATCTAATTTATATGCCACAGTACCGATCTTGGGAAGAACCATAAAATTTGGGTGCAGGTTTTTGATTAAATCTCTTGGTCACTATTGATTAACCATATGGTTGTAATTTAAGGAGCACTAAATCGCTAATATGAAAATGAAATTCACAATGGAATTTATCATATCTGCTTTTCATCCTTGATTGTGCATGATGCAAACGCTGTTTTAACTCTTAGAGCACTTGATATCTCTCAATTAAGGCATGTTCTACGGCTTCAAGTTTAGCATCCCTTTGGCAATAGTTTAACAAACGAGTAGGGGCCCTTCGATAGACGATTTCGAAGGAGGGGGGTGGTAGCCTTAAAAGTAGTCTGGAAGCTAGCATTATAACAGTATTCTACCTATGATATCCATTCTACCCATTTTTTATGCTTATCACCATAGAAACATTGCAAATACATCTCTATTGTCCGATTCACAACTTCAATTTGCTCGTCGGTTTGAGGGTGATAGGCATAGGAAAAACCAAGTTTATAGTCATACAATTTGAATATCTCTTTTTAAAAGGCACTAGTGAAAGTTACAACTTGATCGCTTACTATAGATTCTGGTAATCCATGCAATTTAAAGATGTTATCAAAGAAAGCTCTAGCTACAAAAATAGTTGTATAAGGATGATTCATAGGAATGAAGCGCGTGTATTTAGAAAATCACTTAACCACGACAAACAGAATTGTTTTCCCTTGTGAAGCAGGTAAGCCATCTATAAAATCCATAGAAATATCAGACCAAATTTGAGAAGGTACCTGTAATGGTTGTAGTAGCCCTGCTGGTTGTAGTCTGGGTGACTCATTTCTTTGACGAGTTAGGTAGGCTTTCACAAACCCTTGAACTTGGTTTTTAAACACCTTTCTAGTAGAAATCCCGTGTGACTCTATATAGTGTCTTTTGGTACCCTTTATGACAAGATTGTGAATAACCTCATTTACCATAGAACATAAAGCCGATGCGGCATATAAGTAAACACGATTTTTTAATAGAATTAAACCCCCTCGAACAGCCCACTCGCTGCCCAGTTCACCTACTGTTATATGCTGTTGCAATTGTTGAAGGTGCGAAAGTTTTTGATGTTCTTCTTTAATTAAGTCAAACAAATGCAAGTAAGGACTGGAAATTGCACAAAGCTGTCTATAGTCTTCATGGCAACGAGATAAAGCATCAACTACCTTATTTTTGTGCCCCACGCAATATTCAATTTCAAAATCAAATCCAAGCAACTTGTTAATCCAATGTTGCTAAGTAGAGGTCGTATTACGCTGTTCTAACAAGAATTTGAGGCTGTAATGCTCAGTTTTGAGTAAGAATTTCCTACCCTAAAGGTATGATCGCCAATGACGAACACCTTTAGCAAAACCAATGAGTTGTTTCTCATAAGCAGCAAGCTTCAAATGTTGACGTGAAAAAGGTATATTGTAGAATGGAATTCGACGCATTTGCTACTGTAAAACTGCCCCTACACCGGACTCGGATACATCATACTCTACTACAAACGCTTGAGTGAAATCTGGTATGGCTAATATAGGAGCTCTCGTCACGGTAGCCTACAACTCTTCAAAAGCTTTTTTAGATTCATTTGTCCTCTAGAAACTGTTCTTGCGCAACATTTGAGTTAAGGGTTGTGCAATTCATCCATAATCTCGAAAAAATCTCTTATAATACACCGTCAAACCCAAAAATCCTCTTAATGCAATAATCGTGGAAGGTTTTGGCCAGCTTAATATAGCATCTACTTTACCTGGATTAGTTTTTACACCCTCATGTGAGATTAAATGTCCTAGATACGCCACTTAAGTCTGTACAAAAGCACATTTCTATTGCTTTAAGAAAAGCTGGTTGATACGTAATAATTCAAAAACCTTCCTTAAATGCTACAGGTGTTCAACCCAAGTATGACTATAAATCAAGATATCATCAAAGAAGATCGAGACAAACTTCCATAAGACCTCAAAAAACTTCATTTATAAGAGCTTGAAATGTGGAAGGGGCATTCTTAAGCCCGAAGCCATGATAAGAAACTTAAAGTGCCCATGATAACTACGAAATGTTGTCTGCTCATTCACCTCATGCATTTGCACTTGATGATACCTTGAGGACAAATCTAACCTAGAAAAATATTTAGTACCATATAATTCCTTGAGTAACTATTCAATAACAGGTATAGGAAACTTATCTTCCACTGTCTTTTCATTAAGTGCCCGGTAATGGACACAAAAACACCAACTCTTATCCACCTTTTGTACCAACAACACGGGTAGCAAAATAAGGAGATTGGCTAGGGTGAATTATCCCTTTTGACAACATATCACAACACTGTTTCTCGGTCTCATCTTTTTAACGATGAAGTTATCTATAAGGGCAAACAACTATAGTATTCATACCTGGAAGCAACCACATTTTATGGTTACATGCTTGTGAAGGTGTAATGCCTTTAATTGGTTAGAAAACATCTTCAAATTCATCCATCAAAACTTTCAAATCTCTCTGCTGATCCACTTCCTATATTGTGGCAACTAGTAAAGGTTTTTGCACTTGTTCTTCCATTCCCTTCAATTGTATTACTTGTCCATTCCTTGTAAAAGTCATTCTCACAGGAACAAAGTTCCATGCAATGGGTCCCAATGACTTTAACCAATTAACTCCGAACACCACATCGACCTTACACAACGATAAAGTATATAAATCTACTGTAAAAACATGATTGGCCAAGTACAAATTGACCCACTTACATAGACCCCTACTGCGAGTATGCTCTCCATTAGCTACGATTTTATGTAACGATTCTTTGCGCTCCATCTGCAGTTTCAGCATTTCCGCCACTGCTAAATCAACAAAGCTGTAACTACTACTAGAATACCAATACAATCACTTGCTTTGCCCCAATTTTTCCCAAGACCTTTATAGCTTGGGCCCTTCCTACACCAGCTATTGCTTGTAAAGATACTTCTACCACTTTTGCTTTTGCTTCATCGCTGGTTATAACGTGCTCTTTCAATTCTTAATCAGTTCCTTCCAAACATTCAAGCCAAAATAGTCGCTTCCAGCGACATCCAACTGTGGATGGCTCATCACAATTAAAACAAAAACCCTCCTTTTCCTGCTATCTTCCAATTCCAAGGACTTAGATGCTTCACATATGGGCTTTTAGGGACTGCTAGAGCGATCATGCTTTTCCTCTTAGGTGCATCTGTTTCTTCTTTTAATGCTATATTCTTCCTTTCAAACAAACAGGCTAAACCAATAGCTGCTGTTAGATCTTTAGGCTTTTATAATCCCACGTCTAAAGCAATATACTCTTTAAGGCCACTGATAAACAGTGCCACCTCCTGTTCTGGAGTTAGAGAGGGTATTGGGCAGCCACTTGTGTAAATTTCCTCTAATACGCCTCCATGGATGTGATTTGCTTCAGTTTCGCAAGTTCTCCTAATGTGATACGTCGGATTGGGGGTCCAAATCTCTCATTACAAAGAATCTTAAATTCTTCCCAACTAATTATTGGCCAATTTCGTCCCGGTTTCATTCCAATTTCACAATCTACAACTAAGCATCACCTTCCATATGAAAGGCCGGAATTTCCATCCTCTCCCCTTCCGCTGTCTTATGATGTTTAAGGAAGTGCTCACAATGGTTGATCTAACTAATAGAGCCTTCTTTTCCATCATACTTAGGAAAATCCATGCGTGCGACTTTGGGAACGGTTACCCCATGACTTCGACTCCATCATTTGCTCCTGATTGTTCGATGTAATACTCGAGAGAAAAAAAAAAAAAAAAAAAAAAAAACAAAGGAAAGGGGAGTCATTAAATAATAAAAGTTTTAATAAAATAAAAAAATAATGAAGTTTTATGGGAAAGGTTATTAAGATCTTAAGCTATAGATTAATAAAAGGTAATATCGGAAATTCAAAAAAAAAAAGTTAAAATAAACTCTAACCTAATTAGTGCACAATCGGACTCTTTGTACACTACAAGTTTAAACTTCTCTCCTATAATTATTGGAAGCTCTCAAGAGCAAGAGTAGTTTGTATGGGGAACATAACCTTAAAAGACTTTAGTAAAGATAGATTTGTTGTTTTGAGTTTTCTTTCTTTCAGAAACTAAGATTTTATTTTTAATCATTTAAGGTTGTGAGTAATTAGTTAAGGAAAAATGAGAAACTCTAAAAGACCGTTAAGATTAAGGTAATTTTTGTGTATTCCTTAAAATCCCCAAATTTCTTGAATTCTTAACAAGTTTTAATTTTGTCATCTTAATTAAAAATATTATATAAGTGGATTTTGGAAGGGTTATGTTGATTTAAATCAAGGATTTGTACTGTGCAGTTGTGAAGTATTGTTGTTAGGTTAGAGAATAGTTTGGGTAGAAGAAAAAAAAAATCGACCACGATCAAAAGACATAATCATGTCCCTAATTGTGTTCTTTGTAGTAAGTGATGTAAGCTGATAGATTAGAAAGTTACACTACCAAAAGATATGACCATATCCCTGGTTACGCCCTTTGTAGTAGGTGATGTGGATTGATAAACCAAAAAGTTACATAACCTATGTCTCTCATCTAGGTGATGTAGGCTAATAGATCAGAAAGTTACACAACCAAAAGACACAACCGTATCTCTAGTCGTATCCCTTGTAGTAAAGAAGAATAACCCACAAAGATACAATTGTATCCGTAACATAGGCTTTGTTCCTATAAGTTAAGTTTTTCCTTCTCTTTTTGTTTTACTCCTTTGTTACTTCTAAAATAACCCTCTTTAATATATCATTAAGTGAATTTAAGGAAATTTAAGTGGTCTAAAAGTGAGTTTTAGCAAGGAGACATCATTTATTTAATATTTAAAGAAGTTTAATGAGAATTTATTATTTCTAAGATTTAAAGTTAAGCTTGATTCATTGGTAATGGATTCTAAATATCCAAGTACGTAACACGTGCTTATTGTATGTGAGTGATAAGATAGTAAATATTAAATGAATTAAATGTATATCCAACTTAAATATCTTCATGTTGCTTGTGTTTGGCTCGACCTAAGGGCCCGTAGTAGCAGATCCCTAAGAAGTTACCCAATTATCTGTGTAACGCGTTGTTACTTATGGAGTTTCACATAGAAATAACCTAGGGTAGACCTAGGTTGTTGTAGAGGGGGTCGAAGAGACATACCCAATGTTAGGTTATAGAAGAGCTTAAAGAGACACACCTAAACGCTAGGTTGTGATACAATTGTGATATGAACGGGTTATGAGGACTACTACCATATGTTGTGTGTTTGATTTAAAAACAAAGATAATTAAATGAATTGTGTTATTTACTTGTTTTGCATTTCTACACATGTAAATCATTTGATCACGCGCATATGGTTATATGTTACGTATTGGGCTTTAGCTCATTATATTATTTCTTTTTCCCAATTACAGGTCAGAATGATATTTATGAAGAATATAGTTATGGAGACTATGCTGGTTATGAGAATATTAGAGTTGAAGATTAGAATGATAGTTATTACTACCTGGATATCGATTTTGGAGACTATTATCATGATGATAGCCAACAATATTAGGAGTAGTAATAAGAATTGAAATGAAACTGTAGATGAGACTTCTTCTATCTTTTAATTTCCATTTGTACTAGTTATTTGATTTTATTTACGTTATTTCTGTTGTAAAAGACAAAAGAGTTCTTTAATCTTATTGGCACTTATGGAGTATGAACTACGGAGCTTGAATTTTATGAAATGGGAGATTTTTTATAAACCGATGTTGGTGGTTTTAAATGTTAAGTTTGAATTATTCATTGTGACTTTTAGAGCCTGATGTATCATTAAAGGACTAGGGATACATAGCAGTCTATGGCGTTCTAGGTTCTGCGGCATTACATTTGATATTTCCCCTATTACATTATCTTCATCATTCTCCTTCTCCTTCCGTTCTTTGTTGAAACTTTTCTAAAAAGTGTACTGCAACATAGTATCAAATTGTTCCCTATCATGCTTATACATCTTCATAAACTCTTCGAATTGTTGTTGTAAATGCTTAATATCCTCTAACATGCTTGACTCTAATACCAAAATGTTATAGGAACGGCTATAACTTTGAGTATTAGGTCTATCTAAACTTACACATTTATTAAGATAATGCATATGGAAGTGTTTGAACGTATAATTTTGGGAAGTTTAGTGCCCAAACATTTAAAATTTGAATTTCAATGTCTAAAACTCTAAGATTTGTTCAAATGAGTATATGAACAAATATCTTAAAATTCATGTACTCATTTAAACAAATATGAAAGTTTATATTAAAGTTCAAACACTCATTTAAACAAATCTTAAAGTTTTAGACATTAAAATTCAAGTTTTGAATATTTAGATACTAAATTGCCAAAAATCATAAGTTCAAGCACTTTCATATTTATTATCCCCACACTTGTTTATACAATTTTTTACCTTGCTTTCTATGGTTGCAACTTGCTTCAAGCTCATTACAAGAAAACCCAACGATCTCTGATCGAGACAACAAATATAAGAATTTTAAGAAAATTCATGACGTTTTATTATTAAGGCTAATTGTCACTTTTAGTCTATAACGTAGCAATTATTGATGTGTAACCGCCAACAAACACAAAGTAATACAATTTCTACCATCTCACATACAACCATCTTACCCTACACGTGATAATTATTCGTCACTTAAAGACAAAACAAACTTACACAACCCACAACAACATAAGACATAGCTACAAACATATACTCACAAATAGCTACTACACATTAGAAAATATGAACGCAACATACATACTAAGTACATGAGAATATACTGACTACATATACACACAAATGAACACCATTGGTTAGTCTCCATTTTGTTCTTACAAGCATATATATATTTATTGGATGTCACAGCTCCTCACTCTTGTATGCTTGAATTAAGCTCGTGCATAATGTACTTTGATACGTTTATTTAATGTTTTATCTTTAAAAAATGAAATAATTCCTATTATAAAGTTGTTTAGTCAAAATCACATGGTTACATAAAGACATAAAATAATATCTTAATAGTGTACAGCTCAATCAATACCATATTTTTTTTTAAAACCATTCATTCACTTTCGAAAGGAAAATAAAAAGAAAATAAAGTCAACAATCATTTAATACACATATACATGTAGATATACCTATATATATAAATAAACATATACATAAGTATACATACATATATTCATACATATATACATACAGATATACACATATACATACATATATACATAGATATACATACGTTTAGACAAACATATATACATATACATATACATGCATAGATTCCATTTACATGTTAGTTTCATTTAATATTTTTATTGTAAACAATTTGCGTTAACCTCCTAATTATGTTAGTAAGCTAGAACTGTAGACCCGACAATAAATCTTATAATAGTGAAGGTAGTGAAACCGTTGGTGGTGTTCCCATAATAATAACTTAAACAATCTATTAAACAAAATTATTAGAGAAATTAACAAATCAAAATGGATTTATTAAGGCGTACTCTTTCTTCATCCAATAATAGGCCTAGAAGTTTATTCCCTATAGACACTAAGTCTAGTACCTCAAATTAGAATACCCTCAAGTAATCATAAATTAAGATTTCTCAAATAGAATAAGATTTACATAATTGGTTAATTCTTCGAGAAAAGACTAAAGAAATTTATGAAATAGGAATTTTTAATCTAAAACATGATTATTTAATCAAAATAGTAAAAAGGACTATCTCTTTAAACGAAAAACATGAACTTATCAATCTACTTTCAATATGTATGTGTACATACATGCAAATATATATATACACACATACATATACATATGCATATATATACATATATAAATATATATATGCATATACATATACATATGCACATATATATATACTTACATATGTACATACACATATACATACATATTTACATATACATATACATATACATACATATATTTAGAATTGAAATTCTAGATAAAGAAATGGAGAAGAAAATTTAAAGAAAAGAAAGGAAATGATATAGGAGGGGAATAAAAATAATTAATAAAAAAAGTAAAGAAATATTATAAATAATCTTTATTTTCATTTGTTTGTGTGGATCTTACAAACACGAGAAGATGGTGGTCGTTTGGTGTCTTAACGACATTAACACTCAACCTGTTATGTGATCTTATGAAAAGCAAAGAAAAATCAAAGTCTTTTCTTTAGGAATTGACCAATTATGTAAATATTACTCTATTTGAGAAATTTAAATTTTTGATGGATTGAAGGTATCCTGTTATCAAATACTATATTTAGCATCTACAGAGAATGGTCTTCTCCTAGACTTAAAACTAGAAGAAGAAAGAGTACGTATTAATAGATTCATTTTGACTTGTTAATTTCTCTAACAATCTTATTTAATATATTACTACAGAAACACCCTACCGACCATCGGTCTCACTACCTTCACCATTATGGGACCTACTGCCTAATTGGTTTATTTAATACACTGATAATTTCTTTATTCCAATTGATAAATCTGTTTAAATTTCTCATTATGAAAAATATAAAGAAATTTGAAAACAAAATTTCATGGAAAACTTTTATATATAGAATTAAAGGATTACAATAAGAAAACTTACAATTGATTAGGAAAACTTTTAGGATGAATCTTTAAACGAATTGAAGAAAATTATGAAGATGCACAAAGATATTGAAGATATTACAAGGGGCTTAAAATGATATAGGTAAAAATGAAAGGAAAGTTGTAGAGGAATTATTAGGTGAGTGAGAAGAGTGATGACTTTCTTCTGCTAGCTTGAGAAGAACAACAATTAATGCCAAATGATTATACATGGAAACAAATATACTTATGAATACATATAAAAAAATTGGAGTCGAATAGTCTCTTACTCCCTTAATAATAATAGCAGAGAAGAATCCTAAAAGATTGAAGTTTAAAAACAATGCTCTTTCATAGTCTCATAAACCAAAGGAAAATATGGCAATTAAATTATATAATGATAATGGAATATGTGCTTTAAAACTATAAAATACCAAAAATGTTACTTATTAACAGTTTAAAAAGGGTTTGGCTTTAATAGTATAGAACAAACAATACCTTACCTTCTTTAAATAGGTAATTACACATTTATTTTAACACTATCTATAAGTATTTGCAGCTAAGATAATTTATCCATAGTCTCAAAAATCAAAGGAAAATGTGACCATTATATTGGAAGATGATAATGTAACATATTAAATGCATTAAAATTATAAGACACCAAAAATGTCCATTTAGATGTTAATTTTATTTAATATTTTGTTATAAACAATTTGCATTAACCTCCTTAACTGCCTTGATAAGCTAGAATTATAATCTTGACAATAGGTCCTATAGTGGTGAGAGTAGTGAAACCATTGGTCACAATAATAGGTTAAACAATCTATTAAACAAAATTATTAGAGATATTAACAAGTCAAAATGGATCCATTAAGGCATACTCTTTTTTCATCTAATAATAGGTTTAAGAGAAGTTCTTTCTCTATAGACACTGAGTTTAATGCCTCAAACTAAGATACCTTCAAGCAATCAGAAATTAAGATTTCTTAAATATAGCAAGATTTTCATAATCAGTTCAATCCTAAAAAAAATAAAGAAATTTATCAAATAAGAAGTTTTATCCTAAAACATGATTATGTGTTCAAAACGTTAGAGAGTACTATCTCTCTATCAAGAAAACGTAAAGTTATTAAACTACTTTCAAAGTTTTCTATTAAAAAACATGAGAAGAAATACAAATATTAACATATAGAACTTATTTAAGTTTCAATAAGGTTGCATAGAATTCATCATATAAATTATGTCTTTTAATAAAGCCTATTGAACAAGGAATCTTTATTGTAGTTGTTTTGTCTTAATATGCTAGTGCTTTCTACTTTTGAAAAAGTTGTCTCGTCTTGTCCTATTTTATTATTAAACAATCCTAATTTTTCTAAATGATTTCTTTTGAATAAGATGTTTCATTAATTGAACATGATCAGACTTTAGACTCTCATCCTTACATTTTGAACAATGGTATTTTGACCAATCACCTCTTTGTGAATCTTGAATGTATAAAGTTTTGTTTTACTTTTAGGATTCTATAGCCATTGAAAGTTGTTAAAAATTAGATATCCATTTTTACTTTTAGGATTTTGTATTTTATTTTGTACTTTGATAGGTTTATTTAACATTTTATCTTTAAAAAATGAAAATAATTCCTATTATAAAGTTGATTGGTCATAATCATATAATTACATGAAGACATAAAATAATATCTTAATAGTATACAACTCAATCACTAACATATTTCTTTAAAGTCATTCATTTACTTTCAAAAAGAATGGGGGATGATTGTAAGTTCAATCACTAACATAAAATAATTCCTTAGTGTTTATTTTTCTCTATTAACTAATTTTTTGTATAGTAAAAGCTAAGACATCGACTTTAATAGTTGTAAATTTAGGTAGGCATTTTAACAAAAAATATCATAGTACTTCTACTCTTATCATTTGTGTCTTCTTTAAGATTGTTCTTACTTCTTTTTTATTGTTGATTGTAGTCCTGATATACATATTTTGAAACTTATGATGCTTGAAAAGTAGTATTGGTTCTTAGTTAGACATACATAATGCAGAGCTCATTGGACTAAAGCAAATCGTAGCTAAACCCTTTAAGGAGAGTCATTGAACATGAGCAGATCGTGGTTAGACTATTAAGAAATCACAAAATACCTAAGGAAGAGGGCTTTAAAGTTAAAGTAGATCATGGTAAGACCCTTCTTTAAACATGGTAGTTAAGGACAAAAAGCTTTATCAGGGTACCTTGAATTTTGGACCTGGGTTTAGCTTAACGAAAGTATCCCAATTTTTTTAGTAAAGGATAACTAGTAACATGACCTAAATAGGTTAAATGCTCTATTAGCCCAAGGTTAGTCTTAGAGCGCAAGTCCAAAGGATCTTTGGTCACCTGGAGGTTATCTGAAAGCATACAAGTCCATTCACCTCAAATTCTTTATAATTCACTTCGAAGGAGGCCATGCTTGATGTATGGGTAGTCAATTGCCTAAAAATAATATGAAGTAAATCACATAGTAGTGCTGGAGGAGAGTGTTAAGGAAGGCGACCTTTATAATTTGATCTGTGTTTACAATGGTGAAAATTTAATCTATGACCCCATTGACTACATTATCATTGTTGGTGCTAGAGCTTATTGGTCAATCTTTTTGTTTTATGTGCCTTCTCTAAATGGGGCAATCCTTCTCCTCTACGGAGGGTTAGATGTACTCCTTGAGGTACCCACCATTAATGGCGTCTTCAATGGCATTCTTCAACTCTTGACACTCATCTGTATTGTATCCCTTATCTTAGTTGTAGTCATAATACTTGTTTTGATTACACTTAGAGCAGTTTCCCTTTATTTTTTCAAGCTAGCAGAGAATTACCCTGTTTTTAATATTCAAGAAGATCTATCCCAAAGGTTTGTTGAGCATGTTCGTCCCCATCACAATTTAAAGATGAGCTCCTATCTTCCTTAAGACCAAGGCAATTCTTAACCAAGTTGCAATCCTTGTCTTTATTCTTGTCCAAATTGGCTTAATTGGACTTATAATGAGCCTTCATTATGTTTTTAACTTTGATTAATATCAAGGTCCTCTCTCTAAATTCCTTAAAAAATTTTGGTGCCTTCTTTGCCGTAGACATAAAGAAGGGGGCAAATGATTTAATGCCATTAAATGCAAGTGAAGGGCAATATCTATGTCAACATTTGGAATTTCGAGCATGGTAACATTAAGGTATTCCTCAATAGACTCATTTAATCGCTACCTAATGAGGCTAAGGGTAGAAGAGTCTTTGGTAGGCATCTTGCTTGCCATGAAGTGATTATGGAACTATGAGCTTAGTTGACGAAAACTTGAAATAGAATTTAGCTTTGGTGTACTAAACTAGGTTTAGGTCGCTTTGTTAAGCATGTATGGAAAGGCTTTGTATGCAACCACTTTGTTGCAACCATGTTGATTCATCATTGTCTTAAAATGGGACAAAGATCTCTTAAGCCATATTAGAATTCAAAGCGTAAGAGCCTAATGTGTTTGAGAAGCAACTCCTCCTAAATCTTCCTAATGAAGGGAGATAAGCCAATGGCAAATTCACTGTTGGACTTATTTTTCTTTAAGTCTCTGTAATTGGTAAGAACTCGAATATACCCCTCAATGTGGTTTAAATTCTTATAACTAGGAAGTGCTATGAGTTAGCCTCTTATGAGGCAAGGTTACTACTCTAAGCTTATGCTGTGGCATTACTATGTATGACTGCTAGTATTGTAGGTGAGACAATTGAAGCTTTGTTTATGATTGCTTGTGGCAATGATAGCAATTATGGAGCATTGTTAGTATATGCATCCTTTATAGCTAGATAAACCCGGGGGCAGTATAGGCCTAACTTAGAACCATTCAGCTATGATTCCACTTTACGTTAAACCGTAACCAGCGCATGAACTAGCTTTCTAATTTTCTTTTTAAATATCTTTTCCAAAATACTTATCTTTTATTTTTTATATTTTCCCCACAATATTTTTAGATGTATTAATGCGAGCAATAAACAAGAATAGACAAGGTCAATCACTAGATGAGTTTAAGTTTCAAAAAGCTTAAAAAGGAAGTGATGGTGAATGCACGAAAAGGAAAAATGCAAATGAAAAAGTAAACAAAAACCTATGAACAACTCCAAAAGATATGACGCACCAATAGAATTTTTGAAGACTTACAGCACAATTCGATATAACGTATGAATCAGTTCGGTGAGGTTACTCACCACCTGGCCTCACTCAAGGATTAGGATAAAAGTAATACCGAGAGTAAACAAGTAGTGTTTACGTAAGGAAGAAAAAATACTCAAGTATATTAATGATAATTTATCTAATGCAACTATAATTACAAGGATATTTATATCCATAAATTAGGGCAACTTGCCCAAAAGGGAAAAGACAAAAAGGGTATTTCCTAAGGAAATAATATATAAGATATAAAAGAGTAAAAATAAATATTAAAAAAAATAATCATTGGTATAATGGATTCTACACATGATTCTATATACATGGCGATGCTATATTGATAAGGCCATTGGAAGATGCGAACAAAAAAGTACAGCCAGCTTACTTATCCGAGTAAGGGTGGATAAGTCAATCCAGAGTCTCTCTCTTATCATCTCAGTAAGGGTGATGTTGAGTAAGTAATTTGCTAGGCTTAAGTGAGAATGAGGATTATTTGTTCTCTCAACCCTCTGCTTCTCAACACATTATCTGTGAGAAATAGGCATGCAAAACGCATCAATAAGGAAATACTAAGCCTTAGCAAGAGTCAGCTGGAACAGGAGAATCCGCCATACCAAGCCTTCTAGTCCTCGGGCTCAACTACGAGTTAAAGGTCCGGTGGCTTGATTCTCATCACGAATATTATGTACACCAAAATGTTCAAAATGGAAATTATTAAGTTAGATAAAATAATGAAAACTAAATTAGATTCAAATCTGTCCATATTTTGTGAAATTGATTATCCCAATTAATTAATGTACTTTTATCAATGAGAAATTTTAAAGGATTTACAAGATGCAAATTGTTTTTAAAGCCATTAATCATCTAAATATTCAAGAGAAAGCTAAGGGCTACTATTTTAGTTAAGTTTATTGATAGCAAAGAAAATGATTGCAACATTAATAGGAAAACAACCCCTAATCTGTCGAAATTAAATAATGATGTTGGATATATATTATAAAGAATAAAAATGATGTTCTTTTTTCTTTCTTTTTTTTCCCGAAAAGTTGAACCAGTAGGTTAAACTGCTGATTCATCAACTCAATTCCTAACATACTGGTTTGGGGGGTTACCATGGATGAATCGGCATGACCTACTAGGTCTAATAAGTTTCCATTCGATTCATGTTTGCCATTGGTTGGCCCAATCTAGTTCATTGAATTGCTAGGTAGGTTCATAGGCTGGAATCGGCCCTTCCTTAGGTAAAAGCTGGAGGGATGTCCTCTCACTCCTTTTTAGTAAGTTTTTCTTTAAGCCCTTCGTTTTTTTGTTGCATCATGAGGAACATCTCTTCCAAGTGATAACAATGTTTTGGATCAATGGTATAAACTAAGGGCATGCTATTAGTTTTGCCGTTGCATAATTGGGTTTTCAACCATTTTAGCAACATATTAGCTAAGCTACTACTTATTGTTGTTGGTGTTGCCTTGTTAACTTCCATGGGTATTGCCTCTACTTCTAGCCATTACGGTAACAACATTCCTTATCAAATGGTGCCAAAATGTTAATAGTCAACTTTCTTAGGAAGGTTGTTAAGGCTAGAGGCAACCTACAGAAGTAATAGATATAAGTTATGATAGGCCACCAAAGGTGATTTTAATGCGACTATTCAAATACTTAAGTTAGGGAAGGTTCAAAAGAGTGTTTAAGAAAGTGTTTAAAGGAAAATAATGTAAGAAAGGGTGAGAGAATATGAGCCCTCTTACCTATAAATTACCTAGTATTTACAGGAGCAGCTAATAGGCTTTGTGTAGAAAGTGGCCCATATTTTCAATACATACTCCAGATATTGTGGAGAGGATCTTGGGGTAAGCGTATGTCAACTGTAGATTTCTTTTATCTAGCCAAACTATTCTTACCTTATTTTCTTTTAACCCTATGTACCTTGCTTACATATTATAGGCTTAAGGGCCTAGCCTCAAAGGGGTTGGAAGATGATAAGAGCTTAGTAAACATCTTCTAACTAGACTAGCCAATCCCAAGGAAGCTCAACCAAGGGTCTAAGTAGGTCAGTCATGGGCTTCTAGACTCAATGCATGCTTTAACAAGGTCGGTTTGGGCTTGAAAACTTACATCTCAAATAGCCTATCAATGGAACCCAAATTATTGGCATAAGAATATAGCAATTTCATTCAATCGAAATTGTTGGACTAGCAACTAAGAAGAGAAATTGAACCAATATCTAGACATCTATCACTAAAGGAGCATCTGTAAGTAAATAATAATAATAATCATCATCATCATATTTTGCTCATAGCATACTAAACATAATATAACAAACTTGTGCTATGTGATTCCTGTTATTTGATACATTATTGTTCTACTTATCCTATACTACACTTCAAATCAAATGCGACTAGAAATATACCGATTGGACATTTTACTCTGTTCGATGCAATAGATAGGTAACCATGTCTTGTTAGGTTCTCCATCTCTGAAGAAAGTAGAATAAAGGGACCTCCTTCAACTTCTAAAATCTTGACGAAGACGTTCCTTAAGAGGTCTATCGTGGCTCCGACCTCTTGCATGTGGACAAACGCACGCAGTGCAACAAGAATGGGATCGACAAGCTAAAATTTTGGTGTCAACCTACCGTGTGCGTGAAGTCATCATTGGCTGTTAGATTCTCTGCTTTTCTTCTCTCCCATGCAAAGAATCCCTAATGTAAAGAGAAAGGAGAAAACAAAAGAAAGAATAAAGAAAAAGGAAGAAACAAAAGAAGCTTTTCAATTCTGAGATCACAACTAATATCTCTCTTTAATGCGGTAGTTTACATGGATTGTGAACCTCGCATTACTAGATATAAAAAACTCGATTAAGGATGCATCTATTTTTTTTATATAACCCGATTTTACTTTTTTTTTTAACCCAACTTGGACTCCACAGGTTGACGAAAAGAAAAGCATGTTATTATATATGGAATAAAAGACTTGCCGCCCTGGTCTCGCTTTATTCCTATATTCTTCTCTAGTGTCTACCGTATTTATTTCTGGAGTTCTATATAACATACGACCATTGACGAGACATCTACAAGATTTCCTCATTTTACATTTTGTACTCTCTCTTTTTGTCTTCTGACTTCATACACATTGTCATCCTGTTTAATTAAGTTTCATTGCTATACACATTCTAGCCACAAGGATGGGCAAAAATACTGGTTTCTTGATTTGTTTGCTCATAATTATATTGGATGTCGTCGCTGGTGTTCTTGGCATTGAAGCTGAAATTGCTCAGAACAAGGTGAGTCGAAAATTGCACTATCATGAATTATATTCACACACGCATTATTAAATTATTAAAGATATAGATCTAATAAGACTAACTGTAGCAATGTGTGCATTTTTTTATGGCAATATGTTAGGCAATGGATGGAGATGTTTTAATCATTAAATATTTATCTTCTTAATCAATGGTAATAGTTATAAAATATACCTAGATCAATTAGAGTATATTATTTATTAGATGTAATATTTATTATATAGTACTATTTGCCAAAAATATCCTTAATTATAGATATTATAAATAGGTGGAAGATTAAATAAATAAGTTTAAATAATGACAATTGATGAAGGCGGAATGGAATTTCCATTGTGTCTCCTCAAAGTATAAAATCAAATTTTCCATTGAAGCCGGAACTATGAATTTTAAGGAGTCATGCGTCTTTTAAAAATACTTTCAAACGTCTGAAACATAATAGGTATTGGCATTATAATTATATTTTGAATTTGTTCTTACGAACCAAATGTGACATTTTATACTAGATAGACGAGAGAGAGTGCAAACCAGTCTTAAGAAACTAATATTCATATTATGTATACAATGAGACCCTTGGTGTGTATATATAGAGTAATCACTTGATTCGTTTTTAACACTTCTTGGTGAAAATGAGGTTTACTTCTCTAAGTCTAACATGGTTGATTGTTTCCTATGAGGAGCAGGTGAAACATATGAAGGTATGGATATTCGAGTGTAAAGACCCGAGCCATAAAGCTTTCAAGCTAGGGTTATCTGCTGCTATACTCTTGGCGGCTGCTCATGCAATTGCAAATTTGTTGGGTGGATGCATTTTGTTTAGGTCTAAGGAAGAAGTTGAAAAAGGAACTCCCAATAAGCAATTAGCCGTGGCCTCTCTCATTTTCTCTTGGTATTTTTCATTTCTACGTTCTCATGTTTTCGTTTACCTAAGATTGGTTTCCTAGTATAAATTGCAAATACATTTCTTATAATTACTTTATGCCTTTTAAGCCTTTTTTTAATATTTTCGACGTATTACTATAGCGTTCTCTTATTTTAAGCAACATTAAAAAAAAAAAGAAAAAATAAAAACAAATAGCTCCACAAATTATAAACGTAAATCAGCTACTATAAAGGGTTATAACATATTCTATTGTTTTCTCTCTCTTATACATTGCAACATGTGTACTCGGAATGAAATTAAACACCATTTAGACATAGAGAAATATTAATAGAATGTACTAATTTCTTAGGGGAAGAAAAAAAAAGTAATCAAATAAAAAAGTTTGAGTCTTTGAAGGCACTTGTGGTGTAATGTATAATCAAACTTAAAAATTGTGATAATCTTCATTATAGTTTCTTCATAAGTGCTTTAGAAGCATTCCTTAATAAAACTCCCAATTTATATTTCACTTTTTGCTCTCTCTCATATGTTACTAGAAAAATATTGGAATAAAACGCATAAAAAACAAATAAACAAATAAAGCATGGTCTTGAAAAGTAATAATCAGACAAAATATGGAAAATCGAGAACGTCATTAATGTTTTTAATTATTCTTCTCTTAATTAAGGTAATAACAATGAGTAATAAACTATTGCTAAAATTTCTGCAGGATAATACTGGTAGTTACATTCTCCATGTTAATTAGCGAGGCATTGTCCAACACGAAGTCGAGGACGTCATGTGGGTTATCACATCATCGTCTTTTGTCGATTGGTGGTGTTTTGTGCTTTATTCATGGATTGTTCGCGGTTGCTTACTACGTCTCCGCTAAAGCCGCAGCTAAAGAAGACAAAGTTGGCCAAGCTCAAGCACAACCCGGAGGAAACGCTTGATATTGTTCTTTTTTACAGTCCATCTCCAGGACTAGTTTAATATTTCTTTGTTCTTCTTTCTTTGTTTAGCGTGTTTGAGGGGAAAAAGATTTACTTAAGTGGTATTGTTTCTGGTTGTAAGATCTACTTTTGGAACATAACATTAAAATTCTTTGCCTTGATTAGTAGAAGCACTTTTTCTTTCCAGCCAAGCACTATATGTATTATAGATTTATAAATTTTTAGAGGGATCCAAACTAATTCATTCTATTGGGATCTGCCAATATCCACACCACATGTTTCTAAGGGCCTTTGTAATAATTAAAAAAAAAAAAAGAAAAAGTAACAAAACGTTTGTTCAAGGCATAAAAGTACTCCGCTTATTGTCCTTAAGTATTTTTATTGGTAGAAATTGAACCTGAATGGGCTTGAGTTTGTAAAAGGAAAAGTAGTGAGAGGATCCAAGGGTTATTCAACATGATTATACTGATACTTAAGTTAGAACACTAAGGTAGCAATAAGGATGCAAGACCTTGGGAATAAGTGAAAGTAGCTTTTTCAATTAAGGTTGACCCCTATTTATGGTAATTAGCGGTGAGATATATTTGAAAAGTAGATATACTCAGATCTCACCGAAATAAGAAAGTGAATATTTCTATTTTGCTAAGATCTCAAGAACCGTGGGGGGTAATGTGGCATATATTCAGTGATCTGCTGAACTAGGTTGGTACGTTTGCCCTGAACCATCTACATAAGCCCTTATCCCTCAAAGAGCTTGGACATATGTGCCATAAGGATGGTAGGATGCTCTAAGCCCAAACCTCTAGTTATGAGTAACTCAAGTACTAAGACAAAGTTTGGTGATAAGTTAAATAACATGGCAAACTGGTCGAACAAGAACCTAAGTAGATTGGCCATAGCTAAGATAGGTCAACCTTCAATTTAAATAGGTCAAAATAAATCTCAAAGGGCCCAATATCCAATACAGCCTATGAACACTTACCACTATTAAACTACTACTTTAAATGCCAACATAAGAATTAAATGTGCCACTACTATCATTATACTACCACTAGTAAGGTCACTATTAATCAAATATGATGTATCGACTGATTTTACTTGGCCTACAATCCACTAGATATGACTTACCGAATATAACTCATCAATTCGAATTATAGGGTCACTCGTTATTACTCCTTACTAAAAGGAATAAATAAGAGTTAAGAGAAAGTGAGAACACTAAGGTTGCTTACTAAGGAAACTAGTAATATTCAATAATGAGGTGTTGTTGTCTACATACAACAAATGAGAATTTATATACTCACTCCGTTATAATACATATGAAAAAACAAAAGGGTAATTTACAAATAAGATACATGAAATATACTAAAAAAGGTAAAAGAGATAAAGAATATTTTGCATGGAAAAGGTAAAAAATAATTCTAAAATGTTGTTCCATAAGACACATGTCACATGTTGGTTAGCAGTCTAGATTATAATACAATTTGAACAAAGTAAGCTAAAGAGTCAGCAATTAGAGCAAACCGGATCTAGTTCAGGTACGAGCTCAGTCACTCAAAGATGTTCAAATCACTTTCACGTTAGGTATCTAATAGCTCGACTCAGATAAAGGTCTAACTCTAGTTGACTCGAAAGTTTGGTTTTAACTAGGTTCAAATGTTGGTCGATTCGAGAGTTCAACTCGGACATTGATCGAAGGCTGATCGACTTTATAGATTGGTTTGGAAACTCTATAAGAACTAATGAGAGCTTAGTGTTCGAGTCAACAATAGTGTAAAAGATGGAGATCAGAATCGGAATCGGAATCTTAAATAGGGTTTCGAGCTAGTATCCTTCGTATGAGTTCTTACAATCTTCTAGCTTAACTGCATGTGATCGATCTAAGGAAATGATTTCTATCATCTACCTAGGAGTCGGAAAGATTTGCCCTTAAATCTAAAGTGATCTCAGGCTCTTGTTTTATCCTAGCATCTATTGGGTCTTCTTTTGGTCGGCAAGAAATTAGGTCAAACACATTAAAAGTGGAGGAAACACCATAGTTCTTCAGCAATTTAATCTAGTAGGTGTTAAGGTTGATCTTCCTTAAGACTTTGAATAAACCATCAGCTTGTGAAGATAACTTGTGTTATCTTAGGTGAGAAATTTTTTCTCAGTTGAGATGAATCCATATCAAGTCTCTTAGTCTGAAAGTAACATTTTGGTCGGCACGACTACCAATATTTTGCTGTCTCTAATTGAACTTGGTGATTTTCCTTATCACGAACTGATATAGCTCTAGTAATTCTTTAGCTCGGTTTACTTCAAATTGACTCTTCAGCAACTGCGAGGGTATCGATCAAATCTAAGGGGATCGTAGGGTTAAGGCCATAAATGACATTGAATTGGGTCTTCCTAGTGGTATTGTAGACAATTTGGTTGTATGTAAACTCTACAACTAGTAGACACAAAGCCTAATCTTTTAATTTCGTTCCCATGACTGCTCGAAGGAGATTTCCTAGCGCTCTGTTCAATACTTCAATCTGAGCATCAATCTAAGGGTGGCTACAAGAGTTGAACACAAGTTTAGTTCTAAGTCTTCTCCAATAAGTCTTCCAAAAATAGCTTAAGAATTTTGTGTCCTAATCAAAGACAATAGTCTTTGGTATTCCATGTAGTTGGACAACTTTCTTCAAAAAAACAAATCAATAATATATAAAGCATCGTTAATTCAATGGCATGAGATGAAGTGTGCCATTTTACTGAAATGATCCTATAACAAAGATTAAATATTTTCCTCTAGATGTATGGGATAACCCTAGGATAAAGTCCATACTAAGGTCGACCCAAGAAAGAGTCGATGTAAGTAGGGGCATATACTCTCCATATGACTCTCACTTTTCCTTAGCCCTCTTGCACATTTCACAACTACTGACTACCTTATGGATATCTTAGGCCAGTAAAAGTTCTCTTTCAACAGGTTGGTTGTTTTAGTCTCCCTAGAATGATTAGATAATCTGCCATTATGAGCTTCCCTAACCAATAGCTAGCGTACAGAATAACTCAATATGTACAGCATGTGATCCTTGAACAAATAGTCATCTTTGATATAATAGCCTCCAATAGCAACTCCTTCTCTACACTACTCAATAATATGATTAAAATGGGGGTTATGAGCATATTTCTCAGTAATAAGTGAAAAACCCAATAATTTTGTTTGTAGGGTAGTCAATAAGGTTTATCGACGTGATAAGGCATCCGCGACCACATTGGTACTACCCTTTTTGTGCTAGATCACATAGAAAAAACCTTCCATAAATTCCAACCATTTTGCTTGCCTCTTCAAAAGTTTGCTTAAACTTCCAAGATGCTTCAATGATTCATGGTAAGTATAAATTACAAACTCTCATGGTAATATATAGTGCTACCAGACATTAAGAGCCCTGAAAAGAAAGTATAACTCTTTTTCATACACAGAATAGTTTAATGCGGTGCCACTAAGCCTCTCACTATGGTAGGCAACCAGTTGTTGTTTTTGCATCAAGACAACACCAATTCCAATGCCTGACACATCACATTCTAGTTCAAATAGCTTGATAAAATCAGGTAGAGTCATGATAGGGGTAGAGATGAGCTTCTCTTTATTCTCCCTGAAGCTCTACTCAACTCAATCGTTCCATCGAAATCCATCACTCTTTTTCATCAACTCTGTTAAGGGGGATACAATTGTGCTAAAGTTCTTAATAAATCACCTATTGAAAAGATGCAAGGCCATGAAAACTCCATACTTCAGTGACATTCTTTAGTGTCAGCTACTCCAAGATAGCTCAGACTTTTTATTCATCTGCTCAAATTCCTTCTTCATATACCATATACCCAAGAAAAACTACTTCACTTTGACAGAACATACACGTCTTCAAGTTCCCATACAACTTTTCAGCACATAGAATGTTAAAAACAGCTCAGAGATGTTGAACATGGTTGTTTAGGTTGATACTATAAACTAATATGTCATCGAAGTACATAACCACACATATTTTGATCGATAGATGCATCACATGTTTCATGAGCCTCATAAATGTGCTTGGCCCATATGTAAATCCAAATGGCATAACCAACCATTTGTAGAGACCATGTCTTATCTTAAAGGCAGTCTTCCATTCATCACCAAGTCTCATATAAATTTGGTGGTAGCCACTTCACAAATCAATCTTGGAGAATATTCAAGCACCATTTAACTCCTCTAACATGTCATTGAGTCTCGGTATTAGATATCTATACTTGATAGTGATATGGTTGATAGCTAGGCTATCAATGCACATGTACCACGAACTATCCTTCTTTAGGACCAATTGAGTTGGTACAACACAAGGACTAATGCTCTCCTTCACATAACCTCGTTCTACCGATTCATTTGCTTCTCATTCTACCAATTCATCTACTTATCTTTTCAACTTGGCAGCTTGCTCTGGATTTATTATGTAAGCAAGTTGGTTCAATAGGGCAGCGCCTAGCTATAGATCAATATAATGTTCTATGCCTCGAATTGGAGGTAGTCCCTTTGGTAACTCTTCAAGAAATAAGTTAGAAAATTTATCAATTAATCTTCTAATCTTATCATGTACATCTTCAAAATCTATCAACTATAACAATCTTCTGATCAACAAAAACATAGGCTCATTGGCCTTCTCAACAACTCGAAGTTCGCATCGGCTTATTATTAAAGCTTTCTTCTTACTAGCTCAAGTTAGTTGATTATGGGTCTCATTCACCTGGACAAGTATCATTAGTTGCAACACAATCTTCTTCCCATCCTTAACAAAGGCATAAGTGTCCCTATATCTACCGTGAGTAATATGCCAGTCGAATAACCAAGGTCTTCTTAGCAATAAATGTGAAGCTCCCATGGGAACAACGTTGCACACCACTTTGTCCTTGTACACATTCCCAACACTAAATGGCATGGTTACTTGTTTTGTGACATGTAGAGCACCCTGACCATGAAACAAGTGTAGCTTATAAGGGTCGAGGTGTTTTGAGGTAGACAGTCCTAACCTCTGCATAAAGAACTGTACAATGACGTTGGTATAACTCCTTCCATCTACTATGATTGTGCACAACTATCCTTTGATGGTACACTTTGTATAGAATAAATTATCTCTCTGGTCTTCCTCAAAGCTCGGCAAGGAGTTGTGTACTCATCTCAGCACTAAGGTCATTACTTCTCCTTAATAGGCATAGATACAGGTCTCCTCTTTCTCTTCGGCTTCAACTCTTCCAACATTCTTTTCTTCTTCGAGTTCACTTTTATTGGTGCTATCTACTACATCTCCTTAAAGCATCATGGTACGTCAGTTTAGACACTCAGCAGTGAGGTGTCTAAAGCCTAAGCATTTGAAACACTTTACCTTGCTTGTCTTTCGTCTAGAGGTGTCCTTTCTCACATTCCCAACACTAAATGGTAGGGTTACTTATTTTGTAACATGTAGAGCACCCCTATCATGAAGCAAGTGTAGCTTGTAAGGGTCAGGGTGTTTTAAGGTTGATAGTCTTAACCTCTACACAAAGAACTGTACAATAATGTTGGTATAACTCCCTCCATCTACTATGATTGTACACAACTGTCCTTTGATGGTACACTTAGTATTGAATAAATTGTCTCTTTGGTCTTCCTTAGAGCTCGACAAGGAGCTAAGTACTCGTCTTAGCACTACGGTCATTACTTCACTCTAATGGGCATAGATACATGTCTCCTCTTTCTCCTCAGCTTCAACTCTTCCAACATTCTTTTCTTCCTCAAGTTCGCTTTCGTTGGTGCTATCTACTACATCCCTTTGGAGCACCATGGTACGTCAATTTGGACACTCAACAACCAAGTGTCCAAAGCTTAAGCATTTGAAACACTTTACCTCGCTTATCTTTCATCCAGACTTTTCTCCTTTCTCATATGTCCTCGGGGTTGGCCTTTCCTTTGGTCGGCTCTATTAGCCTTTTCAATTGCCATCAAATTTGTCATATTTTTCCTTAGCGTACAAGTCAATGCAAAATAAAAGCTTGGGAAAAAGTTAGTCCTAGTCAGTTCGGAGCATTTCTCCTCTGTTCTTCAACTTTCTATGATACTTTAATGGCCTCTTCCAATATTTGGAACCTCTATACCTCTAAATATTACAAATCTCATATTTAAGTCCGAAAATGAACCTCGATACGGTGTGGGCCTCTGGTTCATCCATGTCTGCTCGAATCATCAACATTTGTAAATCTCTCATATAATCATCAACAGATTGGCTTCCTTAGCAAAGTTCCTATAACTTTGCAAAGGTTTCCTATAGGTATGTCTTAGGTACAAATCTTCCTCTCGGCAATCTCCTCATCTCTTCCCAAGTTCTTACACCTCGTCTTCCATCTCTTGCTCTAGCCGCGTTTAGATTCTTTCACCACAAGGTAGCATATTCAAAAAATTCTAATGCAATAAGTCGCACTTTAACAGCATCTACATACCCATAACAATCAAATACCTTCTTAACCTTCTCTTCCCACTCCAGATATTCATTTACATCTCCACTTGTACTAAATGATGGGATCTGGACCTTAACATTGTCTAGTCCTCAAATAGCTTACCATCCTCGCTTTGGTGCTTGGTAATACTCAACCTCTTCTTCTTCCTCTCTATATTCTTCGACATCTACTTCCTCATCATCCTCCTCAATCTCTTCCAACTCTAACCTTCTTCTAGCAGCTCATTCTATAACTCCTCCAACTCGATGGGGTCAAACTGGGCAATTAGCTCAGCTATCTTAGCTATATCATTGCTAGAGAATATTCTCAAGTGGGTTAGAATGTGGTACACGCTATGGTTGCTGTCTATTGACTTACATCGCAGTAACCAAACTCTCAACAAGATTAGTAAGTCAATCAAGCTTATCATTAACTAACCCAAGAGTATTAATATCATTTTGACCTTAACCAACTTAAGCACCACTACTTTGGCCACCAATAGCACCTTGAACACTCAAATCCGATATTGTGTGATATTCAGAGTAGTTAGAGCAAACCATATCTGGTTCAAGTCAAAGCTCGATCACTCAAGGATGTTCAAATCCCTTTCATGTCAGGTATCCCGTAGCTCAACTCAAATAAAGGTTTAACTCTGGTCAACATGAGAGTTTGGATTGAACTAGGGTGGGATGTTAGTCGACTCGGAAGCTCGGCTCGAACATTGATCGAAGGCCAACCGGCTCGACGGATTGGTTTAGAAACTATGTGGGAACTTATCAAAGCTCGATGTTCGGGTCGATAGTAGTATAAAAGATGGAGATTGGAATAGGAATCCTCGTCTTGAATGGACAGTCGAGCTATTATCCTTCATGTGAGTCCTTGCAATCCTCTAGCTTGGCTATATGTTATTGTCAAAGGAGTTGATTCCTATTAGTAGGGAACTGTTTGTTTGCTATAACCTTCATTAATGTCACCCCATAACTCTTAGGCTAATTATGTAAATAGAAAACCCTTAACTAATTCTTTCATCATAAAGTTTAGAATCTAACATCTTATCATGTACTCATAACAAGTTCACCTTTATGCATCAATTTGATTATGTTATCATTTTATGCGTGCTCCATTAATAAAGCTAAGTTTGAATTTTGCAGCTAAGGCTAGTCTAATTAAACTGTTTCACCCCTAAAAATTTGTTCCATTACTTTACAATAATAGATCTAAGGTTATCTAATCATTCGATAAAGCAATGCTCATAATAGAGATGAGAAAGAGGACAACTACCAGATGACAAAAAGAAATTTAATTGAAAGTTGAAGAGACCTTAATTCCATTAAATAGCCTATTATGATAATCACCAACAAAATCATTAATGAATTGTAATAGAGAAAGCAGAGATATGCAAAGAAGACGAAAGAGAGTGATGTGTATAACTGGTTAATCTGTTAATATTGTTATAAAGGGTATATTTTCAATGTAAAAATACACGTAAAGAATAAGACTACATAAGTAAGGAAAAAATGCACATGGAAGAAGTATAAATAGGGTTATAAATGAGTCGAACTTTTGAAGGCTCAATCTTGACTCATTTAAAAATTACTGAGCTTAAGCTCAAGCTGAGCTTTTTATCGAGCTTGCAAATTGAGGCTAGAAGTCGACTCATTTAAATAGCTTTACCTTGAGATTGAGCTTAACTCGTTTACTAATTAAGCTTAAGCTGAACAAAGTTTAAAGTGAACTTTTTATCAAAAACTTGCTCATGAGGTTAACTATATAAATTGAAGAAATATATAAATAAATGGATTAATGAATAGTGATTAAGGATTAAATTGTATATTATTTATTATCTCATAACATATTATATATTTATATATATTATATACATACTAACTTTTGGATTTTAATGATATATAATATTTGTAATAGATATAAAACTTGTGAGCTTAAACAAGCTAGTTTGTGAGCCTAAACTAGAGTTCAAGCTAAAGTCATTTAGATAAATGAGCTTTATCTTGAGCTTTAACTTAGCTAATTGACTAATTGAGCTTAAACAGCTCGCTAGCAATTCAATTTGTTTACGATACTAAGTGCAAATGAATAAAATAAGAATGATATAAGTATGTTTACAACCACCACATACATATAAGGTATAATGATAGTGTTCTAGTTATATGTTGATGTTGGCGTCGTGATGAATTAGTGGTGGCGATGGTAGTGATTGTAGACTAATCGCTATGTGGTGGCCATGTAATGGCAATAGAAGTGTTGTTTTAATAGACTTTTGTTACAAAGATTGGTATTTTATCAAGTATGCTTTATTATTATACGCTTATTTTATGGATGTGTATTATTTATTACTATAATTTGAGTAACAACTAGTTTTATAGTAATATAGTGGAAGATCTTATATGAAACACCTAAAATTTATAATTTTAATAAAATGAATACATTCATATACATATATATCATTTTACAAACATGTGTTTTCGTCCTTCAACACTTTACAAATCTATATTTTATCTCTATTGGACAAATTGTCATGATTATTCAATGGACACATGTCAAATTTTGATTAGTCTTTAATGATTATATAATAGAGTAATATTATTAAATATATTTAGTTTAAATAAATTATATAGTTTATAAATACGAGCAAAGAAGAGGAAATAGCTACAAAAAATTAAAATCTCAACCATTAGCCATTGGTTAGCTATGTTGAGACGAAGGTGTAGCATGTAAAGTGCCACAAGCCTAAAAAAGTGTCAAAAGGTGAAAACTGGTACGAGTAGCAAAATGTACTATGTGTATATATGTATACACATAGAATGTATACATATGTATATATCTATATATATATATATATACATGCTTATGTATGTATCAATATGTATTATCTATGTCTAAGCAAATACAATGACAACTAAAAATGAATACAACTCCATATTAGGAAAACAAGAATCTATTGGGATAAAACCATTAGAAATATCCAAACTTTTACATTTTTTTCATTTTAACAGCTAAACTTTTAATTTGCTCATTTTGGTCAACTTTTTAAAGTGAAACAAATAAGTATTTTTTATATCGACTAAAGGAGAAATATAGCTCTTATCTATTGCAGCTCTTACTCTTTAGTTTTTTAGATACCTACCTAATGACGAGGTTAAGAGCTATTCGTTCGTGCTTCCCCCCGGTAAGCACTTCACTCTAGCTTACTTTCTATCTCGTTTACGAGGAATAAAGAGTGGGATTAACGCTTTCTTTAGCTCATGAAACTCTTTTTCTATACATACCTAGGGGGGATTAATTAAGAGCTATTCGTTCATGCTTCCCCCCGGTAAGCACTTCACTCTAGCTTACTTTAAATAACGGTAAAACCCGTGCCCAAAACAACAACCATTATAATAGAGATATAAATTTGTCTCGTTTAAAAAGTTTAGATATTAAAATGAACGAGTTTAAAATTTAGGTATTAAAATGAAAAAATATTAAAGTTTAGGTACTCATGATAGCTTTATCTCTGAATTTATTTGTTGACTTTTAATAAAATAATTAATGAAGATTTTAATGATTCCTTAAACTATAGATAAACCCTAAACATAAGTAAAACCTTTAACTCTATTACTCCAATAAGAGATCACTTGCTATGATCAATGAAAAGAGTACCATCTTAAAGTCAGTTTTAGAGAAAAATTCTTTCATTAAATTTCAATCTTGTCTTTGTAAATCAACAAAGCCTTAAAATACCCAAAGCAAATAAAAAATTTAATCACCTACCTTTGCTAAAGCCTTAACCTTAACCTTATCTCTAACAATCTATACAAGATTGCCATATTCATAATTCAATTTCTAATCCTAGAACAATAATTTAAAAAAATCAATTGAATTTAAGTTTTGAACTTAAAGAAGACATTAATTCAAAAATTCAATTTTCTTTTTCCGTTTAAATCAACCTATGCTCTAATTTTTTATAAAAGACAATTTAATCAAATAATATAATTCAATTTACAACACATATAGGTGCCTTAAAAGATCTATTCTTACAAATAATTTGAAGAGAGACTTAGTTAAAAATTTTAACCTTAAAATCATAGAAAATCCCCTCTAAGATCACAAATTGAGACCTTAGACCCTAAGGCAAATGCATGGATCAAAGGTGAGAAAACATAAGCCAAAAAGATCTAAAAAGTTGACTACTTGGCCATGTCGTCAACCACAATTTTGCCGAATGGTCAACTAACTGCCATTTTAACCAATCACTTTTACATGTAATCAAACATTTTTGCATGTGATAATCATAATAGGCCTTAATCAACCCTTTCTTTTAAGTCAATCTTCACCCTCTTTCTTTTGCTCAAACCATAATCTAAATTCTCTCAACAATTAAATCACATTTAACACATGTTTGTCTTAGAGTCTAGTTAAATGAATTAATCAATATTTAATTAAAATTATTTAATGTACAATTTGTGTGTATGTTCAAATAGATAACCATAAGTGGATTGTGGATGACTCACTTGTTGCATAATGGAGCAAGTGATTGGGATGAAAGTTTTATGTAGTTAGGCTCTAAGGTTAGTAATCAAATAGGAGAGTTGTTGATACGATATAGATATGGCTCGTATAATTTAAGATATAGTTATATCTCTATAAATTAATACTTGATAAATTAATAACATCTCTAATATAATATTTTTTTTTTAGATCTCAACTTGAGCCAGTTTACAAAATTAATAATTTCGATATATTAATAAGATAATAATTTTTAGAAAGACCCTTATATAAAACCATAGTCTCGCCAATATCATAAATTAATAATTATCTGAAATTACAAACATAACTAGGATAATTTAGTAAAATATGAATCTATTATTGTTTGTTTTTTCTTGAAATTTAAATTTAGGTGGATTTCATCTCTTATTTTTCTCATTACACTCAAAAGTTCTAGTATCATGTTCTCAAACTACAGCAAAAAATTGTGAATGGTTATTGCCATTATGAGTGCTTCCTTTTGCGTGATTAGAGTATTATTTCAATTAATAAATTATTAATAATAGATTAATTGATACCTCTATAAATTAATAAAATTTTATGGTCACAAAATTATTAATTTATAGAGTTTTTACTATACTTGGAATGAATCTACTTTTGATTTACATAAGAAATTACTATAGACATAGGCAGTAGACCAGACTACAAGACATTTGATTTGCTTATGTTTGTTGCTCTAACATTAAACAACTAATAACCTAGCATATGCTTTATAATTGTTTGTATCATTACATTTGGATGAATATTAGGACTATATGTTGTTGTGGCATTAAGTACGTATACAGGAAGAGCAATTACTTATTCAGTTTTGTAGTTCACCAATATGGGATTGTTTGCAAAAAAATTTCAATTGAATTGACACTTAGATTATAAGATTTTGAAGCTCTAGCAAACCCTTATGTGTACTTATTGAGAGATAACCACATGTGGTAGGTAATCATTACCCTTTGAATTTGAGTCACAATACGTGATTTGTATGTTGTTGCTAATGTCAACATTAATGAGGAGACATATCATAATAGTAGTTTAATAATAAAGTGTTATTAAGGAAATTTAATTAAAAATATGGGAAAATAATTAAAATTACAAAAACTAATCAAGAAAAGAATCAGAAAACAATAAAGGAGTTAGGTATAAACCTAATGACGTAGTTGACCACTCCTAACCATAGGGTGGCCAACCACTTAGGTTAACTTTCCACATAACTTTTTTTTTATTTTATAGATTTTCTAATTTTTTATTTTTTTTTACTTCTTTATAATTTGATTTATTTTATGTATATTGTTTAATTAAGTCAATTTAATAAATATTTTTTTATTAAATTAATTATTGTGAAATAATCATAGGCTAAGACATTTCCCTTCATTAGCACCAATACATAATGATAAGATACAAGTTACTTGTTTTATTAAAATAGAAAAAAAAGGGGGCATAGATCTCTAAAAGTGTTAAAACATATATTATGTTTAACATGTGTTATGTTTTGTAATTTTTCTTAATAACTACCCTAACCACAAAAAGCATATTGTAATGCTTAGTAAAATTAAAAGAAAATGCATCAAAGGCAAGAGTATAAGAGTCATTTAAGCCACCAAACTCACTTAAACCTTACTCATTTCAGCTGTCACTATTCCATTATAAAGCCCTAACATTCTTTAGCCACTCTAACCCCCTTCTTTTCTTCTCTTCTCTAGATCTTCTCTAAATCCTAGCTATACAAGGCATTTAAACCTCCATTCTCTCAAAGAAAATTCGTGCAAAATCAATCTTAAGGTAAGACAATATCTCTAAACTTCATACTTAGCTTACTTCCTTGAAAATCATCCATTTCAATAGGTTTTCTTAGCTAATCTATTGAAATCCGAATTTGTTTGCTTGAATTTTCAATTTAATCTATTGGGTTTAGCTTGATTTTGGATTCCCAACTGGTTTTTGCATTTCAAGTAAGTGTTCTTCATCTTTACTCACATTCTTTAGATTAAAGTTGGTTTCTTGAAGGTTATTGGTAGAGTTAAGGTTTTGAATTGGTGTTTGATTTGAAATTTGTCATACAAATGGAGTAAAAATGTGTTATGTTGATAAGTGATCAAAGTGTATTTAAAGTGGGATTAAAAAAAAGATTTAGTTTATTTTGAAATGTGAATTCAAAGCTTTATTGCTATTCTAGTTTGAACCATGGAGCTGGTTGTAATGGAATTGATATGCTGCGCCAAGAGTAGACAAAGATGGTTATACCTAGGGGATGAATCTAACCTCATAGAAAGCTCGATAAAAAGGGGGAAAACATGCGAAATAAGAAAACCTACAAACAAATCCAAGGATATGATACACCAAGGAACTCCATGAACTCACTAACCAACTCAATATGATGCATGAGTTAGTTCAATAAGGCTACTCACTATATAACCTTGCTTAAGGGTTAGGATAAGAGTTAAACAAGTAAGTGAAATAGCTCACAAGAAGAAGAAGAAGATTCTACATATTTAATGATTTAAGGTAAGATAAGATGTTACGGCTACATAGTACAAGGGTATCTACACTAAAAAATCTAAGGCAACCTACTAAATATGGAAAAGACAAAAAAGGGTAATATCCAAATGGAGTAAAGCATAAGGAATGTAGAAGGGTAAAAAGAGAAATAAGAAAAACATCAAATTTGTGCAACAGTTTCTAATCGTAAGAAGCTTTGACATGTAGCTAGTTGCTATAAGCGAGTTTCTAGTAAAAATAGACAAAGAAGTACAGTCAAGTCAGTTAATGCCAAGCTGAGCTACAGATTCTTCCAAGGTGGATTCGATTTGGATGTCTCTTGGACAACTTGGAACAAGGTCGATCAACTTAATGGATGGGTAAGCTAAGCTGAAAACTAAGTACTCCTCAGATCGACATTAAGAGATAATCGATAAGTACAGGAAAGCTCAGCTCAAAGGTGACAACAAGTTGGCAGATAGTAATCGCTCGGATTCTTTAGGTGTAGGTCAAGAAAGGAGATGACACCTTACTAAGCTCTCAAGCCCTTTACCTTGGGCTCAAGTCAAAAGACTTGTAGCTTAATTCTTATCGTTCTCTCCAAGTTGGTTTAGATTTGGTATCAAATCTAGCTGGTCTTCTTGTTATGCTTCATTTGATTCATATAAGCTGAGGTCAACAATGTTAAATACGTCGGATACTCCGAAGTCTTTAAGCAGTTCCACTCAGTAGGCATTATTGTTAATCTTCTGTAGCATCTTAAAGGGTCCTTCAACGTAAGCAGGCAAGTTGTTCTTTCTTCTACTTAGGAACCTCTCTTTGCTTAAGTGTATCCACACTAAGTTGCTGGACTAAAATTGCCTCACCTTTCTTCCTTTTACCTTTTCCTCCATCTTCTTAGCAACTCAACTCATCTACTAAGTGACTTTCTAGTGAATCCACTAGAAGGATTGGGCTTTAGTTCTTGCCTTTGGGCCTTCATGGTTGAATGAGGGCAATGGAGTGTGATCTAGGGGGAGCTTTAGTTTAATGTAATAGACGGCCTTAAAGGGTGTATGCCAAGTAGTGTCATGTACTATTTAATTGTAAGCAAACTTTATCGCTGGCAAACAGACATCCTAATCAACTAAGTTCTTCCCTACTGCAGCTCAAAGCAATGAACCCAAAGTGCAAATGACTACCTCTGCCTGACTATTGGTCTAAGGGTGGTAAGAAGTGCTAGAAAGTAATTTGGTTCACATTTAATGCCAAAGAGTTCTTCAAAAATGGCTCAAGAACTTTAAATCCCAATAAAACACTACATTCCATGCAGGCAGATAATCTCCTACGAAAAAAGAAAAGCAATTGTCGAAGCATCATTAGTTTTAGTACATGGTACAAAATATGCCATCTTAATGAATCTATCTACGACGACCATCAGTAAGTCCTTGCCTCGAGCAATTCAGGTTAAACCAAGGACAAAGTCCATGCTCAAATCAACTTACAATTTGGTTGGGATAGGTAGGCGCATAGCTCTTCTTTGTTCAACTTTGATTTTAGCCCTTTTACAAATCATACAACCCTTAACCATGCGATACACATCGCGCCTTATCTTTGGCCAAAAGAACCTTCTTCATTTAACATTTTGTACAATCTTCTTTCTCCAAAATGTCTAGAAAGCCCACTAAAATGAGCTTCTCTTACTAGTAACTCTCTTAGAGAACAGGTCAACATACATAACTTATGACTTTGGAATAGATATCTATCCTCCACATAATACTCATCTACTATTCTCCCTTTGTCACTTCGTCCAAATATGGGACCTAAATGAGAGTCTTAAGGGCATTACTCCTTAATGGTAGCAAACCTCAGTAGTCTAGTTTGTAGCTCAATAAGAAGAACATGCCTTCTTGACAAGGCACCGGCAACCATGTTGATCTTACCTTGCTTGTATTTTATTACAAAGTTTAATCCCTCCAAGAATTCTACCCATCGAGCTTGTCTTTAGAGAGTTTTGTCTAACTTTGCAGGTAATTTAAGGACTCATGATCAGTGTAAATGACAAGTTTTCTTGGCATTAGATAGTATTGCCATATCTAAAGAGCTCGAATTAGTGTAAAAAGTTCTTTGTCATATACTGAGTAATTAAACTGGGACCCTCTCAACTTCTTACTATAATATGCAATAGGCTTACCTTCTTGCATTAGCACAACTCCTATACCGACACATGATGCATTACACTCAAGCTCAAACACCTTCTCGAAATCAAGTACAGTTAACATAAGTGATGAGGTTAACCTCTCCTTCACTTCAGCAAAACTTCTCTCTTCCTTCTCCCCTTACTTGAACTCTACATTCTTCTTTATCATGTCAGTAAGGGTTGTAACAATGGTACTAAAACCTTTGATAAAGCAACGACAAAAGGAAGCTAATCCATGAAAGCTTCTCTCTTCGACATAACTAGTTAGGGTTAGCCATTCTACAATAGCTCAGATCTTCTAAGTGTCAACATGTAAGCCTCTTCCAATGATAACATATCTAAGAAAGACCACTTCTTCTTGACAGAAACAACATTTCTTCAAGTTTCCAAAACACCTTTCAACTCAAAGTCCATCAAACAAAGCTCAAAGGTGATTAGCATGACATAGTAGGTCAATATTGTACATGAGGATGTCATCAAAGTAAACCACAACAAATCTTCCTCTCAGATCTCTCAACACATGGTTCATCAACCTCATGAAAGTGCTCAAGGTGTTTGATAAGCCAAAAGGCATCATCATCCATTCATATAGACCATGTCGAGTTTTGAAGGTAGTTTTCCATTCATCTCCTTGCCTCATACGAATCTAATGATAACCAAATTTCAAGTTGATCATACTAAAAATTCTAGCAGTGCTCAATTCGTTAAGCATGTCATCCAATCTTAGAATAAGGTATCTATACTTGATCATGATCTTATTCATATCTCTATTATCCACACACATAAACTAAGTACCATCCTTCTTTGGTACAAGTAAAGTGGGTACAACATAAGGGCTCAAAATCTCTCTCACGTACCCTTTCTCTAACGATTTGTTGCCTTGTCTTTAGAGCTCAATAGTTTACTCGAGATTCATTTGATAAGAAGGCTTATTTGGTAGGGCGGCACTAGGTATCAAGTCAATGTAGTGTTCAATTCCTGAAAAAGAGGCAATCCTTTAAGAAACTATTCGAGGAACAGGTTAGCATACTTATCTAATAGTTCTCGAACCTCTTTAGGCAGTACAACTCGATCCCTCAATTCTAATAACTTTCCAATCAATAGAAAGGTTGGCACATTGGATTTGATAGCTTCTCGGAGCTCAAATTGGCTTATGATTAGTGTCTTCTTATATCCTCAAGCTGATTCGACCTGTAACTTACTCACTTAGTTCGAGGTTATGGGGTTTAGGGTGATCTTCTTCTCATCCTTCTCAAATGTATACATATTTTTAAACCCATCATGAATGACCCTTTGATGAAAAGGCTACAATCGACCCAATAATATGTGAGATGCATACATAGGTAGCACACTGTAAAGAATCTCATCAGAGTAGTTTCCAATTGAGATTGGTAGCAGTACTTACTAAGTGACATGTAGTTTTCCCTTTTCATTTAGCTAATGTAGCTTATATGGTTTTAGATATGACAAAGTTAGTAACTTAAGTTTCTGAATAAGGTTAGTAGATGCCACATTACTATAATTCCCACTATCCATTATGAGCACACATACTTGCTCGTTCTCCTTGTAGGTGATGTGAAACAAGTTCTCTCATTGCTCCTCCTTAGTAGATGGTTCGATGTACAAAGCTCACCAGACAACCAAAGTCATCTTGTCCAGGTCATCAACATACACATTTTCTTCTATAAGCTCTTCACCACCCCCCTTAATTTCATCATTCAACTCTACCTTTTCTTTAAGTTCCTCATCAATATTGTTTACTTCAATGGTAGGGACTTCACTTTTGACAACCATAGTACATTGATTAGGGCATTGGGTGGCTATGTGACCAAAACCCTAACACTTAAAGTACTTGATCTGGCTCATCTTCCATCTTGATCCCTGACCTTTCTCAAAAGTCATGTTCGACACTGCCTAGTTAGCAAGGCAATTCTTCTGCTCGAACATGACTTCAATCCAATTACTAGGTTCAATACTATATTAAGCTCGATGCCAATGTGGGTAGGTCGACTACTTTGAACAGGTTGGCTCACTTGAGGTTGGATCAGCTTATTTCTCCTTTACCTCTCTACATACTGAGCTATTCTTATAGCCTCATCTAAAGTGATAAACTATTGTAGCTCTACTACATCTTGGATATTAGGTTTCAAACCAATTAAGAACCTAGTCATTGTTCGGGCTGAAGACTTATTAACTTCATATCAGATCATAAGCACCTAAAATTCTCGCACATATTCATCGACAATGCGGTTTCCTTGTCTTAGTTCTTGGAGCTAAGTAAAGGTATCTTACAAGTAAGTATCTAGCTCTAAGAACTCTTTTCATCTCGAGCCATGTACTGGCCTTTCGATATCCGTCTCGCCTTCTCATGGTTTGAAAATTTCTCTATCACATTTCAGTATAACCTGAAATTCTATAGCAAAGTTCAAATCTTGTCATAGTCCTAATACTGATAGTATTCAAAGATTCATTCGACCTTTTCTTCCCAATTGAAGTAGTCATCAGCATCCCCAAAATCATTGAAGCCCGAAATCTGAAGCTTCACATGGTTAGTAGTTCGAGGTGCATATGCTCTTTCTTCAACTTCATTGTACTATTACTCATTTTCCTCATCTAATTCTCTTAAATCTATCCTCTACTACACATGTCTTCTTACTCCTCCACCTTAGTTTTGCCAAGCTAGGAGTTACCTTTGGGCAGGTTGAGCATTATAGGGAGTAGCACCAACTTCAACAGCAATTTAAGGGGTATTATAAATGACTTCAATAGGTCGAGAAGTTAACACATGAATAGCTCAAGTTAAATAGGCTATTAAGTGAGTCACTTCATCAAACCACTCATCAAAATTTCTAGAGGTTTTTTGTTAACCTTAGTGAACAACACCACTATCATCATCTCTACTACCAGTATTAACTCTTAAATCAATCATTCTTTAGTTAACCTTATGCTCTCAATAGCAAATAATACTCATACTATTCAGAAATAACACACAACCACTCCTAATCTATTAACCCACTAGCTACACAAAACCAAACCTACAATTTAATTAGGTCTTACTACAAAAATCCAAGACCATTACTTACTTCATCAGACCCAATACATAAATATCCAATTACTACTTGCTCTATTTTCTTTGGCTTGAAACAAAATGTTACACAACAGCCACCATGGTGGAGCAAAACCACCACTCCTATTACTCTTCAAACTTCCACAAATAATTCAAACATAACCTCAACAGTGACTTCACTACTCAACTCACTCAAACACAAATGGTAATTGCTACAATAGAACAATAATACAATACAATAGTGACTAACCTAATAAGAACTTTCGCTCTAATACCAAGATGATACACCGCGCCAAGAGCATATAAGGACGGTTATACTAAGGGGATAGATCCAAGCTCATAGAAAGCTCAAAAAGAAGTGGGGAAACATGCAAAACAAGCAAACCCATGAATGAATCCAAGGATACGATACACCAAGGAACTTGGACTTATGAACCAACTTGATTTGACGTATGAGTTAGTTCAATGAGGTTATCTACCATCTAGCCTTACTTAAGGGATAGGATAAAATTTAAACAAGCAAGCAAAATAACTTACAAGAAGGAGATTTTGTATATTCAATTATTCAAAGTAAGATAAGATGTTGCAGCTACATAATTTAATGGCATTTATACCGGAAAATCTAGTACAACATACTAAATATGGAAAAGACAAAAAAGGGTAATATCCAAAATGAGTAAAATACAAGGAATGTAGAACGATATAAAAGAGAAATAAGAAAAAAATCATATTTGTGCAACGGGTTCCAATCATAAGAAGCTTGGATACGTAGCTAGCTATTGTAAGAAGTTTCTAATAGAAACAGACAAAGAAGTACGATCAAGCTAACTAATGTTGAGTTGAGCTATAGATTCTTCTGAGGTGGATTTAGTTCGGATGTCTCCTAGGCAGCTCGAAGTAGGGCCAATCAAGCTAATGGATGGATGAGTCGAGCTAATAACTGAGCACTCCTCGGGTTAGCATCCAGAGATAATTGATAAGCACAGGAGAGATCGGCTCAAAGGTGGTAACAGGTTGGTAGACAGTAACAGCTTGGATTCTTCAAGTGTAGGTTGGGAAAGGAGAATACACCTTTTTAAGCTCTCAAATCGTCGAGCTTGGGCTTGGGTCAGAGGACCTTTAGTTTGATTCCTCTCAGAAACTATAGACTTGGTTATATCCTATCTTTTAGTCACAAAAGGTTAGTAAGGAGTAGCCCGTTGATTCCCCTTGAACTATACGACTGGTCCACATGAGAAGGCTAAACCAATGTTTCTTCCATTCCTACTTCTAAATCAATTCCTTATGTTTAAAGCATATTTTATACTCTAAAACCATTTTGAGCTTTTTAAGTATTATAACCTATTTACAAGCATGTTTTATAAAGAATTTAGCTCTAATTTGCAACTTCCTTTCCTAAACCTTCAAATCCTCATTTTAAGGGTTTCCTAAGTTACATTTTGATCTTTACCCCCCTTATTTAGCTATAGGTACTCTTAGAATCCTAGAACAAAATAGGAACTTAGGGAGTCTTTACAAAGTGTTATCCAAAGATGAGTTGGGTTCCTTAAGATGTTTAAATTTGATTTATTAGAATAAAAGATTAAGATAAGTTTATTGCTATGACTACCAAGTTGTTAGATTCAAGTTTCATATTTGATTTAGGCTTTACAATTGGTTTAGATTCGACTTTCGAGGTACATAGTGATGTTTGTTGCATGTATATGTTAAGTTAGAATGAAACAAAATGAACTAACTCATATCTAACTTAAAAATGTGTTTTTCTAGTTGTGCTTTCCCGACCTGTCTTCGTGTGTATTAGACCACTACTAATCTTATGTAAGGTTTTCCCTATGGACTTGCATGGTAAGACAATGTAGCCAAATCTAGGTTATCCATGGTTCCTTATTCATAGGTGTTGTGGTCTCATCCTAACCGACATTGTAGTATGTATTTAGTAAATTAAAAGACTTATATTACATTTTATTTGCTTACATATATAAGAGAACATGGTGTAGTGGGGTCATGAGTACCCTTTTAATACCTTTTGGCTAAGACACAAAATAATAATTGATTGATTGTTTATTTTTGTAGTATGTACATGTGATATGATTGGTTTGGCATCCATGTGTATTTATGTATTACATATTGGGTTTCGACTTATTCTTTCATCTTTATAGCTATAGTTAATTTGATAAGTTGTTGTCTATGATGAGTATGTGAATTGAAATCATTGGGTTGGGAAAGAGAACTGATTAGTTTTGCATGTTGAGGAGGTTATTGAATTACGGGATTGTATAACTAGTATTGAGTAGAATTGTCAATAGGTTTTGCTGTTGCAAAGTTAGAAATACTTTTATAGATAATTGTGGTCGAAATGACTCACTTGTGAATGATTTTTGAATTGTTGTAATAGGCAAGTCATTTTTTATTGTCATAATTAGAGAATTATTATTAATCGTAATAGTGATTTTAGAAATCGTAATAGTGATTTAGAGCATTAACGTGTTATTAGATATTAGGTACACCTAATGAATTGTGGCACCCTTAGGTTTTGGGGTGTTGTACATACACAATAGAATATAGTTCTTAATTACTTTTTCAAAATCAAAACATTGGAAGATTCAAACCTTAAGAATGGAGGGTTTCCTAAGCCTAATTCATATCATCAAAGAAACCAAGATGGTTCAATATCTTATGATATCAAGAAAAGCCTAATAGGATAAGATGTTCAAAAATAAGGAAGGTTACCAAACATGAAAATTTGAAAAACCTGGACCTTTGTACATGAAAAAAAAAAATTACATATACCATATCTGCAAAGAGTGAATTCTTCATCAATACCATTCACCTTTTCTTTTAGAACAACAAGGTGAAACTGGATTTTAGAAAATTTATTAGTTGACTAAATATTTATCATATTTTGGAGTCTTATGGAGTCCCATTAACTCATGTGGGAAAGGCTATCAATCCTAATCTTTTTTGGTCATCTAATTTAACCTATGATGTTTTCACATTATTACTTGCTTCATTGAATAATTATGTGAAAAATGCCTACATATCCTTTATACCTGTAAGAAGGGACCTTAATGTTCGCAGGTTTGAATTTTAATAAAAACTTTATCAAATACTAACAATAAACGTACTTGTAATATAGGTGCTAAAAAAAGGAAATAAATCAATTTAAGTAAAGCTTCTCATCATCTAGAAAATCCATTTTTTTAATTTTCAACTAATAAATTGCATAAAATCTTTTAAAATTCAAAGTTTGATTATGTATATATATCTTATAATTAAGTATTTTATTTTTAGGGAAGGATGTTAATTTAATAATTTTGCATATTAAACCAAAAGTCTCACTTTCTATTAACTTTTTAAATACTTTCAGTAATTGTTCAAATAGACCCCTGTACTTTTTTATCGTAACAAGTAGAAAAATTTTACTAGTAATATTTCTAATTAAGCTTCAATTTTAGTAAAGAGAAATCCAAAAAATTAAATAAGTTCTTAATGCTTGATTAGAGTTCTACCATAAGGTTTCAAGCTCAAATTTTTTTTTCCTCAAGCTTAAAAAATATAGACCATGAGGAAAATAGTTAGCACGATGTTTCAATTTATCACAATTAAAACTTTCATAGGTTATTTGAACAAATATGCAAAACCGTAGGGGATCTATTGCATACAATTAATAAGTTCATATGTTTAATTGCATAATAAACAAAGGGTTTTAAGAGCTCATAAGTTATAATATATCTTTTCTCTATAGAAGCTCATGTATATACATTACCAACTTGCTATGAATCATAAGATGGAAACATGGAATACATTGAAACTATAATATATCATAAAATGTTTTTAAAAAACAGGGGCATTTTAAAAGCTTGCTAAAACCCTACTCTCTTAAATTTGCCTCCCTTTGCTAAAACCTTAGTATTTACCAAATATTGCTTAATCTAATCTTTTGTTGCGGTAACTTAGGACAACCACCTTAAACCCAACCAAAAAAGAAAAACTAGAGGTGATTAAAGTAAGGTTCTTAAAGAATCAATTTAGGGAAATTCATATTAAGTCTCTTAGTACCCCAAACCCTCTTGTTTCTTATTGTTTTCAACTCTTTACTAAGTGTTTTCAAGTAAAGATCCTTGGTCTTCTTCTTTAGCAGCTCAATTTAAGTATTGAAGGTAAGTTTCATGGAGGATTTCTTAAGTTGAGCTTGATTCTTAGCTAAAAACTTTGTTTTAGAAAAGGTGTACTTAGGTTTTGTTAAGGTTTAAATTTGAAACTAAAGATTTCTTGCAATTATTGGTGGTATAAGGCTTCATTAATTTGACTTTACCAATATTTTAACCATTGGAAGTAAGTACATTGAGTTACTCTTACTTTTGAATCTTGTAAAGGATTTTCGTTATTTGGAGTTAAAATTTGGGTTTTTAGTTGAGTCTTAGTACTGTGAATTATTGAATAACCAGCCTTGGGTGTTATCTAGAAGTGTATGAGATTGTTGAGAAGGAGTTAGTCAAAAAGAGGTTTTGGATTTGACGCGTACTGTTCTGTAAAATTTTAGAAAGGAAGTAAGGCCTTCGAAAACCTTGCACATTAACATCCGAATGCTAGGCTGTTGTAAGTGGCAGAAGCTTAGCTTCTAGATGCTATCCTTTGCTACATTTGGATGTTGTACCCTGTTCGAAATCTTTCTGTTTTCCAAAGTGTCTTTCAACCTTTTATTTCTCAACCATCTCCTTATATAGCCTCTCTACTTCTAAAAGATTCAATGTTTATTTTCAGAATTGAAGTTGTTAAAGTAATTCCAAGCAATCCAAATAAGAGACTAAAAGGAAGAAGTACAAAGTAACCACCTATTTAATTAAAGCTCTAAGTTAAATCTAATTAAGTAATATGATTGTAGGCTTAAGAATCATTGATAGAGATTAATTGTAGGGTAGCTAAGCATTGTTAATCATCGATGAATGCCTCATAATTGCCTATCGGATTAAGAGACAATGGAACTAAGTGGAAAATACTATGTTTTGGGTTAAGTGCTTAGAATCTCTTATCTTTGGATCCCTTTACCAGTTGGTTAGTATTTTCAGCAACTCAGGTATGTAATACTTGGTTGTTTGCTTGTACTTGTTAATTACTAGTAATCAAACCAAACTAATTTATATTCAGCCTAATAAAACTTGGTTGTCGATTGTGCTTGACTCATTTACTCTAAGGATCTGCAATAGCAAATCTCTAAAGGAGTAACTGCTAATCATATGTAGGGATTCTCTAATGGACTTGCATATAGGATGACGTAGCTAGAATTTTAGGTTTTAAGGACTCTAAAATCCAGACTCTATGCATAAAGGACATAATTTAAAACTTAATATATACATATATATATTTTGTATGAGATCTAGATGTGGCAGGTTCATAAGTACCCCTTTGATGATTTGTAGACTAAACATAAGATAAATAATCAGTGGCTGTTTCTTTTTATTTTGTATTATATGTATGTGTAACACGAATGTTTTAACATCCACATATGCTTGTGCATCATGTATTGGGACTCATCTCACTCTTACCTTTTTCAAGCATAGGTATTAATGAGTACCTTATTTATGAGGAGCCTTTTGTAGATGATATTTAAGAAGAAGAGTGTGTTGAATACTTATACTTTGACGATAAGTAGGGTTTTATATGGCACGTGAAAGTTGTGTTTAAGCATGCTCATGTCTTAGAGATATCTTATGATACTTTTATGAGTTTCTTACTATGTTGAGAAGTTGTTGAACTTGAGGAGATAGACTCCTTTTCCAACCTTGTGGTTTTGAGTTTCTTTATGGAGATTGTAGACTCTTCGATCTTCTCTTCTTTCATGAGTCATGTAGTTTAAGAACTTGTAAACTCCTTAAGATAGTTTGTTAACTATTAACATGTTTCTAGGTTATGATGATTTGAGTGGATGGTATCCTTTACTCCTTTGCGAAAATTGGAGATTATTGGTTGTCATATGCGGTTATTATGATTATTGTTATAGGTTCATTTATGGAGAACTTAGAAGCATAGTCCTGTCTAGAGGAAATATGTGGTGAGTTGTAATGCCCAGTAAGGTATCAAGCATTATAGAAACATTACATTTAAACTTATCAAACATTTTTGTGGAGAAAAAGAAAAAAAAAAACTTATCAAATGTTTATATAAAATTATAAAATATTTGGGGAAAAAAAAAAGAACTTATCAAATCTTTATAAATTCCATTATCATAATGAGTAAACATCACAATAGGTGGCACAAACATTACTAGATACCGCTATATTTAGATTAGAGGAAAGTAGTAAAAGGAAGGAATTCAAGAGAAAATATGCCTTTTATTTATTATTTGCAAAAATACTTTAGGAATAATGAAAAGAATTTGAGAGGAAAAGTTTTGTTTCGCCTCATAAGAAAATAAACTAAATTACATAAATAATTTTAAATAAAAAATAATTTCAAATTAGAGAATTACTTTTTAAATACTTTTATCTATATTATTTAAGCAAGTAAAGACAAAATAACTATTATTCATCTCCACTAAATTTATTATATTATATGGTAGTTTTTTCTAATTATAAACCCACTTTATTTGATTGTTTCTTTCCACATGACAATTCTAATTTTCCTTTTTTGTAGGGGGTGGGGAGATGTAATTGCTCATATTAAATGCTTTTTTTCTTTCTTCTCTATTTTGATTCCAAAGTTTCACACACTTAATAATTGACAAAGCAAAATTAAATTATTGGTTTCCTAACTTTTTTTACACCCCAGTTGATCTCTCTCTCTCTCTCTCTTATGTACTTAGTCTCATTTCCCCTTCCTTATTTCACTCTCTCACATACGCACCAACTCTAAACCCAATATAACCAAAATACTTAAATTCAGTTTATTCCTAACGTAGATCATTTTAGGTGCTCTAAATTCTATTTCTACCACTAGCAAATCATTGTAAGTTCCCTAATTTTCTCTCTTTTGCATTACCCTAATTCAAGATTACAATATTAAATTTTGAATCATTTATATGGAATAGTAATTAAGGAAGCATATTGCTTTTTTCGTCTCTTATCTAACCTAATCCATTTCATTTCAAGTATTGTAACTTTCATCTATGTTTATTGAAAGAAGGGTAATAGGTTTGAGTGATTTTGAAACATAATAGCAAATTGATCAAATTTGCCAAACAACATGGCTTATATTCTCAATGTAGTAATTTCTTAAAACCAGTGTAGTTTAAGTTAGTCTTTTAGAGTTAAAAAAGGAAAACTTATAAATATATCCCTTTATGTTTATTTTATACAATGAACGTGCGCATCATTCTAGACAAAAGCTATGGTATACCAAGACTACATTTAAAGGGCCGACAAAGCGATTATCATGTTATGGCATAGCTTTTTATTAAAATTATGCTTTGCAAGCCATAGTTAGACAATTAGGGTTTTTTTATTAAATCAATTAAAAAAAAAACTTTAAGATATCCCTCATGGATGTGATGTTTTCTATGCAACTAATGGATAAGTCAAGTCTAAGTTTATGAGACATTTGAAATAATACTTCTCATATGCAAGTTTTGGTTTTACATCATACCCTTTTCAGTTGGTTTTTTATTTCCTTTACTTTCTAATCGAGACACAATTTTTATCTTAGGATATTTGTTGTAATCATCGCATACATTACTATTAAAGCTATATCAATATTGGAGAATATGCATTTTAGAGGGCATGTATGGTTTTGCTTTAAACTAAGAAACTATGCTTTTGGCATGTGGCAATGGGATTATGTCCTATTTCTTTGTCCATTGAAATATTTTAAATATATATCATCTTTGTTTATTAGGAAGAATTTAAAGAAAATGATATGAAATATATATCCGTCTTTCTTCTTTTTACATTTGAACTTTACCTTTTTGTCTCTCAATATCTTCAACTATTAAACTTATTTCCCTATTAAACTTAAATATAGGAACTTCAAAACCCATAAAGAATGCAAAAAGAGTTATGTAGCGCAATTCCAATGTGGTTGTGTAATAAACCAAGAAAATCATTTTCAAAACCAAGGGCATTTTGTGCATTTCAAAGTTTTCCTAAAACCTTACACTCTTAAGTTGCCTCTTGTTGTCTAAAACCCTAGTAATTGCCTCTTAAAGACTAAAACACTCTTCTTGTGTAGAAAATTAAGAACCTCTCTCTAAACCCTACTCCAAGAGGTAAAACAAGAAGGATTAAGGTAAGAACCTTGAAGACTTAGCTCAAATAAATTCATATTAAGCTTTCTATCACTCTAAAACTGCTTATTTCTTATTGATTCCAACTTACTCTTAAGTATTTTCAAGAGAGGATTCATAGTTCTTTCAGTTAACAACCATTTGCAAGTGTTTAAGGTATGTATCTTGAAGGATTACATAGAGTGAGTTTGGTTCTTGGTTAGATAATGATTGTATGGAGGGTTATGCTTAGAATAAGATAAGTTTTGATTATAAGTTAGGAACCATTTGTAGATCATTGAAGATTTAAAGCCTCTCCAACCTAACTTAACTAAGTGTTTGTTGTATTGTAAGTAAGTGCATTGAACTACAAATTCAAATCTTGATTCGTGAGTTGAGAAGTGGTTTTTTGGGTTGAAATTAGAGGATTAGTTGAGTTTTAAGTGTGTAGAATCATTAGGTTGTTGTATCATAAGTCGAGATTAGAAGGAGTAGAAGTTAGATAAGGATTTGGGTGATTTTTGTTTTGGGTCGAGGCATTCTGTTTTGCAAAATCTGCAGAACATAAGTAAGGCGTTCGGACACCTTGCTTGGTGCCATCTGGACACTAAGCCATTGTAAGGAAAGTAGCAAAAGCTTAACGTCCAGATGCCAATCTCCATAGAATCTAGATGTCGTGCCCTGTTTTGACTATTTTGTTTCCAAGATGGTTTTCAATTAAATTTTAGCTCAACTGACTCTTTGTCTAGCCTTTCAACTTCTAGAAGTGCTAATTTTCAATTGAGAAGCTAAAGTTTAAGAAATGATTTCAAGTAATTCCTTACTTGGCCTAGGAGTTGTAACTTAATGAGATGAGGTCCTTGTTGAGAAGCATGATCTAGGGATGAGGAATTAAACTAATTACTTTGTCTTTGGGTTAGGTTTTGGTCTCGTTTACTCTAACTTTCCCTTTCCAAGATCATTTACTTGTTGAAGATTCAAGTACGTGGCATTGGATGATTGCTTATGTTTGTTATGACTTAAAATGTAACTAAACTAACTCATATATGGCCTAATTGATCTAATCTGCTAGTTGTGCTTGACCTGCTTGCTCTAGGGGCTTACAGTGGCAGATCCTTAAAGAAGTAACTATTGATCATATGTGAGGATTCCCTAATAGACTTATATATGGGATGGCGTAGCTAGAATTCTAGGATTTCTAGACTTTAGATTTGGATATAAAAGACTTAAAGGAAAACTTATATGTATATCCACCTATGTATGTGGAAAAGACTAAGGTGCGGCAAAATCATGAGTATTCCTTAGATGTTTGTGAACTCAAATTAAAGATAACTTGATTGCTTGTTTACTCTCGATATAATTACAGTATATGTGTGCGTATGCTTTGGTATGGAATTCATGTGTGTTTGTACACCTATATTAGGCTTCGACTCATCCTCATTCTTTTTCAAGCACAAGATCAAATGATTATCTTATTTATGAGGAGCCTATATTGATGAAATCTAAGATGAGGAGGGTATTGAGTATCTATATTAATTTGATGATTAGAGTTAGGATGAACTATGTATTTATTATGTGGTGTTGAGAGAGTCATGTTTTGTTAAGGAGATAGACCCTTTCTTACTACATTATGTGGACTTGTGATACTTTGAGGTGATTAGCTACTCTTTATTTATCTTATGATCTAGCAATTATGAGTCATTGCACTCTTGAACTATTGTGCTAGTTAATCATTGTTTTATAAGGATTTGAGTGGATGTAGTTATTGATGTTAGGCAAGTACACTTATCAAATTCTAGTAAGCAAATTAAGTCTAAGTGTTAAACTCTTAAGGATTTGACTACCAATATTGACTAGATCTTTGTTATATAACTAGCATATTTGAATTAGAGAAACTTAAAGAGTCTAAATTAAATTGTAGCAACTACTAAATTAACCAACTAATTAATGAATATTAAAGAACTTAAATAAGAAAACAATAAAAGTATAAATTAATTCAAGATTTGAAAACCATGTCCGATAAGGATCATAGACTAATCGTACATTCCTAAGCTCTAAGGCTTGCTCAGATGGTTCGCCAAGCTGTTTGAGGTGAGTTAAACGACGAGGAGCAGTAAATCCCTCAATCTGACCTATCAAGTTACTTCGCTTTTTACATCATCCAAGAAATTGCTAAGGTGACCAGCCAACGTACCGAGCCAACCTCTTTACAACAAACCTGTCCAAATATCAAATCAGAATACTACTAACCCGATCAATGCCAAAGCCAAGCTAACAACTACCAAGAGCCGAGCTCCCAAGGCTAACTTGACAATGAGTCACCCCTGAACCAACCCCTTTTCCAATCCCAACTGTCCGAGCTATCAACGGCGACCTAACCTGTTCAAAACCTACTCTACTTGGCCAGCAGTGTCATTAGGACCATATAATGAGTAAATGACGCACTTACTGCTTTTTCTGACATTTATATTGTCCTTTCTACCACTAGATATTATTTTTAGCTTGATTACAATGTTACCCTTATAAATCATTCCCTTTTCCTTTACTAGTAGAAATCTTTTCTTCTTCTTTTTTGTAATTTACTCTAACATAGGATTTACCCTAATTGGATCATATAAATACTTGTATATTATAATAGCCACAATAGACAATACAATGATATTGGGACACCTCCCTCTAACGTAAGCTAAAGTGTATCTTGCTTACTCCCGAACTACTCTTATCAAGCCCATTAAGTGCAGACTAATAGTAAGTGTCCTCCAGGCACACTTGTGCATCATATCAAGTGCAACCTGAGCTCGTATGAGGCATTGGTGCATCATATCTACCATCATTGCATGAGGACCCTTACTCAAATTTCGATTATCATTTACTGCTCGGATCATCTTAAGCTTCAGACTCATCCCCCTGTAGGTTCGTACGATACTGGATGTCGGGATGATATGATTCGACATAAATGAACATACGACATCCGGTATCGCATGAACTAATAAGAGGATGGGTCCAAACCTTAAGACAGTCCAAAGAGTAAATGATAGTCAAAGGTTAAGCAAGAGTCCTCGTGCACCGACGAAGAATACGACATAACAATGCCTCACACCATCTTAGGTCGTACTTGATATGACACACAAGTGTGGCCGGAGGTCACTCACTATAAGTACACGCTCAATGGGCTAGATAAAAGTAGTTCGAGAGTAAGTAAGATGCACTTTAGCTCATGCTAGAAGGAAGTGTCTAAATATCACTATATTTTCTATTGCAACTATTACAATATACATGTATTTATATGACCCAATTAAGGTAAATCCTATGTTAGAGTAAATTACAAAAAAAAAAAAAGATTTCTACTAGTAAAAGAAAAGAGAATAATTTACAAGGATAACATTGTAATCAGGCTAAAAAGAATATCTAGTGGTAGAAGGGATAGTAAGGATGTCAGAGAAGGCAGTAAGCACGTCATTTGGTCATTCTATGGTCCCAATGATACTACCGGCCGAGTAGAGTAAGTTCTAAACAAGTCAGGTCAGCGTTGATAGCTTAAATAATTAGGATTGGAAAAGGGCTTAGTTCAGAGGTGACTTATTGTCAGGTTGGCCTCGAGAGCTCAACTCATAGTAGTTGTCAACTTAACTTCGACATAGATCGAATTGGCAATATTCTAATTCAATACTTGGATAGGTATATTGTGGAATGGTCGGCTTGACATATCGGCTGGTCACCTCGGCAACTTCTTGGATAATGTGGACAGCGAAGTAACTCAATAGGTCGGATTGAAGCATACACTGCTCCTCATCGTTCAATTTACCTCAAACAGCTCAATAAACCATCTGAGCAAGCCTCGAACTCGAGAGTACATGATTGGTCCATGATCCCTATCATCTCCTTTGGGATGTTTGAGATTTAGGATGAAATATGGATTAACTCCATGTTGCTCATCTTTGGGAATATACGGGTAGAGATTAGCAATGTTAAAGGAGTTTAAGACATCATACTCTTTTGGTAGTTCAATCTTGTAAGCATTAAGATTGATGTTTTCAAGCGTTTTGAAGGGTCTATTAGCCTTGGGAGATAACTTACTCTTCCTCAAGTGTGGGAACCATTCCTTACTGAAGTAGATCTAAACCAAATCGCTTAGCTAAAATTCTCTTTTCTTCCATTGTTGGCTTCATTTGTCGAGCTTGGTAACAACTTAGCCTATTTGTTCTACGACCTTATGGTGCATGGCTTCAATAGCTTTGACTCTTTCTACAGTTAGCTAGTCATCATTTGAGCTTAGAATGAGTGTTTGGTCCATTAGGAGCTTAGGGTTGAACCCATAAGTGACCTCAAATGGTGATATGTTTATTACATTGTGGGTAGTCCTATTGTAGGTGAACTCTATGATCAGCAAGCATAGATCCCAATCAGCCATATTCTGAGCAATAACAACTTAAAGTGAAGTTCCCACTATCCTATTAACAACCTCGGTTTGTCCATCCATTTGTGAATAACAAGACATGTTGTACAATAGCTTGGTTCCCATTTACCTCTATAATATTCTCCAAAAGTGGCTCATGAACTTTGGGTCCTGGTCTGAAACAACGGTTTTTGGTACTCCATGAACCTTGACTATTTCTTGCAAGAAATGAAATGAAATAGCCAAAGCATCATTGGTTTTTATATAGGGCACGAAGTTTGCCATTTTGTTAAATCAATCTATGACCACCATGATGGAGTCCTTCCTTTGGGATGTCTTCAGCAATCCTAACATGAAGTCCATACTCAGCTTAGACTAAGGTTTGGTCGGAATAGGCAAGGCTATATAGTACCCTTGCTTAGCTTAGCTCTTCGCTTTTCTGCAGGCAACACACCTTTTCAACATAGATTAGACATCTCTCATCATCCTTTACCAAAAGAATCTTGAGGATAGTGCCTCATGAGTGTTGCATTGGCCAAAGTGTCCTGATAATCCTCCTCTATGCACGTACACACTAACAATTCTCTTAAAGACCAAGTTGAGATACATAATCTCTTCTTCTTAAACAAGTATTTGTCCTTCCTATAATAGTCATCAAATGTACGTCCTTTCTCACATTTGGCATAAATGGGACCAAAATGTAGATCCTCTATATATAAATCCTTGATCATTGAGAAACCAAGCAACTTAGTCTATAGGTTAGTCAAGAGAGAATATCGTCTCGATAGGGCGTTGGCCACTACATTGCTTTTCCTATTCTTGTACTTTACAACATAAGAAAATCTCTCCATGAACTCAATCCATTTGGCTTGTCTTCAAGACAACTTGGGTTGACTCTTCAAATATCTCAAGGATTCATGATTGGTGTAGATCACAAATTCTTTGGTTAACAGTAGTATTGTCATACAGTTAGGGCTTAAATCAAGGAATAAAACTCCTTTTCATAAATAGAATAGTTGAGTGTAGCTCCTTTAAGTTTTTTACTAAAGTAAACAATAGGTCAACCTTCTTGCATTAGCAGGATACCTATGCCCAGTCCAGATGTGTTACACTCCACTTCGAACACTTTATCAAAGCTTGGCAGAGCCAAGATAGGGGTTATAGTCAGCTTTTACTTCACCTCCCCAAAACTCTTCTACTCCTTCTCTCCCCATTTGAACTCAACATTCTTCTTCGACAGTACAGTGAGTTAAGCTATGATCGTACTAAAATTCCTTATAAATTTGTGATAGAATGATGCTAAGCTGTAGAAACTTCTCACATTGGCTGAACTAGTTGGTACAGGCCATTCGATGATCACTTTTATCTTGTCACCGTCGACTCGTATTCTACCACCACTTACAACAAACCTCAAGAAGATCACTTCAGGTTAACAAAAGTCACACTTCTTCAAATTGGAATAGAGCCTTTTAGCTTAGAGTTTTGTAAAGACTGCTCAAAGATACTCTTAATGAGTCTCTAGATCAGAGCTATACACTAGAATGTCATCAAAGTAAACCACTAAGAATTTCCCTAGTAGTTCTCAAAGCATATGATTCATCAAATGTGCTTGGTGCATTCAATAGTCCAAATGGCATAATAAGCCATTCATACAATCCATGGCAAGTTTTGAATGCGGTCTTCCGCTCATCATCATCTTACATTTGGAACTGATGGTATCTAGATTCGAGGTCAATCTTGAAGAATACTCTTGCTTTATTCAGTTCATTTAACATATCATCAAGCCTTAATATGGAATACCTGTACTTGATGGTAATGTAGTTAATTGTTTGGCTATCTACATACATTCTCCATGACCTATTTTTCTTAGGTACCAACAAGGTCGACATGGCATAAGGTTTGAGGGACTCTTACACATACCCTTACTTCATCAACTCATCTACTTATCTCTGTAACTTAGCAACCTGTTCAGGGTTTAGCCTATAGGTAAACTTGTTCGGCAGTATGACTCCTAGCTACAAGTCAATTGCATATTCGACGCCTTGGATGGGAAGTAAACCTTCCAATAGTTTACCAGGGAACAGGTTCAACGAATTCATCTAACAAGGTCTTTACCTTGGCAAGTAGCAATCCCTCTTCGAATCCCCTCATCTCAAGTAACCTTCTAACTAGCAGATATGTTGGCATTTTAAGCTCCATCTCTCTCTTTAACTTGGCTTGGGTCACCACTAAAGCCACTTTCTTCAAAACTCGTCTCAGTTAAGTCTGCATGCTTTTGACTTATTCAACAATCATTGGGCTCAACTTTACCTTCCTGCCCTCGTGCTCTAGGGAACGTGTGTTCTTCTTTCCACTGTAGATCACACTTCGATCAAACATTTATGGTCGTCCAAGCAAAATATAGGATGCACTCATGGGCAACACATCATAAAGCACTTCATCTCGATAGTTCCCAATACTAATCGACACTAATACTTGCTTGTTCACCTGCAGTACTCCTTTCTTATTGAGTTAGTGCAACTTATAAGGCCTGAGGTGGGGTTGGTATGCAACTTCAACTGTTGGGTCATGAAAGCAGATGTTGCATTAGTGTAGCTCCCACTGTTAACAATCATTGCATACAATGACCCATTCACCTTACATCTAATATGGAACAAATTCTCTTACTGTATGTCTTTTGGTACAGAATTCATATTTGTTGTCCTCCCCAATATTAGAGTGGCTAGTATAAAATTACCTTCCTCGCTATAAATGATTTCCTCCTCCTCAGATAGTTTAGTCTGCCTAGTCTCTTTCGGGTCTTTCACTTCCTTATCGGTACTATCTATCTCAACAATCGATGCTTCACCTTAGTCACCATAGTTCTTTTGTTCAAACACTGAGCAACCACGTATCCAAATTCTTGGCATTTGAAACACTTAATCTCACTCATCTTTTGTCTTGAGGTCCGACCTCTCTCGAAGTTCCTTGGGATCTCCTTCTCCTTTGCTCGGGCTTTTTGAGTAAGTTGAGTCTCAACGACCTTACTTGGTTCTGTTTATCCATACAAGTCTACTTGGAACAAATCAACTACTGTTGGGTCAGCTAACAAAGGGTCGTAACCTTCTTATTAAGCGCCTTTTGATTCTCTATGCAATTCGAATAGTGTCACCAAGTGATTCAATATCCATAGTTTCTAGAACATATCCAATCTTATATTTCAATCCACGAATGAACTGAGATATAGTTGGGTCTTTGGGCGTAATGACTTTACATCAAATCATTAGCATTTGAAATTCCTTTACATATACATCAATAGTTGATCCTCCTTGTCTCAGCTCTTATAATCTTTTAAAGGCATTCTGCAAATAGTAACTCGGCACAAATCTCTTCCCTATAACCTTCTTCATCTCATCCTAAGTCTTAACTTCACATTCTCCCTCTCTTCTTCTGGTAACCTACATATTCTTCCACCATAAGGTACATAACCAGTAAACTCTAACACAACAAGTCTAACCCTTGCATTATCTAGTACTTTACAATATTCAAATTGCTTCTTAATCTTATCTACCTAATATAGATATTCCTTGGCATCTCCACTCCTAGAAAAACTTAGAATGTGCATCTTCAACCCTTTAACTCTAGGGGCTCGAACATTCCTTCCCTCTAATTCATAATACTCCTCCACTTCATCATCTCCTTCCTCTTCTTCCACTTCAATTTCATCGAGTGCTAGCTTACGCCTAGCAAACCTACCCACTCCTTCAGTTCGGGGAGGTTAAACTAGGGCATTAACTTAGACAAATTGATAATTGCCTCTCTCAAGCTATTCTCGTCCTCTATATGGCCCATTTCTAGCTCGTTGCCTATCTTCATTTATGAGAATCACCAAATTGTCTACCAGGTCTGTAAGTCTATCCAGTAAGTTACACGTTGATTGGAACGTGAAGCTTCCTTGTTGGCCATGGCCATTTTGAACACTATTCTCTTAGTTGCCTATAGCTCCTTCAACACTCGAATCTGACGTTATCGGCTAACTCACAAGATTGATGGTTAAAATATCACTTAAAGTCCTCTTCGCGAATGATAATAACAGAACAACAACTAATACTCCCACTATTAGGACAACTATACAGGATAAACAAGCAAACACTCACACTCTGTTTTGTATATAAAGAATAGAGGAAAACAAAGCATAGAATTTCTCCAACACTATTCACCTATGAAACTCCAATGTTAACAATAAAACATCTAATACATAAAAGAAATAACAATTTACTGAGAGAACAAAGTAATAAAAACTGGCTTTAAACATAGCTAAGCTCTAATACCAGGATGATATGGTTCAACATGGATGAATACATGACGTCCGGTATCGCATGAACCAAAAGGGGGTTGGGTCTAAACCTCAAGATGGTCTGAAGAGTAAATGATAGTCGAAGGTTAAATAGGCGTTCTTGTACACTAATGGTTGATATAATGTACACCAATGGTTGATATAATGCACCAATGTCTTATACGACCTTTAGCCACACTTGTGTGTCATACCAAGTGCAACTTGAGTTTGTATGGGGTGTTGGTGCGCCATATCTATCTTCGGTACACGATGACCCCTATTTAACCTTCGATTATCATTTACTCTTCGAATTGTCTCGAGGTTTGGACCTATCTCCCTTTTTGTTTGTGCAATATCCAACGTTATGTGTTCATCCATGTCAAACCGTATCAATATATAGATCTTCACTTCACTTAGATCTAATATGTAATTTTTACTAAAGATGATCTAATTTCTTCTTTAATCTTTCTTGACCAGAAGAATTCTTTATTAAAGTTAATCGCTTTCTCAAGTTAATTAACCCTAATCTTGAAATCATCTATTAAAAGTCTCTTCTTAATAGCATAACCTAAGATTACATTATTGCACAACAAATTCTCTACGATATAATTCAAAATTCTGGAAAATGTCTTGCAAATTATCTATATCAATTATGCCTATATTTAATTTTATATGAAATCTCTTGATTCTCTTATAAGATATCGAAGTTTAGATCACTACCTATGGAAATAAAAATCTAAATATTAGAGCACACATAGTTAAATCAAAAAAGAAAATAAAGAATCAGTTAGATCTAATAAAAATCAATGTTACATGAATAGATCTAGGTTCCACAAAACCTAAATACAAAGGATTTACCCTTTACACATTATAAAGTAGTACTGTTGCATGAAAAAGTAAAAAAAGATAAAAGAGTAAACCATGAAATCAAATAAATCTTGAATTTTGAAGTTTTGATGTGTCTTGCTCTCTTAAATGTTCTTTTTCTTGAAAGGCTCTCCAAAGATCATCCAAAAGTTTTTTCTAAAAAACCCTAAGGAAGCTTTATATAAAAGTTGAGAAAAATAAGGGTTGCTGCAAAACACACAATCGTATCCCCTAGTTGCGTATGTTGTTGTGATTACTTCTTTTCTTCTTTTCAACACTAAGAACAACACGACCAAGGACATGGTTGTATCCTTGGGTTATGTAACTAGCCGTGATTACTTAAAAATCACTCTAAATTTGCCTATAAATGATACAGTCCTATTATTTAAATGTATCGATTTTCAAACCTTCATAATTTGCTCATTTTAGTTTTGAATTGAGTGAAATTTGTTTTTATCTTTTCGTTTTCTCACGCAAATTATTCCAAAACCTAGAAAATAATATAATACTCAATTAAATATCATTTTCTAAAAATAAACTCAAAATTCAAAGGAAAATCATCAAAAATCACTAAATGAAATATATATAAAATAAAAACTTATCAATTACCTACTCCTTTGTAGATATATATATATATATATTTGTGAAATGTTTTTGTTATGGATGATGCTTGATAGAGTTAGAATTTTTAACATAATTCTAAACAGCGAGGTTATGTGGTGGGTTATAATGATCATTTAAAGTTTTGGGCATTATAAGACAAAATCTGAAATTATGATGAAGTTGTCATATAGGAACTTCAAAGACTAATGGAGGATGCTATAGGAGCTCTTTGTTGTAAATCTTTATGAAAGTAAAGTTACCGGTATAGAAAAAAATGAAGACCTAAATTCTATTTCAAGTGTTATAGGCTCGATGAAGAAAAAGGATCAAAAAGGATACGCGGTTGTTCTGTGAAAGGAAAAGAAAGTTTTTCTAATATTGATATAAAATGCTCTTATGAGAAGTCGAGAATTATAAGAATGAAAAAAAGACGACAACTTATATCGCGAATGTTTCACATGCGTTGTCAAGCATCGAGTAGTGGAACTGCTACTTCTGTTGCCAATGAGGCCGGCTCAATATTCAAAATAACAAGTCAGGGCTAACCATATTATCTTTTGGCTTTTTTACATGGTGGTCATATTTAATTGTAACCATTTTCTAGCATATTGGATGGATGTTAGTATATGCACTTTGTGACTAAAATTTTATAATATTTTATTGTGTGTTTTACTTAATTGTAACCATTTTCTAGTATATTTAATTGTATTTTTTTTTTCATGCATTTTTTTTAGGTTTTTATGCATTATTGTTATTTTTTCAATGATAAACCAGCCATGCTTATTTGATTCAATAAATTTACTATAATATGGATTTTATTACATTATTTTATTTAACTGATGTTCATTTGCCCATAAATTTAAAGCCTTTGGCCATAAATTTTCCAGACTTCCTCTCCAATTTCTTATTCTTGGAAACCACACGGAGAGCGAACGCCATTTCTTTTCAAAAACAGTCACTCTGCCTCCTCCCCTACTTTTTGGCTCTAAAAATTCGGCAAACAACTTCAAAATCTTTGGAGAGCACAGGCTGACAGAGACACACACACGCTCTCTCTCTCTCTCTCTCAAATCGAAACTTGGTGTGAGAGAGCTCAATCCGCACAACACGCGTTGAAGAAAGAAACAAAGATGGGGCATACACATGACCAGCACCATCGATCTCTCGACGGCTTGATAAATCTCTTCACAAAAGCCAACCACGACCTAACAGTAGTCCAGCACAGGCTCGAGCGAGAATTTCAAACTGTTTATCCCGACAACGTAGGCCCCAGTTTCCTCTTTCTCTTTGTTTCTTCAAACTTTACTACTATATATTTTTTTTTCTTTTTTTATAAATGTTTTCAGTTGGAAAGTGGTGTATGCGTTTTGGGAATGAAGGTTTCTGCTTAAAGATATAAACTTTAAGTGATTTGTGGTAATGGGTATTTTAGGAAGAAGAAGCCCAAGTGGTATTCGGAGTACTGGGACGGTTTGAGTGATTTTCGTTTGGCTACGTTTGTGAAAAACCATGTATGTAATGTGTGAGGAACTGTGGTTCGAGGATTATGAAATGTTATTAGCCTGTCAATTTGTGCAAGATAGTAATGAGAAAGAATAATTTGAAATATCCGATGTTCGAATTTGGATTTCTTTTTTTTATTGCTAGCTATATATTCTAACGGGATGGGGGAGCGTGATTTAATGTGTTCATACAGGTGATTGAAAAGCATTCATAACGGAATTCAAGGTCATAGTGGATAAGATGGTGGTCTTATTAAATATAATAGCTTTTATATTGAGTTTGTATTGGAAAAATTGTATATTTTATCATTTGGAGATATTAATATGTTTGGAAGAAAGATTGACAGGATGGATTTCGAGCTGTTTTGATGATATAGGTTTTAATTGTGATACTTCATTTGCCCTATGGAGTATATGTTCTAGTCAGCTAATTATATGGTTGTAGCCCAGAATTTTGTCTCGTGGTTGGAAGTAGTATGTTTCTGAACATTTGATTGCTTTGAAGCTGTGATATGTTTGGAAGAGACAGTATGTGAAATTTATCATGTTATTGCTCTGGATGTATATTTTCTGAATTATATGTTTTACCTTCAAGCCTCAAGCCTCTGGTTTCCCCTAGGAAAATGAATGGATTTGGATGTATTCTTTTATTTGTTTAATCCTGTTATTTATTTCTGACATAACAATAATTTATGGTATTTTGATATATCTGAAGGTAAATCCTGCAAAGCTTGTTTGTAGGATAAAGAAGCTATTGGAAGATCTATCTACTCTAAAAGATGATTGCCAACGACTTCTTGCTGCGAAGCAGGTTTTGTTTTATTTAATTTTCTCATTGTCTGCTGAATTGTTGCAAAAGAAAGGAAATTACTTGTATTCAATTAGCTTTCTTGATGCTAATTCGATAAAAATTTGTTGTCCCACAATGAGAATAATTATTCTCTTTAATGGACAACCTTGAGTGTGCTCTCTTGTATTTTAGATAGTCAAGCACTGTTCTTTTTGTAACTGAGTGAGGAATTTCTAACTGACGAGATAATAAAAGAAAGAGACATAGCAAATGTCTACAATGCATTCATGGTCCATTAGTCAATGAATGTAAAATGCATTTGTTTCACAGACTGTTTTTTTTTCCTCCTTTTTTTTAATCGTCTCGATGTTTGTCATAACTCATAACGTATTTTTGTTATAGGAGATGATATGATATAATGCTTTGCAGCAAAGAAGTAAGATCTATCTAAACAACCCTATTTAGTGGGAATAAGGCTTGAATCTTCTTGTTGTTGTTGTATTTGTTGTAATCTGATTTTTACATTAGAAAAATATTAGCCAAGAAATCACAAGAGTTTTAATAAATTATGGGCTTTAACTTGTAGTGATAATGCAGGTGGGAGATGGGTTGGAACCATGGCCATCTCTACTGGTTAACTACCATAGGAGATGTAAGTGGATAATAGGGGAAATTGGTTGCAATGGCCTTCTCTCATCTTAAACTGCCATTAGAAGTTATAAATAACTGCAAGTACTCTTGACAAAAGAAATAATAATTAGGCATTACAAGTGGTGGTAACAAACAAATATTAAAAGAAATTTGGAAAACATTTTTGGAGTAAAGTAAGAAATGCACCCTTGTTTGAATTGGTAGCTTAATGCATGAGTAGAACCTCGAGTCTTTGTGACAGAATACATAGAGGACACAGATACTCTTTTGTTCATGCTTCTTATATATGTTATTTTGCAGGATTTAATTGATAAAGCTCAGATGACTATTGTTGGAAACAGAAACTTAATCCGACGAATGCAATCATCTGTAGGAATTCCCCTGACTAGTGATTCTGATGATCCTACATACACTAGCTTTACCCAGGTATCATTTATGTTATTCTAGTGATGCTGGAAGAGGCTTTTCATGCTGATCTACCTGCTGGTAGATTCTAGTTCATAACATGCTTTAATCTGATAAAGATGAGTGACCTGACGACGCACTTCTTTTTTAGGAGTGACAGCCACTTTGAACATCAAAAGTGTCTTCTTTGATACCCTGCTTAGGTGCAGTAGCCACTTTTATAGTGTGTTTCAACATCTCTTTTAACAATTAATTTAACAACATTTCCCCTGCTTTGGTGATTTGGCTCTGCCCATCAATAATCTTGACTGCTGCAGAAAACTGTTGCCGTCAGCATGTCATTAAAAAATTGTCTTTAGCATTAAAAATTAGGATCTCTTTATAGCATATGATGGTGGATAAGAAGTAAGAACCATCTGGAAAGGCTAAAACTTGTATGTTAGAAATAGCAGGTTTTCTTGCTAGTTATGAGTTGACAAATTCCTTCTTATAATTTCCTGCTAATCGCAGCTTCTTGATATGTGTAGGACAACTTTGTTAAAGGTCTTAGGTTGATTAATTGAAGGAGGAGGTTGTAATAGAAAGTTTCTCTTTTCCATATTCATACCTGTGTAATGCAGAAATCAATAATTGATGCTAAAATTTAATTTGAATTGGAAGCAGAACATTGGAATGAAACAATTGCTTTTGTAAATGGTGGTCAAACCTACATTTTTCATCACTTTATGTTATTCGACATCAACATTGTTTTCAGCTGTTGATTTATGAGTTATACATATGGGGACCCGTTAAGCAGTGCCCCTTGTTTACTTGTTGACAAACCAATAGAAAAGAAATTTCTCATGTTTTCAGAATTGATAACATTATTTATTGAATAAAAAAACACAAGTACATGGAAATAAGTAAAATAGTTTCTTCTTTAGATCTTCACAATTATGCTCAATGTTTTGCCAATTAATCATGTCACAATCTATTTATTTCCCCCTCTCCATCTGTGATTTAGTAACTGGTTCATTGCAAAGCAAAAATATAGTGTGCAACCATGCAGAGCTGATTTCTTCATCGATTTCTTCATCAAGTATTCCATCAGTAGTTATGAAGGGTTGTCTATTTTCCAAGTGGTGACTCAAGTTATTTCTCCACTTGCCAGCAAGCAACCAAAATGAATTGATGGCAAAGCTCATAACTGCTACTTCCTTTTGGGAGTTGTGGATCGGTGGTTAAAATGTACCTTAGATCCAAGATTCGGAACTTTGCCATATCAATGATCTATTCTCTTTGCATTGGCATTATAAATCGCATCGTACACACACCATAGACCCATGAGATCAAATACTAACTAACAATTGCTTATCCATTGCTCAAGTAGATCATTGATGAGTGGACAGCCCAAGTCAGATCGAGGCAAGGTAAGATAAGAGTCTTATGTAGCGGTTGTCAGTTTTTATGTTTTCATGCTGATGATTATGATGGACATAATGGATAATGTTTCAAAAGCCTGGTATCTAGCATACTTCATCTAGTGAGAATGGCTTGGTTTCTGATGTTATGTTGTGATAGACGATAGTCTCATCAAAGGTATAGTGAAGTATGGTTCTAGATATGTCATTTGAGCATGGAGGTAACTGCAAGTCATGGTATCTTTAGAGGTCCTTTGTTTACATTCTTGCAATATTAGTAGGTACATTGTTTTGGGAAACATTGATGCACCAGAAATGGTCAGACGGTAATGGCTTCTGTTATAGTATCTAGGGTATTGAATTCTTCAGTTCATCCAACAGCTGCTGCAGCACTGCTGAAGAAAGTGGAAGTTTAAAACTTATAAAAATGGAAAGGGATCTTGCCTTTTTTATCTCCTTCAGCTATTCGAATTTTCGTGTATTTGATATATTCATAGGACCACATATTTAACTATAAAATGACAATAGTCGTGTTTTTGAGCAGTAAGGAGTTCATCTCGATTCAAACTGGTCTTTTGCAAGGCTAAATAGCTTTATTGACTTTACGAAACTCAAGGACTGTTCTCAAGTAACCACTTGAAATTAACGGACTTTTATGAAGTAGGGAGTATCCACTAGGTTATCCACCGGAACATCCACCAAGTTCTGTCATTCAAACCCTTTGTCCTTCAGATTTTCCTGGGTAATCCACCAAGTTGGTGAGGGCAACCTCTGGCATGCCTGTTATTGCTTTTTGAAGATTGCTCACTTCCAAACGGTAGGGAGAAACGTAATAGCTAAAACTGATTCACGTGATTTTTGCTCACTTTTGCTTCAAGGATTGGCGGCATTCTTTCCTGTACTGATTCTTTCAAAAACCAGGCAATTTATAAAGCCATTCTGTTGATTGATGCAGGGGAAGATTCGGAGTCGGAGGATATAAACAAATTACTTTTCTCGGCTATAGTGGAGAGCAATTGAAGAGCTTCCGTTCATTTGGCTTCGCCATTTCAACAAGTGGGCATTAGAAGTAAGGAAACTTGGCCATGTACATGTTCTTTGCATCACAGGATCAGTTAATCTTCTCAAGGAGGCAATACATATTAGCGGTTGAAAGTAATTTTGCCCAATATTTGCCGGAAATTTTCAGTTCACATGGCCCCTCACCCATGAGATCAGGATAGTTATTTTCAGTTTCAATGTTTAATAAAGCATTCCCTGACAGTTTCAGTGAAATTCAAGAACTGTGCTCTTTACCGTCCTCCAGAATATTTGGGCTATTAATGGCCTAAAAAAATAAATAAATAATAAAAACTTGTTCATACTTATTAATGAGTCGTGACGTAAGTCACGGCTAGTAGTTGAAGGCCGGTAAATTAGCTGTAATATAGATTGAATGTCTGTTAATATTGTTAAATTGTTAATTCCTTTATTTAGTGGGCAAACGAATTAAATAATATGGAAGTACGAGAAGAACTCTGTAAAACGTCGTGACAAACCATGGCACTCTTCCACCTAAAGGGGAAGACGAACAAGGGTCAAGGCCCTATGACACCAACTTAGGCTAATCAGAACATGACATACAAAGCTCTCAACATGGGAGCTTGGTCAAGTGACTCAGTCTACGTGCGAGGTCCTTTATGCACTGCTCAACGAATCTACAAGCTGTTAGAATCTAGCTCTTCCTATCGATGACTGCCGGAATTCGAAGTGACTTTTCCATGAAAGGATGGGAAGCGAAGAGCTCATCGTTGAAAACAATGCTTTCCGCAACAATCCACTGCGGATTCACAATGCCTATGTCATTTTTTTGGCATCGTCAATCATAACCCCAACTTAGGCAGTGGTTTGAACTAGTCTTGAATCACCATTGATTCACGAATATTGGCAAAGTTAATCGTAACTAGTGCATGAGTCGGCGATTTAGAATCGATTCATATGGCTCATCAGTTTTTTTTTTTTTTCTCTCCTCTTCCAAGCCTTTACATGATTTTTTTTTTTTCCTTATTAATCCTTTGACCATTTTTTTTTCCAATTTGTCGATAAAATATATATTAAAAATGGAAATAAAATAAAATATAGAAAAGTCTTTTACAAAATGAATATCTAATGTTCTAATTTGATTCAGTAGAGTGAAATAGTCAGAGGAAAAATATTTTTTATAGTATTTTACAGGTGTCCAAAAGTTACCTATGTATTCGTTAATCGAAATCAAACTATCAAAATTCAGTTTGAATTTTTGGAAAATTTTTAATTTGTTGATCAATTTTATGTTTTCAAAAAAATATCTAAATGTGGAAAAACCTAATATTATATAAATACTTTTGGAGAAACTATGCCATTTAGTTTTTTTGGACAATTAGAAAAACAAAAATTTTTACATGATAAAACTTTTTCATAAAAAATGAAAAAAAATACTTACTATATATTATCTTAAGATAACTATTCATGTTTATAAGTAGGAGTGAAACTCGCGAGTGAGCTTAGGTTTCCATTAGATCGGTTCTAATCATTGAAGTAATCATCCTCCTCGCTTAATGTTCCATATGATTCTTATTGTCTACAAATCGTCTTGTACCAATCTTTTATGCAAGTATTTGTCTCAACACTAATAACAAATAGGGAGGCTCGACGTTCGTCAACAATCAAGCCAACTATACTAAATGCTTGCTCAACAACTGTTGAAACCGGAGCAGCGTGTATTTCACGGGCGATGCGAGATAGTAGTGGGTAGTCCCTTTTATGCATTTTCCATCACTCTAAAATATCAAAATCCTTAATAGAGATATTATTAGAAAACTCAAAATTCGTGTTGATGTAATGCTGCATCTTAAACATTGGACCACCAAACCGTTGCATCTTTAATTTTTACACCAGTAACTGCTCAACCATAAAAGAGTAATGCCGCTCCTTGGTAAGTAGCAAAGGAGAGACTGATGACTGGCTACTATACCGACTTTGATAATAGTTGAGCATCTCTTCTATGTCGGCTATCACTACCGACAGTTCTTGCTGTGCTTTCAAGCTGTACACATCTTAAAAATATATTAGATCTTAAATGTAACCATAATAAGTTTTGAAATATATTAATAATAATTTCGCTTTATAACAAGAGCCTAGAATAGTTGCTACGAAATAAATATGAGGAATTTCTTTATAATAAGTTAACAACTTTAACATCATATCGTAAACATATGCGTGTAAGTTTGGGTCCTCACATGCCTAAAGTAGTATGCTAAGTATACTGATGGTTAAAATAACAAACAAGTGAATACTGGGCCTATAAACTTGTAAAAAAGTCTTAGTAGCATTAAAAAAACTTTCAAAACTTTTAGTTATTAGATATAAATATCCCAATTACTAGGAAAAAGTCAACTCCCTGCATGTTGTATATTGCAAAGTCGCACAGCAATTTACTGTAAGGAACTGTATTATGCAGCAACTCGTAAGTCGAGTTCCAACAATGTTGCACATCTATCTTAATCTTCTGAGGCCTCTTCTTGCACTCAATGTAGAATTTCTCTATTTTTTGTGAAAGGATATTCTTGATCAGAGTTATACTGTCATGCAAAACTACAATGACTGACACATTAGTTAAGAATATAATATACACAACGTATATGGAAAAAAATCCCCTCTCCTCCCCTACCTCCCCTAACATTAGTTAATAGTAATTTTGCAAATAAGATATTTATACAGTATTAGCAATTACATTATTAAAATAAATAAATAAAAATTTCTCGCTAATTCGTATTCATTTAGAATTTTTCTAATAATTTTATAAATGTTTTGCACCGTGTATTGATCGTTAAGTACCCCTAAAGACAATAGTCGTTTATTAAGTTGACAATTATCATTTACCTAGTAAATAGTAACACCCATATAAGAATTATTACAAAAAGGATCCGTCCATATGTCTGTATATACTGACACTTGCGTATTGAGGGAAGCAAATTTACCTGTGAGCTCCCTCTTACCTTTGTGGTAGAGCTATTATGTAGCTCAAGTTATCATTCTACAGCTAAGCTGTCACGAGCTGAGGTTGAACGTATCCTGCTCATATCGACTCTGCTACTCTAATGCACCTGCGTTGAATGATAGGTACTTATTCGCCAGGTTATATTTATATCTCTTTTCATCATACCTCATTAGTATTTGATCGGATAAATCGCCACTTCGGGCAATCTATTGTTGCATTTTATTTATTCCCACCTCCTTGGGATACTTCGACCTTAAGTAACTGTTAAGAGTACCATATCCCTCTCCCGTTTTTTACGAGTAACTCGCGTTGCAGTAGTTGAAAAATGCCCTTGAGTTCTCCCTTTTGTTTGTACCTTTATAGAAATGAGTAGTAAAAATATTAAACTTATCGGGTTTAGGGGGTTTACCTAAGCCAGATGGTCTCGAATTGCCGAACCCATATTACCCCATATGTTGCTCTTCTATTTCAGGAATAATTTCTATGCCGTCTTCCTTATCTTCGAATAAGCTTGAGGAGCAACTCATTCGTAGGGATTCAAATCCTGTAAGTTGTACAGAGACGCTCATACAAGAAGATAGTGTGCTACAATTGCTCGTGCGACAAGGTTCTACATCAAAGCCTGGACGTGATGTAAGCTCTTTTTCCACGTTCTTAACCATATTGTGTGTTCTCTACTTATTCAGGTCGTACTCATTATCCAAGTACACCTAAACATCCTCAAACCGTTGTGACGTAGACGATGTATTGGAAATTGCAACGCCCTTACTCTTACTTTTACCACTAAATAATAAATCGTGTTTTTTACATAAAATTTTCCATCAGTGCAAATATTTTTTCCTTTTATTTGCTATAACAAAAATTTATGAGTGAAAGATAGAAATAATATATAAGAGAAAATAAAGCAAAAATTATATTATAGGTATGAGTACATCAGCGTTATTTGCTAATGCAAATTATTTTGTACAATGGAGTGGAGAATTATGCACATAAATTGGTGGTTAGTAGAAGAAAATATTTCTAACAACGTTTTGCAACTAAAAAAAAATTTGAAGGTAGAATAGTTGGAGTTGGAATTGGAGAAATTTAATTAGTTTGTATAATAAATGTTACTGCTAGACCTAAAATTACCATTTATAAGGATCGAAAAATGTGTGAACACATCGTTTGAATTTTAAAATTTCAAATTTTAAATGGTTTGGCACTACAAATTTTAAATTTTGAATTGCAAATTTAAAATTTGCGGCAAGTGCGCCGAAAGTTAAATTTATATTTGCAAATTTAAAATTCGTGACGCATGCATCGAAAGTTAAATTTACAAATGCAAATTTAACAGGGAACGGGATAGAGGACAAGGGGTAAGGGTCTAAGGTGGGTGGTCATTATGAATTCAGTGGTCTTTGAACAATCGAGTTAAACAAGCGGTTCGAACCATTAGGTTAGGTAGTTGTACTTAAGTGATTGCCTAGGTCCTAAAAGCTCGGCAGTTCGAAACTAGTCCTTGCCCAGGTCTACCCACAACAACACAAGATGACATGCCTCCTATTGAGACACATGACGATGATAGCAAGTCTTCAGGCAGGTCATAATAAGTCCCAACAGGAAAGAACTTAGGGTTTTGTGTGGATTGAATGAGTAAAGAGGTCTCTTTAAGTTTTTTATATTTTAATAACAGGAAAAAGGTAAAGATACAGAAAAATCAAGAATATATATTACTAACTTTTATCGAAACAAATTGATTCTAGATTGAATTGGCCTTTTGATATAATTTATAATCGCCAAAATAACTTAGATGTAAAATAGATTCAACATCGCTCGTGAAATTTTAAATAACTTAGTTCACCACAATCTAGTTTGATATTGATAAGAACTTAGACTAAAGAAATTGGCAATCTCAATTTTCAATAGGATTAAAAGGTCTCTTGATAAGAATGACACAAACTCTTGAGACAATAATCGTAAAATTAAATGTTCTATCACATAAACATACCTATACATAGGTTTAAGAAATGATCCTAAGTAACTATAACATAGAAAGGAAACTATTAAAATAAAATTACATAAAATAAACAACATAAAATGGAAACTAGTAAGCCGAGTAAAACAAATGAAACATTTAAGAAAATCTAAGGAAGCAAATATGCTTATGGGACTTGTGGAACCATTGTACGATCGATTGATCATATTGTACCTTGAGGTCGATGGATAGCTCCTTATCTCTCCTTCACCTTTCCATGATGGGCCTAACTCATCCATCTTAGACCATAATTCTTATCATTACAATATGGCTAAAAAAGATTCATCCTTCAATTTATTTTCAGTTTAGCTTTAGACTTTGTCACCTATTCCTTCTGAAAATATGATGCCCAAATTCATAAAAAAGTTCCTCTCTCCTTTATGTTTTCCTAAAGCAATTCAATCTTTATATGCTTCTTTTAGGGTCATAGCTCTTAAGTGAAGTAAATTGTTGCCCATCATTGTTGAAAAATGTGATTCTATTTCATCATGGTCATTTTGACTATCATATTGCTATGACTTCCTCAATGGCATACATGTAACATTCATAGGAAGTATATTATAGACTATGTCATCAACATAACTATCCATAGAAAAGGGAATAAATTTCTCCTTATGGATTTGTACAATCCCTTTGTTATTGAAACAGTGTAATCCATATGGCTCCAAATGTATAATAATCTGAAGCCACATTTTCTTAACCAATTTTGAAGAAGTGACATTTGTATAGCTTCCCCACCCTATCAATAATTACAAAAAACAACTTGCTTTGTATGAAGCATCTAGTATGAAACAGTTTCTCACACTATCTATAGTTAAATACTCTCTATGTATTCAAAGTTCTCCTAACTACCATTTAAACAACGATCCATCCTCACCTTTAATTTCCATAATTTCATCATAGCTACTTGCTTCTGCTTGTGCTTTCTCCTCTTCACTCTTAATCTCTATCTTAGTTGTCTTACTCTTTAGGATTAACTCGATGATTAAGATATTTGGCTGTTAAGGTCCTTACTCCACCTAGATGCTTTGGAGTTTTCACCTTCGAACTCTTTACTCTAGTTCAAATCTATTTTTTATGGCTTATTCTCAAAAGGATATCTTTCTTTATTCTTAACCTAATCGGGTTCATCAATTTTTATCCTCTTTTCCTATAGCCCTATGATGCTTCTTCACTCTAACTTCTAATTTAATAATTATAAGGTTCGGCATTAATGCAACACTACAATATTGGAAGATCAAATTGAAACTCAGTGATGAATCAAGCTATTTGATACGAACCGCAACTAAGAGCAAACAAGGCTAGTCGTAGAGATAGGTCCAAATTTACCAAAAGTTTGAAAATGGGTGGTGAGAAATGCATGAAAGAATAGAAATGAGAGAAATTAAGCAAATCCATGAACAGCTCCAAAGAATATGACGTACTAGTGGAACTTCCAATAACTCACAACATAACTCACTATGACGCACAAGTTGGTTTAGTGAGGTTACTCGCTACTTAACCTTACTTAAGGGTTAGAATAAGAGTGAAACGGGAGTAAACAAACAATATTTATAAGAGGAAGATATATAGTGTATTAATGTTAATCTGATCTTTGCGGTTACATATACAATAGGTATTTATAATTGAAAAGTTAAGGCAACTTGCTTAAAAATGGAAAAGATAAAAATGGTATTGTCCCAAAGAAGTAATGTATAAAGAATACAAAAGGGTAAAAATGAATATTCAAGAAAAATAATGATTAGTATCTCAAATTCTTCATGTGGTCAAAAATGGTATTGTCCCAAAGAAGTAATGTATAAAGAATACAAAAGGGTAAAAATGAATATTCAAGAAAAATAAGGATTAGTATCTCAAATTCTTCATGTGGTCCTGGATACATGGTCACGATGTATTGGTGATGCCATTAAAAGATACAGACAAAACAATATGAGCTAGTTGGTTAGCCGAGCAGGTGTGGACTCGTCCAAATAGGAGTGGTTGAGGATTTGTACAGGACAAATATCTCGACCTATTGGTAGTAATGATGCCAAGCAAGTGATCAAATAGAATAGGTCCAAGCAGGTGCGTTGAGTTTGACTATTATTAGGGTATTCTTCCAATCGGCACATAATTTCCGAAAGTGATGTAGTCACTTGATATGACATGGAGAGTTAATCAGCAACAAGAAATAACTCGACCTTGGCAGGGGTTAGTTGGAGCAGGAAGATTCGCCTTATTAGTCCATCTAGTCCTCGTATCGACTATAAGTTAAAGGCCCTGTAGCCTGATCCCTATCATTCATTGTTAGAATTTGATGTAGCTTGGTAGTGTAAATGGGATCTCCCTTTACTCATTAAATAATTAGTGGATTGGAGTAGTTCGAGAGATATGCCAAGTCGGCTCAAAAGAACTGTTCTTCTTTTGGGGTTAATTCCCTTAAGATAGTGCAACATATAAGGGAAGCGAGTCTTCAAACTCGGTATAAGCCCTAAATATAAGCTCGATAACTGTAGGATTAGACTGAGTACACAAGATTTAGGATGATCGGTTAAAGAATCTGATCAAGCCTAAATTATAAATTAAAACTAGAAATATTAGTAAAAGTAACTCCATAAGTTTAAATTTAAGAAAGTAAGTAATAAAATAAGAGAATGTAAAATTTGCAAATTTTAAGTATATTACTTATTGTTTATCAAAAATGCGTAAAATGTATTTCGATAACTAATAAATCGCTAAAGATAAATTATATGTATACTAAAAAATCGAAAAATGACCTAAATAATATTTAAGAGTGTTTACTTATACTCCACATGTATTTACATGTAGGTAGAAATACATGAAATTACCTAAATTGCTTGAAATTAGCTAAAAAATTGCTAAATAATGAAATAAAATTATGAAAAAATTAAAGAAAATCAGAAAGGTTGAGAACAATTCAGAATCTAGTTGTGGCAAGTTAAGAATTAAGAAACAAATTTTGGCCAATAAAAAGCAAGAAAAAAAAGGCAAAAAAATTGGAAAAGGATAAGCTAGTCTTAATTAATGCATAAAATTTATTTTATAACCCTATAAATAGCAAGAAAGTTTCAGAAACTAAGTTGTTTAGTTTGAAACCTCAAAAAATTAGCAAGGGTCGAAAATTTGGATAAAAATTAGGGTTTAGAAAAAATTTCCTAAATCTGTACAATAGGAGCTTGTGAGCCAAACACACGCATCACCACCATTTAGGGCCGAATCACCACCACCTCACTCCAAATCGACCGCTTGGACTAGTCAACACACCCTAAACCAGTGTTGCTAGCCGAAAGCTTAAAAACTAGGCGAGTCCCAAATCTCATTTGATTTTGTAAAATTTCTTAAAATTATTAATTCTATTCATAAAATTATGAAATTTGTTATTTTGATGTTTTATTGTATGCAAATTAAGAAAAAAATAGTGATTTAAGTTTAATCACGTTTGTAAATATAGGTTTTTTAAGAAATCGAACAGAATTAAGTATGTTTAGAATTAGAAATAAATAGAATTAGAAATAAATAGGCTTAAGAGTATAGTTTATAGCTCAATTTTTTTCTATAGAATACTTAAGTAATATAGAACAGTGCTATGAAGCCATTTTTTTTTAATTAATTTTCAAAATTTTTAAGTAAATTTTTAGCTCTAAAATGATGAGGAAAATGGGTAATTTTGGACTAATCAAGTAATTAAATGAATAATTACTGATTTAGAAGGTAATCAAATGTTTAAAGATATTAATCTCTGATTTGGAAATCTAATCATAGCCTTTGGAGTGTTAATTGCAATTAATATAGGAATTATGCAGAAAATTTGAGTAATTTAGTAATATGTGAAATTAGAATTTTAATAAATATAAAATAATAGGTTTAATTGAATAATATAATAATAATGTTGGTACATATTAAATCTAATACAAAAATTAATTTTAGATAATTATACCAAAAATGTAAAATTTTCTCACATTGAGAATAAACCAGATACACTAGTTAGGATTAAAATGTACAAAGTAAATTAGAATAGTGAAGTAAGACCTAGTATGATATTAAGATACTTGAGCTTAATATGATTAATTCACATTAGAGTTCGAAACTTAATTTTAGGATTACTCGTAATTGAAACTGAATGAGAGCCTAAACCGGAATCTGATTTAGAAACCAAACCTCAAACTAACGTAGAATTAATCGTTAGTAAATAATAGGTATATAAGAAGAATTTAAGTTAAATCATAACTTAAAATATGTATCATCAAAGTATAAATACTAAAAAAAAAAAACGTATTTATATTATAGGATACCTAAAGACAAGCCAACCTATAACTGAGTGATTGAGCAGCCAAGAATTTCAGGTAAGTTAAGTTTATTACTTTACTGTATTTGGAGTACTATTTTAAAGTACTTGGAAATTTAGAATTGTGTATGATTGTGATTATAAGTAATTTTATGCATGTGCTTGTGTATCTGACTTCGTGCTGGAATTTGTATTGTGATTAATGACTGTTATGATTGAATTGGTGTGAAATTATCTAAACACCCTAAATTAAACCTAATTCTAATCGACCCTAATACCCTAAATTGTCATGCATTGCAACTCTTTAGGGGATTATTAGGATTCTCCAATCAAACACCGATACTTTCGAAAAAGATAACACTAGATAGCAAATTGGTCTTTTCCTCATCCTTAGCCAAACTAAGTGACAGGAGAGGAGGTCGCGGTGAGGATAAGGGCATTGGTTCGAAAGATAGTCTTAGGAGGAGTAGTGTTTTCATTACACAAACCTGAGTTTGGTTGTGAGTTATTACATAACATGAAAACTCCTCAACCCGGATTAAAGTGGATGAAATTACTTTAATTTCACAACAGACCGAACTACATTATGTGAAGACACTTGCTTATTACATTGCATAAAAATAATTGCTCGATAATCTTGTTTGTGCTTGTATACATTTATAAGTCTCCAATTCAACTTACTGAGTTGTAGTTGCTTATACCCATATAGATTCTTTTGCAGGTCCTAATTTCTGATTATTATGTCACGTTACAACTATTCGGAGGTTAGTTCTCTTTTAGAGATCTAGGGAATGAGAATTAACCAGTTTATGATCAAGTTTTATTTAAGGTCATATTAATATCTTTAGGATGAAGAACTGATATAGGATATGTAAATTAGCTTACGGCTATGTTATGATGTAGAATCTCTTGGGAATTCTATGGTAATATACATGTACATATATATATTTATAAATGATAGCTTAACTTTTATGTAAATTTTAGTTAAATTCTTAAATGAACTGTTTACTTTAAAGCGAAGAGTCATCGACGCTTTGTATAGATCATATCTATGATAGACACTGTAAGGTCAGTTTTTGTTATAGGTTGGTTTATATGATGGGACTGTTGTAACTTTGCAACTTTAGAGCATAACATTCGGGACCCGTAATTGGCCCTTGATCCCTATCATATACTAAAATGGCTTACGCCACCAATTACAACCCATAAGTTTAAGCTTTTAATTTCAATTAAGAAATAAATCAAAACTTAGGCATGTCTCGCCTAATGCTTTGATACCAAACATAATGTCAACCAATTTACTCTTAACCTAGGCATAATAAAAAAAAAAAGTCATAATAAGAGTGTGTTTTGGGTTTCCAATGGATTAAATGGTTAAAAGGGAATTTTTAGTTTTTTATATTTATATAAGAAGAAAAAGGTAAAGATATGGATGAGTAAAGAACAAATATTAAGCACCATTCTAAAAAAGAACTAATTTTAGATCAAACCAACAATTAATACAACTTATAATCATTAAAACAACCTAGGTGTAAAATATATTCCAACAGTACACATAGAATTACAAATAAATTGATTTACTACAATGTAATCTAAGATTGATAAGACCTCGAGAATAAAAAATATAGGACCTCTCAATATTTAATAGGAATCAAGGGTCTCTTTCTTAAGATAAAAATCATCAAACTAAATGTTCAACTACATAACAATAGCTATATATAGGCCTTGGAAATAGTCCTAATACTAATAACGATAACATAAGAAAGTACTAATAAAAGGACATTAGATAAACATTATAAAAAAGAAAGAATAAGCTTAATAAAATAAAGAAAATACATTAGAAAAGTTAAGGAAGCAAATATGCTTTAAAGCACCTTTGGAGACGTCATGCAGCCAGTTATCCATACCTTAGGGTTGATTGACCAAACCTTGTCTCTTTTCTACCTTTCCTTAGTTAGCTTCATTAATCCCATCTTGGATCATGATTTATGTCACTATAGAAAAGGTTAAAACCGTAAACATTATTGCTAAAGTTCTCTTATGAAATTCTAATTTCAAGAGGTTTTTTATACCTCAACTTTAGTACTTTTTACAATTATACACCTAAAGTTTCGAGTTGTTTAATTTATATACCTAATTAAAGATTTATTTGTCACTCTTTATACCTTAGTTGACTCCAATTTATATCATTAGTTTAATTAGCATGATCAACAAATGGAGTAGTCACCAATGGCCTTAGAGGGAATGCTTAACCTTCATAAGCAGTTGCCAATTACCTTTATAAAATAGTTGATTGTAAGCCCTTAAAAAATATGGGTTATTATAATGCGTCTCTAGGGTCTGACACATGGAGAGGCACACCAATGAGAGAATGAACAAAAGAAAAGCTAACAAATCTAGGTAACTATCAACTAGATATGATACATCAATTGATACTATTCAGCCTACGTTCCATTGAATATGATACACTAGTCCGAACTGAAACGTCACTTACCACTATTCCTAACTAAAAGGAATAGATAAGAGTTAAAAAAGAAGATATTGAGAACACAAGGGTTACTCAAAGGATACTTGAATAATCTGCTGTATTGATTAGTTGTTTATGTATAACTAAGTGGATGTTTATATACCCATCTACTATGATTACTTTACATATATGAAAAGACAAAAAAGGGTATCTTTATAATTAGGTTACATAATATATACTAAAAAAGATAAAAGAGACAAAAAAAAAATATTCAATACGGAAAAGTAAAGAATCCTGCTGGAAAGTCGTACCAGAAGATACATGTTATGCAGTAGTTGAATGCTAGAAATATGTTACAAGTAGGTGAAAGAGAGAGAAGAATTTGTAGTCAGGGGCTGGCCTGATCTGGATTAAGTTTAGGACCAATCAGTCCTTCTATAGAGAAGTCAACTTAACCAGAGGTTGAGTGTTTGTAGTTGGCTCAGGAGCTTGGCTCGACTAGTTATAGGTTGCCTTTTGGGATAAAACATCACTGTTGGGCAAGAGCAGGTCTGATACACATGAGGGTCTAGTAGTTAAGTCAGTAGGGGATTAAGTTGGAAAAAGAACCTCTGTCTCAGATATGGCCTTAAGTTAGTATTCTTCGAATGAGTCCTTAGAGTCCTTTAGCTTGGTTACGAGTGATTGGTCCAAAAGCCTGATTCCTATCATCTACTTAGGAGTTAAAAAGATTTGTCCTCAAATCTAAAGTGGTCTCTACTCCTTCCTCGGGGGCACACATAACGTTTTCTTCTGTTGGGTGATGAGGAATCAAATCGGATACATTGAAAGTAGGAGAGACACAATAATTATCAGGTAACTCGATCTAGTAGGGATTATGGTTGACCTTTTTCAAGATCTTAAATGGACCATCAATTCGAGGAGATAATTTGCTCTATCTTGAGTTTGGGAATTATTCTCAACTAAGGTGAATCCATACTAAGTGTCTTACCTAAAATGTGACAATTCGATGGCCTCAACTATCAATATTGTATTGTTTTTAATTGAACTTGGTGATCTTCTCGATTATAGATTAGTGTAGTGTTTGCAATTCTTGGGCTTGATCAACTTTAGATTAACTATGTTCAGCAACTGTTGGGGTACCGATTATGTTTAGGGGAATCGTAGGATTAAGGCCATAGATGACCTTGAATGAGGTCTTCCTAGTAGTATTGTGGATAGTCCGGTTGTATGTGAACTCCACAATTGGTAGACATAGATCCCAAGCCCTTAAGTTCTTTCCCACGACAGCTTCGAGTAGATTACTTAGTGTCTTGTTTACTACTTAAATCTTACCATCAATTTGATGGTGGTTATTGGAGTTGAAAACAAGTTTAGTTCCAAGTCTTCTCTAAAGAGTCTTCCAAAAATAGCTCAAAAATTTTGTATCTCAATCTAAGACAATAATCTTTGGTATCTCATGTAGTTGGACAACTTCTTACAAAAACAAATCAGCAATATATAAAGTATTGTTAGTCCAATAGAAAGGGATGAAATGTGTTATTTTGCTGAAGCAGTCCATTACAACAAATACAGAATCCTTTCCCTTAGATGTCTAGGGTAACCCTAGGATAAAGTCCATATTGAGGTTGACCTAAGGTAAGGTTAGCATTGGCAAGGGCATGTATTCTCCATGAGGCTCCCTCTTCCCTTTAGCTCACTTACACTCTTCACAACTACTTACTACCCTATGGACATCTTTAACCAAACTAGGCCAATAAAAGTTTTCTTTTAACAAACTGACTATTTTAGTCCCTCCAAAATAACTAAATAAGTTACCGTTATGAGTTTCCCTAACCAACAGTTCTTGTGTAGAATAGCTTGCTACATACAGCTTTTAGTCCTTAAATAGATAACCATCCTTCAGATAATATCTCTTAATAGCAATTTCATCCCTGCACTACTCTATGATAGGGCCAAAATGAAGATTAAGAGTATACTTCTTAGTGATGAGTGAGAATCCCAATAATTTTGTCTATAAAGTGGTAAGCAAAGTTTACCGTCGTGACAAAACGTTAGCTACCATATTTTTGCTTCCCTTCTTGTGTTGGATGATATACAAGAACCCTTTCATAAACTCCAACTACATTGTTTGTCTTTTCGAAAGTTTGTTCTGACTCCCATGATGCTTCAAAGGCTCAATGTTAATGTAAGTAACAAACTCTCGAGAAAGTAAATAGTGTTTCCAAATAGTGAGAGCTTGAAAAAGAGAGTAAAACTCTTTCTCGTACATAGAGTGGTTTAGTGTAGCACCATTGAGCTTCTCATTATGGTAGGTGATGGGTCGTCGCTCCTTCATCGGGACAGCACCAATTCTAACTCCCAATACATTACATTCCAACTCGAAGGGATTCTCAAAATCTGGTAGTGATAGGAAAGGCATTGAGATGAGCTTTTCCTTAATTTCTCTAAAGCTCTGTTTAGCTCAATTGTTCCATCTAAATCTTTTACTCTTCTTTGTCAGCTTGGTCAAGGGGACAACTATGGAACTGAGGTTCTTAATAAACCATCTATAAAAAGAAGCTAGGTCATGACAACTTCGGACCTCGGTGACATTCTTCAGCATCGACCACTCCAGAATAGCTTAGATCTTCTCTTCATTTGCTTGGATTTCTTCCCTTGACACCATAAACCCTAGAAATATCACTTCATCTTGGCAGAACGTACACTTCTTTAAATTTCTATATAACTTCTCAGTTCGCAGAATGTTAAATATTGCTCAAAGATGTTGAACATAAATATTCGGGTCGGCACTCTATACCAATACATCATCAAAGTACACGACTACACATGTTCCGATTATAGGGCACATCACACGGTTCATTAACCTCATGAATGTGCTTGGTGCATTAATAAGTCCAAACGGCATAACCAATCACTCATAGAGTCTGTGCTTAATTTTAAAGGCAGTCTTCTACTCATCACCTGGTCTCATACGAATTTGGTAGTAGCCACTTCATAGATTAATCTTTGAAAACATTTTAGCGCCATAGAGTTCATCTAACATGTCATTAAGCTTCGGTATCGAATATCTGTACTTAATAGTAATTATGTTGATTACTCAGTTGTCGATGTACATAAGCCGTGAATCATCTTTCTTTGGGACGGTAGAGCTAGTACCGCATAAAGGCTCATGCTTCCCTCACATATCCTCACTCTATGAGCTCATTTACGTGTCTCTTCAACTTAACAACCTACTGGGGGTTCATCTTCTATGCTAGTCGGTTTAACAAAGCGGCGCCTGGCTGTAGGTCAATGCAGTATTCTATTCCTCGAATTGGAGGTAGTCCTTTAGGTAATTCTTTAAGAAATAGATCGGAAAACTCATTTAACAAGCTTTGAATCTCATCAAGAACATCCTCTAAATGTCTCATCTGCAACAGTCTTCTAATCAACAGGAACATAGGCTCTTCATCCTTTTCAGTAGCTCAAAGCTCTCTTCGGCTTAATACTAAGACTTTTTCCTTACTAGCTCGGGTGAGCTAATTATGAGTTTCATTTACTTAGAATGAGGTTATGGGTTGCAATACAATCTTCCTTCCGTCCTTAACAAAGGTATAGGCATTCTTATACCCATCATGAGTAATACATCAGTCAAACAACCAAGGTCTTCATAGCAATAGATGTGAGGCTACCATAGGGACAACATCGAAAACTACTTTATCCCTGTACACATTCCTAACACTAAACAACACGGTTATTTGTTCATTTATGTACAAAGCACTCTTATCGTGAAGTCAATGTAGCTTGTAAGGTCGATGATGCTTAAAGATCAACAGACCTAACCTTTGCACGAAAGACTGTGTTACTACATTAGTATAACTTCCTCCATCCACTATAATAGTGCACAACTGTCCCTTAATGATATATTTAGTATAGACCAAATTTTCCCTCTAGTCTTCCTCAAAGCTCAGTACTCGTCTTAAAACTAGGGTCACCACTTCTCCTTGGTTAGCGTAGATACGGGTTTCCTCTTCCTCTTCTTCTTCGGCTTTAGCTTTTCCAACATTCTTTTCCTCCTCGAGCTTACTCTCATTTATGCTATCTACTATATCTCCTTAGAGCACCATGACACATCAGTTCGGACACTCAACAGCCAAAACCTAAGCATTTAAAGTACTTTACTTTACTAGTCTTTCGTTTGGAGGTCTATCCTCTCTCATATGTCCTCAAGGTCGGCTTAATTTCGATTTGGCTCGGCTGTCCTGCTCGACTATCATTAGGTCAATCATTTATTTCCTTGATTCGATAAGGTCTCCTTGGCTCGGCTTAAACAGGTTAGCATGGGGTAAAGGTTCGGGAGAATGTTAACTTAGGTTGGCTCAAAGCACTTCTCCTTTGCTTTTCAACTCTCTCTACTATCTTAATTGTCTCTTCCAAGGAATAAAACCTTTGCACTTCCACAATGTTGCGAATCTCAAACCTAAGTCCAAAAATGAACCTCGACAGTTCATCCACGTAAGCTTGGATCATAAGCATCCGGAACTCCCTCACATAATCATCAACTGTTCGGCTTCCTTAGCAAAGTTCTTGCAACTTTGCAAATGTATCATGTAAGTAGGTCTCAAGTATGACCTACCCCTTAACAATCTTTTTATCTTATCCTAAATCCTTACTTTTTGTCCTCCATCCCTTGGTTTGGCTGCATTCAAATTTTTCCACCATATAATAGCATACCTATAGAACTCGAGTGTAGTAAGTCAAACTTTCATAACTTCTATATATCCATAGCAGTTAAACACCTTTTCCACTTTCTCTTCCTATACTCATTAGCATCTCCACTTCTTCTAAAGGGTAGGATTTGGACCTTGACGTTATCTAGTTGTCAAAGAGCTCAGGGTCTTCACTCCTATGCTTAGTAATAACCAGCCTTTTCTTCTTCTCCATACCCCTGGGTATCAATCTCCTCATCATCTTTCTTGATTTCTAACTTCAGTTTTCATCTAGCAACTTGATTTGCAACTCTTCTAGCTTACTGCGGTCGAATTTGGCAATTGGCTTAGCCACCTTAGCCATAACCTCTCTCTTAAATATTTTTAGGTGGGTTGTGTGGCAGTATACCCTGGGGTTGTTGCTTATTAGTTTGCATTGCTGTGACTCTTAACAAGGTTAGTAAGTCTGTTAAGTTTATCATTAATTGACTTTGAGATGTTGCTATCATTAGAAACACAACTAGCATTACTCTAGTCACCAATAACACTTTGAACACTAGAATCTAACATAGTATAATACTTCTTGAATAGACTAACAACACACTAAATGGAAAGTAATGCTTCCTTACTACCTAAAAACTTCAATTAACACATTAATAACTTTAATATCCAATAATCACTCAAATAGGATAGGCAAATGACTTGCTCTGTTTTTTAAGTGAAGAACAGAGTAAGAATAGTGTAATAATGGAACTATGCTTATCGCACATAGATTGCTACTACATAGCTCACATATTAAACATACTCCATACGAATATAATGTAGCAACTACGGAAGGAATACAGCAACCACTAACATCAAAGCGAATCAAACCTCGCTATAATGTCACACACTTTCTCTTAGAATCGTGCTCTGATATCAATGAAGCTGATATATTTTCGGGATCTGATACATAGAGAAGCACCACAATGGAAAAATGAACAAAAGAAAAGCTAATAAATCCAAGCAGTTACTAACTGGATATGATACACTGATCAATCCTACTTGGCCTACAATCTGCTGGATATAACACACCGGTCTGAACTGAAGAGTCACTTGTCACTTCTCTTTGCTAAAGGGAATAGATAAAAGTTAAAAAAAAAAAAGGTATTGAGAACACAAGGATTACTTAAGGGATACTTGAATAATCTGCTTTATTGATTAGTTGTCTACATATAAATAAGTGGGGGTTTATATATCCATCCACTAGGGTTACTTTACATGTATAAAAAGACAAAAAGGGGTATCCTTATAATTAAGTTATATAATATATATACTAAAAAGGGTAAAAGAGACAAAAAATATTCAATGCGAAAAAGTAAAGAATCTTTATAAAAGTCGTGCAAAAAGACATATGTTACACAGTAGTTGGATGCTAGAAATATGGTATAAGTAGGTCAAAGAGAGAGAAGCATTTGTAGTCAAGGGTCAACTTGATCTGAATTAAGTCGGAGACCAATTAGTCCTTTTGTAGAAAAGTTAGCTTGACTCGGGATAGTGTCTATGGTTGGCTCAGGAGCTCAGCTTGGCTAGTCGTAGAGTCCTTTAGCTTGACTGCAAGTGATTGGTCTAGGGGCTTGATTCTTATCACATTAAGACCCACTAGTGGCCATGGGTATCCTGCCATAATCCTATGTAGGTTATGGGATGCTCCTAAGGTTGTAGGCAACTACACTATTGATTGATCATGCTGACTTGACTAACAATATAAATTAAAGTTAATTAAGGTATATACAATGACAAATAAATCTTTAATTAAGTGTATAATTGAATAAGTTGAGATTTTAAGTGTATAATTGTAAAAAATAGCACTATTAAGGTACAAACTGTGATATTGCCCCAAGAAAAGATGCTAGAAAATTTGAGGAGGCAAACATGCTTTAGAGCACCCTTGGAAATGTCATGCGGTTAGTTATCCTTACCTTAGGGCTGATTAATTAAGCCTTGTCTGTAAGCTCCCAAAATTAAGTTTAGGACAACCGAGCTTAGATTTAGGGCTTTTAAGGAAATTTATCCAATTGAGCTCAAACTTTACGATAAGAATAAAAAAGTTAGTCAAGATATTATAGTGAAGTTAGATTTTATAAATAACGACCCAAAATCTCAATTTTTCCTTTAAAAGTAGGAATATTCAATATAGTACTAAAATGTTCGGAACTCCTAAAATCGAACTTAGATTGCGACAAGAACTTAGAGATAAGTTAATTGAGCTATAAAATAAGATAATATAGTATAATTTACTATATAAAAATACCTGTAATTTTATGAGTATACTCGGTATAAATAATAATTATACGTGTAAATTAATCCTAAATTATGTAATTATATATTTATTGTGTTGAATTTATGAAATTAACTTTAGAAAATATCCTAAAAATAAAAGATATGCTAGAAACTTAATTATATGAGTAAAGTTATATATTTCGCATGTTATTTACATAGGGTATAAACTTATATACTAATTAAATAACTAATCCTAACATATAATATCTATATTTAAGTAATTATTTAATAAAAGAAAAAAAATTTGACCAAATGCATTGAAGATTGCTGGACAATGATGCATGGCAGGAGATAATATTGAAATGTTGATTCAAAAGCAAGTTTCCTAATATTTCGGCACCTCATGCTTAGGAAAACAAAAAGAAATTTAAAAGAAAAATATAAAATAATTAAAGAATAAATCATCTAATCGACTTGGAGGCACTATAAAAGGCCAACACCTTCAGATATGTAAATTTTAGTAATTTGGAATCAGAAATACATAGAAAAAAAATTAGAAAAAAATCAAAGAAAATAAAAAGAAATTTAGAAAAAACAGGGGAAAATTCGTGAAAGTATAGAACCATAATCTAGAGTGGTTTTGCTGTGAAACTCAGCCAACCCCACACGGTCCACCTACTGCGCAGGCCGTCCGACAACCACCCAACCGCCGCTGGCCACCGGAGCACCCAAGAACACCAAGGTCAATTTCCTGTCTCGTTTTTCAATAATTTCTAAAAATTAGTAAATCCACCTAGAAAATTATGAAAAAAATTGTACTTAGGCTATTTTAAACATGCTTTCATGTGATATTTTTATTTTTGAAAAATTCGTAATATTTAATATACTTTATTAAGAAATCTATTGTTCACCCGAATTTATATTTGTAAAATAAATGTAGTAAATGATGTTGTTTCTAGCTGAAAATTTTTGTATAAGATGTGTATGATATATAGATAATTGCTATGTAGCCCGAATTTTGATTCGAATATTTTTAATATTTATTGCATTTTTAGGCCTGAAAATAGCTCAAATATAGGCTGAAATTATGAATTTAATAGGAAATTATGAAATTAACTGATAAAATGGACATGTACTGATCTATAATAAATAATAACAGTATTGAGTCGGATTGAAATTAATTTGGTGCTAAAAGAGTCATAATTAGGTAATTTATAATAATTTAGGGTTAAAATCGTCAATACCAATATATAGGCAATAGGTCGGAAACTTGAAACCAAGTAATAATTGAATCCCCTATATTTTTAGGAGTCTATAGAAATTTTCGAGGAATTATTTGGTAACCTGAACTATTTATTACGAATTTATTAAGTAAAATAGCTTAATTTACAAGTCGGGGTATATTTGTAATATTAATAAGCTGAAATAAATTAAATAGATAAATAAAAACTATATAGAGGATTGCTGATCAGATTGGATTAAATGGATATTTTTATTATATTTATTAATATTTTCTGATTGGGATACACTTTAGGTATATTAAGATTGAATAATACTTATATTGTAACAATATATTAACAAATTAGATGAAATACAATTTAATAAAGTAAATTATGTATAATACGATCATATTTATATAATTATGTATAACTGTATTAAAAACTCAAACTACCCGTTAAAAGCCGTCTCTATAAATAGGACTTGTAAAATGTGTCGTTAGGTTTATACAAACCAATAACACTAATTTTATTAAAATTGGACAACCTTAAGTAATTTAACCTATAACTTTATCATATTCAAGAATGTACATATTTCGGTAACCTTACCGGAATTAAAACGTGAATTAATAAATAAAAAATACGTTTCGATGCGATCGAAATGATATATAGTACGTAATAGTATAGATGATGTACAGTATCAACAATTAATAACTTAATTCGATATATAGTAATGACATGATTGTATATTATGGAAATAATATATATATATATAACCATTAGAGATTAAACCTTAATGTTTTCATAATTATTACGAAAACTGAATTTGGGTCTTTTGTGTAATTAGGACCTTCCAATACAAAGACGGTTGATGATTCGAGTCAGTAATAGCGAACGTCTAAACAAGTAAGTTCGGATTGTGGCTTCACTGCTTGTTTGAATACTATTTAAAGTATCCGGAGACCCAAGAGTACTTCTGGTTGTGTTTGTAGTTAGATGATTATGCACATACTGTATGTGTGGATGATACTCGGTTGTGACAAGAGTTCAACTCCTTGGTGTACTGTTCTACATATTTGCATGGATTCTGTATTGTGTGAACTTGTTGGTCACCCCTGATTAAAACTAATGGTTATTCGACTAAAATTAAATTGGATATGCATAACACCAGTTAGGGGAAACGATTAAGAGTGTTAAGCCAAATATTGACTTCCTTCGATGAGGATAGCTAAAATGGTCCTTTCCCCATCCTTAGTCGAACTAAGTGACAGGTGAGGAGGTCGCAGCAAGGTTGGGGGCCGTAATTCAAAGGCAGTCATGGGAGGAAGGTGTTCTCCATTGCATAAGTCTGGGTTTGGTCTAACTTGAGTCACGATGAAACTCCTCAATCTAGGTTGGAGCTGATGTAATTTCTTTAACCTCACAGTGGACCAGATAACACTGTGCGATGTTTTATTTGAATGATTGCAATATATTTCATCATAATTATTAACCTTATTTGTGATTGTGCAGTATACTTTTGACTCTAACCCACTTACTGAGCTAGTTGTGCTCACATCCCTATAGACTCTTTTACAGGTGTTGAGTAAAAATAGGATGTTTATGTACCACCGTTCCCAGGTTAGTGTGCTGTTGTTTGGGAAAGTGAGGATCGAGGAGTCAATGAACCTGAGCTTTTAACTTTATCTTTGAGTTTTGAGGAAACTAATTGGGAATTCCCTGGGAGCCCACTAGTTTCCTAACTTATTGTATGTAGACTGCAAAACCTATAGTTTTTAATAAACTCTAATTATAAGCTTTACCTTTAGACATAAAACGTTTGTATAAATACCGTTATGGTATTAAACAGTAAGTTGTATATAACGGATATTTTGTAAAAGCTCTATCATAAGTTTGATTATTACAGGTGTCAGAACAGACGTTTCAAGCTGGTTGAGTTATGTGCCTTATGTGCACTGTATTTATGATAGCAGCTGTGGGGTTAGCTTCTATCTTAGATTAGTTTACACGGTAGGACTGTTATGACTCTTTCTGTTCGAGGCATGACATTGTCTCTCCTCCACCTTTCCTTGGTCAACTTTGCTTATCCCATCTTGGATCATGATTCATATCACTATGGAAAAGGGTGAATTTTGTCAACATTATTACTAATGCTTTCTTATGAAATTCCAATTTCAAGAAGTTCTTTATCTTCCCTAAGTTTAATGAAGATCCAAAGCTTGCAATAGTAAACACTCATATAAATCTCTTAAGATAGGTATGCAGAGTGCGTATTGTGTAAAATGTATAAAGAATTGTCCGGTCCCATGAGAATGTCATTCCATTCACAAATGCAAACATGTGTTTGAAAAGACTTAATCATAATCGTTTGCTTTATGGGGGGAGTGTGCTTAACAACCATTTGATGAAGAGGATGTTCATCAATGACTCTTTATTAAACATTACGTTGATATTTACCTTTATGACAATAAGTGTAGACAACCTATACCTAATGAAGCAATTCATTGTAGTATATAGCTTCACCATTTCTTCGAGATAGTAGGTAAATCAATATGGAGTTCAAGATCAGGCGCATTTATAATTCTATGTATTTTCATATTATTAACATGCTTGTATCTTACCATCTCCTAATAGGAAGGAAGTAATTGCATGATTACTACATGGTATTATCAACATGGAATTAGTACATGAAGGGTGACTAGAATAGACAAGTTGTTCACATTTTTCTCTTAAGAGCTCATTTGAGTGCAAAGAGTCCTACCTTACTAATGCAACTTTCTTCGATGAATACTCAAATAAAGAAGAAATGTCTTCAATTAGGCCTTCTGGATTACAATTATTTGTATGGGGGTGATAATAAAGTGCTCGAGTAAGAAAACTTGTACCTTTCGTAGAGGTTAGAAGAAGTGTAAGAGAACTAATAATATGGTGGTAAGAGATAACTTCACTAAAACTAATGACAAAAGGCCTATTACAATAAACAATTAATACAATGTGCTAAATCATAAAGCCAATCTTAAAGGGAATTAAGGATTAGTCCATATTATTTTTAATTAATTTGTAAACAAAATTGAATTATCAATAAAAAGAATTATTTACCCTAACTTGAGTAATTTCCTTCCTTATAAAGTATTATAGTATGCCCGTTCACTCATTATTTTCTTCTTCTTCTTCTTCTTATATAAGCTAAGAGATTAATCTCTTTAACGCAACAAACTAATCAAACACATTAGTTTTTTCCCATCTACAACATTTATGATTAAATAACAAGGTAATCCCCTGGACCAATGGAAAAATAAATATTCGTTTAGCATCATTATTGTTGGGTAAGAGTATTTCCTTCTAGGTGTAAGATAATAAGTTTATCTTACACATTAGTATCCTTGCAACTGAATAAGTAATATCTTTATGCATAAGAAATTAATTACTAGCTATTTGTGAATTTGTTTTTTAAGTATATAACATTAAACTAAGGAATACGCTTAGCAATTTTCATTAACTAATCAAGAATCGGGACAACTTGCCTTTACCAACAATGAGAAAGTATATTTGATCAAATAGTATCATTGTTGCTCCTATACACTTAATAACTTTAATATTTCGCTAAGGCCTCATAGGCTATAGCAAATTGAAGCGATCTCATCACAAAATCCTTTAGCATCATTTATGCTCTTGAGCGTATAGTAACTTCAATATTTTACTAAAGGCCTCAAAAGCTATGAGAGATTGAAGTGATCTCATTTAAATACCACTTAGCACCATTGTAATTGTTAAGTATGATGACTTGAGCATTTTAAGGTTTCATAGGCCATGTGAGATTGAAGTGATCTCATCATAAATAATTTAGTATTATCATTGTTCCTAAGCACTAAGTGGCTTCAATGCTTTATAAAGGTCTATTTAATTCAAGATATCAAAATGATCTCGACATATTATTATTTAGCATTATTACTACTCTATGCATTATGGATCTAGTTATTTAAGGTTGCATAATTATGCAAGCATCATCTAATATCATTGCTGTTAACTAAGAGTTTGGTCTCCAAACCATGTGATGACTTCAATATATTACAAAGGCCTTATAAGCCATAAGAGATCAAAGTAATCTCATCACAAATCATTTAATATCATTGCTACTAAAAAAGCGTTGATGACTTCATAATCAAGTGAATGTTATATTTAGTACCTAAAATTTATCTATTTTTGCATTAAGTACTTGAAGTTTAAAAGCATCAATTTAGTTTTTAAACTTTGCCTAGTTTTGTAATTACTTACCAAAATTTTGCCTATTTTTACAATTAACTACTTAAACTTTATTGATTCTTACAATTAACTATTTAATTTAAGTACTATAAATGACTTTGAAAATTTGTAAGTAGTGATTTTCACTTTTAAAGTTTGAGTTGTTAATTACAAAAATCGATAAATTTTAAGTATTAGATGTTATATTCACCTTTTATAATTTTACAAAAACCTTATATTCATGAGAGACTAAGTCATTCATCGCAAATCATTCAGTATCATCATGACTAAAGAAGTTCTTTATCGCTTGAACATTTTACAAAGGCTTCATAGGTTGTTGAAAATCAAAATGATCTTACTACAAATTTTTCATCTTTGTTGCTACTAACAAGCGTAAGATGACTTTAACATTTTACATATAGACCATCAAAAGTTTAAGTGTTTTCTTATTTAGGTATGATAGATTAGTTTTTCTTAACTAAGAGCTCCACATCCTGGGCGTAGCTTAACTGCTTGTACTTTATGAAAAGGCTTTTGTAGCTATATAATGTTTGAATAATGTTATGAAAGTTTGCTTCATTGTTTCAAATCCCAAAAGATTAATGACTCCATAATCACTTTGGCACCAAGAGTAATAAAGGTGTCCATTTATGAAATAATAAACCATTCTTAGACATTATTGCTACCTTTCGAGCTGTTGTCTCATCCCTTTGTGACATGTTAGCAATTAGAAGAAGAAGAGTTAGGCCTGACAATTTGAGACTTGAACACGACATGATATAATTATAAACGAGTTTGTGTTAATCAAAATCAATATGGATAATGCATGGGTTAGACTTGAACATGACATTTTTTAATTTTGTGTCAGATTCTCAATTTGTCCTATGAACATGTTTAAGTTAATAATATTTTCATTTTATATTTTCCAACCACATATTGTACAATACCTTCAACTCTACTAATATCTTCAGGCAGACTATAACACTAACTCGATGCTTCAAACCAGTATGCACAAATTATTTCTTAGTAAATAATCTTCAAGGAGAATGACAATCAAAATAACAAAAGAATAATTGATCATGGATAGAAGTATTATAATTCTATGCACATAAATTTGAAATCTTAACCATGATCCCTGAAAAACTTATGGAATCACAATTATTATAAAGGGTTAGTAAATTAATTATATACATGTAATAGATCCATTGCAACTATATATGCATTATGAGACCTAATTTGGAGCTAAAGCTATGCCCTACATATAAAAATAGCAACATTTTCCTTAAAGTAGCAATTCACTTATAAAGATGATATCTCTTGTCTTAACTAAAGCACTTATTGGTGGGAGCAACATCTTAGTCAATAATATTTCATCCTTTACATGCAATTTTCTGAATGTTCAGTGATTAGGAAAAGGTAATTGTATTGCTTTGATTAACATTTACTTCAAATGTGGAAGAATAATGATGCTAAATTTGTATTTCAATTACTACGCTGGTTTCTAGGTAGAGGTCTTTAACTTTTCTTGAGCAGTACAAGCACTTAAAATATACAAGGGAAATTACAAAAAAACCCCCTAAACTTTGAGTTAGGTATGAATTGACTCCATAAACTTTTAAAGCGAGGTATTAGACTCTCTTAACTTTCATAAATTGGTCAATAACCCTTATAACAGTTTTAAATTTTAATTTTGATGTGTAAATACTTTATAAACTTTGATTTTCGTGCATAAATATCCTCAAACATCTCATAGTTTAAGAGGGGTGTTTGTGTACCAAAATTAAAGTGTAAGGGGTTTTTATATATCAAAATCAAAGTTTAAAGGTTATGAGGGTTGTTTTGTAAATTTATCAAAGTTTAAGGGGGGTTAAAAACCTCACTTTGAAAGTTTAAAGAGAAAATCCACACTTAAGTCAAAGTTTATGAGGGTTTTTTGCATTTTCCTCAAAAATATAAGATGGAATTTAATTTTACTTATTGTTTTCTTCTCTTTAACTTCTTATAGATAATTATGTCAACACCATTAAATTAATTGGAGGATATCTCCTATATTAAACAACAAAGCAGTCTTAAAACTAATTGGATTTTAGTCTTGTTATTAATATATTTTGAGATTCAATGTGACATTGAAAATAAAAGAAAAAAAAAGTAGTAGAGAAATTAGTTGATTGTGTTTGTCATAATTATACTTACTTGTTCATAGCCCTACTTGTGACATTTTCTATTAAGTATAGTTTGTCATGGTTATGCTCGCTTATCTATAGTCAGAATTGCTATATTCTCTATCAAGTGTTGGGAAGACTTGTTGAATGGTGTTAAAAAATCCAAGGGTTTGTAGAAACTATAAAAAAAAACTTAAATTTTGACTGCTTTTGAGTCAATGACATGCTTTTCTACATTCAGTTAAATAGAATTACCTATACATAGAATTTCATACCACCCGATATTATTCTATAATTTCTTCTTTCAATGATACGGAGAAGTAGCCACAAACTCAATGGCTAACCAATCTCTTCTTCTTTTATGGAGAAGAAATACTAATTAACCTAAAAGGAGGTGAGTCAACTTTTAATGGGTATTCAATGAAATTACTAAATTAAAGAATGAATAATCAATTAATGAATACAAATAAGATAATAAATATTGAAAGTAAAAGAGAGATAATGAATATTTTATTTAATTCGTTGAGTCTTCATTAACACCAATGCTTCTTCTTTATAGTTTCTCAAATGTGTTCTTCAGTGATCAAATTAGTGCAAAAAGGTTATTGATGCATCATACTTTCTAAAAGCAAATTTATTTAAAAGAAACCAAATGAACAACAATGTACAAGATTTTGGCTTGATTTAACACATAACAGATTCCATTGAGCTCTACTAGCCACTTAAAAATCCTCAATACTTGCTTTTTCATCTCCTTTCTCCTCCCCCATATCATTAAATGCTTATTAGAGTTGCCTAGTAACTATTTTTGACTGACTTTGCCTAAAGAAATTGATAAAATTCAAATCTCAGTTTAGTACTTTGTTTGAATATTTAGTATGAGATTTGATGAATTGTTTTTTCTTGCACTTATAATCTCTTTGCAAGGCTTTGTTAGAATCTTCCATAAGTAAAATTTAGATGAGACTAACCTTTAGACTCTCTCTTTCTCTATGCATTACTTTGACCTAGATATCATCAAGTGAGATTCTAATGAAGTGATATTTCACAAGTAGAAACATTTGAGAATTTAATCTATTGATTAAAAATTATGTCTAAGAGTTTTTACAAGTAATTATAAGCATCTTTGTTGTTTGCCAACAAATACATCACATGAATTTAGTTGAATGTACTTTTCATGAAATCATCTATTTTTGTTTCATCAAAAATATGATTGAAACCTTTAGATATGAGTCTTCATCAATTATTTGTTAGTGTATGGATAGGCTCGGTACAGCTACTAGCTTATGACTACTAGGCATGACTTTCCTTTACAAGAAGCTATAGTTCAAATTCTTATACTACCACGTAACAAGATATTTAACCTAATTGAACCACATTTAACCTACTTACAACTTGTTCTATTTGAATTGATCCTTACTTTGTGAAGAGATATATTTAGTAACTTATCAATTGTTAATTTGTAACTTTAATTAGAAAATGAGCTCGTACATTTTGTTCAAACACTCAAAAAGCTTGGTGTAGACCTAGAAATTCTAAATTTAGAAGGAACCATATTAGATTCAAACATATAAGAAATATGAAGGGAAAAAAATGCAATTTGGTTCAACTCAGATAGAAAGTGGTTCAATCTCATCGTTTTTCTTTATTTCCTCCTTTTGCCATTTTTTACTAATCATAAGTTTCCTATCATCACTTGTATTTACTTCTCAATTTTTTCTATAATCTCTTATAGTTAATACAAGAAAAATAGTTTTCCATCCTTTAAAAAAGAAGTACAAATACTAGAGGTTTTAGAGTTAAACTAGATCAACAAAGACAACACACAGCATATATGCATCTCTATAAAACCAACACAATAAAAGCTCTCTTAAATAACTTAAATTTTTTTTAATATACTAACGAGATTTAATTGGAGATAAAGTAGTTCAATTTGGTTTGAGAAGCTCAACTAAACCGAAACCATTTAATCTTCTCTCAAATGGAACCATACTTAGTTTTTTTTTTTCCCTTAATAAGTAACTTTGGTTTGGTTTTAAACACTAAACCTAAATAGCTCCTTAAGCAGTAACAAGAATGGCATCTCATTGGGCTGATGTTATCAAACAATTTAAACCAAAAAGCCCATTTAGGCCCAACGCTGCCTTCTAACGTCTCTTTTTACTTTCCAAACTGGAGCGTCGTGTAAACAAAACAATACCGCCTATTCTTCTCTTATTCAAATTTCAAATTCTCACGCTCTGTCCGACTCGCTGTCTCTGGACTTTCCTCACTGCAAACCCTAATCTAATACCCATTTTCAACTTCCTTCCATCTTCCGGTCCTCCAATCCAAAACCTTAATTCTGAATCTCTCTCTCACTCATACACACATTATCCAAAACCTTCATTCTTCTCTTATTCAAATTTCAAATTCTCACGCTCTGTCCGACTCGCTGTCTCTGGACTTTCCTCACTGCAAACCCTAATCTAATACCCATTTTCAACTTCCTTCCATCTTCCGGTCCTCCAATCCAAAACCTTAATTCTGAATCTCTCTCTCACTCATACACACATTATCTCTCTCTCTCTCTTCATCGTATGCGTTTAATCTGTTAGTTCGATGATGTCTTCGCGTAGAGTTGAGAATAGACCTCCACGAAGCCCTAACTCAGTAAGTCACGATATTTTCGTATTAATAATTTCTTCGCAGCTCAGAATTATAACGATTCGAGTGAAATTAGTGTGCTAATTTCAAAATTAGGGTTTCGCTATGTGTAATTTGGTAATTGAAATTTACGTGTGCCGTGTTCGATGTTTTCCAGAAGAAAGGAACAGTGATTGAGGTACCATTAGATAAACGGAGGAGAATTGGAGGAACTAGGCCGGGTGGTCCGGCGAGCACCGTTCGTGGGCGTCAAGCCTTAACCGAGGTTAATGCACGCCAAGATGGTTCTACGGGGAATTCTTCTAACATGGAGGGTGTGGAGAGTGAAGTTACGGAATTCACGAAGGAAGGAGTTGAGGCACTGTTAAATGAGAAACCGAAGGCTAAAAAGCATGAGCTTAAGGTTTGTTAATGCAATTTTGCTTAGTTGGAATGTGTTATTGGCTTTTTTTAATGTTTATATTTTGATTGATGGCTCCGGGAAAAAATTGCTAGGCAAGATTGGAGCATCTCACAGATTATAATAAAAGACTCAAGCTTTGTATTAAGTGGTTCCAACAAGTGGGAGAGAGCCACCTCCTTGAGAAGGATAGACTACAAAATGCACTGGAATCTGCTGAGAAGAGATGCTCGGAAATAGGTAAGTTTGAAGCTGCTATTGTGAGTTCCATTTTTTGTTGATTTATGCAGTAGAAGGAGCTATATGTGTGTGTGTGTGTGTCTTGCTTTTTTTTTTTGTTGTGTGTTGTTTGTGGTGAGGGGGGACTCTGAATTAGTTGCTGTTATATAAGATTTTGATTTTTTTGGGAATGTGACAAACTTAACGTCTCTCTTTAGGATAAATACAACCTTAGATTCTGTCTTGTGAAGTAGGAGCATAGGTGATCGAAGCTGGGCTATAAAATGATATTATGCAAGAGATGATATGTGTATTTTGAGGGCTCCTTTGCATGGATTCCTTTGTTTCCCTTGCCATACTTGGGTTTCCTTGAAACTGGGGGAAATTGATTGGTCCAACATGGGTATGACAAAGGAAATTGATGGGTCCAGGTGATAGGGAAATGTTCTAGACTTGTGCTGTCTTCACAGTGAGAGCAGTTTGGACAAATATTATGGAGTAGCTTCTGATGTGTCTATCAGCTTGTGAGAAGCACATGTTCATATTTTTCCATTGTCTGTAGAGCATGAGAAGGAAAGGAGAGTTGAGGGGCTAAATGCAGATATTGCTGAGCTGAGAAGCAGCAATGCTTCTTTAGAGGAAAAGATCCTGAAAGAAACAGCAGAAAAGTTGGTGAGATGAGACTGCTTTTGTTCTATTTATGTAAATGGATGTTCTGTTTCTTTTGATAACTGATTATGCATGGATACGAATCTCAGGATGCACTCAATTCTTATGATAAAGAAAACAAAGCACGGATTGCTGCGGAGAGGCTGCAGACTTCACTTTCAGCAGAGCTTGAAAAATCTCGGCTAGAAAAGTTGGATGTGGATCAGCAGGTAACATGAAACTTTCTCACTTCTTGTCATGTTCTATATGTTGCCTGGCAAGTTTATTCATTGTATCTTATTGTTTTCACAATCTGAAATATGCAGATTGCTGCACAAAAAGATATGTACAAGAGATTGCAGGAGTACAACACCAGCTTACAGCAGTACAACAGCAAACTCCAAACAGATCTTTCGACAGCAACAGAGTCATTAAAACGAGCAGAAAGGGAAAAAATGGCTATTGTGGAGAATCTTAGTACTTTAAGAGGTCACTACAATACATTGCAGGAACAGTTGTCTTCATCCAGAGTAAGTTATTAAGTAACTAGATATGACAAAAGCTGATCCTGAATGCTCAGTGATTACTCAACACATTAAATATGCTTCATTCCTCCACTGTGCTACAGCAATTTCACAGAGGAGGAATTTTCCCTATGGTTTTTACTAGATGTCACTCTGACCTGTATTTTTTTTTTCCCAATAAACCTATAGGATCAGCTTGAGATGATACGTCTTTATGTGCTTTTACTATTTTACTAGTTACATGAGATTTGTCTAGAAATCCTAGAATTCATGCAACTCAGTTTTGTTGATAAATCTTTAGTTTTTTTTAAAGGCTACAGATATTGAATCTTGAATAAGAAATTCATTGAATGAAAGAGGGAAAAACTATTAACCTGGCAGAAAGCAAGATATACTGATTCTTTGATTGCTGTTTATTTCTTGCTAATATACACTTTGGTTGTCTTGATTGTTGCTTTTTTGTTAAATTCTCAGGCTTCAGCAGAGGAGGCCATCAAGGAGAAAGAAACATTGGTGAGTGAAGTTAAATGCCTTCGAGAAGAACTGCATAAAGTGAGAGAGGATCGTGATCGCCAGATTGGACAAGTCCAGGCATTGAATGCAGATATATTAAAATATCAGGAAACTACAGGGAAGTCGGTCATTGAGCTTGAAAACTTGACAATAAAGATCAATGCCTTGCAGGTTTGCTATGGTTTTGAATTACTGTCATCTGTCATCATGCAAGCTCATAAATGACATTTCAAGCCTTTTCGCAGGAGAAATGCTCATCACAGACGGAACAGATAGACATTCTGCGGCATCAACTTGCTACTGCGAATGAGAAGTTAAGGGTATGTCAACACAATGTGATTTACGGAACCATGCTTAATGAGATTTAAATTTTCTTAGAAGCTCTAGTATTGATCCTTTTAAGAATTAAGAGGAACCATTTTGTATTATTCAGACAGCTGAACTATCTACAGCTAAAATGGGATCACACTATGAAGAGCAAGAGAGATTAATTGAGGAATTGCAGGACAAGTTAGCAAATTCAGAACAGCAAGTTCTTGAAGGGGAGCAACTGCGGAAAAAGTTGCATAACACTATTCTGGTAATTTTATTATGCACTTGATCTATTAATCTTAAAGAAAGTGGAAAACCTTATGAGATTAAGCTTTTACATTTTACAGGAACTAAAAGGAAACATTCGAGTATTTTGCCGCGTACGACCTCTATTACCTGATGATTCCTATGGTAGCGAACCAGTTATTTCTTATCCTACGTCAACTGAAAGTCTTGGCCATGGCATCGAGTTATTGCAAAGTGGTACATGAGCTAGTGATATGTTTAATCATCTAGAATTGCTAGTGTAGTTTAAACGGTTTTAGGTGTATTAATGGTTGAAGTAGCTGGGGAATGACATGCATTTTAAGCTTTTACATTTTTATTGCGCCAGGAGGTCAAAGATATCCTTTCACATTTGACAAGGTGTTCAACCCTGAGGCGTCCCAGGAAGATGTATTTTTTGAAATATCACAGTTGATTCAGAGTGCTTTGGATGGCTATAAGGTGATTTTCCTGCGATTAGATGCCTCTTGCTAGTGGAGAAGATTATAATGCATCAAATCTGTTATTTCATTAGGTTTCTGTTTTCTCCTGCTTATACATTTGTTGAAAGAACTTTTTCACCTTGGCAGTTTGTATGATAAAGCTATTATTCAATTATTTGGACTGTCCATTTTACTTGAAATAATTCATTGTTACGTACATGTGTTGTGAAACAGTCGTGTATGTTTGGCAGGTTTGTATATTTGCATATGGTCAAACCGGTTCTGGGAAAACATATACCATGATGGGTAGACCAGATGCGCCAGAACAGAAAGGGCTAATACCACGTTCTCTTGAACAAATTTTTCAAACAAGTCAGGCTCTCTCTGCCCAAGGTTGGAAGTACAGATTGCAGGTGCCTCTCCTTTATCTGATCTTGAGTTTCTTTTTCATTCATTTTATTTCACTCATCTTCTTGTCCATTTTATTGTAGGCTTCGGTTCTGGAGATCTATAATGAAACCATACGTGATTTGCTTCTAACAAATCGATCTCAAGGGTTGGAGATCATGCGCAATGAAGGTGGTGCAGGTGGAAAGCAGTATACAATTAAGCATGATGCTAATGGAATGACTCATGTTTCTGACCTCACGATTGTCGATGTCTCTAGTGTCAAAGAACTTTCCACGCTCTTACAACAGGCTGCACAGAGCAGGTGAATGAATTTGATGAGCCTTCTTTTTCTTTTCCCTTTTTAGGCAGAATTTGGCAGTGATTTGGAATTGTCCTTTTCAGTATGTTTATGCTATCAGACATATGTCATATTTTTACCTCTCCATGATGGTGAAATAGGTGATTGAACTTTTGTTGATGTGTAGAAGAACACAAAAGATTATCTAACAACCAATAAACGGTATTTTTATGCTTTATTTCCAGATCTGTTGGGAAGACACAAATGAATGAGCAGTCCTCAAGGAGTCATTTTGTCTTTACATTGCGGATTTTCGGGACAAATGAGGTAAAAGATACCTGCAGTATCTCAGTTGATTTGCTGATATTATCTGTTTTTTCACATTGGCATGGGCTATGTCTTCATTCTCTTGGTTGGCTAGCTAAATTTCTTTGTACTTTTAGAACACTGAACAACAAGTGCATGGTGTGCTGAACCTGATTGATCTTGCTGGGAGCGAGCGACTCTCAAAAAGTGGTGCTACTGGAGATAGGTTAAAAGAAACTCAGGTAATTCAGTTACCCAAGTAGACACCGTCTTAATTATTGTCTCTGAAGGGCGAATATCATCTTAACATGTCTATTATTGGGTTATTGAATCAGGCAATCAATAAGAGTCTATCGTGTCTGAGTGATGTCATTTTTGCCTTGGCAAAGAAGGATGACCATGTTCCGTTTAGAAACTCAAAACTGACATATCTTCTTCAGGTAAACTAATTCTGCTCGTTGTTTGTGCTGCTTAGGATTTTTTTAAGCAATTTTTGACAAAGTCCTGTGCACTTAGTGTCGTCAACATTGCCTTTGTTCACTTAAGTTTCGATAACTGTGCCTTTAAGGTTTTGGTACTGGTGTTTTAGTTTTCCGTAACGAAGATGTAACAAACTTTGTCATTTTCGTTCAAAATAACTGTTTCCGAGAGAACAAATGGGAAATAGGTCAGGAAAAAAAAAATAAATAAAATAAGCATATTACTTAAGTTATACCTTTGCCGCGACTGAATTAAATGCAAGCTTTATGAGTCTTCGCTTCCAGTTTTTCATTATCAAACTGACAAATATTTTTGGGGGTAATTTGTCAGCCTTGCTTAGGTGGAGACTCCAAGACCCTAATGTTTGTCAACATATCACCAGAACCAACTTCTGTTGGTGAATCGCTTTGCTCTCTTCGATTTGCTGCTAGAGTAAATGCATGCGAAATTGGTGTTCCTCGACGACAAACGTCGATGCGCCTTGTGGATTCACGTTTGAGTTGTGGATGAGCAACTGAATCAATTTCTTCTTTTTTAACACATCCATAATTTGTCTAGAGTAACCATTATTTGATAGTATTTTGCAATCAATGGCTCCTTAGGTGGAGTTAAAAAGAGTGGTTTGTATTCTAATATCAGGAGTTGATTGGTCTTGTATCCCATCTGTTGTTCACTGTTTATTGTTTAGCTGAGAAAAATCCCGGCGGGATTTTGTTGGCCTCAATTCTCCAAAGATACATAACACAGTTTCTGTATTTTATTTTCATTACTTCTCTATGAATTACTTTTTCCCAGCAGATGAAGTGCATTTCTTGTTTGCAACCCAAAAGCCTTTCATTTGCTTTTATTGTGAACTCGTTTTCCATCATATGGGTATGCAATGATCTTTACCCAACCGGATATTACAATCATATCATGGTAAGCTCTAGGTTTTAAAATGCATGATAGCATATCATAGGTTCCAATTCCCTAGTCTAAGGATCTGTATAGAGAAGTGCATGTAGATGGGATAAGACCAGTACTTTGTGAAAAACCGATTCTTATATTTTCCTTATAGGGGTGCATAATAGTTTCTTTCGTTCGTAAATTATTATTTATTTCCTTGTCTATCTTTAAAATGTGTTTTTTTTTTTTTTCCCCTCTTCTTTCTTTTTTTAACGATTACATGGTGGCTTACAATGCGGAATTCTAAAAATTGAGAGGTTAAGAGATCTCTACAAGATGGAATTTTTTGATTGTTGTTGTATATTTGATTAAAGCCTTGACGACGCAGCCTTTGCAAAAATGGAAATTGTAGAAGCAAATTTCAATATATCCCGCAAGTACAAACAGGAAGATGATAAAGATAGTCATGATATTTCGTCATTTATATAAATTATTTAGAAAGATATTAAGACTTACTGAAGTTCTTGCTGTAAGGCCATCTCCAATGGCCGTTTCTCGAGACAAACTTTAAGATCGAAGCAATCTTTGTACGGTCTTTTAACATGGGGAGTTTCTTGGACTGGTTTCGGTGCTTGTTAGAGCAACTGGAATTTGTTTTTTTTTTTTTTCTTTTTTTTCCCCTTTGTGAACTTTGATAAAAGTTAGAATAATTTTGAGCCCTCGGTATGCAGGCAAACGGCAATATTTTTATCTGTTTTGAAAATTTTTCTAATACCCATAGCCATAGCAGAAGAAGAAGAAGAAGAAGAGTGACGTAACAGCTTACGTTTTAGTTCTTCGGGACAGATAGTGGGAAGTGGTCCCCACATCCATGTGACCACCTTGTCTCTTTGTCAGGGTGCTTTATGAGCACGAGTCATGCGTCTTCTCCTTTATGTCAGAGTAACATGTTTTCCTTCGTGTAAAACTCTGGAGCCCAACCGTGGAGCCCTGCTCTGGGATTCAGAAATCCTCGAGTGTACCCTTGGGAAACAGAGGCAGTAAGGCGCAGGAAGCGGTGTAAGACGTCTAGGATAGTATCTGGTGGTAGCTAGCATAGCGTGAGTTGAGTTCTTACACAAGGTGAGCATGTTCCCTTTTGGGTTATTGGCAGTGTCTCACCCCAACAGTTATCTGGTATCAGAGCCGTTAATTTTCCTGGTTTAGGAGAATATCAGTTAACAATCCTGATTTTATTAAAGGATTAGTGGAATTAAAAAGATATAGTCATGTCATTACGTGATCTAGATGAACAAACTAGATCAGCTATAGAATCAGTTAATATTAACGAATCTGAAGATACTTATTGTGCAGATATCATAGTTAATCATAATGAATTGGTTAGATTAAGAGATGTTAAGCTAAACCTCAAAGGAGGTGGGAACTTACAACTCCAAGATAAGCAAAGTTTTACACTGTCTTTGTTTGGATGGACGGAAAGTTACGGACTTCGGTGGAAGGTGGAAAACAGATGAAATGGATGGAAATAAAAGTAAGTGATACAGCTTTTGATTTTTTTTTTTATTTTATTTCTTCTCTTTTTACTCCTCTTACACTGACCACAAGAAAATATTTTTATCAATCCTTTTTATTTCTACTTTTGTAAAGGTTCTGTTTTCATTGACTTCTTTCACTTTCTTTTCCTTTCCGTACGTTTCCATCCATTTTCGCTTTGTGTGAAAGTTGCTGAACACAGTTAAGAAAACTTTATCTATGTTATTTAAACATGTAGAAGAAAGGGCTAATGTTCTTTTTCTAAAGAAAACCACAAAAGAAGTCAAATTAGATATAAAAGGAGGAGGAGACTAGACCAGTTATGAATCCAGCTATGGCACAACAAGAAATGGATGTGCTAGAACTAAAGGAACACCTTCATATGAAAGAAGCTAGATTGGCTTCATTGCAATCACAGATCAAGATGATCGAGATAGAAATCCAACAAATCAAGAGATGGATTTCAAATAAGACAAATAATAGTAAACGTGGATCTTCACGGAGCCAAGGGGCTATTCAAGAGCCAGTAAAATCTCTTACCCCAGAAGGTTTATCTCTAGGAATTCGAGGGATTGCCCAAATTCTCAATAAGGAGATTGAGAATGAAAAGATTGGGCAGGTGGCTAGCTCATCTAGCTCACCATCTCTAACTGCTAAAGATACCCCCAAAAGATGGTATCTTGGAACTGGTACATTAAAACCAGCAATTGCAGATGGTTAGCCAGAAGCTCAAGAGATTGCCAAAATCCGACGGGTTACTACCAAAAGTTACAGAACAGAGGAAAAAGCCAAGGCTCCCTTAGCTAGTTGTCTTGGACCTCGGTTACCGGTTCCAAAGAATCTCAGTTATAGCGGTGTAGCCGCTAGACCACCACAAGCTCCATCAGAAAGGAGACGGGATGTAGATATTTTGGAAACTATACCCCCAAATATCGGTTTCTTGCCTCCATTAAGATCAGATATTGCAGAAATCCATCAACAGGGGCTTGAAATCCAATACACGGTTATGTCCAGATGGTCAAAGGGCGTCTACCAGATGGAAAAGTACTATCTTTTTGACGCAACAAGTCAAGGATATAAGATAGTCACATTGCCAGGATGCGCTTCAAGTAGAATTTATGAATTCTTCAAATATGGCATGTGTCGCAAGATATACTTGAGCAAAGATCTAAGGGAATTGAGTTTGTTCCCTAATAAATTTGTTCAAGCAGTTAAAATATTTCAGAAATCATTGGATTCAGATATGAGGAGGGATATAGTTTTATCATTTATCTCTGTGATCCCTGAATTCAAAGATAGACAGTGCCTTTCTTCAGCAAGGCATTTTATCCAGTTAGGGTTCGGGGGCTTGGAAAAAATCCCAGAAAATGCAGAACCAGTTAATCCTCCATCAATAGAGCAGATGTTTGAACAGAGGATTTTCCAGTTACGATACCTCTATCAAGCTTTCTCCATGAAGAAGAGAACCGATAAATTTAGAGTTAATTATTACAGTGGGGATGTCATTATAGTGTCTTATGATCGAAGTGAAGTTAAGGAGTATGATTTCTCCAAATTTATAGAATGGGGCATTTGGATGATATCCTTTGAAGATAAGAACAAGGCCAGCTATTCTGAAGAAACCTTGAGGGTCTTCTGTTCTCAGATATCCTCCAGTGAAGATCACCGATGCAGATACTGTAGGAAATATGTAGAAGAAGATAATGGGGGCGCATCACCCAGAGCAAGAGACGAAGGATCACCCCAACAGTTATCTGGTATAGTTGGCCAGAAGCCCAAAAGATTGCCAAAATCCAAGGGCCTACTACCAGGAGTTACAGAACAGAGGAAGAAGCTAAGGCTGCATTAGCCGGTTATCTTGGACCTCAATCATCGGTTCGATGGCTGCTCCTAGTTTCCTTTCTTATACGTGTGTCTTTTACCTTAAGGCACTAACCCTAAGTCCCTCCCTGTACAGTGTTCCTGTTGCATGCGCCGTCGAGGATATCTAGATCTCTCAAGCTGATTTGTTTCGAGTTTTGAATAATTGCAAAAGGTAATTTCTTTTTCCCCTTGAGAAGCTGTTGGAACCGTTAGTCTAATAAAAGTTAATTGTTTTCTGGTACTTAACCTTTTCCCATCGATAAATCATAAATCAATTGATGATATCATTCAGAAGAAAGCAGATCCAGCGGCAGATGAAAATGTTTTCCATTAAACCAACTTTTACTTTAGATTTAACATAATTATCAATTAAGAACTTGGTTGCAGTAAGGTCGTTTGGACAATACTCTTTACCCCATGCCACTGTTGATTTCTCATACAATCTAAATATTTTATTATTCCTCCTAATCAACATTTAAGCAAGTGAAAGGATGCCTTCCTTCTTAGTTCTTATCCTCTTCTTTTTTGCCTAATCTAAAGAGCTTTCCTACTGCCCCTTCTACTTTTTATGTAAATACAATTTGTGTTGAAGGATCGTGAGATTATCACAAAGTTACATTGAAGTAAGGTCATTTTTTTTTTTTTTTCAAATTATTAAAATAAAGCTTTTAAGTCGACTAAGCTATTGTTTATTTGTTGCTTCAGGTTAGGCCTTAAAGATTTCTAAAGACCGGTCGTTTTTTCGTTGGGAGTAATCATTGGCTGTAATATTCTTTACTGATAAGACAAATGCATTATAGTTTGTTGTAGTATAACAGTACTAATATGTGTGTTAATTTGGTGGAGTTTTTAATGTGTTAGTTTATTGGACAACTGGAGACTTAAGAGTACAAGCTTGAGTTTTTATTCATGTGTTAATTTTTATTGATGTTTTAGTTTATGGACAACCGGAGACTTACACAATGTTTGGGAAGACGGAAGGAAATAGGGCGGAGAAAGAAAGTGAGGAATACATTTAGAAGAAAAGAATGTAGAAGGAAAAAATAATATGTTTCTTTATTTGTGTAAAGGAGAAAGAGAGGAAAGGAAAAGTCAAATAATATAAATTTTTATTATAGTAAAATTTCATAAAAGTTTCTAAAACATTAAAATGTACTTTTATTTTAAGGGTGAGATTGTAAATTTAAATAAATTCCTTTCAATTTTCTTCATATGTGGAGAGAATGATTTTTGTGATCTCTTGAAAATCTATTCTCCTTTTTCTTTCCCAACTTTCTCAAACAAAAGTAAATTCTTTGAAATTTTCACTTTTCATTCCTCTTTCCATTTCTTTCCTCAATTCAAATACAGTGTTAAAGTGTTTCCTATTAGGTTCTCGATGGCTTTACTCTTTTTAACGTAGACTGTGGTTGTGTGTAATGATAGTAATGGTTAGTTGACGTTTTCGTCCTTAACAGATAAATTAGTTTAATACTTAAGATTCATGAATTGACAGAGGCACCATGAAAGATTGTAAAGTAAAGATAAAATTGCTGCTGATAAGAATATTAGGAAGTTTTAATAGGTGAGTAGATAATGATTGTTAAAGAGGGTTAATTTTAAAACCAGATCATGAAGGGGGAATTGTTGTCGATACGTGAAAAAGCTGTGAGCCTTTGAATATTAGGACAGATTCAATAGGTTTTGGACAATGATTGCATATGGTGTGGACACTAGTCTTAATCATATTTTCTTGAATAAAAAAAAAAGGACTTAGAACCTTAAATTGAAACATTTAAAATTTACCAATCGAATCATTTGAAGTAAAAAAGATCAAACGATTAATTATAGATTTGATTCAAACCAATAGTGGTGTTGCAAAATTCCTTTATAAGTTAAGCGTAATTAGGATATTAGGGTAGTATTTAAAATTTCCTTTTAAAGTTAAAGTAATTAAGTTATTAACATGGTATTTGGAGACTGGAGATCGACTTATTGCATGAGCAATGCGGTGAGCATTTGCTAGTTATTAGTACAACAAGTTGATTCCCTCTATCCCATATCATAAATGTAATACCTGAAATTTATCAAGGAGCGCAAAGCTTAAATCGAGAAGAAAATGCACAGTAACAATCCACAAAACAAGTTGAAGACTGCCGCAAGGAGTTTTAAAAAAATAATTTTACAAGCACCGAAAAGAAAGCCATCCGACACCCATGGAAAAACTCTATAATATAATAATAATAATAAAAGTTTTTGGACAATCAATCGAATATCCGGTTTTATTCCCAAAGTTAAAATCCTTATGGAAATTACCAAATGAATTTAGGACTTGGCTACTATGCCATAATTTTTCAACCAATCAATGATCTCCACATAATTATAAAAAATGAACTTTGGTTCGTTTCGTTTTTGCTCATTTTCTCACCATCGAACCGAATTTCCAAATTTCCTATGCCACCTTTACGAGTAGCTGTTTGGATCCAAATTCCTAAAGTGCATTTAGAGTACTATTCTATAGCCACACTTAGGAATATCGGAGAAGTTATCGCCCTAGTATTAAGGTATGATGCAGTTACCCTACACACAGAACAAGGCAAATTTGCAAGATTATATGTTTGCATTAACTTTAATGAACCGTTAACTCACACGATAATCTAAAATAATTATCATTACAAAATTCAATATGAAGGCTTGCACGACTTTTAGCTCAGCTGCGGAATGTTAGGACACACGAAAAAAAACATCTCCATTCACCTTTTATCCTTTATTTTATTTTAATAAGATTTGTTCTGCCTATTATTTTATTATTTACTTTTATATTTTAAATTTAAATTATTAAATTAATAAATAATTTAATTTAATGATTCAACTTACTAATATAATTGCACTTGCACTTGTATTAAACACCATGGGTCCCGCAACTGCCCCTCGCACAGACGACAAGCCCATAACATCCAATACAAACCCCCTTAATTCTGGCTTGCCAGCAACTCCATTAAATGAGCCTATGGATGTGGCTCGATTATAGCACCCCAAACTTCACAAATAAGAAAAACTGCTATGACTGGATTTTAGTTTCAAACAACATCAGAGAACAATCATTAACCATCCTTCTTCCGCAACAATGGACGAAAACAAATTTGAAACTAGCCATCCTTCCCCAACCACAACTACACAAGGCATTAATTGCCCAAACAATCTAATCTACTTAAATACCCTGTATTAGAACAATGATTTGTCTCCTTCGTTGGGATTTAACAATGCCGAACTAGACGTAGATGCCTCAGTTTTATCCCTTTATTTTTCATTTATTTTGGACTAGTTTTATGAAAAATACAAAAAATTTAAAAAACCCTAAAATAATTGAAAAATTGAAAGAAGCACAAAAAAGTTGAACAATTGAAAAAAAAAATACAAAATATCCAAGTCAAATTAATTAGTTGTTTAAGGTCAAATCAAGTATCAAGTGAAATAAATATGTAATTTAATAAATTCTATGTCATTGAAATTTGAGATTTATCAGAAAAACATTTTTTTAGAAAAAGTTCAGTAAAAATTTGGATTCATAACAGTGGGCTTTTGTTCAATTTAAATTTAAATTTTTGAAAATTTTATTTGGAAAAATGGGAAATAAAACTCGAGATTTATTAAATTAAATTTGTCTTGAAAAATCGTTTTGCCATGTGTATTTTGATTGTTTAATCATTTTAAGGATTTTTCTGCGGTCTCGTTTTTTTTTTAATAGGTTCGGTACCGTTATTTATCTAACCCTTGGTTTAATTACTTTTAAATATAAATAATTCAATAAATTATAAATTAAATGGTTTAAATTTAAAAATATGAAAATAAATGGTGAGATAATAGACAAAATTAATCTCTTTGGAGCTGGTTTGGGCTACTATAAACATGAATAGAGTTGAGATGGGTTTAAGCTTGAAAGCCTAATGCAAATCTGACCCAAGCGTGAAAGCTTAAGAGGATTTTAAATGCATAAAGTGTTGAGAGATGAGCAACAGCTTATTTGGTTAGGTGTATGACTTTGGAGAGGGGTTGTAGGTTACGGGTTTCATTTTAAGTCTATGTAGAGCATGCAATTCTTTATTGGGTCACGTATCTTATACGTGAACAGCTTCTTCTTCGCCGCAAGTCACAAAAATGGAGGAGGAAACCGACTAAATACAAATCTTCGTTGGAGTTTCTTAAATATTTAATATATTTGTGCATATTTGATTCAAAATTTACAAAATCATTGTTGAAAAACTCAAATCTCATGAGGATTTATTACAATATCCACAAGGAGAAGATTTGACAAAATCTCTTAGAGCTTGAAGCTCATCCATGGCTGCCCATGCATGATATATGTTTATCTTGAGGTTTAAAAATGATTCGAAACACATATTTATAAACAACCAATCTCGGGAAACATCAAGGAGGATCACTTGAAGTCAATCTCGTACAAAACACACACATCCACTACGTTCTCTCTCCCGAATGCCATCCATTCTCTCTCTAAACCATATCCACTCCATATACTACCTTGACAAAAACCAAACACCACATGTGAACCACCATCACTTAAGCTATTAAATGTGACCATCCATATGCCTAACCATAATCCCTAGTGCGATAACTATCGAAACCCTAATCTTGACAACTACACTCTCAAACCACCACATAACACCACTCCCTGTACAAAATAACCATACTAAAAGCTTCCTCACACCTTAAAACTCCTAAAGCAACCTCTCTTTTGTATTGTAATACCTTGACTAAAATAAAATAGGGTTTTGTATCTCTATCGGGCATTATTGAAAAAATAGGATGAAAATGGGGCACCTTCTTCATTAAAAGAAGGCGTAAAGAGAATACACGCCTTTCTTGTAAAAATATTTTGGTATTGAAGGGAAGCACTAATAAGCTATGCGCCTTTAGTACCCTTATATATACTGTTACGCCCCGAAACGGCAGAGTCGTAACGGCCCCGTCGTATAAACCATCCTAAGATAGAAGTTGGCCTTACAATCATTATCTTGGACCTGATCTACACAAAGCGTCTACGACTAACCCGCTTTGAAGTAAACAGTTTGTAATTTAAATAAATCATTTATCTAAGAAGGTGAGGAAATTTATATATATTCACTATAATTCAGTTATAACATTATGTAGAAATGAAAAGTAATAACATATGTGTTGATTCTTCAATGTTTTTCCTCACTCCCCAGGATCCAGTAGTTGTTAGCTTCAGAGTAGTTGTTTGCCGCTTCTTAACCAGCACCTGTACGGCGTTTATAGAGATGTGAGCAACCACAGCTCAGTAAGTTAGGATGGAGGACTTAAAACTATACCATAAACACAATAAGGTTTTCAATCAACTTATTAGGTGTAATGCATATGCAAGCAAATGCCATCGCACGACGTTGTTCGGCCCGTTGTGAAATTAGAGAAATTGCGCCCGCTCTAATCCGGGTTGAGGGGTTGCCATTAATGCAACAGCTCACAACCAGACCTAGGCTTGTGTAATGGAGACCTCGCTTCTCCCGCGACTACCTTCGAACCATTGTCTTCACCCTCGCCGCAGCCTCCTCTCCTATTACTTAGTTCGACTAAGGATGAAAAAGGGATGATTTTGCAATCCTGTGCTATCCCTTTCGAAGGGGTTGGTATTTAGCCGGAGAGTCCTAAGTTCCCCTAACGGGTTGCCATGCATGTCCGATTATGATTACTGGTCGTATATTTGATTAAGTCCAGTTTAGGTTGATTAATCATTTCATACAAATCATACAATACATGTTAGAGCAACAAACAGAATCATAGCACCACCCATAATCAAGCACATGCACACATCCAACTATCTAATAAGCACAACCAAGCATAATCTCAAGCCTCCCAAAATATAGCATTGTTTTAATCCCAACTTACCTCGACTCTTCGCTCACTCACTCGAGGTTCGACTTGCTCAGGCCATCGCCGATCATCCCTATAACATAAACGTGATTTCAGTTTTTCATATAACTATTATAGGTTCATTTTATTCTATAACGCTTATTGTTATGTTTTGTTTAGGGTTTAATATGCCTAATTATCTAGGTCTTAAGTCTTTTATAATTATTCTAGGTTTGGGGTTAGGTTCGGGTTCGGTTTTCGCGTCGATTTTTAAATTAGGTTTTAGTTCGATTTCTAAGTACTGTTTTATACTCCAACCTTAGAAATTTGTTTCAACCCATAATGTGAAATTAATCACATTACTTCTCGATCTCCAAAATACCATCATTATCCCTAGTCAGTAATTATTTTACCCGGTACACTTAAATCCGTATTAGTGTACCAAATTCACTCCTAATGTGAGAAATTTTTACATTTTTCATATAATTACATAAATTCAAGTTTTGTATTAGATTTATTGTACATTTTTATTATTATCAAAATATTAATTTTTGTTATAATATTTTTTATTTATTATATTCTAATAATTACATATTATGTATTATTACCTTTTATGTATATAATACACTTCTAATATTTCTATCACTCTAATTATCGTCTCTAAATACCAATTATCATTTCAAAATTTCTAAATTCATCCTAAATCAGATTTTACTCCTAATTACCCTAATTTCCAAAATTAACTTACAATTTACTATTTTTCCCTATTACTCATTTACTACATAATTAACCTAATAATTACATCTAACACCCTAAATGCTACAAGTATCATAATCCATCAGATTTCAATATCCTAAAATATGTACTTATTCACTAAATCAGTCATTAACCATTTAATTACTTTATTAACCCTAAATTACCCATTTTATGCCTTATTTTAAGGCCTAAAAATTATCTAAAAATTTTGAAAATTAATTTTTGAAAACGGGCTTTATAGCACTGTTCTATATCATCTAAGTGGTCTACACAAAAATTTTGGGCTCTAAACTACACTCCTAAGGTCATTTATTTCTAAATCGAAACATGCTCGGTTTTGCATAATTTCTTATGGACCCTATATCACGAGACATATTTTCATCAAAATAATATTTTTCCTAAAAAATAAATACAAAAATATTCTAGAATAGCAAAATTCATAATTTTATAATAATATTTACTATTTTTACAAAATTACACAAAATTGGGCTAAAAATAAAACTCACCGATTTGCGTGGCTTCGGCCACCGTCGGTGGCCATGGGTGTGTCGGTCCACCTGGGTGTTACCACCAGTATGTGGTGGTGGTGGCCGTCCACTTTCAGCTGCCCGTCGGATCTGGGTTTTCCTTTGTAGCTCTAATTGCACAGTTTTCCTTTTTTTTTTTTTCTTTGTTTTTTCTCTCAATTTTCGACTCTCCCTAATTTTCTTTGATTTATAACTATCCAAATGAGCTTTTAAATTTTTCTTGCTATTTATAGAGCTTTAGTGTAATTATTGTGCATTAAATTGTATAAGATAATTGTCTTATCCCTTAATTTTTGGCTTTTGTGTTGTCTTAATTTAATTGGCCGATTTTTTTCTTATTTTTCCCAGCTGCCACGACCTATATTTGGATCATTCCTTATTTTTCTTGATTTTTCCTTAATTAATTATGAATTTTCTTTATTTATTTAGTATGATTTTAGCATATTACGCGTATTTTAAGTAATTACGTGTATTTCTACATACATGTAAATTCATATATAGTACAAATAAATATTCCTAAATATTATTTAGGTTATTTTATGATTTTTAGTATACATATAATTTATCCTGAGCGATTTGTTAATTATCGGAATGCATTTTACGCATTTTCGATAAATAACAAGTTATATACTTAAAATTTGGAATTTTTATATTTTTTTATTTTATTGCTTATTTTCTTAAATTTAAACTTACAGGATCATTTTCCTAATATTTCTAGCTTTACTTTATAATTTAGGCTCGATCTGGTCTTTCAACCGATTGAAACTTCAAATTGCTAGTTTTGAGGCTTACATATACACCTAAATTTTTGCAAGCTCCATTCACTCCTGCATCCATCACTTTCCAAAATTTCTTAAACTCTCTAATTTTCACTCTCTAGGCTACAGCATAACCCTTTATTTTCCAACCAATCTATAAGTAATACTTATCCTTTTTTTTCCATATTTATTTTTTAATATACATGTTACATTGTTAATATGGTAATATTTATATTGTCTATGTGAATTGTAGTTAGATAATAATTTTTTCAATATTTATACTTTTTAAATATGCAAATTACGTTTAGTACATTATTCATATACTAGTATGTAGTTATATAATTTGTAGTGGTAATGTAAGAAAATAGGGATGTAACCCATAAATTGTAGATAATTTTACCTGTACATTGGTGAATTACGCTTGCACTTGCAATTGTAGATTAGTCGGTTGCACATCAAGGCTATATAGCGACTTAGGCAAATCACTATACGTAGATGGTTCATCCTTAAGGATTGTGGGATGTTGATCTGGCTTACTATAACAGGTATAGAGAGCACATACGTTAATATAACACCTATCGCGGGACGGTAATGGAACACTTGGTAAGCCTTCTTTCACTTTTCTTATCGTTTTGCATAATGCATAGTGAATGACCATAGCATTAACTGATTGATACAATACAAGCAAATACTTTATGTTAGGTGAAGTTATTAAACGATTTAGTTACTGCACATAAGATCATCGACAGCGACCTTCACCATCTTGAGGAGCACAGTGGGTTATTATTGTTTCTGGACTAGCTAGTTAAATCGAACTTCGTATTACCCCTCGCCTGCATGCTGGTGATAGAGTTTGTATAAGAGAACATTAACCAGGCCAGGTAAGTGGTTAGGGACATTGAAACGATAACATGCCATCGAGATCTTACCATTTTATTGACTTAAGCAAGATTGGTAGTAATGTACTACCCACCAATGCCTCCAATTCTGCCCCCAGCTTGTATTGCACTCTAGGTACTCATGGTAGCATCTGTTCTTAGCAAACATCGTTAGCTCCTTGTAAGCGATGTACTGATTAGCCTCAGACATTACACATGGGGAGGGTATTACCCAGTTACCACTGTTACAGCCTAGTCCAATTCTTCATGAGGAGTTTAGTGATACTTCTTCTCATCCATCAGAACCTCAATCATTTGAGGGAATGTCAAGTTGTAGGCCATCATTACCTGCTCGCTTTGGGAAACAACTAATAAAATCTAGGAAGAAGTAATTCTAAATAACCACTTTTGCATTACCTAATTAGTTGATTATGTATTTTCGATATCTATTATTCACTTTGTATAGGGATGTTGTAAATTACGTCATACATTGGAGTACTATTAACTTAATATTGATCATTCACTGCAAATATACTCTATAATATTATATTTGATTTCACAGGTTCGGTTGTGTTGGGTAGTCTATTGGACTATTTTGTTGATGTGCTAAGTTATACATTAGATTGATGAGAAATCATGTGCTTCTATGATGTACTTGTAGGTTTTAGGTTTATTGTTATTAAGATGTTGTTTGGCTCTGTATTTGATGTATATTTTGTTAATCTGCATGTATTTAGGAAATTGGTTAAACAAATAAGGAAGGGGGAATGTGTTGCAAGAAGATGCAAGTAAGTCATGTGCCTTTTTGGGAAAAAATTATTTTCTCACTTAGGTTGTTTTTTCATTAGAAAAACATTTTAATTTGGAGTCTTTTTAAAAAATTAGGTGAGTTAAGGTTTTCAAAATTGGGAATAAAAATTAGGTTACTTAGGAATTTTTTTAAAAATAAAATGTCTAAAAATAGGTAAAGCTAGCTCATTCTCACCAAAAAAAAAAAAAAAAAATAGTAATAATTTTCAACTTGTTAAAATTTTCTAGAAAAATAATAACTACATTGGTTTGACTTCGGCTAGTGAGTACATAAACACATTCGGGGCAATTGTGAGAATTGTAAAACTTTTGTTTCCTTTTTCATTTTCTTAAGAAAATTCGTAATAAAAAATAAATAAGAAATCATTTTTTATGCATTTCTCATGTTTCTATATATTTTTCCATTGTTAGAAAAATTACAAAAATAAAGGCCCATTGTTATTTTTTTTTTATATATATGGTGACAAGTCTTTTAATAAGTTAGCCTCTAGAACTACTTTTTTAGTTCACATTTTCTAAAAAATATATTTAAAAAAATTAGTAGACTAGTGTCCTGATTAGGTTTTCTTCAATCTATGAAACCTTGATCCTATTTTTACCAATTTTATCAATTGGTGACTCTTAAATTATTTTTAGAATTATTTTTTGAAGACATTTTTTAAAGGAAAATAATATATATATTTTTTAATTTGATGTTGAGTATTTTATATTAAACGGACTGGACTTAATATAAAATAAGTTAAGAAAAATCAAAATCGGGTTTGACACCAAATCGTAGTAGAAAATCCAAATACCCAAAGAAATCTCAAAAAAAAAAAAAGAAACAAACAATTGAAGAAGAGAGTGAACATAGCTATCTTACTTAAAATACTCCACAGGAACTTAATCCTTCCTTGGCTTACCCTGCTGATGTGCTTGCTTTATGTTCCATTCCTCAATGGACACACTCGCATACTCATGGAAGTACACCAACAAATCTAGACGAATGAACTAATAGTATAAGTGGAACAAGTATCGCAATTTCATTTATAGGTCACCTCTAAGCATGGTTGTTAGATAGAAATGGAGTTTTGTGATCACGATAAGGGAGTATTTGATGACTATTCCCACTACGGTGCTAAACCATTTAGCACACCCAGACATAATTCACAAATAGTAGGAATTGACTTGTATAACCATAATCTAAATGCTCTTTCTAAGATATAACTTTGAACTAACCCCAACCATCCTACCAGCCACCATTGTCATGATAAGAATCATGACAAATTTAGTAGTGTTTTACAATGAGGAGGAGGCCTTAACCATGCTGTTGTGTGAGACTGGGCTAGCCAAATTTCACTTTGAAGTTTAGAGAGTCATTGAGTTAGCATGACAAATGCAATGGTATCAACTTGCTATGACCTTGATGGATCTAGAATCTATCCCATAATCTCTTAACCCCTTTAACCCAATCAAAGTGGTCATTGGGAATGTAAAGAGAGCCAACTCCCTTAGGAAGGTCAATGCTATTAAAGAATTAGTTCATGATATTTGCTTGGATATGTTGTTGCATATCGTCAAACCCTATTTCGATTTTTCTTAATTTAACCTATATTAAGTCTAGCTCACTTAATATAAATTATTCGACATTAAATTAAGGAAACATTTAAAAAAAAAAAAAACCGGAGTCATCAATCGATTAAACTGGTAAAAAATAAAATTAAGGTTTTTGGGTAGAAAAACCCTAAAATTAACTAGAAACAATAATTTAGCCATTAGTTTGTGGATATTCTAAGAAAAAATAATTTTTAAAAAATTAACTATAAAAACTATGCTCGGGGGCTAATTTATTAGGACTAAGTCACCAGGTAAAAAAAAAAAAAAAACATAACGGGCTTTCATTTTTTATAATTTTTCTAAAAATGCTAAGATATGTAAAAATATACAAATATATAGTTAAGATAAATTTTTAATATTTTTATTAAAAATTTTGTAAAAAAGGAAAAAAAAATATTTTTTTTTTATGATTGCCCCAAAGGTGCTTATGTATCTACTAATCGGAATCAAACTGACCGTACTTCTCTCTTTTAAAAAAGATTTAGTAGGTTGATTCTCTTTAATTTGAAAATTAAATCAGGTTTATGTTTTTTAATTAATTTAATTTTATTAAGGAAAATTCTAAGAAAAAACTAATTTTTATTCTTAATTGGGAAAAAAAATCTAAAGACTTAATTTTTAAAAAGACTCTAAATTAGTATTTTTTATTTTTGGAAAAACTAACTACATGACAAAATTAAAAAAAAAACCCTAAAACACCTAAATGAGGAATAAATAAATAAATAAATAAAAGATGCAAGTTTTATGAAAATATGCTAATATGCAATCGTTATGGAAAACAAATCATTTTATGAGAAAAATGAAATTACTATTGATAATATATTTAACTATGGAAAAAAAGCTTAAACTATAGGAAAGATACGAAATCGTGGAAAAATATCTAAACTGGGGAAAAGATGTTTAAACCATAGGAAAGATATGATTTTTGAGAAAAAATACAAGTGAGAATAATAATGCAAATCTAATTAACACGTGCAAAATTTTTAATGAAAATATGTGATTTTATAAAGACACTAAATTACGACATTAGACACTAATTAAAAAACAAACATGCAAAATTACTATTCTAACCATGATAATTATGTGAATAACCAATCTAAGAAAAATGAAACTAATGATTAAGCTAAAAAAAAAAAAATTGTAGGTCGTCTTATTATTCTGTGTTATGTAGAACTACTATTCGTCGGGGTGCTGCTGCTCGCTTGAGGCTATTGTGTGGTTGTTGATCGTATGGGATGTGTTTTAGAGTAAAGGAGTAAGGATGGGATCCTTATATAAGTGTGTTCATGAAGCGTAGTCAGAGGATGTGAGCTGTTTGTTGCGAGCAAGGGTAGAAAGTGTTTATGAGTGAAAATGTGATTTTTTTTTACGATCGAAGTCCACTATTTACAAACAGGTAATTTTGAATCTTTTAGATTTTTTTAATTAGAATTCAATCTTAACAAATCAAAGATATAATGGATATGATAATACCTGATTTGATTTATTAGACTTATCGAAGATTCAATCTAGCTTCTAGAAATCCTTTATTTATTTAGGCTTTCTTTCTTATGCCCGATTCAATCCATTTCAACTTAGCTCAAAATACACGCTAGCCTATTGAATAATTCCTAAGTTTATTTAGCCCAATATAAATTAGATAAAAATTCTCTTTACATTAGATTAGTCTAAAAATATTTTAATGAAGTCTGACTATTTAAGACTTAGAATTTATTAAATTGAATGTACACCATCATCCGATTCGACCTTAAAAAATTTAACTTGACTTAACACTTTACGACTTGACACTTTATTTTTTATTTTCTTTCAATTTTTTAATATTGTTTCCTTTTTATTATTTATTATTTTTTCTTTTTAAATCTATCTCCATATATTAAAAAATCATAAGGGTGGCAAATATAAAGTATTTATAGCTGCCTCTCTTTGTATAGGCAAGATAAAAAAGATAAAGACTTTTGTTTTTTTGCTTGGTCTTTACTTGAATAGGCAAGATAAAAACTTTGATTACCAAACAAATTAGGTTCTAACTTGAAAGGTTGGGTATCTTTAAGAGGATTGATCTCTTTAAGGATTTGTTGCTCGAAAGGATAGATCTTTCGAAAGTAAGATAAGATAACGTTTTATTAAAGACAAAATAAAGCAATGCTCTAATGAGTAGGTAATCTTTTAAATGACTCGACGGTGCTTCATTAAGCAAGAGATCCAAAAAAAGAATAGGATAATGCTCCTTTGAGCAAGCAATCTAATTGGGGACTAGATAGGAAAGCGCTCTTATGAGCAAGTGATCCAAAAAGAAATAGGACAACATTCTTTTAAGCAAGCGATCCAAACAAAGATTAGATGGCACTTTACTGAGCAAGCGACCCAACTAAGGATAGGACAATGCTCCTTTGAGCAAGTGATTATAGCAAAAGACTAGATAGGATAGTGCTCTTATGAGCAAGCGATCCAACAAGGAATAGGATAGCGTTTTAAGCTTAAGATAAATGACCATTCATGTTTTTAAGAAAGCATTCAACTATTCTTTAATTTTCTATTAAAGGAATAAGTATCATTACTTGAAATATTTAGTCCAAGTGGACTTCCGTACACTCTTACAGGTTTGTTTTCACTCTCAACATCAATTCCAAAAATTGTAGCCTATCTTGTAAGCGATACATTTTGATCAATCAATCAAGTCTTTTTTGGGTTTATAATGTAAGGCTTTTGATTAATAGTTTAAGTCAATGGATATCAATGTACTTGGCCATTTTGGAGGAAATCATATATAATCTATCCCGAGTTTACAAGCTAAGAATGTAAAAAAAACTAAACATGGGCTTGCAGCAGTTTCTTGAGCAAATTTTGTTGAAGATAAGTTGATTTCTTTAGTCAAAAGAGTTTCATCAAAGGGTGGTATAGTAGGTAGGATTATATAGTGATGAATTTGCTTTTAGGCTTAGGAATTTAAAGTATTTGGTTCTTCTATATCCATCATAAGTTTGGACTTCAGGCTTATTGGCATTTTGGCTCATCTTTGAAGGTGATCACCTTACTAATATTTTCAATTTTTCTCTTTTTAATTTTTTTCTTCTCTTTCTTTTTTTTTTCTTCTCTCTCTCTCTTTTTAGTTAAGGCAATCACCTTCTATTGTTGAGTTTGTGCTTAATGGGATTCAAAGTCCTAAAATCATGGGTTCAGAGAGTTAAGTTTAGGAGAAGTGTATATGGTTTTAGGATGTTTGGGAAAGCTTATGGGCTTAAACTGTTTGAATGGGTGTATGGCTTAAGTGAGGTGTATATAGTCTGAAACGCTTCTTTATACTAAAGAAATTGAATTATCTATGACAATATTTGCTTACGAATTAGCATAATTGAGGCAAACGTAAGTTAGTTTACTCCTTTTCTCTAGATTGATGACCTTAACATCTTGACTGCCCATATGTATGGTGGTTCTTAGTAGGGATAATTTTAAGAAAAATTCCTAAAAAGCTCAACTGGGTTTGTTAGGGATAATTGTGTTTACAGATAATGAAATGAATTCCTAACATCATCTTAACATGTATATTAAGTTCAAGACAAAGCTTATTTAAGGAATGAGCCTAATTACTCACATTGTGTCTCTTAAGTCTCATGTGTGTTTAGGGTTAATGTTTTAGATATGGTTTGCCTCTTTTCATCCTAAACCTTTCAAGTAATGTGTTACCATTCCTTTAAAAAGAAAATTTTAAGTTCTAAGTTCACATTTTATCCATTTTCACTCATTCTAAATGCCCCAATTTAAATTGAACTAGCTTGATAGCATACAAAGACAAAAATGCACATGAAAACTACTTTATTCAACAACTAATATCCATTACAAGCTCTAAAATAAAAGATTATTCTTTAAAAAATGTAAATGTAGGAACTAAAATTCTTTTCCACTTCTTACCCTTATTTATGTCACTCCTTCAATTTTAGCCTATTCAATTGAATTGATCTTTTGGAAATATACCCAATTACTTCAAATGGTGAGCCACCTTATCAGATGATAGTAGTAGGCCTTCAATTTCTGATGCTAGAGGCTACTTATTTGACGCTTCTCCAAAATTTAGGGAAATGATACTATTGCTGACTGACCCATCAGCCTTTAGAAAGCTAGGCTGGATAATTTCTGTATTAATCAAATTTAGCACCTTATGCTTCAGTTTCTAGCAGTTCTTTATGGTATGCCCTATTGGGCCCATATGGTGTTTACACCATTTGTTGGGGTTATGATCCCTTGGCTTGTACTTCTTTGTTGAATTTTCACATGTCAACATCCCTGCTTCTCTCAATTGCTTAAACACTTTGACCATTGGAATTTTGAACTATGTAAATCACCTCCTCTTGTTGTAGACAAGCTTGTTTTGATCCTAGGCTTTCCTAATTGGTACATTCACTCCTAACTTGTCTTTCCCTAAATAATCTTCATGCTTGGGCTATGATGTCCTATTTGTACTGGGATCTAAGTTTCCAAGCTGCTTGAGCACATAACCCATTGCCATATTTATACTCGTGAGTCTTTCTTCTAACTTCTCTAACTTTTCTTCTACAGTTGCAATCCTTTTTTCCAAACCCTAACAGTGATATACCTTTTGAGCTTGATCATTCAAATTTGTCTCTGGCAAGCTTTTCAAACTTTTTATTATGTTGATAGTGGGCTCATGAACCTGTAACTCTTTAGACTTGTCTATTTGAGATGGCGTGTCAATAGGCACTTAAGCTCGGGTATGGGCCATGGTCTCGACTTGCTTCGTATACTTACTTAGAATCCCTTCTACTGTGGTTATTCTCTCTTTAAGATCTTTAAACATCTTGTTTTTGAAAATGAGCGATTATGGGTTTTAGGTTAGGCTTAACCACTTAAAAGGTAATATTTCAAATTGTGCAAAAATCCCTTCTTATTAGTAACACTGCATGCGCTTTCTTAAAAAAAAAATTAAGTTTTTTAATTTTGAAAACCTTTCTTTTTATTTTTTTTTTGGAAACTTTTATTAAAAGTTCAATCTTTATTTTATGTTACAAACAACTTAATATTGATATTAACAAATCTAAACTTATTATATAGACAAAAGGTTAAAAAAAATGGAAACATTGGGACTAATAACTAAGGACATTGGATGACGATTATATTACAAGAATGATATAGGGGAGCGGAAATTATTTTACGATAAGAAACTTATTAAACAGATGACACAAGAGTGATGACTCATGGAGAAAGTTCTATCAGGACTGTAACAATTTAATGGATAAACATGAAAAGCGAGAATTTAGACATTTATAAGATTATTTGCCTTAAGGTGGAAAATAATTTACAATGGGAATTTGATGGTTAAATATTTATTTATTTTTTGATTTTATTAGTTTCTACCAGTATGGTACATATGGGGCATAGCAATAGAAATCGACCAAGTAAATAAAATTATCACGAAACTAGTTTTTTAATCATAAAATATCTTTTTGAAATTTCCTTTTTCAAAAAAATTATTTGGAAGCCTTAAAAAAAAAGACAATTTCATAATAATTTTTATCATAGTTAATTTCCTTAATTACATGTCTTAAAAAAATTTACAAGTTGATACTGAAGTTTTTTAAATATCGGCACATTATGGTATAGGGAGAATGTAAATGATTTTGAGCCTTCTATGTTAAATCTTATATTACATAATTTATTACTAATGAAATAAAACAAAATTTATAAGACTCACATATGTTACATAAGATAACATATAAAATAAATGTGATGCAATATCTACACACATGTGCAATGCAATGGGCTTGGTCATTAATAAACTATAAGAATAGAATTATTATAAACACGTTGTCAATATTTATGCAAACTTACATATATAAGGTGTGAATTTCTAAAAGTTTTTTTTTTTGAAAAAATATCCCATGTATACTTCTATATATATGTGCATTAAATTTTAAAAATAAGGTCCAATAGGTCATGGGTTATAATAATTCTTTTCTAACTCCTATAATTTGAAAATTACTAACCCCTTTTTATTTTATAATGATATAGGAGGGTAGGATTTATGGGTTTCAAGTTCTATAGCCTTTGATACTCTTAAGGAAACGCTTAGTAGGCTATATCAAAATATGAGTGGGCTTACTTATTATCGCTAGATGGGTGTAAACACTCCAATAATCCGAGGGTTACATAATGGCATCACATTTTAAGTTCCTAAGGTGGCTCAGGTTTGACTAATTAAAATTAAGCCCATTATTTAATTTCTCTACTTTTACATGGCTAAATTATGACATCAGACACTAATTAAAAAATAAACACGAAAAACTACTATTTTAACCATGATAATTATGCGAATAACTAATCTAAAAAAAATGAAACTAATGATTAAGCTAAAAAAATCGTAGGTCATCTTGTTATTTTGTGTTACGTGAAACTACTATTCGTTGAGGTGCTGCTGCTAGCGTGAGGCTACTGTGTGGTTGTTGATTGTGTGGGATGTGTTGTAGAGCAAAGGAGCAAGGATGGGATCCTTATATAAGTGTGTTCATAAAGCGTAGTCAGAGGATGTGAGTTGTTTGTTGCGAGCAAGTGTTGAAAGTGTTTGTGAGTGAAAATGCGATTTTTTTTCTTTTTTTTTTACGATCAAAGTCCACTATTTATAAATGGGTAATTTTGAATCTTTTGGATATTTTTAATGAGAATTCAATCTTAACAAATCAAAGATACAATGGATATGATAATACCCGATTCAATCCATTTCAACTTAGTCTAAAATACACGTTAGCCTATTGAATAATTCTTAAGTCTATTTAGCGTAAAATAAATTAGATAAAAATTCTCTTTATATTGGATTGGTTTAAAAATATTTTAATGAAGCCCGACTATTTAAGACCATTATTCGACCTGACTCTAAATGACTCGACTTGACTCAACTTAACACTTTATGACTTGATACTTTATTTTTTATTTTCTTTTAATTTATATATATTTAATTTTAATTTTTTTTTATTTTTTCTTTTCAAATCTGGCTCCATATATAAAAAAATTCTAAGGATGGCAAAAATTAGGTGTCTACACATATGGAAACGAAAATGGACGCAATTGCAGCTATCGAGCTTGAATTTTCCTAGTTTTTCATAAATTTTCCTTAATCTAGTTAATATTAAACCTTGTTCGTTTAATATTGATCATCGATTAATAATTAAAGAAAATCAAAGTTTTTAAACATGTTTTGATAATTCTCGGAGTTGCCACCTGAATGGAGTTAAGAAAAAGAGTGGGTTAGGTTAAATCGATTAAGTTCGATGTAACCTAAACACTGGTTTACTTGAAAAACCAATTTTAAGAAATATGTTTCGAATATCAAAGATTTTGAATCCGAAGGCTATCTTATTAAACCCTTAACAGGTATTACTTTTTAATTTTTTGATTTTGATTTTATCTTTAAAATACTCATATATCTAATCACATGCGACTAAGTAAATTGAGATGGATATACAATAAAGGATAAATTGATAACTATTTACATAAGGTAGAAAAACAAATTTTTTCACACTTTAAGTTGCCTCGTATTTACCTATGAGTGTCTGCATAGCCAACTACTTGGGATCAGACTTTGGTAGTTCATTTTCGAAAACTTTAATTTGTTGATTTCTTTTAGATATGGAAAATAGTTGTATTGAAGTTTTTTCTAGGTTTGAATTTATTAAATAAAGAAATTCTAAAAAGGGTCCTAAATTTTCAAATATTTATTTTGTGGAAAATTCTAAGAAATCCTAACTTTAAAAAGGTTCTTTTTTTTTGAAAAATAATTTTCTAAGTGGTAAAATGGTTTTCAGTTATTTTCTTTATTTTTTTATTTTTTGCATATATTGTTTTTTCTTGTTTAAGTTTTAATCAGGAAAGTGAAAAACAAAAAATAAACTAAGCCACTCTATCTTTTTTCTTCTTCTTCTTCTTTTTCTTTCCTTTTTTGTATTTTTTTTCTTTTTCTTTTTAGTTACAATTACATTAGAATTTGCAATAAATAAAAAAAAAAGGAAAAATACACGAAGAACTTAAACTAAAATCATAAGAAGACAAAAATGGGGGTGCGCAGATCAAGTTAAGGTGCGGAGCTCCACTTGGGTTGGAGAAGGACTACAACAGCCTTGGGGTTGATTTCGGTTGATTTGCTCACTAAAACGAATGAGAAAAGGTATTTTGTGAGTTTCTGATTGGACTTAGGAGGATTAGAAACAACGCCATGGCGTTTTATGGTGGTTTGAGTAGTGGTTGAACTTGATTGTTGGTAGTGGTGGTGATCAATGAGTGGAGGTGGTTGTTGTGGATGAGCTCAATAGTAGTGGTGGTTTTCCTCAAAAGTGGCCGTGAATAAAGGTTTTTTAGAGAGAGAAAGGGGTTGGGCTTGAGTGAGAAAGTGAGTACATAAGCTCGTATGAGTGATTTTGAATGAAAATTGATAATGGAACAAGCTTTGAGAGGACCTATTTATAGTTTAGGAGTATGAAACAAGGATGGAAAGGCCATTAATGGTTGATTTGTGCTTGGTGTCCAACTATGGATATGCTCTGAATATTCCAAGTTTTTGGGGAAATAATTGATATGAAGAACTGGAATGTATGTGGGAATGAATAAACTTGCTTACTATATTGATTAGAAGCTTCAAGTTTTTCCATAGCAGCTTGAATTTGAAAGTTGTCAATGGCACTTTTTATTTTATTTTTTCCAACTTTGAGCTTCAATTTGATTTAGTAAATGCATGTATTTGGATGACTTTTTGGTCTTGATTCAAAGTAGGTTATATCTTTTAATAATTCCTACATTTGATTTTAGAAGATTTGGTTAAAAAATCATTTTAATTGGGTCAAAAAAATGAGGGGATCCCGTGGGGTTGCAAAAAAAAAAATAGTGTAACACCACTACCACCACGACGTGCCACCCCCCTACCCCCCACTCCCTTCTTCTTTTTTTTTTTTTTTTTTTTTGGAATCTTATCTTTTCGTTTTAATAAATAAGTAAAAAAAAAAACAATAGATCACTCTTAAAGTTTATATGAATTAAATTTAAGCCTAATTGAAAAAAAGAAAAAAAAAAAACTTGGACCAAATGTTCAAGATTAAATGATATTTTTTAATAACCTTAAAAATGACCTTAGACTTATCTTTCTAAAAATTTTATTATGAAAACTTCTATACTTTCTAAAGCTTTTATTTTTGTGCTTTTCCTAAATATCCTATTTTTTGTATTTTTCTAAATTTTCTACTTTTTGTATTTTTCTATAATTTTTTAAAAATTTTTGTGTGTCTTTTTCCTAAATTAGGATCCTTGACCTTATTCTAAAATTATAAGGAGACAAAAATGGAATGTCTACAACAATCCCCTTTTGTGGTGAAGTTTGAGTAAAATTTTACTACAAAGACAAAAGAAGATACCATTTTTGCCTTGGGAGTGAATTTACCCTAAGTAGCATTATTAATAGTGAGCTATTCTAGGTATGGTCCATTGGAGTTTTGGTGAGTGAAAGAAAGGGAAGGTGCTCTAAGAGTTGATCAACACAAGAAAGTGAGTTTTAAAAAGGGTTTAGCATCCTAAGAGTTGGCTAGAAAAATCAATTTGAAACCTGGTAGTGTCCTTTTGAGTTGACTCACCTAAGTGAACAAGTGAAGCGCTCCTTGAGCTAGCTAAAACCTTAAATGAGAATCTAGTTGTGCCCCTATGAACTAACTAACCTAATTGAATAGATGAAGTGTTCCTTGTGCTGGCTAAAACCTTAAAGTACATGTATTTCTAGTCTGTTTATTAATTTCTCAATTAGAAGTTCCTAGATGTGGTGTCTTCCATTCCAGGGAACATATTAATTATTGCGGTATTCAAAATTTCATGAGCAGTCATTACTTATAAAATATTCTAGTATCTCTATTTATTCATTCGAAAGTTAGTTTTAATAGCAGAAAATAGATATTTGATACTCTTTGCAGCTATGCACCACCTGTATCCGTGTTCCCGAAGGCACACCTCTCTTTCAAGAGGATTCTCATGTCAAGCCCTGGTAAGGTTCTTCGCTTTGCATTGAATTAAACCACATGCTCCATCGCTTGTGCGGGCCTTCGTCAATTCCTTTGAGTTTCGTTCTTGCGAATGTACTCCCTAGGCGGGATACTTAACACGTTAGCTACAGCACTGCATGGGTCGATACGCACAGCGCCTAATATCCATCGTTTACGACTAGGACTACTGGGGTATCTAATTCCATTCACTCCCCTAGCTTTCAACTCTCAGTGTCAGTGTTGGCCCAGCAGAGTGCTTTTGCTGTTGGTGTTCTTTTTGATCTCTGTGCATTTCACCACTCTACCGGAAATTCCTTCTGCCCCTACCATACTCCAACTTGGTAGTTTCCACCGCCTGTTTAGGGTTGAGCCCTGGGATTTGATGACGGACTTAAAAAGCCACCTACAGACGCTTTATGCCCAATCATTTTGGATAATGCTTGGATCCTCTGTATTACCGCGGCTGCTGGCATAGAGTTAGCCGATGCTTATTCCCCAGATACTGTCATTGCTTCTTCTCTGGAAAAAGAAGTTCATGACCTGTGGGCTTTCTACCTCCATGCGGCATTGCTCTGTCAGGCTTTCGCCCATTGTAGAAAATTCCCTACTGCTACCTCCCGTAGGAGTCTGGGCCGTGGCTCAATCCCAGTATGGCTAATCATCCTCTCAGACCAGCTACTGATCATCGCCTTGGTATGCTATTGCCTCACCAACTAGCTAATCAGATGCAAGGCCTTCCTCAGGCGGATTCCTCTTTTTGCTCCTCAGCCTACGGGGTATTAGCAGCCGTTTCCAGTTGTTGTTTCCCTCCCAAGGGCGGATTCTTACGCGTTACTCACCCGTCCGCTACTGGAAACACCACTTCCCGTCCTACTTGCTTAATGAGAACCTAGTTATGCTCCTATGGGTTGACTGACTTAAGCGAATGGATCAAGCACTCCTTGAGCTAGTTAAAATCCTAAATGAGAACCTAGTTATGCCCTTATGAGCTGATTAACCTAGGTGAGTGGATGAAGCACTCCTTGAGTTAGCTAAAACCTTAAATGAGAACCTGGTCATGCCTTTATAAGCTGACTAACTTAGGTAAATAGGCTAAGTGCTCCTTGAGTTGGCTAAGAGCCTAAATTAAAACTTGATCGTGCCCCTATGAGCTAATTAACCTAGGTGAATGAGTAAAGCGCTAATTGAGTTGGCTATAAACTTAAATGAGAAATTGAATCTTAGTAGTACCCTACTAAGTTGACTAACCTAAGTAAACGGGCGAATTGCTCTTTGAGTTAGTTAAGACCTTAAATTGAAAGCCTGGTTATGCTCCTCTAAGCTAACTAACCTTGGTGCTTTTAGCTAATTAACTTAGGCAGTAGCTTCTTTAGGGGACTAGCAACCTTAAATTGGAATCGATTCGAGAAAACTTGGTCGTGCTCTTTTGAGTTGACTAACTTTGGTGGGAGAGTCTTTAAAGGACTAGCAACCCTAAATTGGAATTGATTCGAGAGACTTAGAAGTACTCCTCTAAGCTAATTATCTTAAGTAGGAGAGTCTTTCAGGGGATTAGTAATAAATTAGAATCGATTCAAGAGACTTGGAAGTGCTCCTCTAAGCTTACTATCTTAGGTGGGAACGTCTTTCTGAGACTAGCAATTCTAAATTAGAATCGATTTAAAAGACTTGGAAGTGCTCCTCTAAGTTGACTATCCTAGGTAGGAGCGTCTTTAGAGGACTATCAACCCTAAATGAGAATCGATTTGAAAAACTTGGTCACACTCTCTTGAGTTGACTAACCTAGGTGAATAGGCAAAGTGCTCCTCAAGTTGGTAAAAATTTTAAATGAGAACCTAGGGAAGTGAAGCACATTATGGCTCACTAAAAGAATATTAGTGAAGAGAAGTGCCTTAAGGACTTGTTAAACCTTAAGAGAAAATGCTAAATTAGGATGGTGCTCTATGAGTTGATTAGAACCTTAATAATGGATTAAAGATAGGACAACACTTTAGCTAGAACCCTAAAAATGGACTGAAAGATGGGACCATACTCTAAAAGCTGGCTATAACTCAAAAGGATGAAAAGAGGGGACAACGATCTAAAAGTTGGCTAGAACCTTAAAAAATGATGAAAGATAGGACAATGCTCTAAGAGTTGGCCATGACCTTAAAAATGGATTAAAAGATGGGATAACGCTCTAAGAGCTGGTTAAAACCTTAAAAATGAATAAAAGAGGGGAAAACATTTTAAAGGCTGGCTAGAACCTTAAAATGGAGTATGAATCGAGGTAACGCTTTAAGAATTAGCTAGAACCCTAAAAATAAATTGAAGATAGGACAGTGCTCTAAGAGCTGGTTAGAACCCTAAAAAGGAATTAAAGATAGGATAGAGCTCTAAGAGCTAGCTAGAACCCCCAAAATAATGAAAGACAAGACAATGCTCTAAGAGTTGGCTAGAATCTTAAAAATGATGAAAATATTGAAGAAGCGATGTGAGGAATGTAACCTGTTTGAAAAACTTCCTAACTTGAAAATATTTACAGATAAAGAATTTGGTGAAAACCATTTGTGACAAAAAGAAAAAGGCATTAGGGATAGGTCCCTTGATTTGAAAAAAAGTTAATGGACATTAAAAATTGCATCGGAGATGAATAACTTAGATTATTATAGTCAACTTAAAAGGTGTGACCACCTTGAAAAGGTGAGTAAGTGAAATGAATTGAAAGCTTAGCTACTCGGGCTGACATGGATTTGAAAACGGACAAAAAACTTGTGACAATGTTTACCTTTTCTCTTTCTCTCTCTTTTTTTTTTCAATTTTTTTTTTGAAAGTATGCTAATGGATATAAATTCTTATTAAGGGGCAAATATTATAAGTATCCTTTTTCTGGTAACCATGTAGGGCATCTCAATGTCTCTTGATCCCGACGTTGAGCTTCTTAGTGGGGCCTTATGATTTGAAACATTTCTTTTCTCAAGAAAAAGTAACTCATGATTACTCTAGTTGAAGAGTGTTCCTTACGGACTCTTGGTCTAGATTATACCTTTGACTACAGTTTCAAAACTTATAGTCTAGTTTGCAATATGCCTTGATTAATCTGTTAGGTTTTTTTTGGTCTAACGTTATGAATTTAGGCTTTTGGTCAAAGGATTTCAAAAAAGACTAATGAGAAGGCCTATTTTTGAAAGAAATGGTTTTATTTAACCTAAGTATATAAGTCAAGAATCTTTAGGAAAAATTAGGCGTTTACTTATCTTAGTTTCAAAAATAATTTTTATTAAAGATCAATTATCCTTAAAGATCAATTATTTTTCAAGATCGGAAGAGCTTTTATCGAGTGTGGGAGGTATTATAAGTGGGTAGGCCTTGTGTTTGTGATGGGTAAAGGGGCTTTGCGTTTGTGATTTGGGATGAGTGTATATGGTTTGTCTTTAAGCTGGGCATGTAGTTCAGAATGGGCATAAGGGCTTTATGTTTCTTGGCAATATTTGGGCTTTAATTATAGGCCTTTTGATTTAGTTTTATTGCCTTTACTAGGATGTGATATATCTTTTAGGGGCTTTAGTCTTATACGTTGGCCCAATTTTCCATCCACTTTTGTCTTTTTTTTTTTCCTTCTTTTTTCTCTCTTTTTATTAACTTTGCCCCATTATTTCTTGTCTTTTCTTTTAGACTCGAGAGTAATTATCTCCATTACTTAGTTTTTGTCTTTTAAGAGATTTAAGGCCCTAAATTCATGGATTTCTAGTACATGGGCTTGGACAAGGTATGTATAAGCTTGAGATGTTTGAAAAGGAATTGACTCTTCTTCATTTCAAAGAAAAATAACTTATCGGAAATAAAAGTCATTTTTTAATTAACGTTACTTAAGCAAGCACAAACTAATTTTATCCTTCTCTCCTAATTAATGATCTTAACCTTCGAATCACCCCATTGTAGGGTGGTTCTTAACATGATTTAAATTTAAAAATTCTTCAAATTGGTCTAACGGGGTTAACAATAGATAGTTGTTTTTGTGATTTCAAAATGAATGCTTAGCTTCATTTTAATCAGAACATCAAACTTAAAATGGACCTTTTCTAAGGAATGATTCCAAAATAACCTTACCATTGTGTTACTCAACTCTTAAAGTATTTAAGGGTTAGTACATGGGATAAAGTTTGCCTCTTTTCATTCTAAACTTTTTAAAAGTGAGTTACCAATTCCTTAAGAAGAAACCTATATATATTTATTATTTTGCCTCGAGGTGGAGATGGACTCTGCCCTTCGGTCAAAATATGCCCCTGAATTTGAGACTGGGGTTGTATTTGACTTGGTTGATAGTTGGGTTTAGTTTTCTCAATGGACCAACATTCTTGGCTTAGTTCGGCTATATTGATGGGTCGAGGTTTGTGTTTGGTTTAGTTGCCATGATGTGCCATAGTTTGTGTTTGGGTCAGTTGCCTTGATGGACCGAGGAGCTTATGTTTGGATTGGCTGTCTTAACATGCTAAATTGCTTTGTTTGGGTTAGATGCCTTAATGAGGTGAAAGCTTTGTGTTTCGACTAGCTTTCTTAATGGACTACGTGGCTTTATTTGGGTTAGGTGCCTTAATGGGCTGAGGGCCTTATGTTTAAGCTGGTTGCCTTAATGGATCGAGGGCTTTGGCTTGGTTTAGCTGCTGTAATGGGCCAAAGGTCGTGTTTGGGTTAAGCCCATAAGAATTTGAAATTGTTAGCAAATTTTGTATTTTTTCTTCTTTTCTTTTTTCTTTTTACTCTTTTTTTTTTAGAGAGAAAGATAAAGTTTTATTTTATAAAAACCGAGAAATCTAAAAAAAATGGTGATTTTTTAAGAGTTCTATTTACAAGTCAATGGATTTCCTTGATTTTTTGGGGGGTTCTATATACTTACTCTCAACATTACAAGCATTAAAAATCCCATTAGAATGGTTAGATTTAATTAAATCATGCCTTACTATGACTACCATACAAATCTTAGTCAATGGTGAAATGCTAGAAACTTTCTATCCTACAGGAGGTCCTTTATCACTCTATTTATTCATAATAGGCATGAAATTTCTTATTCTTCATGTAGAATTCTAAGTAGACCAAAAAAAAGAAAGAAAAATGGAATCTCCTCACACTTAAAGGAAATAAATTGAAACTCACCCACTTATTTTATGTTGATGACCTTTTTCTCTTAGCTAAAGTTAGCTTACAAACAACAAGGATAATTAGGAAAACACTAAACACAATGGAATAATAGTTTGTCTTGAAAGTAAATTTCACCAAATCCTCCTTATTGTTATCTAAGAACACTCCTTAAGAGGTATCTCATAACATACAAAAAATTCTAAACCTTAAGCGTATAGAGTCCTTAAGGAAATATTTAGGTTTCCCCTTAAATGAGGGGTTACAACTGCAACATAGGGACCTTATAATTGAACTCATGAAAAAAAATCCAACTGAAATTATCAAGTTGGAAATGGAGACTCATTAGTATGGTAAGATGTGCTATATTGATAAAATCTATACTAAATGCTATACCAAGCCATTACATGCAGGTTAATTCCCTCCTTAACAAGACTGTTAAACAAATTGAGAAACTTACTAGCTTTTTCTTTTAGGGTAGCTCAACTAAATGTTGTAAGCTCTATAGGATTGCTTAGAGCAATCTGTGAAGACCATTGTCCAAAGGAGGTTTAGAATTGATGAATCTGAAAACAAGGAATAAAGTTTTTGATTTGAAAAGAGTTTGGCGATTCTATCAACAAAAATCATTGTTGAGTAAAATTTACAAAAACAAATATCAAAATCATATAAAAGGAAATGAGATACTTCTAGCACCTACTTTGTCTCCCTTATGGAAAAGTCTAGTTAGGGAAAGTTAACAATCATAGCAAATGAGCTTTATCAAAATTGGAAATGGGAGTACAATAAATTTTTGGCATGACAAATGATCTTGTGGGGGCATTGTTAGATCTATAATTGCAAGGCCTATAAAGAGAAGGAAGGAAAGTCTCACTTTAGTAAAAGCTTACAATGTGCCTTAAGCTTAGTTATCACAAAGGCTTATTGTAAGGTCAAAAATGGGTCCTTTGAAGTATCAAAAAAACATAAAATGGAGTGGTTTGGTCATTCCAGTAGCTTTGTGTAATTGTTCATTGGATATGACTCACTAACAAGCACAATACGACTTAGTCTCTACTTGATATGATGCACAAGTAAGGAGTTAAGGTCTATTCGCTACTAATCTTGAGCTATTAGCAAGATTGGATAAGAGTGTAAGGATATATACTCGGAGAGGGTTTCTCACAAAATCATAAAGGAATATTCATTAGTTAATAAAGGATAAGATGATTCCAGCTACAATGATGAAGGACTATTTATAGTAAGTCCCTTAGGACAACAAGGTAAAAAAAGAAATTACATAAAAGGGTAATGTAGAAATAAAGACTCTTAGTATAAGCTAAAATGGGTATATGTGATAAAGGATAAAAAGAAAATATAGTACAAATGTTAGAAAAAGTAAGAATAGGTGGTCCGCTGCCATTGTATTTGTATATAGGGCAAGGAAGTACTGGGGTTGAGATGTTCAGTTGTAGCAAGTGGTCAGTAAGAAGAGATAGGGAGGTTAGCATTCAAGTCCTCAAAATGCGGTAGATCAGCATTCGTGTTCTCAATACTGGGTCTGTCAACATTAGGATGCTTAGCACTTGTCAAGTGGGCTATACCAGAAATGTTTGTGAGATCAGCATTTAGGCATGAGATAGAGCAAATCGGGGTACATCTAAGCTGGGCATTTAAAGAGTTTAGCAGCAGGCCTTCTTAGTATTAGAATTCATTGTGGCCGAGTTAAGGAGATAGAGTACTCCTTATAAGATTTTTCAAGCCCTTGAGTTAAGCTCAGGTGAGAGGTTAAGAGGTCGGTAGTCCATCAACTCTTCAGGGTTGTTGAAGATTTACCCTTAAGTCTTGATTAGCTTCTCCTTTTAGTACATAGGGTGTTAGATCACCTTACAAATCAAGCTCATAAGCATTGTTATTGATTCTCCGTAGAACCTTGAATGGATCACTTGATATAGGTGAAAGTTTGTTCGTCCCCTTTCTTAAGAGCTATTTTTATTGAGGTAAACCTAAATAAGGTTTCCGAGACTGTAAACAATGTGCTTTCTCCCTTGATTTCCTTACTTTAGCTATTGGGCCTTTCTTTTGGCTAATTGCTTGATGACTCTCTTGTGCAGTTTCTAAAATTCTTTGACATGCTGTAGGTTGGTCCGATTTTCTTCTCCAATGGTTAGGTTGGCAATCATATCTATAGGTAAGCTTAGGTTGATTCCATAAACAATCTTGAAAGGTGATTTTCCTATTAAGTTGTGGGTCGAGCGATTGTAGGCAAACTCAATGATGAGTAGACGTAAATCCCAATCATATAGATTCTTCGCAACTGTAGCTTAAAATAGACTTCTAACTGTTCTATTCATGACTTCACTTTAACCATCTATTCAAGGTTGACAAAAAGTGCTGGACATAAATTTCATGCCAAACTTCTTCCATAAGGTTCACCAAAATAAACTTATGAACTTTGGGTTGCGATCAGAAACAATACATTTGTGGATCTTATGTAACCGTACGATCTCTTGCAATGAGAGGTCAGTAACATAAAGTATCATCAGTTTTATGGCAGTGAATGAAGTGGCTCATTTTGCTAAATTGATCGACCACAATAATGGTAAAGTCATATTTTGAAGCTGTTTGGGGTAGGCCAAGCATAAAACCATGCTTAGATCGGTGTGGGGTCGATTAGGTATATGCATAGGTATATATTCTTCATAAGGTTCCTTTTTTCTTTTGGCTTGCTTGCACACCTTATGTTGTTCTAGAACTTTACACATATCCTTCACCATCCTTGACTAATAAAAATGCTCTTTTAGTAGTAAAAGTGTCCTCTTTTTCAAGTCCTATTTTGGTTTTCCTTAATTTAACCTATATTAAGTCCAATCCGCTTAATATAGATTATTCTACATTAAATTAAGGAGAAACATTTTTCTTAAAAAATGTTTAAAAAAATATTTACAAACATTGGAGTCGCTAATCAATTAAATTGGTAAAAAGTAAAATTAGGGTTTTCGGGTGGGAAAACCTTAATTTAGCCATTAGTTTGCAAATATTCTAAAAAATTATTTTTTAGAAAATTAAACCAGAAAATTCAAACTCGAGAGCTAACCTATTAAGACTAAGCTATCATATAAAGATAAAAAAAAACTAATGGGCCTTCATTTTTCATTATTTTTCTAAAAATGCTAAAATATGTATAGATATACAAAACTATAACTAAAATGAATTTTTTATTACAAATTTTCAAGAATTTTATTTTTTTATGATTGCCTTGGAGATACCTATATACCTACTAGTTGATATCAAATCATCATAGTTTTGTTTTATAGAAAAGATTTAGTGAGTTGATTTTTTAAAAAAGAAATCGTGCCATATTTACATTAATTATCATATTATTATTTTTTAAAAGAAAATACCTAAAAAGATATAATTTCACAATTCTACTTAAAAAAAAACCCTAATAACTAAATATTTTTTAGAACTCTAATTAAGATTTTTTTGTTTTGAAAAAAAAAAAAAACTACCATGTGTCAAAAATTAATTTTTCTAAATCTTAAATGTAAAATATACTAAGATACATATCTTCTTTAAAGATATGAATCTTGGAGCAAGATTCATAATCGAGATTCATAACTTTTCTAAAAAAATACAATTTTGGGAAAAAAAATGCAATTTAACAAAAAAAAAAAATGAAATTTATCTAAAAAATTTCAAAACTACTTGTTATATAGTCTATGTTAAAGTTTATTACAAAAAACTTGCTCTAAAAAAAGGTTAGTAAAATCAAGTGATTAAAAAATAAAACAAAAAATCTAATTAAAATAATATACTCAATTACCTACATGAGTCGGATTGTGCACGTGATCGAACATATGGTGAAGCATGGCATGATCGGTGTGCGATGATGCGTAGCGTGATCATGTGAGTAATGGACAATGCAGTGATCGGGTGCATATGAGTGTGAATTTTGCACTATGGATGTGAACTGTATGTGGGAGTGATAGTGTGGTATGAGTGGATTGTGATCAATAAATGTCATGGACAGTGTATGTAGTGAGGACGTGTATGCGTACGTGAGTGTTAGTAGGTATGAGTAGTGAGGACGTATGTGTGTGAGGTTAGCATGACGCATGTGGTCTAGAGTATTGTGTGTGTTGTAGACATGGTAGTATGGTGTGTTCTGTTGTGAACAGTGTGTGTGTGTTGTGACTGTAAGTGTGTGAGGATGTGAGTGAATTGTGAGCAATGGGTGAATTATGAACATTGGCGTAGATTGTGAAGTCGTGCAAGAGATTATGAGATGTGTATGTAATATGAATTGTGAAACGTATCTTTTTTACAAGCCTATGTTCATTATTTATAGGCCCTAAATTTGAACCTTTTGAATCTTTAGGATCTTTTTATTACGAAGATTCAATCTTAATAAATCCACTATTCAAAAAATATGATAATACTCGGTTTGGATTTATTAGATTCATTGAAGATTTAATCCAGTTTTTAGAAACCTTATTTGATTTGGCCTTTCTATCTTGGGCTCGACTAAATCCATTTTAATTTAGCCCAATATATACGTTAACTCATTTAATAAATCTTAAGTCTATTTAAATAAAAAATTTGCTTTATATTAGATTGGACTAAAAATATTTTTAATAAACCCAACCATTTAAAAACTTGGAATTTATTAAATTGAATGTACATCTTTAACCATTATCTGATCCAATCATAAACGACTAACTCAACTCGACTTGACACTTTTATTATTTTTCAATTTTTTGCTTTTTTATTATTTATTATTATTATTTTAATCTGGCTCGATAAGAAAAAAAAATCCTAACGGTAGGAAAAATGCGATGTCTACACTCTTATCTCTAAAATGGCCGGCTATGCATCCATCATGGGCTTCTTGAACAAGTAGTTCTCTAACTGAACTGCTTAGTGCACTTACTTGTTTACCCTTCATAAAAAATTCTTGGTTCAAATAGAACCCATCTACTAGTCCTCCATAATTGCATTTGACCATTTGGGTCCAAAGTACATATCTTGTTCATATCGATATGGGAAAATACCAAACCTTAAGCATTCGAGCTTGTAAAGTTGTAAGGAGTACATGCCGACGTGACAGAGTGTTAGCAACATTGTTGGAGCTTTCCTTCTTATATTTGATGATATAGCAAAAATTTTCTAAGAATTCTACCCATTTAGTGTGATGTCGAGAGAGCTTTTGCCGACTTCACAATTGCTTTAGGGACTCACGATTCATGTAGATGACGAACTCTTGAGGTAGCAAGTAATGCTGCTAGTTCTGAAGAGTTCGGACAAAGGCATATAACATCTTGTCATATGTGAAATATTTTAAAGCAACACCATTGAGTTTCTCACTAAAGTAAGTGATAAGTCGGCGTTCTTGCATGAGAATGGCACCAATTCTAACTCTAGAGGCATCACATTCTATTTCAAAGACTTTATTAAAGTTAATCAATACAATAATAGGGTAGAAGTTAGTTTAGCTTTGATACATTCGAAACTCTTTTAAGATCTCTTAGATTACTTAAGCTTATAATTCTTATTGGTTAGTTCGGTTAATGGGGTAGTTAGGGATCTAAAATTTTAAATGAAATTTTGATAGAATGAGGCTAAACCATGAAAACTCCTCACATTTGATGCAAAGGTTAGCATAAGCTAATCATGTATAGCTCAAACTTTCTTCTCATTAACTTGGATTCCTTCATTACATACAACATATCTAAGGAAGACAACTTCACTTTAACAAAATATATACTGCTTCAGGTTACTAAACAAGTGTTTAGCTTAAAGAATATCAAACATAGATCTTAAGTGCTAGTCATGAGACAAGAGGTCAATACTATATACTGAGTTGTCATAAAAAAAAAAAACTACAACACATTTGCCTATCAACGATCTCAAGACATGATTCATGAGTTGTATAAATGTACTTGGTGCATTTGTTAGTCTAAAAGGCATTACCTACCATTCAAAGAGCCAGTCCATCATTTTTAAAGCTATCTTCCACTTATCTCCTAGACTCATTTTGATTTAGTTGTAGCCACTCTTCAAATCAACCTTTGAAAAGATTTGTGTACTATATAATTCGTACAACATGTCATCCAATTGAGGTATTAGATATTTGTACTTGATAGTGATTTTGTTAATAGCTTAACTATTAATGCACATCTACTAAGAACAATCCTTCTTTGATACTAGAACAATGGGAATGATGTAAGGGCTCATGCTCTCCCTAACATACCTTTGATCGATTAATTCATTAACTTACTTCTTCATCTCAGCTACTTGCTAGGGATTAAGTCTATAAGAATGTTGGTTTAATAGAGCTACGCTGAGCTAGAGGTTTATATAGTGTTTGATAACCCTCATAGGTAGTAAACCTCTAGGTAGCTCGTTAGGGAATAGGACAGCATATTCTCGTAGTAAGGCTTAAGCATCAGTTGGTAGGGCTTCATCCTCCTTCAACTTGAGTCACCTTTTGACTAATAGGAAGATGCAAGATTCCGTTTTGACTTCTTTAGAGAATTGAGCTTTTCTTTTGCAATGTTTTGGAAACCTTAACTTGGGATTCCTGAACTTATTTAAGACTCATAAGGGATAGCATTACTTTCTTGATATTCTTTTGTAACATGTAAGTGTTCCTATCTCCATCGTGGAGTACCCTTAAGTCAAATATCCATGGCTAGTTAAGAAGTATGTGTAAAGCACACATCAGCAGGACATCACACAGTACCTCATCCTTATATCTGTCACCAATAGTGATTGGCACTCATACCTTTTCGATAATTGGTAGATTGCCTTTCTCATCAAGCCAATGGATTTTGTAAGGTTAGGGGTGAGGACTAGTTGGCGACTTCAAGGTCTTCACTACTCCTTGTGCGATCACATTGGTATAGCTTCCTCCATCTACAATTAAAGTACATAGGTTGCAATTCACTCGGTAGTTTATGTGAAAGATATTCTCTCTTTGTTCATTCTCATCAGTAGCAATGGTATTAAGAGATCTTCAGATAACCATACAATATTCCCTAAATTTAAGTCTGGTCAGGGCATCTGAGTCTTCCTAAAATTATTTTAACATTTTTTTCCAATGTTTACCTCCTTTTCTCCTTCACTTGTACTCTTTACCTTGATCTGTAGGGTATTACCCTTAATGGTCATCATATATCTGTTCGAACACTAATTAGCAACTTCTTCGAAACCAAAGCATTTTTAACATTTGATTTCTTTAGTTTTTGGTCTTAAGCTTTGGCCTTGGTCCTTTCTAATCTCAGTCTCCTTGACCTTAGCCTTACCTTAGCTATCTTTTGGTCTGATTAGAACTTGACTATGTTTGTCCGGCTTGGAACCATAAGGAGCTTGGCTAAATCTTGGTCGGCTACTCGGAGTTAGGTTGAGTTGACTTCACCTTTACCTTTCAACTCTCTGGGAAATTTGGATAGTTTCATCCAGAGTCCTAAGTCTTTGTATCTCCATAATGTTCCTGATTTTAAGTCACAATCCAGAAATGAATCTTGCAATGGTTTATGCTTCCGACTTAGCAACATCACATTGGATCATCAATAGTTGAATCTTGTGAACATACTCATCTATAGTTCGGCTATATTGCTTAAGTTCTTAAAGACGTCGGAAAGTATCTTGTTCAAAGTGCTGAGGAACAAATCTACTCCTCAATACTCTCTTCATCTCATTTTAAGTTCGTATTTTGATTTAGGCTCATTGACGTATGGTTTACGACTTCTTCCACCACATTGCAACATATCTAGAAAACTCTAAGGTAGTTACTCGAATATGGACTTCTTCCTCATAATCATAGAAATTAAATATGTTCTCAATCTTTTCTTCCCAGTCCATGTATTCATCGGCATTATCGGATCTAAAAAAGCTTGAAACCTACACTTTGATGTGCTTAGTCTCTTGAGGAGCTCAAAGCTCACACTCATCATACTCAGGAAATTGCTCTTCTTCCCCATCTTCTTCAACTTCTTCTAAATCAAGTCTTCATCAAATATTTCTTTCAGTTCGGTAAGGTTAAGTCGAGGGTACATGTCACGCCCCAAAGCGGCAGAGTCGTAACAGTCCCGCCGTGTAAACCATCCTAAGATAGAAGTTGGCCTTACAACCGCTATCTTAGACCTGATCTACACAAGGCGTCCACGACTAACCCGCTTTGAAGTAAACAGTTTGTAATTTAAATAATTTATTTACCTGAGAAAGTGAGAAAAGTTATATATAATCACTATAATTCAGTTATTACATTATTCAGAAATGAAAAGTAATAACATATGTGTTGATTCTTCAATGTTTTTCCTTATTACCCAGGATCTAGCAGTTGCTAGCTTCAAAGTAGTTGTTGCCGCTTCTTAGCCAGCACCTGCACGACATCTATAGGGATGTGAGCAACCACAGCTCAGTAAGTAGGACGGAGGACTTAAAACTATACCAGAAACACAAGAAGGTTTTCAATCACTTATTAGATGCAATGCATGTGAAAATAAATGCCATCGCACGACATTGTCCGGCCCGTCCTGAGATTAGAGAAATTGCGCCCGCTCTAATCCGGGTTGAGGAGTTGCCGTTAATGCAACAGCTCACGACTAAACCCAGGCTTGTGTAATGGAGACCTTGCTCCTCCCGCGATTACTTTCGAACCACTGTCTTCACCCTCGCTGCGACCTCCTCTCCTATCACTTAGTTCGATTGAGGATGAAGAAGGGACCATTTTGCAATCTTGCGCTATCCCTTCCGAAGGGGTCGGTATTTGGCTGGAGAGTCTTAAGTTCCCCTAACAGGTTGCCATGCATGTCCGATTATGATTACTGGTCGGATATTTGATTAAGTCTAGTTTAGGGTGATCAATCCTTTCATATAACTCATACAATATATGCCAGAACAACAAACAGAATCATAACATCACCCATAATCAAGCACAAGCACACATTCAACTATCTAACAAGCACATGCACACATTCAACTATCTAACAAGCACAACCAAGCATAATCTTAAGCCTCCAAAATATAGCATCGTATTAATCCTAACTTACCTTGACTCCTCGCTCACTCACTCGAGGTTCGATTTGCTCAGGCCATCGCCGATCATCCCTACAACACAAACGTGGTTTCAGTTTTTCATATAACTATTATAGGTTCGTTTTATCCTATAACGCTTATCGCTATGTTTTATTTAGGGTTTAAGATACCTAATTATCTAGGTCTTAAGTCTTTTACAATTATTCTAGGTTTAGGATTAGGTTCGGGTTCGATTTCTGCATCGATTTCTAAATTAGATTCTAGTTCGATTTTCTAAGTAGCGTTTTATATTCTAACCCTAGAAACTCGTTTCAACCCATAATGTGAAATTAATCACATTATTTCTCGATTTTCTAAATACCATCATTACTCTTAGTCAGTATTTTATTTCACCCGGTATACTTATATCCTTATTAGTGTACCGAATTCACTCCTAATGTGAGAAATTTTTATATTTTTCATATAATTACATAAATTCAAATTTCCTATCAGATTTATTGTACATTTTTATTATTATCACAATATCAATTTTTATTATAATATTTCCTATTTATTATATTTCCAATAATTACCTATTATGTATTATTACCTTTTATGTATATATTACACTTCTAATATTTATATCACTCTAATTATCATCTCTAAACATCAATTATCATTTCAAAATGTCTAAATTCATCCTAAATCAGATTTTTCTCTTAATTACCCTAATTTACAAAATTAACTTAAAATGTACTATTTTTCCATATTACGTTATTCTTTAACTAATGATTCGAAACAAAGAAATGTAAGAACAAAAGTCGTACGGATTCGCAAAAATCCCGTCTATAGGAACTAAAAAATAGATCTATAAAAAATTGATAGATGTAGAAGTCAAGGAGTTCGGATGATTCAATAAAATTCTTCCATTATTTTAATTCGGAGTTTTTAGTTATTTCGTCCGGAAGAATCTTATTGATGGAATAGTTAATTCATAATTCATTGAATGATTGTATCATTAACCATTTTTTTTTTATTTTTGTGTGAGGAACTTATCATGAATCCACTGATTTCTGCCGCTTCCGTTATTGCTGCTGGGTTAGCTGTCGGGCTTGCTTCTATTGGGCCTGGAGTTGGTCAAGGTACGGCTGCGGGCCAAGCTGTAGAAGGTATCGCAAGACAGCCCGATTACTACATAATTAACCTAATAATTACATCTAACAACCTAAATGCTACAAGTATCATTCTCCATCATATTTCAACATCCCTAAACATTTACTTATTCACTAAGTCAGTAATTAATAATTTAATTACTTAATTAACCTTAAATTACCCATTTTATGCCTCGTTTTAATGCCTAAAAATTATCTAAAAATTTCGAAAATTAATTTTTGAAAACAGTTTCATAGCCCTGTTCTATATCATCTAAGTAATCTACACAAAAATTTTGGGCTTGAAACTACACTCCTAAGGTCATTTATTTCTAAACCGAAACATGTTTGGTTTTGTATAATTTCTTAGGAACCATATATTACGGGGCATGTTCTCATCAAAATAATATTTTTCCTACAAACTACATACAAAAATATCCCAGAATAACAAAATTCATAATTTTCTAATGATATTTACTATTTTTACAAAATTACACAAAATCGGGCTGGAAATCGGACTCACCGATCTGGGTGGCTCCGGCCACCGCCGGCCTCCGTGGCATTGTCATTCGGCTTGGGCGCTGCCACCACCGTGTGATGGTGGTGGCCATCCACTCCCAGCTGTTCGTCTGGTGGGGGTTCCTATTAAAGGCCTTAATTGCACAGTTTTTTCTAATTTTTTTTAAACCGAATTTTTCTCTCAATTTTTGCCTTTCTCTAATTTTCTCTGATTTGTATCTAGCCAAATGAGCTTTTGAATTTTTCTTGCTATTTATAGAAAATTTTTGTAATTATTATGCATTAATTTGACAAGACTTTGCCCATTTTCCTTGATTTTTGGCTTTTATGTTGTCCAAATTTTATTTGTTGATTTTTCTTTTGCTTATCCTGACATGCCACGACCAGATCTTGATTCATCTTATCCTCTTATGATTTTTTCTGATTTTTCCATAATTAATTTATAATTTTATTTAATTATTTAGTATAATTTTAGCACATTTCGCATATTTTAAGTAATTACGCGTATTTATACCTACATGTAAATTCATATATAGTACAAATAAATATTCCTAAATATTATTTAGGTTATTTTATAATTTTTAGTATACATATAATTTATCTCTAACGATTCGTTGAGTATCAGAATACCTTTTACGCATTTTCGATAAATAACGAGTTATATACTTAAAATTTGAAAATTTTGTAGTCTCCTATTTTATTACTTATTTTCTTAAATTCAAACTTACGAGATCGATTTACTAATAATTCTAGCTTTACTTTATAATTTAGGCTCGATCGAATCGTTTAACCGATCAAAACCTTGGATTGCTTAGTTGTGGGGCTTACAGTACATTCATAGTATCAGGAGCTCCAACCTCTACTCCTTGTCCTCTTGGCCTATTGTGTACGCCTCATCCATGCTAAACATTCCTCTCTTTAGATTAAGCTTCCACTAACCTTTGCACAGATATGACCAAGTTGGCTACAATAGTAGTGAGCTTCCATAATTGCTTGTATGTGGTCCGTGGGGTCTATTGTTTGACATGACCACGACCATGTGCATTGCTTTACATGGGTAATCTTTCCTTATACATTAAGATTTGACTTCTCATAGCAAGATTTTCAATACGTTCACAACTCAACAAAAAATTCAGTACAACACTACTAGCACTACACTAAATGAGCTACTTCAATAACTTGCTCTATTTCTCAGAAGAGAAAACAAAGTATAATAGAGTACGTAGATTAGTTACAATAACTAGTCACTATAACACTTAAACTATTGGTTGTAACCCCAAGCTCTAATATTAAAGTATATGATGTGTGCCTAGGAGCTCAGTTATCACAAAGGTTTACCATAAGGTCAAAAATGGGTGCTTCGAAGTATCAAAGACACATAAGATGGAATGCTTTGGTCATTCCAGTACCTAATGTAGCTGTTTGCTGGATATGACTCACTAATGAGCACGACATAACTTAGTCTCTACTTGATATGACAAACAAGAAAGAAGCTGAGGTTCACTCGCCACTAACCTTGAGCTATTATGAAGATTAGATAAGAGTATAGGGATATGTACTTAGAGAGAGTTTCCAACAAGAACACAAAGGAATACTCATTAGCTGATAAAGAATAAGATGATTCCAGCTATAATGATGAGGGACTATTTATAGTAAGTCCCTTAAGGCAGCAAGACAATGAAAGAAATTACATAAAAGGGTAATGAAGAAATAAAGATTCCTAGTATAAGCTAAAATTGGTAAATGCGACAAACGATAAAAAGAGATTATAGTAAAAATGTTAGAAAAAATAAGGGTAGGTAGTGTGTTGCCATTATATTTGTACATAGGGCAGGGAAGTACTGGGGCTAAGTTGTTCAGTTGTAGCGACATGTTGGCAAGAAGACCAAAGAGGTCGGCATTCAAGTCCTTGGCATGCGGTAGGTTGGCATTTGTGATCTTGACAATGGGTTGGTTGCCATTGGATGCTTAGCACTTGATAGGTTAGCCGTATTATAAATATTCATGAGCTTAGCATATGGGCATGAGACAAAGCGGATCAGGGTGTGTTCGAGCCTAACATTTAAGGATTTCAGCAGCAGGCCTTCCTGGTACCAGAATTTGTTGTAGCCGACCTGAGGAGTAGAATCCTTCTTACAAGATTTTGTAAGCCCCTAAGTTAAGTTCGGGTGAGGGGTCTGGAGGTCGTCATTCTATCTGCCTGGCTTTTATCTAACAAGTGGAATGATGACCTCTTAGGCTTTGAAATGTCCTAACTCCTACTTGAAAGGATCAGACTATGCCTTTTAAGTAATAATAGTCATGACAACCACTTCGGTATTTACATTTAGACACCTTTTAACACAAAAGAACACTATTTGAAGCGAATAGATGCATTTTGCACTAATCACATGAAAAACTTACAATGGATATGGAAATTAAATGTTCCATTAAAACCTTAATTTTTTGTTTGGAGGATTTGCTATGCCACCTTACCAATTGTTGGTACCTTGTATGTGCAAAAATTGCACCCTTCTAGTTGTTTAAGATCCTTGGAGGCAAATGAAGACATTAGTCATGCTAGAATACATTATCCTTTTATTGCTACTTTCTTGAATCAGGTACAATTTCCAAACGATAATGCATAACCCTTGCAAGGTTGGCTCAAGGAGCATTGTAGAATAAGAAAATTAGACATATGTTCTAATCAACCACCAAATGGAATTACATTACTTTATTCTCTTTGGCTTTGTTGGAAACATAGATGTAACATGTTATACAATTCATTACCTCACATTAAAGATATGTCTATCATATGCTAGAAAGCAACAATATTAGCAAAGGAATATTAAACCATAAGTGTATATAGAAAAATCTAAGCATATGCAGGAAATCATCCAAGAAATTATGTGGAAGCCACCTTTGGAATGATGGTTTAAACTAAAATTCAATGCATCTTACTTAGATAAATATGAGGATGCAACTAGTGGGGGAATGGTCTGAAATGATAGAAGGCAGTAGGTAGTAGGCTTTACATGCAAACTTGGAGCAATTGATATCTTAAATGCAAGATTGTAGGGTTTACGGTAGGGTCTAAATCTATGCACGAATATGGGAATAAAAATTTTAGAAATACGAATGGACTCACATATTGTACTAGATATATTACATAGGCGATATCAATGAAATTCCATTAATTCACTTATGCTACTTTCTTTCAAGGAAAACTTCGTGAATCGCACCAAATCACTCTCATTTTTTTAGCATTTTGAAGCAAATTAAGTAGTAGATTACCTAGCAAGGGAAGCAAGGATTTTAGGGAAAGAAGAATTGTACAAGTTCCTTCCCCTACATGGCCTTTTTAGCTTACTCAAGCATGATTTCAAACCTTTTGAAACAAAATTGAAGTGTTATTTTGTTAATGTAAATACAAATGAAATATGCGTTGTTAATCGCTAGGGGGTGTATGCCTCTAGTCTTTTGTAACCGACTAATGTATAAGCCTTACTTATAAATAAATAAATTTTGTCACTGAAAAGAAAAAACTTGACTTTAACAATTTATTTTCTTGTCAAAATCTTTTATTCTTTATACTACCGTATCTACTACTCCGAGAACAGACTAAATATGTCTCAAGTATCATAATGACTAGATTTATGAAAATTACCAAAGTATCCTTTTCTATTTTTGGCTTATTCCTAATTCACTAAAATTTCACTTTTATTCCAACTTTCACTTGGTTCTTAAATAATCATCCTATTAACATACTAAATCAATATTGATCAGTAGCTACTTATACTTTATTGTTAGCTTTAGGCTTGCAAAATGACCAATTTATCCTTTTGTTATTTTTGTTTATCTCATATTATCCAAAACTCCATAATTAGTCTATTTTAACTTGAATTCTCATCTAATTATTGCATTATCATACATAACTAGTTATGTGTCCCATACTTAATTATTATAATACCCCCAATCAACTTAACTCATGTTAAATTGATATGTTGTGCTGAGAGCAAACAAAGATGACGATATTGTGGGTAGATCCAACCTTGTAGAAAGCTTGAAATAAAGGATGACAAATGCGCGAGATAAAAGAAAATAAACAAAAGCACGGAAATTTTTTAGGATAAGACACACCGAGAAATCTCCAAGGACTCACAAATTAGCTCGATGTAATGCACGAGTAGTTCAATGAGGTCACTCGCCACCTAACCTTACTCAAAAGGTAAGATAAGAGTAAAGGAAAAAGCAACTTGAAAGCTTCATACAAAAAGGAAACTCGATTTGTTTAATAATGGAAGATGATGCTTATGGCTATATGTAAGAGGGTATTTATACTCGAAATACCAAGAAAATATGCTAAATAAGAAAAAGACAAAAGGGTAATATCTAAAATAAGTAAAATACAAGAAATAGGTAAGGGTACAATAGAAATTGTAGAAATAGAAGCTTTGGTAGTAGAATCTTTCATGTAGGGAATCGGGATACATGGTTGGTGCTTATTAGATGAGCTCTTGCAGAAACCGATAGAAAAGTTTAATCAAACTTAATGGGTGCTGAGCTGATCTGTGAATGCTTTTGGGGTTTGGTTGGCTCAGATATGATCTTGGAAACTTGAAATAGATATGGCAGAATTGATGAGTAACTTAACCGGGCTATTAGCAGAGCAGTCCTTAAGTTGGAACTTGGTTATTGACATATAGGAAGGGGTTTAGCTCAATAATTGCAGCAGATTAGCAGTTAGAAGCAGCTCAGATTCTTCATGTGTAAGTTAGGATGAGAGGATATGCTTTGCCATGCTTTCAAGTCCTTAAGTATGAGCTTGGGTCAAGGGTCCAGTGTTATGATTCTTATCATTCGCTTTAGGTTGATTGGGATTTGAGATCAAATTTTATTGATTGCTCTATCCTTCTTTAGATCGACAGGGGATGATGTCGACAACATTGACCACATCAGAAACTCTGAAGTCTTTAGTCAATTCCAATCAATAGGCATTATTGTTGATCTTCTAAAGTATCTTGAATGGTCCTTCAGCTCGAGTGGATAATTTGCTCTTCCTTTTGTCTAGGAGCCTTTCCTTACTTAGGTATAACTAAATTGGGTTACCGAGTTGAAACTATTTTGCCTTACTTCCTTTCCTTCTTTCCTCCATCTTCTTGGCTACTCAATCGGTCTAATGAGCAAATTTTTGATAGATCTACTAAAAGGATTGATCTTTGTATCTAGCTTCGGGGTCAGCTTGGTCGGACATGGGTACTGGGGTATAGTCAGGAGGAAGGTTAGGATTGAAGCCATAGATGACCTCAAGGGGTGTATGCCTAGTGGTGTCGTATACAATCTAATTGCAAGTAAACTTTACCATAAGTAAACAAACATCCCAATTGGTCAAGTTCTTCCTTATTGTAACTCAGGGTTGAGAACCTAAAGTGTGGTTGACGACCTTTGTCTGGCCATCGGTTTGGGGGTAGAAGGAAATGCTGAAAAGTAACTTGGTTCCCTACTAACGCTCTAGAAATAACTTAGAAATCTCGAGTTTTGGTTTGACAGTACACTCCTCAGCATTCAATGCTTAGGATAACTTACTCGAGTGGATAACTTGCTCTTCCTTTTGTCTGAGAACCTTTCCTTGCTTAGGTATAACCGAATTGGTTTACCGGGTCAAAATTATTTTACCTTACTTCCTTTCCTTCTTTCCTTTGTCTTCATGGCAGCTTAGTCGGTCTAATGAGCAACTTTCTAATGGATCTACTAAAAGGATTAAGCATTGGTTCTAGCTTTGGGGTCAGCTTGGTCGGACATGGGTATTAGGGTGTAGTCAGGAGGAAGGTTGGGATTGAAGCCATAGAAGACCTCAAGGGGTGTATGCTTAGTGGTGTCGTTTACTATCTAATTGCAAGTAAACTTTACCATAAGCAAACAAACATCCCGATTGGTCAAGTTCTTTCCTACTATAGCTTAGGGTTGAGAACCTAAAGTGTAGTTAATGACCTTTGTTTAGCCATTGGTTTGGGGGTAGCAGGAAATGATGAAAAGTAACTTGGTTCCCTACTGACACTTTAGAAATAGCTTACAAATTTGGGATTTTGGTTTGATAGTACGCTCCTAAGCACTAAATGCAAGTAAATGATCTCCTATAAAAATAGAAAGCAATAGTTGAAGCTTCGTTAGTTTTAGTACAGGGCACAAAGTGTACCATCCAGCTGAATCTATCCATGATGACCAACATTGAATCTTCGCCTTAGGCAGCTTATGGTAAACCAAAGATAAAATTCATGCTTAAGTCAACCCATGGTCTAATTGAGATGGGTAGAGGAATCACTCTCCTTTGTTTAGCTTAGCTTTTTGCTTTTTTACAAGTTGTACAGCTCTTGACCACTTAGTGCATATCTTGTCTCATTTTAGGTTGAAAGAATTGGGCATTCAATAACTCATAGCTCCTCTTCTCTCCAAAATGTCTAGAGAGTCTATCGTTGTAAGCTTCTCTTACTAACAATTCTCTGATGGAACAGGTCGATACATAGAGTTTCCTACTACAAAATAAGTAAGCATCTTCCACAGGATATTCATCTATTGTTTCCCTTCTTCATAATGTTTATATATTAGACCAAGATGAGGGTCTCGAGGGTATTGTTCATTGATGTTTGCAAACCTTAACAGTCTGGTTTGTAATTCAATAAGAAGGATGTGTCTTCTCTATAAGGCGTCAGCAACGACATTGGTCTTGCCTTACTTATATTTGATCACAAAATTAAATCCTTCTAAAAACTCTACTCGTAGGGCTTGCCTTTTCAATAACTTAGTCTAACATTGTAGGTATCTCAAGAATTAATGGTTGGTGTATATGACTAACTCCCTTGGAAGGAGGTAATGTTGCTATATATGAAGAGCTCAGATTAAGGCTAGAAGTTTCTTATCATATACGGAGTAGTTCAATTGTGGTCTTCTTAGTTCTTATTATAATAGGCAATATGTTAGTGTTCCTGCATCAATACAACTCTTATGCCAATACTCATTACGTCACATTCAAGCTCAAATATCTTCTCAAAGTCAGGCAGAGTCAATACAGGTGCAGAGGTCCATCTCTTCTTCACATCAACAAAACTTCTCTCTTCTCTTTCTCTCCCTATTTGAAGTTTTTATGCTTTTTCATCAGTTCGATGAGAAGTGTGACAATGGTACTAAAGCCCTAAATAAAACATTGTTAAAAGGAAGCTAACTTATAGAAGCCTTACATCGACATAAGTGGTTGGGGTCAACTAATCGATAATAGCTCGGATTTTCTCATCATCAACTTGTAGACCTCCTACAATAGCTACATATCTTAGGAAGATCACTTCCTTTTGACAAAAAAAATACTTCTTTAAGTTTCTAAACAACTTTTTAGCTTGGAACACATCAAATACAGCTTGGAGATGGTCAATATGACTCGATAGGTCAGTACTGTATATGAGAATGTCATCAAAGTAGACCATAATAAATTTTCCAATCAAAGTTTACAGTACATGGTTCATTAACCTCATGAAAGTACTTAGGGGCATTGGATTAGCCAAAGGAACTACTTGTATAAACCATTTCTAGTTTTGAACGCAGTCTTGTATTCATCCTTTGCCTTATGCAAATTTGGTGGTATCCAAACTTCAAGTCAACCTTGTTGAGGATTTTAACACTATTCATCTTATCAAGTATGTCATTCGACCTTGGGATAGGGTAATTATACTTGATTGTTATCTTGTCAATGGCTTTATTGTTTATGCACATATGCTTAGTACTATCTTTCTTTGACTTAAGTAAGGTTAGTACAATACATGGACTTAGACTCTCTCACATAACCCTTTTCTATTAGCTTGTTGACTTGCTTCTATAGCTTGGTTGCTTACTCGGGATTCATTTGATAAATCGGCTTGTTAGGTAGAGCAACACTAGGTATCAAGTCAATATAATGCTTAATTCCTTGGAAAGGTAGTAGCCTTTCAAGCAACTATTCAAGAAATAAGTCAACATACTCATCAAGCAACTCTTGAATCTCATTAGGCAATAGGATTTTCTCCCTTAATTCCAACAATCACCTAACTAACAAGAAGGTTGGTTCGTCAGACAGCTTTTCGGTGCTTGGAATGACTAAGAACTAAGGTCTTCTTGGATCCTTGGGCTAACTTGGCTTGCAATTTTCTCACTTGACTATAGGTCATAGGTTTCAAAGTGACCTTTTGTTCATCCTTCTCAAATGCATATGTGTTCTTGTACCCATCATACATGACCTTCTAATCAAATAACCAAGGTTGATTGAACAATACATGAATACATACAGGGGTAGCACATCACAAGGAATTTTATCAAAGTAATTCTCGATTGAGATTGGTAACAGCACTTGCTGAGTAACATGCCGTACCCTTTTTTCATTTAAGTAATGTAACTTATATGGCCATGGATACAATAAGGTTGGAAATTTAAGTTTTCAAACTAAATCAACAAAAATAACGTTGGTGTAACTTCTACTATCTATAATGAGTGTATACACCTGATTATTTACCTTGCCTGTGATATGGAATAAGTTTTCTTACTGTTCTTCCTTGATAGATGGTTCGAGGTTCAAAGCTTGTCGAACAACTAGGGTCAATTTGTTGAACTCATCAGCAAACACATTTTACTCGATGAGTTCATGATACGCTTTGATTTCCCCTTCGAGTTCATTTATCTCTTCAAGTTCCTCATTGGTACTATCTACCTTAATATTTAGTATCTTACCTTTAATGATCATGGTACATTGGTTTAGGTATTGGGCAGCCATGTCCCAGAAACCTTAGCATTCTGAGCACTTAGTTTAGCTTTTCTTCTATCCTGATCCGTGCCCTTTCTTAAATGCCTTCTTTAGCATTTCATTGTTGGTAGGTTGACTCTTTTGCTTGGTTATAGTACCAATTCTTCTATTTGGCTTGGTACTATAATGAGCTTAATTATTACCTTGATTAGGTTGGCTAGATGAGACATGTCGGTTCAATTATGGTTAGATTGATCTATTTCTTCTTTGCCTCTCCACATATTGAGAAATCCTTATGGACTCATCTAAGGTGGTGAATTGTTGAAGTTTTACTACATCTTAAACCTTGGGTCTTAACCTAGTAAGGAATCTAGAGATTGTTTGATGTAAGGGTTTACTGGCCTTACATCGGATCATGAGCATTTGAAATTCATGTATGTACTCATCAATAGTTTGACTTTCCTGCTTCAATTCTTGGAGTAAAGTAAATGTATGTTGCAAGTAAGTGTTTAGCGTAAACCTTGCTCTTAGAACTCTTTTCATCTTTGGCTAAGTACTAACTTCTCTATAACCATCCCTTCGGAGCATGTTTTGAAATTCCCTCGACTACATTATAGCATATCTAGAGAACTTTACTGTAGTTGTTATAACCTTGTTATAGTCTTCGTACTGATAATAGTTGAAGACCTGCTCAACCTTTTCTTTCTAATCTAAGTATTTGTCAACATCTCCACAACCATTGAAATTTAGGATCTAGAGCTTTACATGTTTAGTAGCTCGGGGTGCTCAACTTCTCTCTTCTACTTCATAGTACTTTTACGCATTTTCCTTTTCTAATTGACCCAAATCAATCCTCCTCTATACATTTCCTCCTAATCCTCTGCCTTAGTCTTGTTGAGCCGGGAGTTGTCTTCGGGCAAACTGGAGATCTTGAGTGGCATTTCCAACTTCAGGGGTAGCTAGGGGAGTGTTACAAATGACCTCAATAAGTTGGGAGGCTAGTGTATGAATAGCTTGGGTTAACTTAGCTATCATATTGGTTACTTCATCGAATCGTTCATTGAAACTTTTGGGGGTGTTTTGGGGTTATCAACTATGGTGGATAATACTGCTATCATTGTCTCCAGTCTTAGCATTCATACTTGAGTTAGTCATTTTCTCCAAACTTAGCTTTAACTGACTTTGACAAGCAAACACCAACTTCTTCTTTTGTTAATTACAAAAAATACATATTGTAAGCCCCAAAACTAGTAATCCGAGGTTTCGATCGGTTGATAAACCCGATCGAGCCTACATTATAAAGTAAAGCTAAAAATATTAGTAAAATAATCCCGTAAGTTTGAATTTAAGAAAATAAGCAATAAAATAAAAGAATATAAAAAATTTAAATTTTAAGTGTATAACTCGTTATTTATCGAAAATGTGTAAAATGCATTCCGATAATTAACGAATCGCTAGAGATAAATTATATGTAAACTAAAAATCATAAAATAACCAAAATAATATTTAGGAATATTTATTTATACTATATATGAATTTACATGTATGTATAAATATGCGTAATTACTTAAAATACACATAATGTGCTAAAATCATACTAAATAATTAAATAAAATTCATAATTAATTAAGGAAAAATAAAGAAAAATTAGGAAAAATAAGGAATGATCCAGATATAGGTCGTGGCAGCTGGGAAAAATAAGAAAAAAATCGGCCAATTAAATTAAGACAACACAAAAGCCAAAAATTAAGGAATAAGGCAATTGTCTTGTCCAATTTAATGCACAATAATTACACTAAAGCTCTATAAATAGGGAAAAAAATTCAGAAGCTCATTTGGACAATTAGAAATCAGAAAAAATTAGGGAGAGGTGAAAATTGAGAGAAAAACCAAAGAAAAAAAAAGAAAAGGAAAACTGTGCTGTTATGGCCACAAAGGAGAACCCAGATTCGATGGGAAGTTGGAAGTGGACGGACACCACCACCACACGTTTATGGCAACGCCCAGGTGGGCCGACACACCCATGGCCACCGATGGTAGCCAGAGTCACCCAAATCGGTGAGTTCGATTTCTAGCCCGATTTTGTGTAATTTTGAAAAAATAGTAACTATTCTTAGAAAATTATGAAACTTGTTATTCTGGAATATTTTCGTATGTAGTTTTTAGAAAAAAAATATTATTTTGATGAAAATATATCTCGTGATATAGGATCCTTAAGAAATCATACAAAACCGAGTATGTTTTGGTTTAGAAATAAATAACCTTAGGAGTATAGTTTCGAGCCCAAAATTTTTGTGTAGACCACTTAGATGATATAGAACAGTGCTATAAAGCCCGTTTTCAAAAATTAATTTTTGAAATTTTTAGATAATTTTTAGGCCTTAAAATAAGGTATAAAATGGGTAATTTAGGGTTAATAAAGTAATTAGATGGTTAATTACTGATTTAGTGAATAAGTACATATTTTAGGATGTTGAAATTTGATGGAGTATGATACTTGTAGTATTTAGGGTGTTAGATGTAATTATTAGGTTAATTATGTAGTAAATGAGTAATAGGGAAAAATAGTAAATTTTAAGTTAATTTTGGAAATTAGGGTAATTAGGAGTAAAATTTGATTTAGGATGAATTTAGACATTTTGAAATGATAATTGATGTTTAGAGAGGATAATTAGAGTGATAGAAATATTAGAAGTGTATTATATACATAAAAGATAATAATACATAATATGTAATTATTAGAATATAATAAATAGAAAATATTATAATAAAAATTGATATTTTGATAATAATAAAAATGTACAATAAATCTGATACGAAAGTTGAATTTATGTAATTATATGAAAAATGTAAAAATTTCTCACATTAGGAGTGAATTTAGTACACTAATACGGATTTAAGTGTACCAGGTAAAATAAATACTGATTAGGGGTAATGATGGTATTTAGGAGATTGGGAAATAATGTAATTAGTTTCACATTATGGGTTGAAACAAATTTCTAAGGTTGGAGTATAAAATACTACATAGAAATCGAACTAAAACCTAATTTAGAAATCGATGCGAAAACCGAACTCGAATCTAACCCTAAACCTAGAATAATTGTAAAAGACTTAAGGCCTAGATCATTAGGCATATTAAACCCTAAACAAAACATAATAATAAGCGTTATAGGATAAAATGGACCTATAATAGTTATATGAAAAACTGAAACCACGTTTGTGTTGTAGGGATGATCGGCGATGGCCTGAGCAAATCGGACCTCGAGTGAGTGAGTGAGGAGTTGAGGTAAGTTGGGATTAATACAATGTTGTATTTTGGGAGGCTTGAGATTATGCTTAGTTGTCCTCGTTAGATAGTTGGATGTGTGCATGTGCATGTGCATGTGCTTGATTATGGGTGATGCTATGATTTTGTTTGTTGCTCTAGCATGTATTGTATGAAATGATTGATCACCCTAAACTGGACTTAATCAAATATACGACCAGTAATCTTAATTGGACATGCATGGTAACCCGTTAGGAGAACTTAGGACTCTCCGGCCAAATATCGACCCCTTCAAAAGGGATAGCGTAAGATTACAAAATGGTCCCTTTTTCATCCTTAGTCGAACTAAGTGACAGGAGAGGAGGTCGCGGCAAGGGTGAAGACAATGGTTCAAAAGTAGTCGCGGGAGGAGCGAGGTCTCCATTACACAAGCCTAGGTTTGGTAGTGAGCTGTTGCATTAATGGCAACTCCTCAACCCGGATTAGAGTGGGCGCAATTTCTTTAATCTCACGACGGGCCGGACAACGTCGTGCGATGGTATTTGCTTATACATGCATTGCACCTAATAAGTTGATTGAAAACCTTGTTGTATTTATGGTATAGTTTTAAGTCCTTTATCTTAACTTACTGAGCTGTGGTTGCTCACATCCCTATAGACGTCGTGCAGGTGCTGGCTAAGAAGCGGCAACAACTACTCTAAAGCTAGCAACTACTGGATCCTGGGGAGTAAGGAAAAACATTGAAGAATCAACACATATTTTATTACTTTTCATTTCTGAATAATGTATAACTAGGAAATATGTTACGGAAAATTATTATAAACTTTAATTTCAATAATTGAATTATGGTGTATATAAATTCTCTAATTTTCAAAATAAGGTAAAATAGAGGATATCATGATACTTAAGTATGAAGAGAGCACAACTTCTACTTCTACTTCTTATTACTTAACACCACTATCAACCTATATACACAAAATACAATTAATCACAAAAATGCATAACACGGTGTAGTTTGAACAAGATACACGATAGTAACTTACCCAATACGAACCTCTCCTCTAATATTAAGATGATGCACCACGCTACGAGCAAACAAAGGAGACAATATCGGGGGTAGGTCGACGCTCATAAAAAGCTTGAAATGAAGGACAGAAAATGTATGAAATAAAAGAAAACAAGCAAAACCATGAACTATTATGAGGATGTGATGCATCGAGGAATCTTTGAGGATTAACGAACTAGCTTGATATAATGTACGAGTAGTTCAATGAGGTCACATGCCACCTAACCTTACTTAAAGGGTATGATAAGAGTAAAGGAAAAAGCAAGCTGAAAGCTTTACATAAAAGGGAAACTCATTATGTTTAATAATAGAAGATGATGCTTATAGCTACATGTAAGAGGGTATTTATACTTGAAATAATAAGGAACATGCTAAATAAGGAAAAGATAAAAAGGATAATATCCAAAATAAATAAAAGAAAAGAAATAGTTAAGGGTACAATAGAAATTGTAAAAATAGAAGCTTTGGTGGCAAACTCTTCATGTGGGGAATTAGGACACATGATCGGTGGTTACTGGATGAGCTCTTGTAGATACTGATACAAAAGTACAGTCATACTTAGTGGGTGTCAAGATAATTTTCCATGCTTGTAGGGTTTGGTCGGCTCAAACATGATCTTGGCAACTCGAAATAGATATGGCCGGATTGATGAGTAACTTGGCTAAGTTGTCAACAGAGCAATCCTTAAGTTGGCACTCGATTATTGACCAATAGGAAGGGGTTCGGTTTGATAATTGTAGCCAATCAATAGTTAGAGCCAGCTCAGATTCTTCAAGTGTTGGTTGGGATGAAAGGATACGTTTTGCCATGCTCTCAAGTCCTCAAACTTGAGCATGGATCAAGGGTCCAATGGTTCTATTCCTATTTTGAATACTAATTGATAGCTAAATTTACGTGGCGTATCATGTCTAGTTCATTCATGTATTAGAAAACCCAAAATTATTCATTCAATTACATATTATAGTACTAATATGTCTAAATATAGGCATTGATGCAATAAGTAGTTCTCATACTAAAATTATTCCCATAAAATTTCTATAACACTATAAAAATACATGTTTCAATTTTGAAAAGTCTTGTAGTCTAACTCTTTCATTACCTAGTTTTACGAATTTGTACTTTTAACTCATAAACTGCTTACATGCAAATTAAAAACTACTCATTTCTTATATTAGGTGCCACATCAATATATTAAGTAACTTTATTTTTAAGAAACTTGCAACTTTATCTTGACTTCTATCATGAAACTTTTCCTATAATTTTTTAAAACTTCTTGTGGGTCCTAATACAAATATTCCACTAATCAAAACTAAAAAAGTAAAGAAGAAAAAATCCTACCTTTTAACGTTGCTCTACAACCTGGCTTAGGCAAGAAATGATCCACAATGAAGAAACAAAACACCAACTTTACTTCTACCTTAGAAGACACATGAATTAACACGTGTTGATGATCCTCTAATTAGATTATCTTGAGTCACACATTCTTAGCTCTATTGTATCTTTTGTTTTATTTCTTCTAGGTAGTACTTAATGTGTATACCAAAATTGTGTAGTTACATGACCTGGTTGTTTAAAATAGTAATATCTCTTACCACTTGTTGCTGTCATTGCTTGGTCACATTCACAAGTCCAAATTGTCTACATTAATAACACCTCATATGCTTAGGTTTTGGGCATTACCTTTCTTGATGTCTTATTACTCCACAATAGTAATATTTTTTATGCAAATTCTCGCATTCATTCAGCCTATGGTTTTTATAACATCTCTAACATGTATTTGGTGTGATCTTTCCCAGTGTTAAGGGTCAATAAGGCTTCTTTCTCTTGTGAGTATTTGTTACCTCTTCCTTTACTTGTCTTACCAATTCAAGCACACGAATTAACTAACCTCCACTAGGATTTATAGCTATCATCACCACTATTGCTTACATTATTGTCCTAAATTGTTCAGGTTGAAGTTACAAAACTTTTTATTTTTCAACTCCTTTAATTTAATGTTCATAGCTAGGTTATCTTTTGGCTTCACCATCTTCCTTAGTAATTGTAATAAGAGGGTTTGAGATTAACTCTACGTCAAATACACATATTTTCTTCATAAGCAAAAAATTACCCCATGATTGCTACGATGACCTAGTTAACTTACTCTCTTATACCTTACTCTTATCTCATTTTTACATTTTTATTTTCCATCTATCTTTTCTTAATCCTTCTTCAGTACCATCCCTACCTTCATTATTATATATTTTTTTTATTAAACGTTATACATATAGAGTTGCTGTAATATTTTGGGCTAATGGACTAAACCTTCAAATAGATTGTAAGTTCTACATTGGTTGAGAGTGTGGCTTCATCATAGACATGTTATTTTGTCTACTTTTATTTTGTAGTGCTACTTTTTTTGAGATGTTATATGATGTAAATTTTGTAATGTCACTTTTCTAAACTCATGGAGAGTATGCATTCAAGCAATTTGAATGAATACGATGTTATGAAAACATTGTAGAGTTTTACTTGTAAAAAATTCAATATTTTAACATTATAAAAGTTTAATTAAAAAATTTATAATTTCCATAAGGTATATTATGCTTTAGAGGTTTTATAGAGTATAGATTTTAAGATAGTTTTGACATGTTACAGGATAGGTTTCGACTATAAAACTTTAGGAACTTGTGCCAATAAGGTAATATCTAGATAGGGACTGATACCTTACCTTAGGGTTGTCAATAACACTACTAAGCCAAACTAAGAAGTGAATTAAATTGAACCAAATTTGAAAATGTGATTCTTTTATGTTTTAGTTCAATTTGTGATTAACCTAAAAAAGGTCCAAATAGTTTGTAATTTGGTTTAGGAGGTCAAACTAGACCTACTTGAATTGCTTATTACTAAATGAGGAAAGAAGTGATGTATTTTTATTTTTGAATACTAGAAAATAAGTCTAACCTAGCAATCCTCATGTTAAGAAATAATAAACAACCTTAACCTTAAAACATTGACTTATAGTCTTCTAATCTTCAACGCCTCAATTCCTTCTTCATTTGACTTTCATAAATGTAAGCTTTCAAGTTGGGTTAGACTCAGTTTACATATCAATTGAGTTCATGATTGTCTCTTATCTACTTCTCAATTCCTTATACTCTCATACTCTCACTTTCGTCTCTTAGTCTCCCCTAACTCTTAGACTAGTTGACTCAAGCATACTATAATCATTTTCTCATCTTAACTTTACTTGTTAGATAATATGGATGATCTAATAGGGCATTTACATAATAGGGCTTGAATAGCAAGTTGAGTTTGCTTGTAGAAAATTATTATTCATAATTCCTTTGGTTTTGATTTGTATATACGAATATAATCCATTTGGTAAATGAAATTGAAACATGAATTTTTTTATCTTATTCATTTTAAATCTGCTCACCCTTACCAATAATGCATATGCTAGATTTTATGGTATTACATAATTCAAGTTTAGTACTCTACTAAACATAGTTTTTCAAAGCTTTTTCTTCCTTAGACTTGACAAAAAGGTTAGTAGCAGGCATGGTCCATACTTATTGATGGAGAATTTTAATCAGGTGAAAGAAGCATAAACAATTTTGATTAAATTTGTTTATAATGTTTTATCATTTTTGGTATATTTTTCATAAGTCTATTGTTTAAATATCCAAATTTGTTTGAAAATTTTATTGTTAAACTTTATAGATTTTTAGATAAAATTGTCATCAATTGAAATGTTAAAGAATTAATTTAATATTAAACTAATATATCAAAATTATAGATGGTGTTGAGGGTGTTTGTTGACCACTTAAGGGACTACTTAAGGGAGAGAGGAACGGGAAGGTAAGAAGAGGTGTGGTGTATGGTAGTTACACATTATGTTAGAGAGAAAAAAGGAAGAGGTTTCTATTTTATTTTATTTTTTTAATTTTTGGTGCATTTTGATATATTTCTCACAAATTTAATTGATTAGAATAAAAATGTTAAATAATAATTATATTCTTTTCTCAAGTTAACTTAATAAAAAGATATATGTTTTGTGACATCAATTGTTAAAATGCCACATGGTTTAATAGTTGCTAACTGATCTTTTCATGAAATCAAACAGTTTAAGTGCACATCAAAATTTGCATTTAAAAAGTTTGAATACTTAATTATTTGATGACAAATTAAGGTAATAAATACAATCTTATCTCTTGAATATATCGCGTATATTTTCCCTTTTATAAATACTATTGAGAGGTCATAAACTTTTCGATAAAGTGGCGCATTGTAGTGCTGGTAGTCTAGGGTTAATTTGTTTAGTTCAATTTGATTTCTTAATAAAATTGGTCTAAATCACTCATTTGATCCTTATCGACAGTGATTTGGATTCAATTAGATTAATTTGATTGATCCAATATAGTTCCCATAAGAATTCATTGGTATTTTTTGAGATTAAAATATATTATTTTCTCTAAAAAATATTCAAATTTTCTTCAAAAAATAAATATAAATCAAAGAAAAAAAGTTGTAAACAAGCTCTTATTTTTTAATCACCAAGATAGTAGGTAATTTTTCTAAATAAATATGAATTATACTATAATATTTTTATTCATCTCGCTTCAATTCTGACTCGATCGTGATCGATTCTATCAATTCTTAACCCATTCTCATTCTTGACTTAACCTTTTAGTCTAAGATTAACAACATTAATGCATTGTTATTACCATAACAATGATTCTATCATTCTTCATTTTTTTTTTCCCAACTATTACCATTACAATTTTAGAAGAGGGGATTCAAATTTAGTCAATCTTATTGAGAAATTTGTATTTATATTATTAGATTATAATGGATGTTATCCTTTTTAAAAAAGAGATAAATTGGAGCAATTTCTCATCACATTTTATGATTTGATATTTTTTATAAGGTTATGAAGACATTTGATGGAGGCACTTTTTTAAAAACTTAAAAGAAATAATTTTATAAATTTTTATATATTTATTTTTGCATAAATATGTAATTAAAATTCTATATATACATTATATATGTATATATATATTCATTATCTCTAACCCGATTATCCAAATTAAATTATATTAGATATATATTAGTGAACAACGTACTCATGATGCATGTGTAAATTAAATAAAATTAAATTTATATACTTAAAATTTATCATTATCGGTGAAAAATTATAATCTTTGTTAACTAATATAAATATAAATTTATTTACTTTTCTTATCTAGACTCATTTTAAATCTTTTAGTTTTTTATTGATGAGCAAATTGGGATGATAGATAGAAATCTATTCATGTGAGTAGATATTATTTATTATCATTATTATATTTTATTATAATTTGAATTTTGATCATACAATTCGTATACATTAAGTAAGGTGAGAGAGAAAATAGAATAAAAAGAGAGAAACTGTTAAGGAAAGAAATTATGGGATAAACATTATATTACGTGGAGAGATAGTAAAGAAAGTAAGTTTTGGGATTACGAGAGATTAATTAGAAAGAATGAATTGCTATGTTAATTTTATCTTTATTATAAAATAATTATAATTTAATAAGTTATTTTTAATATAATTTTTTTTTAATAAAATTTTAATTGAAAGGTTTAATTAGTACTTAAATGATAAAATCAATAATTATCAAATCTCCCCAATCTCGCTCACAAAACCAACGAAGAAGGATACAGTGGGCGCCACCAGGAAACTTCTACAAAGATCGTGATTATTGGATTCTGGAAAACATCCATTATTGGTAACACTCAGGATAAGCTTCAACACTTCAAAATTCCTTGAAGCATATCCAAACTGGGTCCTACTCAAGCTGCCACAACTTATCTGATCTGTCTTGCTGTTTTTGTTACTTCACGGTTCAAACTCATGTATATATCTATATCTATAGTTATTGCCTCTTGCTCTAAGAAAATTAGCATCTATTGTAAAGGTAGACATGGAGGGTCAAGAGTCACAGGTTAAGTCAAGGGTTGTTAAGGTTGACTCAACCGAGACATGGGATTCCTTTGTCACTCAAGCCACTAATCAAGGCTATCCCGTGAGTCTGTTCTTTCTTATCTGAATTTAGTTGAATTTCATTTTTTAAAGCTGTAATGGATTTTTTAGGATAGTTGTAGGTGATGGTGGTTAGTAATTTTAAAAATTGATTATAGTTTTAGGGTGTAATTGTGATTTTGGGTATACATCTTTTTTCAATAATTGGATATGTTTTGGATACAGTTTTGATTTTGACTATTTTTATGAACTGAAAATTGCGTGGAAAGCAATGGATTTCTATGTCTCGATTTTGGGGAAATTTTGACCAAGGTTTTCTGTGGTTGGCCTTAGTAATTGATGAAAGCTGTCATTGTTAATCTTTGAATTTGGAGCTGGAATGGATAATTCTAGTGTATGGATACTGGGTTGGTTCATGTTCGATTCACTGTACTGGAGAGTGATTTGAGTTGTTTCGGGCGTACTGTAGATTGTGGTGCACTTCACTGCATCATGGTGCATGCCTTCAGTGGCTATGAACCCCTTCTTCGAAGAGCTGGCCTCGAGTTTTCCAGATATCGTATTTCTCTCTGTTGATGTAGACGATGTCAAGGTAAAAATTCCCTGTTTCAATAAACTTGAGTTTTCCAAATCTTCTGTTTTGGCTCTTTCTGGAATGAATTGATCTGCCGGTGCTTAAATGTGCATGTCAGTCTCATTTTCCATTGTCAAGTCGATACAAATTCTTGAGAGATTTCAAATAGATAAACGTGTATCATGGATGGAAGATGTGATTTTCTTAACTTCATAACTCCCTAATTTTGTGATATGAAGGTTGGCAGTATCGATATATTGGCAGAGGAACAGTAATTTCTTTGAAAGCTGGACTCTTCTGATTGTGATGATTGTTCGTGTATAACTATTGCTCTTCTAACTGTGAATCTATTAAAGTTTTGGTTTCACAGGAAGGATTTAGAGAGAGGTATGATCTCATTGAATCAATTATAGTATTAGACAAGGATGAAACTGATATGGTTGCTCTTATAAGTGAAGATATTTTGCTTAGTCTTTGAAGTGGCTCTCATGTTTCTTTGTCCTCTCTGTTTTCTTTCTTTCCTTTTTCCCGGGTTTCCTACTTCCCTTTTTGATAATCCAGCCTGTTTCACCATTGCCTTGGAGTCTTCATTGCACTGACCAAAATAGCTATCAAATTTTCAGGTGTGTGCCTCTTTGCACTGATGTTGAGGTTTCCTTCTATAACTCATGCTATGTATTGCAATCTAGCCTCTTCATAATCTGGCTACATTTTGTAAACAAAATACTGAAATTGAAGTTGGAATCTCACAGCATTTATTATTAAGAATCCAAGTAAGTTGGAATCATGGACAAACCTGGTGATTAAACAATGGGAATCCTGGATAAGGTTTACCTTATAAGAAAAATTCAATTTTTAAAACATTGATTGCATATTCTACAAGCAAAACAAGTGCATCGATGTGCACCAGTAAAAATCCTTTACTTAATTTTTAATATAAGTAGGAGTCACTTAGTTTTTACCTTTCGCATTTATTTATCCAAAAAAATAATTTTGTTGTATTGCATGATTTATTTATCTTCAACAAATAAAAAGTATCTTATAATATAAGGAGTCGGCATAAAGTGTCTCGTATTATGGCCTCTCTGCATTATGACGAGTTTTATGATTACAGGACATTTTACTTTTTAGAAAAGTATTTAACGTGTTTTTGGCCCAATACAACCCCTCAACCCTTTTAACTTCTACTCTTGTCTGAATCAGTGTGTAGTCAGATTCTAGTAACTGTCACCCATAGTGTGAGTTACTGCGTGCATTATTTTGTTTTATTTTATTTTTTTCCAACAAAAAAGTACCTCGTCCTCATTAATGAAAAATATAATTGTGAAATGGTTCATATATATAAATATAAATATATATAAGTTATGTTTAAATGGGTGCCTTTTTTACTTGGCATTTCATGATTAGTCTTAACTTTTACAGGATATTTTATTGTATTATATACCTTATCTTTTATATTTCCAAGAAGGAAGATGCCTTGTAAATGTGAAAAGTAACCATTGGATCCATATCTGCATGCACTAGTGTAAGAAGAGTGGATTTTTTTTTTAAAAAAAAAAAATCTTTTTTTATTTTTTATTAATTCCATTTTGGTCTTAATAAAGGCCAAGTCCAGCCCATTGGTGTCGCGTTCCTTGTCCATCCCTGTTTCAAATAAGAATTGACTTTTATACTTTGTTGCGTCAACTAGAAATAACTTTTAGTTATGTTCACTCTTGAGCAAGGAGTGATATATTTAGCAATAATTTTCATTGGATCCTCTTCCTGTGCCATGGTATCTTCACATTTTGCTGCTGTAGGGAAGTTTTCCGCATTTTGTTCTGTTAATTACAGGATGTGGACCTTCTGTGTGATACTTCCAACTATTTCAAGAAATGGGTCGAAACTGTCCAAAGCTTCAGATGAACAGCTGGTTTATATGGTTTGCCCACTTACACCATTTCAGAAATAGGTTTCTTTAAACAGAAAATATGGCCGTTTAGCGTTTCTCTTAGTGGTCTCTATTATTATCATCTCCTTGCGATATATACCTTTTCCTCTGTCAACACTGTCTGTAGCAGTTCCTTGATATTTCTCTTGTCCCTTTTTATGCCCCTTTGTTCTTACTCATTACAAACCACTCTCACATAGTCACCATTTCCCTTCTGTTGATGTAGAGGCTGTTTCTTATGTATAATCGTTCTTGGACAAGTTTCTTTTCCATTTGCATTCATTGCCATTTACCTGGCTCTGAATATATTCGTTTGGAGTTATTTCTTGTTCTGTATGTGGTTATGGACATAACTTTAGTGGTTAGTTATCTGGATTTCCACACTTCTTTCAGTCAAATGCTGAAAGTTATAGCGTCTTTTCAATTTATGTAGGACGTGGCTAGTAGAATGGAGGTGAAAGCCATGCCTACTTTTCTGGTAATGAAGGATGGAGTGCCAGTTTACAAGCTGGTTGGTGCCAATCCGGAGGAGATTAGGAGAAGGATCGATGCATTTGTGCAGTCTTTTCGTGTATCGGTAGCTTAGTTACTATCAACAAAGGTAGTTCTAAAAGAAGTCTGAGCGTGTTTTCACTTCTCTTGTTATGGTATGGCCAGACTGGATAGATTATTAAGTTAATGATGAGTTGCTGCCTGTGGTTTGGCTGAATCCATTATCTACTCAGTAAGTGTTGGTTTTGCCATCCCAAAAAGGAAAGAGAAAAAAGAAAAAAGAAAAAAAGAAAAAGGAAAAAGGAAAAAAAAAAAAAAAAAAAACGTGTGTTAGCGTTTGGACTATATTATGATTGATATTTGATTGTGTAAATATACACAAACTTAGTAGAATTGCATTTCTTTGAATGAAAAGTGCATATAATTGATGAACATGATCTACCGTTTCTTTTAGGTTTTGTACATAGTTTCACTGGTTTTGTACATAACGGTGTTGGGGTTTCCTCGCATTCTAGCCTTCATTGTCTTTGTGTATAATTTGTTGATTGATTTGGTAGTCTTTCGATGGAAGTTAGTTTTACTCCTATTGGGAAGGATAAAGTAGTTTTTCCTCAATATATTGGGGTTACAAACTCTAATCTTTTCGTGGGAGTATTCCTCGCAGATGAAACTATAATTGAGCTCATATGACAGTCAATTAAACAATTGTTCGTGGTATTAAGGAAAAAGCCGGCATAGATTGATTCTATAAAAGATAAAATCCCTAGTCAATTTCTATATATTTTTATTTTTATTTTCTTTTCCTTTCCTTCTTCCCCAGCTGTAACACCTAAGGCTATCTTCTTCAGTGATGCATCAATTTCAACTCGTGTGGACTATCTATGAAAGATACGACCAGGGATGACTGCGAGCCAGCAACCCATCCCAAACCCGGATGCTTAAGGACCCAATGACGAATGACCCCAACCCTTTATGGTAATAAACGACGGTAACCCATTAGTTGCAACCAACGACCACAACTATGACAAAGTCTAGCTACCTTAGAAGGGCAGTGTCCTAGCGATGATAGTAAACCCAAGCTTGAAAGACCCATCCAATCCAACCTAATCAAATGTGTAATGCATCCCATTCTCCCTCCTGCATGTTTCACTTGATCTCTTGCACTCCCATGTTGTTGACCATTATTGCTTATCCCACCTCTATGTTATTGGTGATGCATTGCGACCTACCACCCCTTGTTATTAACCTAGCTCGTCAGTCTCCAGATTTCGTGCCTTCGGTATTCAATACCACCACCCCTCTCAACCATGTCTTGGTAGCCATAATTAACCCTCTTACTCAGATATTTTCCTCACTAGTGCCACTCCTATGTGCCTATCGATCAGCATATTCCTCACACATATTTTGAAACCACCCATTCACCCGCTTTCTCATCCGTGAAAGTTGCTAATGTGGTCTTCACTAAATTATTAGTTGATAACTATCAGCTTTGACTCTATATCGTGACCCCCGTTCTCATTTTAATTCATCTTTTTTGTGGTCTTACCGTCTTGGTTCTATTTTGTAAGCAATTCTTACCCCAATATTTGCTTCTCTTCTTAATTTTGCTTATGCAATTTGGTTCCTCATCAGTTACATGATTTGAGCACACTGTTTGCCTCAATCTCCATCATCATTCTTAGAGAGATTCATGATATCTTGGCAACCTATAATATTTAGATTGTCCTTTGTCAATGCTTCCCTAAGGATTCCATGGTGGAGGAAATAGAACTCAAATAGTGTTTCCTTGCCCGGTGGTTGAAAAGAAAGTTCATGACCTAATATCTCCGTGAGCTAAAATCCATAGCCGGCTAGATAATTTCCAGTAATTGGCCACTCATTTAATGGGACTTCATCACTCATTCCTTCCGTGGTTTTCCTTGAGATTGATACTATTGTCACCATAGCCATTAACCCATTGCTCTCACATTGTAGCAACTCCATGTCATTCTCAATTATAAGCAATGATATCAAGCATCATGATGAGGATGACACCTTTGCCTTCATCATAAATGCTCTTCACACGTAGAATACCTCTTTTGCCTAATAAGTTAGGGTTGTGATCGTCGTAGATACTCAACTAGTTAGGATGCATGGTCGTTCTTCTAACTTAGATGCATGTTCGTCTCGACATTAGCACTACTAAATGTAAAGTTTAAATAGAATGACCTAAAAATTTAATAAAATAATATAAGAATGTTTAATATTCTAAAACAATGGAAAGTAGCAAATCTCATAAAAATAATTTATCTTGACAAGGGAATATGATCCCTATTAGTCCTATTCCTTTACTATCTTACAATAACACAAAACATGGAGGCTCGACTAAGGTTACAATTGACTAAAACCATACGTTGTTGGTTATCTTGCATTATCATTATGCTATTTATCGATAGGGCTATTTAGGCTTTAATCGAGTTAAGGAAGCCTACATGGATGACCGGTATGTAGACGATGTAGGGGATTATCTCAAATCCCACTCTTCATCTCTTCCATTTTGTTGGCTTAACTTGTACTCTACACTAAGTTACCCTAATAGTAGAGACTTTTTCTAAGTTAATTTCTTTAGCTTTCCATAGTCCTTCTCTATCTTATGTCTTAGCTTCTCTTTAACCTAATAATGAACAAATATGACTTTGAACTTTGTAGTAGGCTTATTTTGCATTGAACTCAATAGCTTTAAGACCTTGAACTTAAAACCTGCCTAGATTTCCTCCTTTTCTTCTATAGTAATTAAGGTTGCAAACCTATTATAAATGGGGTAATCTTTTATATAACTTAAAACCTATCCCTATTATAGGGGTTCCATCATATTTAATAGTAAAACTGGCAACACTTTTTCCATCCATTTCAGATCAAAAGCCAACTTTGATACCATTTGTCACACGTGGAATGTTCCCAATACTTTGAATGTATGATGCTTAAACATTCTGAGCTCATTGATGAGGGATTAAGTTGGCCTTCTTGTTAAAAAATTTAAGATCATGTTAACTCAAGAGAGAAACTTTGTAAGAGATAATATGAACACGAACATATTAGACAATCTATAAATGAGGGGAGAACCATTTGATGTATTAGAGGCCTTCACAAATTGATGGGTAAAATTATTTCGATCTAATGATTATGATAAAATCCTAACTAAGCTATTCTAACTACCTCCATCTACCACGGTTCAACATATCTAAACAATTGTAGAGCATTTTTCGAAATGGATCGAGTCTTAGTTGTGGATTTTACATATAATGGATTTTTATGTAAAAGTAAAAATGAAGAATAGGCTCGAGAAAGAGCCTTTAACATGATCTCCCTTGTGACTTCCACTCTAAACTCTCACCTTGATACTAACCTAACTTGACTTACTCCTTTAAAGATATGTTTATACTTACTAGACATAAGTTTAAAGGAGGGAGCCATATAGGAATCAAAGTTCAATTACCTGATCCCAAGCCTAAGGCTTACTTGGATTGGTTTATCGAGCCTTTTTTGCCTAATCCACTATAAGGGAAGCCAATGTTTGAGGAAGTCTAAACCATAGGAGTACCCTAACTCCCACCAGGTATACATTATATGTCCAGGCAATGGATCTGATTAGTTGGTCGACCTGGACAACTTTGTCCTATCTATAATTAGCTCACTTGAGCTATCTTTAAGCTTCCCATTTCCTGATCAGAGTTGTTTGAGAATCTTTGCTCTAATCTCGTTCCATATAGATTTTGTTATCGCTACTAGAACGACGCCTAACCAATGTATTACACGTCTCTGCATTGTGTCCTTTTTATTATAATCTAGTATATATCTCATTTTTTTTGTCCTTTCTCATTTTTACCCTCTTTTATACATTTATATATTCCATTTTTTGTTAAGTTCTTAGGTTGTCCTTGATTGTATTTTTCCTATCATGTAAAACCCTAATGAGTTGACTATAAAAGTTTTCCTTTTTATATAAATTTATTGTTGGTTAATAAAATTATGTCTTCTTCTCCTTTACATTGTTCTTGCATGAGCTTAGCTTAACTACCCAATTCATTGCTACTCTTGCCCAACCCTCAAGCAGGTTAGTGATAAGTGACTCAATTTTCTTGTATATGCATCATATCAAGTAAGAATTTAGATTTACATATATGATTTGTCTTGCATCATATCCATGAGTTAGTACATGAGTTTTGCTTAACCATTTGTTAAAATCCACATTTACTTTGGTTATAAGTTAGTGGGACACACCCATACGTGTGTCGTGATATTGCTTCCCATTCCCTGTATTCATCTACATGAGGCATATGGGCGATTCATTGTACACTTTAATATGTCATTAACTTATTATTGATTTTTAGTCGAAGTTTTGTACTTGGATTTGGGCATTAGAATTTGCATCTTTGGAGTTTGGTGTTTGCGTTTGTATTTGAAGTTTTAGCTCGAATTGGATATTGGAGTTTGCATTTGGAGTTGGATTTTGACATTTGAACTTGCATTTTAGAGCTTAAAGTTTGTGTCTTGGCATATGATTGTTACAAAACGTAATGTATTGATATGTTTCTTGCACTTCCGATACATATGTGCATAGAGTTTTTATAGTGTACCCTTGAATGCAATATTAACTTGTACGAGAGCACATTTCACATATGTGCCTTTAGGATACCTTAATCGTATACATGCTTAATGCAAAATCTACCTGCAATGAAAACAAACCGTGTATGTGCCTTTTGGGATCCTACTGGCCAAATTACTTTTCCAACCACTTGTTTCAGAAAATATTTTTTTAAGATTGTGTTATATTGGTCGAAACTCCATATAAAAAAATATAATAAACACGAAAATTCTAAAAACTGTCCATAATAAAGCTAGAAGTCGAATGATCCCATACATTCAAGGAGTTCCTATATATATATATATATATATCATGATTACTACTCGTGATTTCTTCAACTGTTGTTGATCTGTTCCTTTTTTTTTGTCGACTGATGATTGATGCTTATGATTTCTTTCTCTCACCAGACAAGTAGATTGACAATAGTTGGACGCGAACCTTAAATTTCCAAATAGGGCATCAGTTGAAGGGAACATCCATGATAGTTTTGATTTAGGGTTAGGAATTTTAATTTGGATTAGAGTTTCAATTTGGATTTTTCATGGTTAGAATTTTTTAATATGGATTAGGGTTATGATTTTGATTTTTTATGTGCAGTAACTTCAAACCTCCTAACAGGATGATTCATGGGTTATTTTTTTTAATTATTTTTTTGAATATATTAGGTTATTATGATCATTTTAATCACCTATTCAAACTTTATTCTTTCATCTATTCTTTAAATTAAACAATTAATTAAATCATGTAATAAGTATTCATGACTTATTATACTTTTATTCTATTCTTCTATATTAGCCATTTCATTCTCTCCTTATTACATTCAATGTACTAAATGAGTTGGAAACTTCTTGATGCTGTGCACTGAAAAGTACAATAAAACTCAAAATTTGAGATTCACTTATATATAAGAAAGTAAAGAACTATTTATATTTTTACATCAACCCGTCACGTGTTATTACTAGTTAAGGATATATAACAATACAATCAAAGTGATCATAATAGGGTATTCGATTTGAACCCTTATAAGGTTTTGAAATGTGTTTATTGAAGTTATCAAATGGGTGTGGGGATTTAAAAAGGCTCTATACTTAGTAAAAATAATATAATATTAAATAAATAAAAAGTAAAGTATTTATTACTATCCTACATCTCTAGCCTTAATTCATTCTCCAATTTTTATTTACTTTTTTGTCTCCAGTCTCTGCTATCTTCTCCTTCTTCCTTCAAAAACCAAAACTTTTGACTTTTCCAGTCCACTTTCGTACATCTCTTTAAAAAACGAAACCCAACTCTCAATCAGTATTTGCATTTAGCATCCTCTCACTCACATGTTTGTTCTTTGTTTTAACCTTAATTATGCCTTTACTTCTTTTTTTTTTTTTTTCTAAACGAGATTCCATTTTCTGGTATTATGGATTGTGTCGATTCAATTTTCATCCAGATTGTAGTTAGCGTGGTGGCGTTGGTGAACTATACATTTCAAATTTGTTTAGATCTATGTGTCTTTCTACTTTTTGTGGGTTTGATTGTAGGAGGCGTCTGGTTTTTATGATTGTAGAATGCAAGAAAACGATATTGACCATTTTTTTATTTCCATAAATTTTGAAACTTTTCTTTATTGGGTTTCATTTAGTATTGGTTCTGCTTGAATTTGGGTTGAAAAAGAAGGCTTCTTGTGTTTTCAGTTTGTCCTGCCTTTGTTTTTCTTTTTTTCTTTTTTTTTTTTTTTTAGTTCTTGATTAGTTTTGGCTCATGATTATCGAGAGAGAGAGAGGAAAAGGGTTCGTGTTGGTTTGTAGTTTCATGATTTTATTTGAAAGCGTCAAGATTTAGTCATGAATTAGTGTAAAGTAAAGATTTTATTTTTTGTATAGAATATAGGAGGTGGTTTTAATAATAGGTAAGCATTTTTGAACCAATCTAATCTCTTGTCACTTGTTGCTTTCATTAAAAGTTTTATTCATATTTCTTGTAGACAATATATAATCCATGAAAGTGCAGAAATTGGATCCAAGACTATAATTGACTGCTGGTTACCGACCGTGATGTGGACGATGAGCCCGGTAATAAATATAAGAATAAACTCCTGCATAATAATCAAAATTTTGAAAAAATAAATCATGAATAATGAAGTCTATCGACCGTCCAAATCGTGCACACATATATGCTTATTTTTATTACTAGTTGTAGACAAAATGTTATGTGACAAGTTGATGCACACCCCTGCAATATTCAAGAAAACAATCATTTAGATGGTAAATAATATAACTCAGGTCTCAATTAGTAGTTATTATTATCTTAATATGTTTCCAATATTATTAATTGCCATAATAAAAATCGATCCTATGTATTTATGTCCTCCTACTAGCTCAGGTCTACTTTTAGTTAAGTTCAAGGTTGTATGTTTAATGACCAACATCCAGAGTGAACTAGAACTTGCATATTCAGAAGTTTACTGGCTGTGCTTCCCTTGAATGTATTGATAATGCACTTGATTTGTTTCAATTGAAAGCGTGGACATGTGTGATTATGTAGCTTGGATTAATGTTAACCTTGTCGGAAAAAGAAAAAAGAAATGAGTAATTTCGACTTTCTATTGGTTGAAAAATCATTGAGTATTTTTGGTGTAGGCTTGACCCTCCTTGTTATACATATGCATGAAAATCGTATTTCACGTGATTGGTATAGTCTATAAATCTTTATCTTCTCATCTTGTTGATAACTTTCCTGGCATTTTATTTTCTTACTACTCTCTTTTATGCAATACAAGGAATATGAATATAGTTAATGAAATTGAGACTCAGATAAATATGGGTATAAATGCCAATGATAATAAGGAAGGTCTACTTTCAATATCAGAGCTTGAAAAAGAAAACCAATAAGTACATCAAATTTTCAAGTAGTAAGCAATGCAGGACAAAGCAAACATACAAGCAAGTATAAGTTGACGTTTGTTGTATAAAATGATATGGTGAAAAAAAATAATTGATGGGAGTGTGGAGTTAAAAAAAATTCGTTTTCTCTCTTTTTTTAACCCGATTTATATTAAGTTCAACCTGCTTAACATAAATTTCTCAAACAAACTAAGAAAATGTTTCATTTAAAAATAATTATGAAAAGGAGTTGCCACCCAATTAAAATTGGGAAAGAGTGGATTTAGGTCTATAGGTGGATGAGCCCTAATTAGCCACTAACTTACGATTTTCTAAAAAAAGAAGCAATTTTTTTCTTAAGAAAAATAGAAACTAGAAAAAATATAGGCTTAGAGGTTACCTTATTAAAACCCAAAGGTTTTCGTAAAAAGGTTCATGAAATAATTAGATGGGCCTTAAATTTTAATTTCCAAATAAAATGTTTTTTTTTAATTTAATAAATGAAAAGAATTTGAAAAAAAGGGAGAAAAATAATTTTTTATTTATTTTAGGTTGCTTGAAGTACCTACATACCACGAAGTGACATACCACGAAGTGAGATAGTGCCTACAAAGTTTTTATTGATGAAAATTTTAATGCATGGGCTAATTTTATTTATTGAGAACTCTTATCACTTTAAGTTCTTATATTTTATTAATTTTTAGACAAATGGTTTTGGTCCTCTTTGGAAACTTTAAGAAAAACCCCTCAATTGTGACAATGGGCCAATTTAATATTTTTTTATTTATAAAAAAACATTTTATGTGTGAGAAAAACTAATTTTGGGAGAAAAAAAGCTTATTTTATTTGAAAATCACTTTATTAAAGTAAAGTCCATATCCGTAACATAATCAATAACATGACAACAATATGGCAAACCAATGATTCACCAATCAACATGATAATTATTAAGATCAAGCTAACATGCTAAATTATTAAATCCAATTCAAAATGTTATTTTATTCAAATCAACAAATTATATTAAAGCTAAACCAACAAAGCATGCTATTATTCCAATTTAAGCTAATTGACATGCTAATTATTAAATTTATGGTAAACAAACTAGCATGCTAATTATCATGCTTATTATTAATTCATGTTAGTTATTAAAACCAAATCAAGTTTATTAACATGCAAACCATTCAAATCAAACATCCTAATTAATTCCAACCAACATACTAATTATTTAAGTTTATCAAATTAACAAATCATTATTTAAATTAAATATCACAAACACATCATCCTCATAAATGCATGCATGGCAACAAAAGATTAAAACACATATTTTAATTTTCTATATTTCCTTCCCGCTACCCTAACCCCCGTTTTAACTTACATTGTGTGTTGACAAAAATGTGGATGGTTCAGTGGTAGTTTGGTCGATTCTTGAGGTGAGGCTAGTGGCTTTAGAATCCTGAGATGTCGAACTATGAAACTGTATGTACCTCCTTCAATTGCCCTAGAAACTTCAACTAAATGATGAATAATCCTTAAAAATCACCCTTCTAATTTCCAATTTAAACTCTTCTAATTCGATACAAAATTGAAAGTAACAAGAAACCTAGGCTTTACTCTAGGATAAGAGTAAAATGTTTCACTATTTTATCTTTGATTGATTTTCAATATAATAAGAGAAATCAAAGAGAGAGAGTAAATTTTGTAATTCTAGAGTTTAGTGTGAGAAAGTTGTGATTGCATTGAATTGATACATTTGTAATGCTTAAGGAAGATTTGAACATGTGGCGAAAACCTATAGTTATTGTACTATATCAAGATTACTCTTTAAGAAACTTCCAATTTTCAAAAGATCACATCTTGCTTAAATGGGCAAGTTCATATGTGCAGTTGGGTTTTTTCTATTTCCAACCAAGTTCAAGTGCGTTTTCGCACAAATTAGAGGCAAATAAGCATATATACAACTCAATTAGGATGTCTTCGCTCATTTTGATTAAGTATCTTAAGGCATCTTGTGAGAATATGCTTTGGTTTTGCCACTTTTCTTTTGGGTACAAGATATGTGTATATATTTGTTACTCGAATTTACCATTTTTATTTTCCAAAAATTCGTTAATGAAAATTCAAAATTTTGGATATGCTTAAGTTGCATTTTTTATTCCCTTTCTAACAATTATTTTTTCAAGATTTTTAGTTGCAAAAAGTAGGTGAAATCGAATAAAAAATACCCCAGTGTCACTTACCATGTTTAAGTAAGACTCGAGCTTTCTATTCCTCGACTTATAGTATGGGAAGAGGAGAATGGGTCCTTGACTTGGTCAAACAAAGTGCTATGTGGCACCATGTGATTGGACTACTCATTGCCATGTAGTACACAGACATATGTCACGTAGCGTCATGTTAGCGTTATATGATGCTCAACAATAAGTGTCACGTGGCACCTAAATTTATATACTACATGGCACATTCGAACACTTAATAATGTGCCACATGTCACCCTTGGCACCTTCCTTTTTTTTCCTTTACTTTTTTCTCTTTATTTATGTTTTTATTTTCCCTTTCTCATCTATTTTGATGTCGACTTCATTAACACCCCACCCCATGTTAACAAAACCTCTAAAAAGTCATATTAACACACTTTAATAAAATGTGGAGTCTCTTAGATATATTTTTTAAAATGATCAAATTTGACCTAATTAGGAAATCGTTTTTTACTCGTATTCGGTTTTAATTCAAAATTTCAAATACTCATGAAATACCTATTTTAAATCCAATTGAAGTGAGGTTTGAGGCCATGATCTTTTTAAAAATTGAATTTTCAAAATAGGTTAGCTGAACTTGGCCTAGAAAAATTACTTTTTAATAAATGTCATTTTTACTCCAAATTCCAAATTCCTAATTCCATTTAATCGTATATGTTTGTTTTGATTTTAGAAGCCGTTTTTAAACTCGAAAAGTATTCTTAGCCTGAATCGCCCTAAATGGACCATTGTGCATCACTTTTATGATTTTTAAGAAATTTTTATTTTTTCAAAGTTTTTGATTTTTTTTTCTTAAATTTTTGTTTTCCTTTTTAAAATTATTTTTGTATATTTCTTATTTTTCAATTTTATATCTATTCTTTATTTTTTTATTTATGGCATTTTTTTCTTTTCAATTTTTACATATTTTTATTTTTTTGTATTTATTTTATATTTTGGCCTTTTCCGAAGAATAGGAGTTTCTAAAATAGCAGTAGACTTGGGGAGGACAACAATAGAGTATCTATAGGGTAGAAGTCGCTATATATAATCTTTGTAACAAAAAAATGAAAGCCCTTAGTGCAAATAAAATAAAATATTTGCATAACCGTTTGCGGAGGTGCCTGTAGTACAAAAAACAACAAGACATAAAGCAAAGTCTTTTGTCAATTAAGAAAAAAGAAAGTGAGCGTAGGAGTGGACCAAGTGATTTATTAGTAGGAAATTGGTCCTTTAATCAAGAAATCCTAAGGAAAAAACTTACAATGGCAATAGTTGTCCATATGTACCCTATTTCCATGATTGAGTATGAGTATTGTAGGGATTTTCTTAATTATGTTCAACCTCTTTTAAACCATGTGAGTCTTAATAGGTTGAGAGAAGAGATTATGAGCATCTACCATGGTGAAAAGGAAAAGTTAAGTGTATTGTTGAAAGGAATTAATTATCGAGTTGCTACAACAACAGATATGTGGAACCTACATTTTTTGTTAAACTGTATTTATATTTTTATGTAATTTTCTTATATGTTTTGACTCTTCACAACAATGAGATTTTAGCTAATTCCTTGTTCAATTCTTTGTTGTCTTGAAATTTAGATAGAAAATTATCTCTTGTGATGGTAGATAATTATTCAACTAATGATGCCATGATCACAACCTTAATGTCCAACTTATGAAGGAATGAGCTTAATCATTGTGGGAAGGCACTTTATATGCAATGTTGTGTACATATTTTGAATTCAATTATCAAGGAAGGTTTATTTATCATAGAAAAAGCAATAGAGAAGACACATGATAGTGTTGCATTTTGGCTAGCGACACCATCTTGAGTATAGAAGTTTGAAGAGGCATGTAGGCAGTTGGATGTTTCATATGAAAGAAATCTATGTTTAGATTGCAAGACTTAATGGAATTTCACTTATGACATGCTCATCATAGCACTTGGATATAAAGAAGTGTTTTACAGAGTTTAGTATATGGACAGACATTACAGATGTCTTCTAACAATAATGACTGGGAGTTGGCAAAAGAGATTTACAAGAAATTGGTCATCTTTTACGAGGTAACTAATCTTTTCTCTAGTACTAGATATCTAACTACAAATTATTATTTTGTGAAGGTGTTCAGAATTAGGGAAGCATTGATTGCGTAGAAGAATTATTTTGATGTTAATATTAGTATAGTGGTTGATAGGATGCTTAAAAAGTTTGAAAAGTACTTGGGCATTGTACATATTATTATGGTTATTTGTATTGTTTTGGATCCATGTTTTAAGATGAAGGTTGTAGAAATTGAGTTTCCTAACATATATGGAGGGAGTGGTTACAAAGAGATAGAATGTGTTAGGAACACTTATTATGACTTACTTCTAAAGCTCCTTTAGCAAGTGGTGATAATGCTTTTGATGATTCGATAAAAGCGAGGTTGTTATAATACGAGTGCTAAATACAATAAGGGTGGTATGATGCCTTATGCCAAAAGTAGTGAATAATCAAACCAATAAATATTAATAAGCTTATTTCAACTATTTGGTCTAAAAATTGCAACAATGAGTTGACAAGATATTTACTAGTATAGCTTTATCAGTTAGTACCACAATTTCTTATAATCCATGTAGAATACTTAACTAATAAGTATCTAAAGTTCCCCTCATATGTGCCCTTCCCCCCCCCTCCCCCCCCCCACTACTTATAGATTATCTTGGACTAGGAGTCAATACCCTAATGACATTCCTTGTCCTCTTCGAACCTCTTCTTTAAATCAGAGTTAGACCTAAATCGTCCATCTATTGGTATGGGGTCAGATTTGATACTATTGTAACATCCTAAGCCAAAAGTAGTGAATAACCAAGCCAATAAATATTAATGGGCTCATTTCGAGCACTTGTTCCAAAAGTTGCAATCGTGTGTTGATAAGGTATTTACTATTATAGCCTTATATGTTACTACCACAACCTCCTGCAATCCATGTGGAGCACTTAATCATGAAGTATCATAGGTGGTTAGGTAAAGTTAGAGTTGGACTATTACTTAGAAGAACCTTGTGTTGCCTTAGAGTGATCATTTCGATATCCTTAGCTTGTGGAAATTAAATGGAATTAAACATCATACATTGCAAGAAATAGCTAAGGATTTGTTAGCTATTCCCATACTAACATTTGCTTTTGAATTTGCATACTACCGGTTGACGAGTAATTGGCTTGCATAGAAGTTGACTCAATCCAGAGGCAATTGAGACATTGATGTGTCCTTAAAGTTGGTTATCAAAAGATTAAGGAGGTTATAGTTTTTATTACATAATAACAACTTTCTTTATTCTTGAAAATAATTTCTATTATCTATTTCTTAATATATTTTATGGAACTTTCTTTCTTTATAGGTTTGGAGATAATTAAATTTGCAGCAGAAGATGAGATGAGAAGTCTAAAAATATAAGGGTTAAACAGAGTTAGAAAAATTATATGATGGATGACTTTATTTTATTCTACAAATTTTCAATAGGTTAATGTCACGATTTATACCTTAACTTTGTTACTTTTTACAATTATACACTTGAAGTTTCAACTTGTCTAATTATATCTGTAATTGAAGATTTAGTTGTCATGGTCTATACTTCAATTAACTCCAATTCGTATCGTTAGTTCATTTAGCATAATTAGCCAACAAGATGGTTGCTTATAACCTTAGGGGGCTTGCCTAACCTCCCATAGGTGGTTGTCGACTACCCTCTACGAAACTTCAAGTCGCAACCCACTTAAAAAATATATGTTATAGAACTTACTAGCAATCATTTGTGGTCGTTTACAACCTTACTAGGGTTACATGAACCCCTTAAGGCTGCGATTGACCATTCCTTTGGCAAATTGTGTTGATTGGGCTAATGGTATGAATTAAAGTTAATTGAGGTGTAGATCTTGACAATTAGATCTTGACAATTAAATCTTTAATTGGGTGTATAATTAGATAAATTGAAACTTTAGGTGTATAATTGCAAAAAGTGGTAAAGTTGAGGTATAAACCATGATAATGCCCCAATTTTCAATTGTTGTTTTCATGATGTTGCTATTGATAGTGCTTTTTGACAATCTATGTATTCTAGCATTTTGGATTTTTTTTTTTTACTCTATTGACAATATGGCAGGTAAGCTTACATATTGTTTCATGATTTAGTGTTCTATAAATATATTATGAATGAAGTATGACATGTTTTTATGACTTCTCCTCTAGTATGTCCTCATTGTGTAGCTTATATATTATAAATATAGATAATGCAAATCAATTTCTCATATAACGAATACTAAAGTAAAAAATAGTTCTTTAGAAAAAAAAAAAAAGATCTTGTAAGTTAGGAAACGAGTACCTCACGAGAATAATGGGATGGGTTATGGGTATAAGGCTAAAAACTCCATAAGGTTTTTAGGACGGGCTTAGGAACCATAGGATAGTATGATAGGTTTTAGGTTCCTAATGAACCATTCCAGACCCACCTTATTTCCATGCCTAACACACTAGAACTTTACTTTCATTCTCAAATCACCGAATGTACTCATATAACTACCGGTTTAACTATAATATGAATGACTCATAGGCAAGTCATTTTAGTTCACAATGACATATACATAACCAGTTTAGGTATCTAACTTCAATAATACTAAAACAACAATAACCTCATATCATCCTAAAAGGAACCAACATCAATAATTATAGAATCACATTAACAAGTATTAATAAGAGTCCTCTCTAACATCATTTGCCTAACAACCCTTATCATTATCATAGTAATAATAGTAGCTCTAACTATCGTCATCCTAATAATAGTAGTAGACATCTCTTGCTTCATCATAATCAATCATCTCATCATAAGCAGCTGAAGTTGAAATAGACAACAAAAGTGAGCCTAAGCCCAGTATGTAATATCATACCAACATACACATGTATACACAATGGAAATATCATAGACATTTAATGCAATCAGAGAAAATAAACATTTAGATTATTATATTTTATTTAAGTCTTCAACCCTTACAGGGGTATTCAAACCTTACACACACTTATAGTAGTTAGATATATAATATAGTATATATATTGGTCCTAAGTGGTAACTATTACCTCTGACCCCATTTAATATGATGTCGAGAACTAATAGCTCTAACCCCAACTCTAGCCTCAACATCCTTAAATCTATCTTAGATCCTTTTGATATGCAATTCCACTAGGGACAATATCATATATCGATCATCAAGGTGCTCCTTAAGGTTTAGGCATCTATGGTCTGTAGGTCGAGCCAATTACAAGCATTATACGTATTTTAGGTTGAGTAGTTATTAATCTATTAAATTTTCTATCCTAACATCCCCATACAACATAAACTAGATCATGTACTTGTGACTATGAAATAAAGTTAATAATCTAAACAAATTGAACTAGCACTTATTTAACACAATATATTCTAACATAGTACCAAATCCATTAATCTACTATCTTTTGTATTTAATTTATTTAACTTATATACATATGCATATATATGTATATTACAATAATATACTTTAGAATAAATATAATACAAGTTAACATAGATATGTTAGTTAATTTACTGATAAGGTTAATGTTACATTTAGTACCCAAACTTTATCGAAATGTATAATTTACTACTTGAACTTTTAAAAAATCATTTTAATACCTAATTAAAGTCTTATTGGTCATTTATATTACCTTACTAAATTTCATTAGTTTTCGTTTGTAGATGTGACATGAGTTGACATGTGGCAACGACTTAAACTGATACTTAGTGTCATGGCCCAAATAAGAAGAGTCATAACAGTTTTGCTGTATAAACTAATCTAAGATAGAGGCTGACCTCACAGCTGCTATCGTAGATATAATTTATACAAGGCGTACACAACTCAACCAACTTAAAAGGTCTATTCTAACACTTATTAATAACCAAACCTGTGGTAGAATTTTAGAAATTACTTGTTCTATACAACCTGTTGTTTTATAACACAACAGTACTAACATAAACGTCTTACATCTAGAGTTATAATTTATGATTAGAGTTTATCAAAAAGCTATGAGTCTGTAGACTATTTATATAAGTTAAGAAGCTACTAGGCTCTTAAGGAATTCCCAATTAGTTTCCTCAAAAACTCAAAAAGTCAAAAGCGCAAGTTCAGTTGATTCCTTGTTCCTCACTTTCCCAAACAGTAGCATATTAACTTGAGAATAGTAGTATCGAAACATCTCGACCTCACTCAGCACCTGTAAAAGAGTCTATAGGAATGTGAGTATTATTAGCTCAGTAAGTGGGGCGGAGTTAGAAGAGTATCATACAATCACAAGTAAGGTTAATAATGATGATGAAATGCAATTGCACAATATTATTTGGTCCACTGTGAGGTTAGAGAAATTATATCTGCTTTAACCTGGATTGAAGAGTTTCATCGTGTCTCAAGTCAGACCAAACCTGGACTTGTATAATAGAGAACACCCTTCTCTCATGACTGCCTTATAACTACGGGCCCCACCCTTACTGTGACTTCCTCGCCTGCCACTTAGTTTGATTAAGGATGGGGAAATAACCATTTCATATAAATTAGTCATTGATTACACAAAATGTTAAATTATTTTTTTGTTTAGTACCTATTCAATATTTAAGTTGTCTTATAGCCTTCTTAAACATGGTAGTGAACGAAAATTGTTAAATGTTCAACTAATCATCAAATGTTGGTTATTAATAATGTAAGTTATGATTTTATTTTCTATAAGCTTATAGTACCTTTTCTATAATCTTTTGGCACACATCGGTAAAAGAGTATTATTATACATGGTAGTTGCTTAACAATTGCAAATCTACCATATAGTTAATGTTAATTTGACCGAATTACATAAATGAAATAATTAGATAAGGATAGAAGTTAGATTAGTTCAATAGTCTCTTTACGAATTTGGAAACTTTGTGTTTTCTATATTTTGGGTTATCCCGTTACTGCTTATTATATATAAAGTGGAGTCTCACTCAAACTACATGTAAATAAAAAAAATGATTCTTAGTTCTTTTTTTTTTTTAACTATATTACTATCAAATACGTACTATTAAATAGTCACACTAAAAGTATAAGTGTTAAATCAACAACGTATAGAAAAAAAAAAAACTAATAAGTTGCTCGTGATGGGTAATCTCAGAAGCCATTTTCTATAATGATAATACCCTCCTATGTTGATTTCCTTTTAGGAGATTATTATTAAACATGTTATATGTCTCAACAACTTCCAGATACTGAACATAAACTTAGTATAAACAAACATCAATAGCATCAGTGTTGAGAGAAGGCATAATAATAGAAAATTATTAGCAATATAGATGCACTTAATGTCATAAAAACTCAAATTAGGCATTGACTGCGCTGGGCTACTAGCCAGAGTTACTGGTCTCCTTCTCTTTTGTCCAGAACTGCTACTAGTGGCACCAGGATATGATCTCTTAAATGATGGACCAGGTCGATATTCATTGTTGATCTTTTGACTCTACATTACTTGTATCCTCACATGATTATCTTCCAGTTGTCTTGCCTTATCTATCACTTCATTGTAAGTGGTGAAATCATAATCCAACAGCTTGCAACACATTGTGGGGTTAAATCCAGTAAGGAATAAATCTTTCTTCAACTCAACATTATCTCGGTATGAGCTAGGTATATATTGTAACAATCTATTAAATTCAATCTCATACTGGGTTACTCTCATACCTCCCTTCTTCAGTTCAAACAAATCTCGTACCATTATGTTTTGAACACTATGAGGGAAATACTACTTCCTGAATTCCTCCTTAAATTGTTGCCAATCAATGTTATTTCCAAGTTGCCTTGCTCTAGAGTCCCACCATACTCTTACAGCTAACTTTACATAAATGTGCCATAAGATAACTTGTGAGATTCAAGGACTCTAAAAGTCTCAAAACTTCGTTCGATTTGGGCTAGCCAATTATCAGCTACATCTGGCCTACCCATCTCCCCTTCAAAGTAATAGTTGGCCTTTATAAACTCAGGAAGTTTATTTACCTCTTGAGGTCACTCCATTCGTTGTTCAACTTCTTAGGGTCTCCTGTTTCCTACATTACCACCAGTTATAAGATGTTGAATCAACATTCCTTACTGTCTCATCATCGTATGCATACTGGTAAGTATTTGTCCAATAGGCATATTTTTTTGTAAAGGCAGCGGGGGTAAATCTTGTTTATATTGTTCTCTCGGTGGTGATGGTGCTCGTGGTGGAGGGTTTTGATTTCCTTTAGTTCCTCCTTGACTACTTCCATTTCCAGCTTCAGCCATAATTGCTTAATAGTTTAACTTATAACCTTATATTCATATCTATCTATAAGTTATCCCTACTTTTGTTTAGAGAATTTTTATAAATTAATAAATGCTTGCAATATATACTCATATAAAATAGTGATGACAATATCATTGTAATCAACGTATTTAGTAGTCTAACTTCCACTATATATTTCATTCAACCTTACATCATCATCATTACAACTTCAAAACAAAAGATACAACTCAATAACTTTCGAATACATACATCAAATTTACAACTCGATTATATTATTACTTACATAATCTAGTACAGCCTCGATTTTTACAACTGTACAAGACAAAAGATTACATCAACTGGTTACATCAAACTTAATTACAATGTACATCTAACTTGATCCAGAAGTTACAAAGTATATCAAAAGTCAAAATATATCAAAAGATCCTAAAATACATCAGTTTCCATCAAAATTGCTACTGGATCATATCTAAAAATATATCTAACCAAAACAAGTCTATCATCTAACTAAGTTTATCCTCCTCTGAATTCGTAATAGCTACTCCATCAAAAGAATCATGATCCACATAGCCTCTTATCGAGTGATCCTCATGCTCGCTATCTGATACAGAGTCTACAAACACTATCTTTAGAGTCTCAGGAATCACAATCACCTCCTGAACATCATCATCATCTGACTCGGCTGTATCACCAGCTCTTACTTTAGCTATCGTGCTGTATCACCATCCGAACCGTATCTAACTATGTATTAGTTCTCCTCTTCGACTCTGTAATTATAGTTAAACCAATTAACATTTCCTATGTTAAACATTATGGTTGCTTATGTTTTCATATGCTTAATACAATCTTTTATCGTCTACTTAATATTACCCACTCTTAATATTCCTATAATATCTATTTCTTTTAAAGTATGACGCTTCAAAGCGAGTCTACTAAAACTACGCTCTGATACCAACCGAGAACTGTTATGCCTCGAAATCGTAGAGTCACAACATTGTCGCTGTGTAAACCATTCTATGATAGTAACTGGCCTCACAGTGCTTGTAAGCCCCAAAGTTCAGCCAAGTAACCGTAGGATTGAATTTAGAATCCAAGGTTTAGGGCGATCGGCTAAAGGATCCGATCACACCCAAATTATAAACTATTGAGAGAAATATTAGTAAAAATGACCCCGTAAACTTAAATTTAAGAAAATAAATAGCAAAATAGGAGACTATAAAATTTTTAAATTTTAAGTATAATAACTGCTAATTACCGAAAAGGCAAAAAATGTAATATAATAACCAATAAATTATTAGAGATAGATTATATGTATACTAAAAATTTTAGAATGAACAAAATAATATTTAGGAATGTTCACGTGTACCCCACATGTATTTACGTGTAGATAAAAATACGCGTAATTACTAAAATTGGCCGAAAACTAAGAAAATAATTAAAGAAAAATATAAAATAATTATGGAAAAATAAGAAAAAATCAGAAGATGATAAGATGAATCAAGATAAGGTCGTGGTAGGTCCAAAGCTGCAAAATAAAAATTAGCCAATAAAAATTGAACAACACAAAAGCCAAAAATTAAGGAATTTGGACAAAGTCTTGTCAAATTAATGCATATTAATTACAGAAAATGTCTATAAATAGGAAAAAAATTTACAGAGCTCATTTGGACATTTTGGAAAGTGAGAAAATTAGGGAGAGTCGAAAATTCGAGAGAAAATCCAGAAAATAAAAAAAAAAAGAAAAACTGTGCAGTTAAGGGTTTTAAAAGGAACCCATACCAGAAGAGGAGCTGGAAGTGGACGGCCACCACCACCACACGGTGGTGGAAGCGCCCATTTTGGCCGACAAGGCCATGGCGGCCCACGATGGCCGGAGCCACCAAAACCGGTGAGTCCAAATTCTAGCCCGATTCTTGTGAAATTTTGTAAAAATAGTAAATATAATTATAAAATTATGAATTTTGTTATTCTGGGATATTTTTGTATGTAGTTTGTAGGAAAAATATTATTTAGATGAAAACATGTCCCGTAATATAGGGTCCTTAAGAAATTATGCAAAACCGAGCACATTTCGGTTTAGAAATAAATGACCTTAGGAGTGTAGTTTGGAGCTCAATTTTTTTCTGTAGGATTCTCATGTGATATAGAACAATGCTATGAAGCCATTTTTTTAAATTAATTTTATAAATTTTTAAGTTAATTTTTAGCCCTAAAATGATGGAAAAATTGGGTGATTTAGGGTTAATTAGGTGATTAGGATGTTAATTACTGATTGAGATAGTAATTAGATGTTTAGGGATGTTAATCTATGATGTGGAAACCTAATCCTAGTGTATGGAGTGTTAAGTATAAGTAATGAAGGTGTTATGTGGTAAATGTAGAAAATTAAGAATATGTAGAATTAAAAATTAATAAATATGGAAAAATTTGGTTTAATTAGATAATAATATAATGAAAATTAGAACATAACAAATCTGAAACAAAATTCAATTTTAGGTAATTATATGAAAAATGTAAAAATTTCTCACAACATGAGTAAATTCGGTACACTAATACGGATTTAAGTGTACCGAATGGAATAAAATGCGAACTAGGGGTAGTAATCGTATTTAGGAGACCGGGAAGTAATGTGATTAATTTCACATTATGGGTTGAATCGGATTTCAAGGGTTGGAATCTAAAACATTACTTAGAAATCGAACTAAAAACCTAATTTAGAAATCGATGCAAAAACCGAACCTGAACCTGAACCTAACCCCAAACCTAAAATAATTATAAAAGACTTAATACCTAAATAATTAGGTATATTTAACCTTAAACAAAACCTAACAATAAGCGTTATCGGATAAAATGAACTTATAATATTATATGAAATACTGAAACCACGTTTGTGTTATAGGGATGATCGGCGATGGCCTGAGCAAATCGGACCTCGAGTGAGTGAGCGAGGAGTCGAGGTAAGTTGGGATTAATACGATGCTGTATTTTTGGAGGCTTAAGATTATGCTTGGTTGTGCTTGTTAGATAGTTGAATGTGTGCATGTGCTTGATTATGGGTGATGCTATGATTCTATTTGTTGCTTTGGCACATGTTGTATAAATTGTATGTAATGATTGATCACCCTGAATTGGACTTAATCAAATATACGACTAGTAATCATAATCGAACATGCATGGCAACCCGTTAGGGGAACTTAGGACTCTCCGACCAAATACCGACCCCTTCGGAAGGGATAGCGCAGGATTGCAAAATGGTCCCTTCTTCATCCTCAGTCGAACTAAGTGACAGGAGAGGAGGTCGCGGCGAGGGTGAAGGCAGTGGTTCGAAGGTAGTCGCGGGAGGAGCAAGGTCTCCATTACACAAGCCTGGGTTTGGTCGTGAGCTGTTGCATTAACGGCAACTCCTCAACCCGGATCAGAGTGGGCACAATTTCTCTAATCTCACGATGGGCCGGACAACGTCGTGCGATGGCATTTGCTTGCACATGCATTGCACCTAATAAGTGATTGAAAACCTTGTTGTGTGTATGGTATAGTTTTAAGTCATCCGTCCTAACTTACTGAGCTGTGGTTGCTCATATCCCTATAGACATCGTGCAGGTGCTGGCTAAGAAGCGGCAACAACTACTCTGAAGCTAGCAACTGTTGGATCCTGGGGAGTGAGGAAAAACATTGAAGAATCAAAACATGTTTTACTTTTCATTTCTGATTAATGTAATAATTGAATTATAGTGACTATATGTAACTTTTCTCACTTTCTTAAATGATTTGTTTAAATTACAAATTGTCTACTTCAAAGCGGGTTAATCGTGGACGCCTTGTGTAGATCAGGTCTAAGATAACGGTTGTAAGGCCAACTTCTATCTTAGAATGGTTTACACGGCGGGGGCTGTTACGACTCTACCGCTTCGGGGCGTGACAGTGCCTACCATAGACATGATCTACACAAGATGTCGACTACTCCTTGCTTTGAAGTAAACGGTTCAATTAAATGTTTAACTACAATTATGGTAAATATCACATATTTTGAATAAACATATATAATTATATATAAAGTCCACAGAACTTCTTAGGAAATTCTACATAAACACAACGGTTCACTAATTTACATAATAACTATTAGTCTTTCATCTTCAACTACAAAGGACACTCTAACTATACATCACTACTAAGTAAATTGATCCTCACACCCCTGGCTTCAAAAGAACTAACCTCTGGATAATTATAAGGTAGCATAATACTTGAAGTATTCATTTTTAGGACTTGCAAATGGATCTATAAGAGTATGAGTAACTACAGCTCAATAAGTTGAATTGGAGACTCATGAATGCATACAAATACAAACAAGATTATCAAACAATTATTTTCATGCAATGCAACATTCAAGTGTCATCGCACAACGTAGTCCGGTCCGTTGTAAAATTAGAGAAATTTTACCCGCTCTAATCCAAGTTGAGGAGTTTTCATGTTATGCAGCAGCTCATAATTAAACCCAGGCTTGTGCAATAGAGACCTTGCTCCTCCCGCAACTACTTTCGAATCATTGACTTCACCTTTACCGTGACCTCCTCTCCTATCACTTAGTTCGACTAAGGATGAAGAAGGGACCATTATGCAATCCTATGTTATCCCTTTCAAAAGGGTCAGTATTTGGTTGGAGAATCCTAATGTTCCCCTAACGGATTGTAATGCATGACATTTTAGGTCATTAGAGTCTAATAAGATTAAATTTCATTTAGAGTTTTCAAACAATTCATACCAATTCAATCATAACACAAAATCAATCATACTACAAATTTCAGTACGAATTCAAATACATCAAACACATTCTTAAACTACTTACAATCACAACCATATACAATCCGAAGTCTCCGAGTACCATAAAAATAGTACTCTAATACAGTAAGTAACAACCTAACTTACTTGGAATTTCTCAGTCGCCTGATCACTTAATTGCAAGTTGATTCGTCTTTGGGTATACTATAATATAAATAGGTCTTTTGGTACTTATACTTTAAGGATTCATATTCAAAGTTATAATTTAACTAATTGTTTTCCATATATACCTATTATGTACTAATGATTTTTTTACCATATTTCGGGGTTCGGATCCTAAATTAGATTCTAGTTTTGATTCCGAAGTCTTAAATATGCTCGAATCCTAATGTGAAATTAATTACAATAAGCTCGAGTATTCTAATATTCTATTGGATCTTAATTTAGTATTTTAAACTATTCGGTACACGCTAATCTTAATTGGGGTATCGGATTTATTCCCGATGTGAGAAAATCTTACATTTTTATACAATTACCAAAAATTAAATTTTGTTTCAGATTTAGTATATTCTGATTTTTATTATAATATTATCTAAATAACCCTAATTTTTCGGATTTATTAAATTTTCAATTCCTCATATTCCTAATTTTATACAATTACTACCTAATTTCTAAATTAATTACACTTAATACTCCAAAGGCTAGCATTAGGTTTCCATAACAGAGATTAACATCCCTAAACATCTAATTTCTATCTAAATCAGTAATTAGTGTTTTAATAACCTAATTAACCCAAAATTACCCAATTTTTTCCATCATTTTAGGGCTAAAAATTAACTTAAAAATTTTGAAAATTAATTTTAAAAAAATGGCTTCATAGCATTGTTCTATATCACTTAAGTATTTTATATAAAAAAATTGAGTTCCAAACTACACTCCTAAGCCTATTTATTTGTAGTTCTAATCATGCTCGATTTTGCTTAATTTGTTAAGAACCCTATATTTTCAGACTTGATTAAACTAAATCACTATTTTTTCCTAAATCTACATACAATAAAACCTCAGAATAACAAGTTTCATAATTTTCTGTGTAAAATAACTAATTTTAAGAAATTATACAAAATTGGGGCAAATAAGGGACTCACAGGGTTTGATGCCTTTTGGCCGTCCAACTCCAGTCCAAGTGTGTCGGCTGGCATAGACGGTGGGTCTGGAGTGGGGTGGTGGTGGTGGTGGCTCGGTCCCGATGTGGGTTTGGCTCACTAGCCCTAATTGCACAATTTTCCTTTCTTTTTTTTTCTGGTTTTTCTCTTGAATTTTCGAAGCTCTCTATTTTTTTCTGATTCCTAATTGTCCAAAGGAGTTTTGTGAATTTTTTCCTTATTTATAAAACTTGGTGTTAATTAATATGCATTAAATTTGATAAAATATTATCCAAATCCTTTAATTTTTGGCTTTTGTGTTGCTTGATTCTAATTGGCTAATTTTTCTTCTTTAGCTCCTAACTTGCCACAACCAGATATTCATCGTTCCTTATCCTTCTGATTTTTTTTTTTCTGATTTTTCCTCAATTAATTAATAATTTTCTTTAATTATTTACTAAGTTTTTGGCCAATTTAAGTAATTTCGCATATTTTTATCTACACGTAAATACATGTGGAGTACATGTAAACATTCTTAAATATTATTTAGGTCATTCTATAATTTTTAGTATACATATAATCTATCTCTAGTGATTTATTAGTTATTAGATTACATTTTTTGCCTTTTCGGCCATTAACAATTATTATACTTAAAATTTGAAAATTTTATAGTCTCCTATTTTATTACTTATTTTCTTAAATTCACGTTTAAGGGGTCGTTTTTACTAATTTCTTTTATCAATAGTTTATAATTTGGGTTTGATTGGATCCTTTAACCGATCGTCCTAAAACTTGTGTTTTAATTTCAATCCTACGGTTACTTGGCTTAACTTTATGGCTTACAGACAGTGAGATAGAACCCTTCAAAAGCTTGAAGCTTTTCTTCACTTGTCAATGGAGTTTAATTAACGGCTTTCTTCAAGTAGGGACAGACAAAAAAGACCTTAACCCTAAGTTTAAAAAAAAAAAATCAACCCTAATCAAAATAGCATGTGAATTACTTTAAATTACCAACCTTTAGGCTTTAACGAAGTCTACATGAAATCCATCACTATCATTACCACTCCGTATCTCACAGTTACAAATTTAGTCAAATATTATTGAAGAAGCATGTTGAGAATGACAGCAAAATTCGATGTTAGGTCTTAATTCGCATCAACCATGTGGAACACTCCTGCATTACCATGTGAATTAAATGATCCTAAATAAAATCTAATCCTCTTTGAAAAAAACCTCTCACTTTATACAACTTGTATTGATAAAATCTTCACGTTTCTTAGGTTAAATGATGCTAAATAAAATAATCGGAAAAATGAACCAAAACTTTTTGTACAAAATTTTCAAATTTCTCATTGGTTTTTTTCTTCAAAATTCAAAGTCACATATGTAAGGTTTCTAGTAAGGAGAGAAAGTGCTTACACTTGGGATAAGGAAAGCCAATGATGAAGATCAAGAGAGGCTAGTTAGAGAAAGCGATTCTCGAAGAAGAAATATAACACAATTGTGTACTTTTGGCAGAGGCAAATCCAATGACGGTTACAAAGAGAGGCCAGCAACTTGTTGATTTCCTTCTGGAACATGGAAACGTAGAGAGATAGAGAGAGAGAGAAGCTGATCGTTGGAAAAGGAAATAGAGAACAAAGGCATAATTTGTGGAAAAGAGGATTGGAAGGAAACAGAAAAAAAAAAGGAATTGATATGTTTTAGCCATAGTTTATAACTTTAATAAATTATTTTAACATTATTTTTTGTTAAATAATATTAAATAAAGGGTAAACAAGTGAATATAATGTTGACGGTTACATAAGCCTCAAAGAGCTTTAATAATATATTAGCTGTTGACATACCCGTGTTACGTATGCAAATTTTTTTTTTCATCTAATAAAAAAAAGAAACATATATTTATTTCAAGCTTAGAGTAAAACATTTTGTATTAATCATTAGAAATTTTATTTCTAATGTAACTATATAATTTATAATGAATTCTTTAAAAAAAAATCATATTGATGAAAAAAATTATGGAAATTGTGAAAAAAAAAGCTTTATTGAAAATTGTAAAAGAAAGGAGATAAGAAAGTAGGAGAGAGAAGAAAGGGGGAGAGAAAAAAGTGGAGTGCAGGTTTAGAGAATGGAAGAGAGAAATTAGATGTGAATATTGTAAGGAAAGACAATTTTATCCATGATATAAGTTATATATAATTTCACAATATTATTTTAATATTGGTTTTTTTGTTAAATAATATTTGATGTTGGTCAAATAGTTATTTTAATTATGGTGGTTGCTTAAGCCTTCAAAGGTTTAAATTATATAGATCTATATTAGCAAACCGTACACCAACAATGCGTGTGCTAAAACACATACACAAAAGAAGTGTTTTATAACTTTTAGAATTTTTACAATCAAATTATAAGTTTTTTAATTTGAACAATTTATTTCTAAAATTCTTTGAAAATTTTTAATTGGATAAATTTTTTTAAAGAATTTCTACTTTAATCATTAATGGAAGGTGGGCGGATAAATAAGAGAGAATCATAGAAAGTATCCATATGATGAGAACGGAAATATTAAAATTATGAACAAAAGTTATATTTGTAGTGATAAGAAGGAAGAGAGAGAGAGAGAAGGGGGGAGGGAGGGAAAGGGAGAGAGATAGATGGGAAGGTGGGTTTGAGAAGTGGAAGAAACGAAGAGAGAGAAAAGGGGTAGTTATAATAATAGAAAAAGAGTGAAACGAGAGAGAGAAAAATATAATAAAATCTTATATTAAAGTTTATATAGTTGAATAATAGTTAGAGCCAGTTCTTTTCTTATTTTCCCTTAAATAATATAAATATAAATAAATAAAAAGCTTTTCAACTTTTTGCATATTTATTTTTTCCTCTAATATATAATCTGCAATATACAAATAAATATTAAATCTTTTTAAAGGAAGATTTGAAAAGGGTATTTTTGGTCTAGAAAAAAATCTTAAACCACACTATCACTCAACAAACAAATTCGTAACCCCACTTCCCCTCATTTTCTCTCTTTCTTTCCACTTTATCCCTTTTATCTCATGTTATTTTCTTTCCTATTCTATTCATAGTAGTTTCTTTACAATCCTCATCAAGAATTTCTAGGGGATTCTATGATCTAATCCTTTATTTTGACGAGAGTAATTTTGCTCATTTTATCATTATTTATTTTCATATTTTTAAATCTAAACCATTAAATTCATAATTTGTTTAATGGTTTAAATTTAAAGGTAATCAAATTAAGGGTGAGATGGATAGTGGCACCGATATCTTAAAAAAAAAAAATGAGACCATAGAAAAATTCAGAATTTCTACAAGTGAAGTCACTATAAGAAGAGAAAAACTGAAAATCAAGGAAACTAAAGGAAAAGTTGAGTTAAACAAGGTCCTTAGTAAGTTGTGTATGAGTGGCATTAGAGTTTATCTTTTTCATGAGTTCTATATTGATTAGAGTGAGACTCGTAATATTTTGCAGTAAGGTAAAGCTTCCTACGCGTGTATGTAGTGAGCTTTTGTAAGCAAGCAAGTTCTTGTTGTTCTTTCGTTTTCACCATTAAAGCTTTTGGTTTTCCTTGATCATTGGTATGTATGGCTTACTCTCACGAGGTCTACGAATTGTTGTGTTATTGTTGGAGTGTTGTAGGTTGTTTTTTTGAGTTTGGGGCTACTGTTGTCGTTGTTGGTGGCCGTGAAGTGAAGTTTAGTTTAGCTAGATGGACTATGTAGTTGGGCATGTTGATGGGTTGAACGTGTAGGATAGGGGTTTTGGTGAGAGTGTAAAGGTTGTTATGGTGGAGGGAGTCGTAGAGTTCCAAGCTTGCACTTGTAGTTGCTGCTATTGTTTGATATTTGGGGAAATAATAAATTTATTATCAAACTTTTGCGAAATGGAAGATTTATTATTTAAATTTTAAAGGTGAATTTCATACTTAATTAAAATTTTTATTAGCATTTGTATTGCTTTTCTTAACATTGCTAATTGCCATTTGATAAGTAGGATTAATGGACATGTAAAAATGTGACACGTGTCTTTCAATATTATTTTATGCCACCTAAATGGGGAAAAAAAAAAACCCAGGGGGGTGGGGGTGGGGGTGGTGTGGGGTTGGACAATGAGATAGAAATAACTTGCAAAGCATTTTATTTATTTCCCAATAAGAAAACAAATTGGCAACCTCATGGAATTTCTCATTCCTCATTGGAAAATTAATAAACTGCCTTTCACACCATCATTATAATGGGATCTTGAGTACGGCATCAAACTAGACTAGGCTATTCAACCGTAGTTATTATATCGCTACTATAAATGATATCAATTGTAAAAATAAGTTTATTGACATTTTAATGGCTTGCAAGGGGAAAATGAGGATGTTAAAAGATCTTAAACTTGACTTGATTCACGAGAGTTGAACGTGATGGCTAATCAGACGGGAACTAGAAGCGGGGTGCAATAAGAAGAAGAAAACATTGTAATTTATACTTTTGTTCTTTTTCAGAATTTTGTAATTATTTTGGCTTTTTTTTTTTGCCTCATTTTCTCATTATATTTGGTTTTTGGTTATAGAAAAATTATTCTAAACTATAACATGAGTAAAATGGAGTCCCTAGAATATTCTTTCAACTATTTGGGAGTTTTGTAATAAAAAAATATATGATTTTGCTTGTGCATGTAATTTGATGGTTTGATACACCTAGGTAAGAAAATCATCTATTCAAGAAGAGTTATTCGTGATAGAAGAATGAAAATTCGAACCAATTAGATCCATTGGAAATCTGATTTGGCTCCGGTGGCATAGAGATGCATATAGTTGGTTAAATATAAGCATGTCGGTTAGATTCTTGGTGCATTTAACATGAGTTGGGTGTTCAATGGCTAGATTCTTATAGTTGGTCTTGTGCTACTGTAATTTGATCGATGAGGTAAAAGTTAAGGTTATGATTATTATAGTTCACGCATTTTCTCATGCTCATTTTACAACATTACTTCCTTTTTGTTTTATTTTTATTTTTATTATTTTTTGGTTCCATTTGCCATCTATATGGTTTAAAATAATATTAAAAAATATGTATCTCTTTCTAATATGTGCATTAATTTAACTTAGCAAACCACAATTCACAATGTTAAAGAAGATAGGACAAATGTCAGCGAAAATCTTATTAGATATAAATTATAAAATTGATCCTTTAAAAGTTCAGATAATAAATTTACCATTTTACAAAAGTTTGAGTAATAAACTTATCATTATCATTATGTTTCATAGTACTCGGTAAATGGTGTTGATGGCTGTTGGTGTTTCTTGGTGGAGCTCGTGGTTGGAGTTGCTTGTGTACTATTTAATAAGAAAACAAAAACAAAAAAAGAAAAAAAGATCAGAGATCGGGAAATATTGCCGCCGTCCGTCGGCGATGCATTCTCATGGAAGGATGTAGCTCTTTTCCTCGTCGAAGTAACCTACTGTACAAACCAATTATTCCATATTATGAGTTATTATTTTATTATAATTTACTTTATTCTTCCCCAAGTGCCTATTAGTAAGTTACTCAACAAAGCATGGTGCGGTTTCCATGTTCTGATCGCAAGTCATCTTTGTGATGGGAGCCAATATGCTATATTATTATTATATCTTATTATTTTATTATAATTTAGTTTATTTCTTTCCATATCATGTGCTCATTATTATGAAGTTATGGAATTAAGTAATATGGTCAGTTAGTTTTGTAGTGCTAGTGCTAAATTCAATTACTGGCGCTTATATCTATGATATTTATTTCAATAAGGGTTAATGCTGTATCTGGGGTTTGAACTTTATTGAAATGGACAATTTATTTTCTGAATTTTGGAAAGATTAATTTAATATTTAACATAAGTTTTTTGTGTTCATTTATACTATCTGATAAAATTCCATTTGCTTTCTTTTGTTGATGTGGTATGAGTTGACACGTAGCAGCAGCTTAAATTGACACGTGATACCTTTTTTCTCTATTAGTTTATATTTGTTGATATGACGTTAGTGGTTAGTTGATAGTGACTCTAACTGCCATGTGGCACCTTTTTTTTTTTTTCCCCTATTAGTTTACATTTACTAACATGACATTAGTTGATATGTGGCAATAGCTCCAACTACCATGTGTCAACTAATGTCACGTAACGCAATTTTCTTTTCTTAAAGGAAAAGTTATTTTTCATTCCAACCAAATGCAACAAAGATCCCGACGTAGTATATATTATACTAAGCTCATAAACATTATTCTTTACATAACAACTTAAGATAACCTATATATACAACACTTTTTTCATGTAACATTTCATGATTCGAATGAAAAAATATTTTTTTCCATAAAAAAAAAAAATTGTGTCACATGGTATTAGTTTACACATGGTATCACATGGCAATATGTGAAAGTTGGAGTTGCTACCATGTGTCAATCAATGCCACATCAACAAATATAAACTAATAGAAAAAAGGTGTCACATGGCAACATGTGGAATTGGAGTTACCAACACGTATCAACAAATGTTGCATCAGCAAATACGAACTAACGAGGAAAAAAGACACTAAGTGCACGTCTCTAAAATTGAGTTTAGGACAACCGAGCCCATATTTAGGGTCTTTAGGTAAAGTTATTTGATTAAGTTCAAATTTTACAATTAAGATAGAAAAGTTAAACGAAGTGACACAGCGAAGTTAGATTTTGGAAATAATGACCCAAAATCTCAATTTTGCCCTTAGAAGTAAGATTATTCAATATAGTACTTAAATGCTTGGAATTCTTAAAATTGAGCTCAAATTGCGATGAAAACTTAAAGATAAGTTAATTAAGCTATAAAATAAGATAAGTATAATTTACTATATAAATATATACATATTTTTATGAGTATACATAGTATAAATAATAATTATACCTGTAAATTAACCCTAAATTACATAATTATATATAATATGTTGAATTCATGCAAATAATTAAGAGAAAATATGTTAAAAATAAGAGATTTGTTAGAATCATGATTATACGAGTTTAATTATACACTACACGTGATATATATACGTGGGATATATATACTTGTATATTAACAAAATAACTAAATCATGATATAATACATATATAATATTAGTAATTAAGCAATTATCTAACAAAGCTTATCCTAAAAGCATAAGAACTTGCTTGATCTAGTTGAAAAATTTGTGTAGCATGTTGTAGGAGTTAGATTGCTAAATCAATAAGGGAATTAAGAAGAAGAGGACACCTTTTACTAAGAAAAAGGAGAAAGAATTTTTTTTTTTTTAAAAAAACTAGGCAATGAATTACGCCCTATAAATAGCAAAGGATGGCAAGCATGTAGTATATTAGCAATTTTAAATTGAGAATAAAAAAAGAAAAATTTAGAAAAAATAGTGGGAAATTAAAAAGAAAATAGAAAAAAATAGAGCAATTATCGTGCCCTAACTATACTAGACCCAAACGACCACTTGACAACAAACCCAACAAACCCAACCAACCCCAAATGATCCACCCACTGTGCAAGTCAGCCAACACACCCCCCCCACCCCATGGTCACTGGAGACACGAAGAACAACGAGGTCAAATTCTTGCCCTATTTTTCAATAATTTTTAAAAAAATATTAAATCCGCCCAGAAAATTTTGAAAAAGTTTGTACTTAGGTTATTTTTAATATACTTTTACGTGATATTTTTATGTTTGAAAAATTCTTAATATTTAATATACTTTCTTAATAAATCTACTATTCATTTGAATTTATAATTATAAAATAAATGTATTAAATGATGTTGTTTCTAATTGAAAATTTTTGTGTAGGATATGTATGATATATAGATAATTGCTAAGAAGCACGAATTTTGATTTGAATATTTTTAATATTTATTACATTTTTTGGCTTAAAATAGCTCGAAAATAGGTAGAAATTATGAATTAAATAGGAAATTATGAAATTAATTGATGAAATGGGCATGTATTGATCTCTAGTGAATGATAACAATGTGGGATTATAATGAAATTTATTTGGTGTAAAAAGAATCATAATTGAGTAATTTAGAATAATTTAGGGGTAAAATCGTAAATACGAATATATAGGTGATAGGTTGGAAACTTGAAACCAAGTGATAACTGAATTTCTTATATTTTTAAGAGTCTATAGAAATTTTTGGGAAATTATTTCGTAACCCGAACAATTTATTATGAATTTACCTAATAAAATGGCTTAAATTACAAGTCGGGGCATATTTTTAATAATAATAAGTTAAAATGAATTAAATAGTAAAAATGAATTAAATAGTATAATAAAAACTATGTGCATGATTGCTGATCAGTTGGGATTAAATTGGTATTTTTATTATATTTATGGATATTTTTTGATCGAGATACACTCTAGATATATTAAGGTTAGATAATACTCATATTGTAATTATATATGGAAAAATTAGGTAAAATAGAATTTAATAATTTAAATTATGATAATATTCCTATAGATACGTATAACTGTATCAACAACTCGAATTACTTGTTAAAAGTTGTCTCTAAGAATATGACTCGTAAAACGTGTCCTTAAATCTATACGAACCCAAGACACTAATTTTGTTAAAATCGGACAACTTTAAGTAATATAACCTATAAGTTTATCATATTCTAGAATGTACATATTTAAATAACTTTACCAAAATTAAAACGTGAATTAATAAATTAAAAGTACGTTTCGATACGATCAAGATGATATATAATATGTAATAATATAGATGATGTACAGTATCAATAATTAATAATTTAATTCAATATATAGTGATAATATGACTATATTTATGAAAATAATAACATATATATATATATAATCGTTTTAGATTAAACTCTCATGTTTTTGTAATTACTTTGAAAACTGAATTTGGGTTTTTTATGTAGATAGGATCTTTCAATACAAAGACAGTTGACAATTTGCGTCGACAGTTGACGATTTGAGTCAATAGTAGTAAGGATCTAAACAAGTAAGGGCCACTCCAACGCTCTTTAACTACTTCTACCTATGGAAGAGTTTGAATGGATAAGTGTACCTCTAGAACCGTCTAAAGAGGAAGTTGTTTGGAAGCCTAGCAAATTCCATCAAAGGCTGGTAAGATAAGGTCTTGGTGGTAGAGTTGCTAGAACAAATAGTATTTTGGACGCAATGGACCACACTAGTCTAAACTAGTGGTTAAAAGGACCTTGGGCCTAATGACACCGAGGCTGCGAGAGAAATAATGGACTTCATGGCCAAGAGATAAACGTTGGGGAGACAATAGAGAGATACTTTAAGTATCTAATGTTCGAGCTCTTTCCTAGTAGGAAGAAGGCTGTTATGAAGAAATGGACGGAAGATATAGGTTTGTTTCTCACGAACAACTTCTTTCGTCGTGCTAACGTAGGTCTGTATAGAGCTGTACTCCATTTGATGTCCTTCTAAGGAGAAGGGAAGGATCCTTCCTGCCAGTGCTGGTCACAACGGGTTAGTAAATAATCATGTTGTTTTTATCTCTATACTGACTGTGTTTGTTTATTTTCTTATAGGCGAAAAGTTGGTTGGAAGGGTAGAGGTACCCCTCCCTCTTGGAGCTGAATTGATGAGGTGATGCCAACTTAAGGCAAAGTCGACCACTAAGGTTATTGGCCTAAAGGGCAAGGCCATAGGTTAGAGATTAAGGATGGGAGAGACTAGCAAGATCGAGTTGGCTGCTTTGCTCCAGGGGATTCATCTTGTTAGTCCCCCTACAGAGCTATTAGCTATCAAACCTGTGAGTATGGTCCTTCCCTCCATTGATTTTGCCTTCACCTTTGTGCCCATAACATCGGTGGATGATTTTGCTAACACTAATGAGCTAGATGCAGTGATGCTCCTTCCATCTAACGAAGGTGAGGAGAGGAAGGCCAAGGCCAATGACCTAGTAGAGGCAATAGGGCAGAAAAGGAAGGTCCTTGAGATTGTTAAGGATAATGCTCTTGAGTTGAAGAAGATGAAGAAGGGGAGGGAGCCTATTAGTCAATCATACATGTACGATTAGCCTTTGAGTCATGTGCAGTGACGACCTCGGGGATGCCTTTTATGAGGTTCTAAACAAGTTCCAGTGTTTAGGGATAACGCTAGACTTGTTTAAGGATGTGCTGTACGAATCCTTGAATGAAGAGCTGTGCCTTCGAGGGAGTGAATTCAAGATTAGGAAGGCAAGGGGAAGCTCTTCAGGATGAAGTGGGACATTCAAGGCAACGACGTTACGTTGTGTTATCGAGGTCTTAGCCTTCAAACTTGATGGGATCCTTTACCCTTGGTGACTGGGTTATCTTCAAAGACCTGTTGAGGATCAAAGGGGATGCTCCTATGGAAATGGTGGGTTACTTATTTGGTAGGTAAGTCTTTGTCTCTTTCAAGTTAATGCCTTTCCTTATTTATGTTGCTTTGGTTACAGTTTATGTGTTTCTTTATAGTACCATAGCCAGGTGTTGCTCTAGCTCAGTAACTACAACATGTTATTTAATGAAGTAAAGGGACTTTGTAGGGCAGTGTTTAGCACATGGAAAAACTTAAGGGAAGCAAAGTCCTCTTCTAACAAATTTTATGAAAAATTTAGCAAGGCTAACTGGCATTTGCACCACTCTTGTTTACAGATGCCTGTGCTTAAGACAAGGCTGCAGGCGGTAGAGTAAGGTTGGGCCAATGTTGAGGAGATAGTCAAGCGGGCCGGCAAACTCAAGATTCAACTAGGGGACGAGTAAAGGACCAAGGCCCAACTATCTTAGAAGCTAAACGAGGAGAGGAAGACTAAGGAAGAATAAGAAAGGGATAATGCTGAGCTAAGGGCATCGATCTCTAAGTTAAAGATTGAGATGGCAATGGAGGCATCTAAGTGTGATAATGCTAAAACAACTTCACTAGAGTTGGTTGATCAAAAGGTTGGGTTTGAGTAAAAGATCTAAGAGCTCTAAAAGGAAGCCATGGAGATGAAGGAGATCATCTCTAAACTAGAGAATGGGGAGGTACTCAGTAAGGCAACTATAAGCTTCGTAATCAGGTACTTGAGATTCAGTTCTTAGAATTTAAGGCGATTGAGTAAGTTATCTGATCCAGCCCAAATTTTATGATGAAGTTAGAAATATTAGTAAAAGTGATTCCGTGAGTTTAGATTTAAGGAAATAAAGAATAAAATAATAAATTATCTTAATATTGAATTTTATGTAAATAGCTTGTTATTTATTGGAAACGCATAAAATGAGTTTCAATAATTAATGAATTGATAGAGATAAATTATATATAAACTAAAAATCATGAAATAACATAAATAATATGTAGGAATATTTATTTGTACCATATATGAATTTACATGTAGGTAGAAATACGTGAAATGACTTAAAATATGTGAAATATGCCAAAATAATGCTAATTAATTAAAGAAAAATATGGAAAAATGAAGAAATATCTAGAATTTGGTCATGACATCTTGAAAATAGAAGAAAAAAAATCAACCAATTAAAATATAACAAATAGAAAGTGGAAAAAAGATAAGATAATGCTAATATCAACTCAAATTAATGAGGAAAAAAATATCTATATAGCTCTATAAATACCTAAAATTTTTCAAAAGCTCATTGGGTCAATTAAGAGTATGAGAAAAAGAGTGAGGGTTAGGATTTATTTGCAAAATTTATAAAAAAAAATCTATACAATTAGAGTCTTAGAAGGGAACCAACACCTGATAATAACCTGGGAGTAGACAGCTACCACCACCACCACACGATGGTGGCAATGCTTAACCTGGCCAATAAGGCCTTGGTGGCTAGAGAAAACAACGCGGGTAAGTTCCATAAATGAATTTTGAGCTTAAAATTTTTGTCTAGGCTAGTTAGAGCATTTAAAATAGTGCTATGAAACCCTTTCTCATAAATGAATTTTTGAAATTTTTAGGCCTTAAAATAATGCATAAAATAGGTAATTTTGGACTAATTAGGTAATTAAATGGATAATTACTAATTTAGTGCATACTTATATTTTAGGATATTGAAATCTAATGTAGTATGTTATTTGTGACAATCAGGGTATTAGATGTAATTATTAGGGTATTATGTAGTAAATATGTAGTATGTAAAAATAGTATATTTTAAGTTAATTTTGTAATTTAAGGTAATTAGGTATAAATTCTGATTTGAGGTAAATTTAGATATTTTGAGATGTTAATTGATGTTGAGAGATGATATTTGAAGTGATAGGAATATTAGATGTATATATTATGTATATATTAAGTGATAATGTATAATGTGTAAGTATAAGAAATTGATAAGTAGGAAAATATTAGGCTAAAATTGATATTATAATAATAGTAAGAATATATACAAAATCTAGTAAGAGACCTAAATTTAGGTGTTCATATAAAAAAAATAACATTTTTTCACATTAGAAATAAATTGTGTAGTTAAATTAGGATAAAAGATATACCGTACAAATTAAAATACTGGTTAGGGGTTAAATATAATATTTAGGATACCCAAAAATAATGTGATTAATTTCTCATTATAGGTCAAAATAAATTTCTAGGGTTTGCGCATAAAACTGTATTAAAAAACTAAACTAGAACCTAATTTAGAAATCAAATAAAAAACTAAATTAGAACTTAACCTAAATCAAGAATAATTGTAAAAGACTTGAAAATCTAGATAATTGGGTATATTAAACCCTAAACCAAAGATAACAATAATTGTTATAAGATAAAACCAATCTATAGTAGTTACGTGGAAAACTGAAACAATATTTATATTATAGGGATTTTTGGCAATGGCTAGTACGAGTTGCACCTTGAATGAGAAAATGAGGAGTTTAGGTAAATTGGGATTAATACATTATTGCATTTTAGAGTATTAATTTATAGTACTCGAAGGCTTAAAATTGTATTTAATTGTGTTTGTTAGATAGTTGGTTGTGTGTATGTGCTTATTTCTAAGTTGATGCTATGATCTTGATGTGTTGTATTAGCTTGTATTTATGTGAATTGTTTGAAATGATTGAACACCTTAAATTGGATCTAATTAAATATATGACTTGAAATTTTAAATTGGACTTGCATAACAACCCATTAGGGGAAACTTAGGGTTATTCGACAAATATCTACCCCTTCAAAAGGGATAGCACTGGATAGTATAATTGGTCTCTTTTTCATCTTTAGTCAAATTAAGTGACAGGTAAGGAAGTCACGGTAAGGGTGAAGTCAATGGTTAGAAGGTAGTTATGGGAGGAGCGGTGTCTTCATTAGACAAGCATGGGTTTGGTCATGAACTATTGCATTAATGGAAACTCCTTAACTCGGATTAGAGCGAGTGCAATTTCTCTAATCCCATGATGTGTCGGATAATGTCATGCGATGGCATTTGCTTGAACATGCATTGCATCTAAGTAATTCGGTCAATAACTCTATTTGTGTTTGTTGTATAGTTTTTAAGTTTTCATCCCAACTTACTGAACTGTTGGATCCTAAAGCGCCCCTTCTGTTGCTGAGGTTGGTCAATACACTCCTCCATCCACTTCTATCTTGGTAGCTTAGTAGGAGGTCACCCTTGAGAGTACTTTTAAGGATGATCAGTGTCGAGGTGATCTTCTTGCTAACCCAAGCCATTAGACCTCAACCCCTCCCTCTATAACCTTAAGCAAGATATCTCAGGAGTAGGGGTTACTAACGAATCAACCCTCCAATTAGATCGAAGCATTAGATCTTCCAGAGTTTACTAATCTAAAATAATGAATAGTTATGCCCCTTCCCCTTTTTTATACTTGTTTATTTTTCCTGTGCTTAGGTAAGAGAAATTATATAGTAGATTGGGATGTTGACCTTAATTCTATAAATGCCTTCTTTGTTAATGGAATTTGAACTTTTACATTCTGTGCATTCGCATTGCTTTCTATTCTTTAAGTTTTGTTAATACTTCTTACTTCTTTGTTTGATGTGTTGTGCTTGTTGGGTTACGTAGCTTAACGCTTAGTCCTTGCGTGTTTTTACTTGGCTGCTCAATCGTAAGGCTAATTGAGGGATAGAGTCGACACGCATCTAGATGGGAATTTCCTCAATTGTATAGGGAGTGTTTCCCTTAGCTAAGGTTATGTGTGGTCGATGGTGTTCCGACTTGCCCAAATAATGGGAGTTCTTTAATTTTATAAGGAGTGTTTCCTTTTAAGGAGGTTACCATAAGGGGGTTAGGTCAGTGGCATTTCGACCTATCCAATAATAGGAGTTCTTCAGTTATGTAAGGGGTATTTCCCTCTACTGAAGTCACCCTAGGGGGGTCAGGTTGGTAGTATTTTGACCTGCCCAATAATAGGAGTTCTTCGGTTGTGTAAAAGGCGTTTTCCCTTACTGAGGTTACTCGAGGGGGGTCAGGTCGGTAGCGTTCTGACTTACCCAATAATGGGAATTTCTCTGTTGTGTAAGAGGCGTTTCCCCTTATTGAGTTTACCTAAGAGAGGTTAGGTTAGTAGCGTTCTGACTTACCCAACAATGGGAGTTCTTCAGTTGTGTAAAGGGTGTTTCCCCTTACTAAGGTTACCTTAGGAGGGTTAAGTTAGTAGCATTTCGACTTACCTAAGTAATGGGTCAATTCACCCTTTAATAGCTGAGACTTGGCACTAGTGTAAGAGAGAGAGAAAGAAAAGAAAAAATATACAGCACTCATGAGGAATAGAACTTTCATTGATGTTTATGAATAGATTTACAAGGAATTTGTACATTAGTCAAAATATAGTTGAAGGTTATTAATGTTCCAAGTGTGTAGGATGAGCTTACCATCTAATCTCTCCAATTTATATGCTCTATTCCTCAAGCTCTCTCTTACCCAGACTAATTCGTTCTAATTGGGGGCCAACTTACCTTATCCTTCCCATGAGCCCGTGGCTTTTAGCTTTTAGCAAATTAGGTCACCAACCTTAAACTCTTTATGTCTGACCTTTTAATTATAATATAAGGTTGCTTAATTCTTGTAAGTAGTTACTCGAGCTGTGGTGAGGTCTTTGATTTCTTCTGTAGTGTCGAAGCTGGCTTGTAATAGGGACTTGTTTAAGATAATGTTGAAACATTGATTTTAGATGTTGGGAAGTTCTAGCTTAATTAAGGGGACTACCTTCGACTCGAACATTAGAGGGAATGGTGTTTTTCCTGTAGAGGTATGGTGGGTAGTCTTGTATCCCCATAAGATATTAGGCAACTTGTTTCCTTAGGTTCCTTAAGGTCGGTCCACCCTTTTCTTCAAGCTCTCAAAGATGATCTGGTTAGTGGCTTCAACTTGACCATTTAATTGAGGGTAGGCAATCGATGTGAAGTGAGGCATGATGTGGTGCTTGGGACAAAATTCTTTGAACTTAGGGTTATTGAATCGATGCCAGTTGTCTAGGATGAGGTCGTGGGGGACCCAAAACTTAGAGAAGATGTTGTTTTGAACAAATGACTCAATATTCCTCTTGATGATCGTAGCCATGGCCTAGGCCTCGAGCTACTTGGTAAAGTAGTTGATAGCTACGATAATGCACTATCGACCTTTCGAAGCCTTGGGGAAGGTACTGAGAACATTGATACCCCATTGGACCAACGGTTATGGATTGTTAGGGGATAAAGGTTAGTGCTGGGGCCATGACTAATTGGTGTATGCTTTTAGCATTGGAGGTGCATTGGAATCCTACCTTATAATGGGCTAGTAATATTTAAGTTGTATGATAGGAATCAACCCCTTAGATCGATCGTACATAGCTGAGCTAAAGGACTCCAGAGACTCACTCAAAGAATACTATCTTGAAGCCCTATCCAAGAGGGGAATTCCTACCCTTACCTCTATGTTTCTTACTACTACTAACCTGATTACCGAGTTGTCATGTATGTTAGACTTATCAAACAATTGTGCAATTGCACAACATTCGAGTAGACAGCCTCCAAAGATTATCTAAGTCGAGCTCTTGAGATGCCTACCAACATCCGACCCCAACCCAAGTTGACTACTCTTTAGCAAGTGACTAATTGAGCTTTGACTTGATCTAGATCAGGTCGGCCCCTGACTACAAACTCCCTCTTTTCTTTATTGTGTCCAATTTGTATTATAATTCAAAGTGTCTAACCACTACGTGATATGTATCTTTTGGCATGACATTCCAGAAAGATTCTTTACATTTCCGTACAAAATATTCTGTCTCTTTTACCATTTTTAGTATGTTTTATGTATCTTAATTATAGAATACCCTTTTGTATTTTTATAGGTATAAAATAACTCTAGTAGGATGAGTATATAAACCTCCACTTATTGTATACAGACAACAATTTCATCGGAATTTATACTAATTTCTCTTTGAGCAACCCTAGTGTTCTTATTATCCTTCAACTTTTATCTATTCCCTTTAGTAAGGAGTAGTGGTGAGTGACCCTACAGTTCAAATCGGTGAGTCATATCCGGTGAATTGTAGGTCGAGTAAGATTAATTGATGTGTCATATCCAATTGATAGTTTCCCGGACTTTGTTAGTTTTTTCTTTATTTCCTTTTTACTTCTATTTGTTGTAGTACTTCTCCATATATTTGAATGTAGAGATGCATTACCATAGGGCTCGATGTAAAAGGCTTGTGATTGGATGTGGTTGCCGCACACTCCAGCGTATAGCTCTTCCATGACATGCAACCCTTCATCTACTCGAAGGCATCTGAGTATGGGGAAGAATGACTCCCCTTTAGTACAAGGTGATGTCAATCAACATATAGTTGGTGGCATGATACCTTAATTCTTTTCCTTTCTCCTATCCTCTAAGAGTATGCCTTGTTGTAAGTAACTTTGGATGGGGTCCATCTAACTTGGCTTTAATGGTGTTGTTGTGAGCTCTAAGACCTTAGCTGAGCCCATAGTTATGCCTCTTTCTAGCAAGTACTTTATGAAATTCTTCTTGTCCTTTACCTTGGACTTCTATATCCCTATGAAGGCGAGTTTAGATTGTTCACTTGCTATTGCTTTTTTGATTTGGGGTATCTTTGTGATGGTCTATGAAGGAAACTGAACTAGCAGACTCTTCACTTTCTCCAAGTATTTTGCCATGGTATTGTCATTGGCCTCATATTCACCTTAGACTTACTAGACGATAAGCATTGAGTTTAAGAAAACTTGTAAATGCTTAATGCCAATCTCCTTGGCTAGCTTGAAACCGACTATCAATGCCTCTTATTTAGTTTAGTTATTATTGGTGTTGAACTTGAACTTGAGAGCATAACATATTGTGATCTTATGTGATTCGGTGAGAACCAGGCCTGTACTTACCCCTCAAGGTAGATGATCCACTAACATGGGGAGTCCATACTAACTTATCATCCTTTAGTGGTGCTTAATCTTCTCTTATATATTCTACCACGAAGTCGGCCAACACTTGTGCCTTATAGATTGTTATGTTTGATATTAGATTTTGTATGTGCTCAGCTCTATTACATACTTCACCATCTGCTTAGATGTGTCAAGCTTCTACAGTAGTGTGCACAGTGATTGATTTATAAGCACGATAATCTAATACGCCGAGAAGTAAGGCATGAATCAATGTATCGAGATGACAATAGCCAAGGAAAAATTCTCTTCTCTAGTGTACCTAACCTCAAGCCCCTAGAGAATATAACTGACGTAATATACGAGCCTATGCTCTCTCCCTTTTACTCTGAGCAACACCAAAGAGAATGCCTAGTTGCAAACAACTAGGTACAAATACAAGTCCTCCCCTGGAATAAGCTTGGAGAGGATGGGAGGTTGTACGAAGAAGTCTTATAGCTCCTTAAAGGTTGCTGCACATTGGGGACTCCATTTAAAACCCTTAGGATTCTTGAGGATTTTAAAGAACTCAATTCATTTGTCTAACTCTTAGAGATGAACCTACTCAGCGCGGCTACCATGCTGGTAATCTTTTGTATGTCATTGGCTAAAGAGGGAGGCTTCATATCTCTAATGGCATAAATCTTCTTAAGGTTTGCCTCAATTTCACTATGGATGACCAAGAACCCAGGAATTTGCTAGAGTCGAACCCAAATACATACTTCTAACGGTTCAGCTTCATGTTGTACTTTCTTATCTGGTCGAGGCATCCTGTAGGTCCTTGACATGATCGTCAGGCCATTTGCTCTTGACTATCATGTCGTCGATGTACACCTCCATGTTTCGCCTGAGTTGGGGCTTAAAAAACTTGGTCACCATACACTGATATGTTGCTTCGACATATTTAAGGCCATATGACAGTGTAATAGTACATACCAAATTTGGTGACAAAAGAGGTATGGACTTAGTCCTTTGGATCCATCTCGATCTGATTGTAGCTCGAGAAGGCATCTATGAAGTTGAGTAGAGCGTATCCTGATGTAAAGTCGGTTGGTTGGTCGATCTTAGAGAGAAGGAAGCAATCTTTTGGGAAGGCTTTATTGTGGTCGATGAAACCGATGCACACATACTACTTTTCAAACTTCTTCTTGATCAATACTATGTTAGCCAATCAGGTTGGATACTTCTCCTTTCTGATAGAGCTGGCCTTAAGCAGCTTCTATACTTCTTCCTTCATAGTGGCCTACCTTTTTAGCACGTATAAATACCTCATTTTTTGCCCTCTGTAATTTTATAAAATTTTAGAATAGGGAAACTAAGTCCTCATTTAGAAAAATACAAAAAAATGGAAAATTGAAAAAAATAAAAAAATATAAAAATAAGACTTTTAGGCAAATAGGATCTTTTAGGTCTTGAGTCATTTTTAGAGTCATTGGTCATATAGAACGGGTTGTTGAGTGTATTTTTCAAACTTATTTATTTATTTGTTTTATTATGCACAAGTGTATGATTTAATTTTAAGGTCGGTCATTTAGGATCTAATTGTTGGCCGGAATTTAGGTTTAGTGTACTAATTAATTACAAAAACAAAAGATAAATAATATATATATAAATTTTGAGAAAGTCTTTGTTTTTTTAGATTTTCTAAATCACCTAGGCAGAATTTTTTTTAGAATCACGGTTTAGCCTTTTTTTTTTCTTTTTAGTCGGTTATTTTTAATTTAGTGTAGTTCTAAAAAAAAAAAAAAGTCCTGCTTGGATTAGGCATAAGGCCTAGTCCAATTTAAAAAAGGCATGGATTAGGTCGAGCCTCAACAATTAAGCCTAGACCATGTATTAGGGATTAGGCATGATAGGAGCAAGTAGGCACAAGCTTACATTTTTGTTGAGCACGTGCGGAACACGTATGCATGGTGGCGCGTTGTCATGTGCATGGCACGTGACTTGGCTACCCTTGTATTTCCCAGGCATCGACTCCTTTGATTAATGCCTGATTCTTAGCCTTTTTCCTTCTCAAGAAAGTTACTATGTATGTTTTTTTTTTTTTACCTAATTTTCTTTAAGATTTCACCAAATTAATGGTGAAATCTCAAAAATCGCATGGCATATTGTTAATCTAGACTAAAAGTAAGTCCAAATTCAAATGTTTAAGGGATTAAATTGGGCCATGAAAATAAAAAAAAATGATAAGCTTTTGAGATCTTATCTTTACATTAGTCTTTCAAAATCTGAGTTGAAACGATTGTTTTGAAGCTTCATTTCATCACTTTGAGTAAGGATATCGAGCTTTAAGCAGGAAAAATCAACTCGAATCATTTTAATTTCCTTTAAAGTGAAGATCACATAATTGGGTTATCAATGGAGGATCCGCCCATTAAAGCTCTTGTTGAGCTTAGCTAAGCTCAAATTAGTATAAAAAGAGCTCGCTTGTCCTCCCAAGAAGATTAGAAATCGTCCACATACACTCGAAATCCATCATTTCCCCCATTTCCTAATACTCTCTCTCTTTAGCTCAAACCATTCTCTCTCTCTTTCTTTGAACCACCATCATCTGTTGGTTATCTTGTTAAACAACCAACACTACAAGCTTTAGCACCTTGAAGAAACCAATACACGACCAGTCGCTCACCCATAGCTACCATTGCTAACCGTGACTTAAAAGCACAACCACTGCGTTTACTTCAACCATCATGAATGGCTACCATTTTGCTAGGCACTTGGCTTATCCCCTCAATTCCTTAATAAGTTACACATGATGCTGAGCTTTCCCTTTTATTTTGGTGCACAAATCAATCCTAATTGAGCCTCTAATTTGTCTTCTTCCTTCTCTTGCTTCGACTCAACTTACGACCTAATCTAACCTAATCCGTGTTTGAGTTCGACCTGATGACCTAATCATGCAAACAGGCATGTAAGTTTCCCCTTGATCCAGTTATGATTCCTTTGTTTTGAATTTGTTTGTGTTTTTTTTTTCTTTTCTTTAGTGTTTCATCGTGATACAAAAAAGAAAAAAAAATTCAAAAAAAAAAGAAGAAGAAGAGAAGGAAAAAAAAAAGGAAAAGAAAAGGAAGGCATAGTGTTGTTTTAATGTTGTATCAAACAAAAAATAGTAATAAAATTAATAAAAAGTAAATAAAAATAGAATAAAAAAATATATAAAAGAAAAAGGTTTTATTGCTTAGAAATTTTACTTTTCAAAAATAAAAATGAATAAACCCTTTCCAAAGTTAAGGCTTTTTTAGAATCTTTTCCAAGAAAATAAGACACCTAAATTAAGACATTTTAGAACTTTTCTTAAATAAAATTGAACCGAATTAAATCGTGAACTCGGTTAGTTTTCAAAAATTAAAAAGAACTAACATATTAAAATTTTTGAGAATGAACTATGGAAGTCTAGTTTGGAATAGCGGGTACGTAAGCACTTCTAGAGCGACTTAAAAAACAAAAAAAAAAAACCATTATTTTTCTCTCTCTCTAAATAAATCCAATTTTCTTTATTAATTTAAATAGATATTTTTAGTAGGGAGTTTTGAAAAATAAATACTAAGTTCGGAATGTTTGAAGTGGAACCCATTTAGGGTTTAAAAAGGTTGCCTTGATACTCATGAATCTGGTTTCTTTGAAAATTCTTCTTAAAAAGAGTTTTTAAACATGTAGGTTAGTGGCTAAATTAGATTAATCCACCTAATTGGTTTTAATTTAATCACTTTTCCCGGTCATATCGGGCAGTGACTTTAAAGTATTTTCAAAAGTAAAGAAATTTTATTTTCCCTAATTTTAGTCGAGAATTTAAATCAAATAGGTGTAAGATTTGGTTTAAATCAAATTCAGGAAAACAAATAAACTAAAGATTTCAGGCTCAATAGTGTAAAATGCCTCTTCTTCTGCTTGACAATCCATGCACTGGTGTTGATATTGAGGTTGTAGGTTGGTAGGTCAAGGGAGATCCTAAGCATGTGTGATACTGACCAGGTGAACCTATTTGAGTGGACCTATAGGAGGGTAACTATCTCTTCTTTCACCTTCGAAGGGGTCTCGATCCTAACCTTAGTGGTCTGATTAGGAGAGGTGTCAATTTGCCTCTCTTTTGTTTTCTTACTTGGTTTGCCTCTCTCAGTTAGCTTCTCTTACGGGCCACTCTTTAGATTGAAGACTCCATCAACTTTGGTGGTCTTAACACATAGCTCTTAAGAGAGCTTTTGATCGTACTTGCAGATTCTTACCCTGATGGAGGTTGAGAACTTAGCCTTCAGGTGGAGGGATGAGGTGATGACCCTAAAGGCATTCAAACTCGATTATCCTAATATAGCATTGTAGGGGGATGGTTAGTTGACTACGATGAAATCTACTAGTCATTGTATGAGATTGTCATCTTCACTAAGCTTCATGTCGAGAGTAATGATTCCTTTAGCTCGGATAGTTCTCCCATTGAAGCTGATGAGATTATGGTGGTAGGGCTTCATTTTAACAGGTAACTTGCTCCTCATCCTCTCATACATATGCATGAAGAGGATGTTGGTAGAGTTACCGGTGCTCACCATAATCTTAAAGATCTCAAAATTCGCAATTCTTGCCTTAATAATAAGGGCGTCTTGATAAGGGGTTTCTACCCCCTCCAGGTTCTTATCAGAGAAAGAGATTGAAGTATCAATCTTATACCTCTTTTCTCTTACAGCCAATTCCTTAGTCAAGGAATTAAGGAGTTAGCCGAGTTTCTGGTGCTAGGCCAGCTTCTTGGGTGTGCCCCCCCCCTAATGATTATGTTGATGACACCATTAGGGGCTAGGTCATTACGATGATCTTTATTTTACTGTACTCGAGTGCCCTTGGTTCACTGCTTCTGAGGCATCTTGTCTTCATCATCATCAAAACGATCGTCGTTCCTCCATTGGGCTACATACTTGTTGAAGAAGCCTTGTTAAATAGCATACTCAATTATGTTCTTTATTTGGAAGCACTCCTCCATGGTATGGCCATGGTCATCATGGAACTAGCAATTTTTGTTAGAGGTCCGTTGACTAAGGTTTCCCCTCATCTTAGAGGGCTTCTGTAGTAGACCTCTGTTCTACATCTTAGTGAAGACCTAGACGATTGGTCAATTCAAAGGGGTGTATTGTGTGTAAATGGGAAGGGGAAGTGGGTTCTGCTTGGCTCAATACTTCTTACTACCTAAGCCTTCCCCTTCAGCTGTACTCAGTGCCTTACCACCGAAGTGATCCTTCAAAAACAATTTTTTGTTGTCCTTCTTTTCCCTTAACCTCTTTTGGTCTGTGTTGTGCCTTATACGAATGTTGTCCTCTTAGTCTATATATTTCTAAGCCTTACTCCAAAATTCTGCCAGACTTGCTCTTTGCAAATGAACAGAAGAAGTCTCCTGAAGGTCTTATGTCGAGCTGCGCGGCATGCATTGCTACTGCTTCATCCAACTAAGAGATCTTAACCATGGTATTGTTCAACCAGGTTGAATATTCTCACGGAGTCTCCCCTTCGATTTGTCTGATTAAGTAAAAAGACGAAGTATCCTAGGATGGAGGCTTGCTAGCCTTGAAGTGGAGACTAAACTTCCATACTAGCTCATTAAAGAAGCTAGTGGAGTTCTCGAGTAGGTGGTTAAACCACATTCGAGCTGCTTTCTTCAGAGTACTTAGGAAAGCCTTACACATTATAGCATCCCCACAACCATGGAGATTCATGAGAGTATGGAAATAGAGGAGGTGATTAGTAGGATCACTAGTGTCATCATAATGGTCCAGGGTAGGACGTTTGCTGTTTAGAGGCAAAACTTCATCTTGGATACCCCTAGTAAAGGGGATTTTGTTATAAGCAACCAACTCAACGTTGTTAGTTGCCTTGTTCCCCTATTGCTGGAAGAACCTTCTTATGATTGGTCAACATTGTCTGCTGGGTGAACTCGGAGCCACCTGCTCAATGTTGTAAGGATGCAACCATGGGTGGTTGTAGATCGTACCTAATGTTCTTATAATGAGGGATCAAGTGATTGATCCCTATCATTCTGCTACTGCTGCTGTTGGTTATCATGCCTAATACAAGCATCCAAAGCCTCAAGCGGGTAGGTCTACATACTATACCTCTCAGTGTCCTCAAGACGAGCTTGGATTAGTTTGTTTTGGGCAATAAACTCCTCAAGCAAGTGCTCTACATGCTTTAAGTACTATTCAAGCATCCCCTTAATTGGGGTCTAATTGTTAGTAAGTTGGTTATGCACTAATTGGTTATTATTGGGATTATCAATGCGAGACATGTTGGTAATCGAAGGTGGTGTTTGGTATGTATTTGAGTAGGAAATTACATTTATTTTCTATAAATGGAACCACATGTTGTCTTTAGGTTTTAATTGGTAGAGATTGATTGTGGTCTAGGTTTCGCGCTATTGTATGAGCCTATAAAACAAGGAGTAGTGAGAGGCATTAGGGTATTGTCTAACGTGATAGCGTGATCACTCCAATACTTAAGTCAATTGGGTATGTAAAGAGAGTGAGAGTACTCAAATGTAAACATGAGGCTCTATTATGTGAAGTATTAAGTAATTTACTGTTGGGTAGTAACCTTATATTTATAGAGAAATGAAGATGATGGTTGGAGAGGAGTTGTGAGCAAAAACCACATCTACAATTAATGAGTAGTAAAGTTGTAAAGTTTGACATGGACCACAAATTTAGGAAGTGGTTGTTGACTTGATTGCACAATCGTATTTGTAGTCTCCAAATTGTTGATGACCGTTGTAATTGGGTAAGTTGTATAATGGGCCAAAGCTGAGGTTGGCCATAAAGATAGAGAAGTCAAGTCTAGAGAGGCATAACCTAAGCCATAAGCCCAATCAAGTCAGCACGGGTTGAGGAGTCCATATCCAAAAGACCCTATTAACATTTATAATTTGTTGTATGTCTTTTTTTTTTTGTTTGCATTTAAATTAACTATTTTACTTTTCCACGATGCATTATTATTTAAATAAAAAATGCAACTATTTTTTATTCTTTTGGAAAACAACTAATTATCGGGATATATAAATATTAAAGTTTGCAAAGTTAGAATAATTTAGACTTGGTAATAATGTATAAAAATCAAAATAAAATCTGTAACATATAAATGGTATAGATTCCTATCATAAATGTTATACTTTTTACTCTTTTTTCTTACGTAATACGTACCGATGCATTCTGTAAGCCACTTGATTTGCACTCAATGCAAAATTGAACATCTTCAAATGATTTAATAAGGGGAACAAAACGAACTACATACTAAAATAACTGTAATTAAATTTAAATGAGGAGAGATATAGATAAAGATATAATTATGTTGAAGAGATATTTTCAAATTCAAATTTAAAGATTTGATAGAGATTTATAAGGGATTATATTTTCTAAACAAGTGGAAGATATGGATACATTGCTTTGAAAGGATTTTATGGGTTGTTTTTGGAAAGTATCAAGACCAATTTTTTAGCATTATTTTTTGATGAAACTTCTTAAATTTCAAAACAACGGTCTGAAAGAGATATAATATCCCCATTTTGTGGAAGACTTTATACATTGGTTAGTGAGATACATGGCAAAAATATCAAAAAGATTACTCCAGAAGATTTCGTCCCTTAACTTGCCGTTATTAAAAAATAGTAGACGACAGAGGGAATACTTTCAAAATTCTTCTAAGATCTGTTTTAAACAACTCAGAGCACTCCGAGGCTAACTCGACATCTACACTACGGGTCAATATTTTCTTTATTTTATTGTTTTTTATGCGAGCTGAAAATTGGAGGAACTCTATATTATTTCTTTCCTCATTCTTTTTGCTTTCTTTGAGAGAGAGGCAGATTATAGTCTGAGAGGTTTACAAGTTTATTATAGTGTAATATATCTATCTATCTATCTATATTATTAAAACATATTGGCCTTTAAGTAATCATTACACTTCAAATTACCTATTTACTATTTATTTAATTCCATTTAACAAAAAAACCAATATTAATATAATTTATTAAAATCATAAATAATTGATAGATTCGTTGGCCCACTATTTTCCATTAATTTCTTCTAATCCTAAAACTCATTTTTTCCACTTTCTTCTCTATCTCTTCATATGATACTTATCTCCATGATCTCTTCAATGGATTATCTCTTTTTCTATTTTCTCTTCCACCTATTTTACGTGCGTGTATTGTATGATTAAAATTCAAATTATAATCAAATATAACCATGATGATAATCGATGTCTGTGTGTATAATTAATTTATACTTGTAATCCTAATTTGCTAATAAGTAAGAAGTTAAATAATTTAAAGTGAGTATAGATAAGGAAAAAAAAATCTACATTTATATTACTTAACAAAAATTATGATTTTTTATCGAATAGATAATAATAAATTATAAATATATAAATTTAATGTTATTTAATCTGAATACACATCATAAGTATATCTTTTGTTAGTATATATATTATAACATTACATACATATTGGGAAGTCGATATAAATAAAATCTAATACGGTGAGTAAGGTCATAATCTTTATCTTCAAGATTATGAAGCCAATTAATTTGTTACTTGCGTAGGTACTAAAGTCGAGACGAATCCTCTATCAACAGTGACAAGGAATAGGAAATCAAATAAATATGTTGGAATTGAAAGTTATATAGGTAATTTTCATTATATGGAAAGAATAAAATTGTGATTTCATTCCTTAACAGATAGTTGGGAAAAGGTAATTGCTTGAACCGGCCAAATGGCCTTGATTCTTATCCAGATGACCAGCAAATGGTTCTAAAGGCTGGTGTTCGTGTGGAAGAAATGGGTAGGAAATATATACAATTAAAAATAGCTCACTTTAGTGTGTATCTAATTGGCTTCATGGTTAAGGAATAAGGCTTGTCTGATATGGGATTGCAGTTCGAGTTACATGGGCGCTATTTTGCAAGTTTTCACCATTTCAAAGATTTTAAATTTCACACGTCCTGAAGTTGTCCTTTTGTCTTTTCAGTGTTCTCTCATTTTGTTACTAGTGCTAGTGCGTAGGCTCTTTAAGCTTCTTTATACCTTTTCATTTATAACTAGTAATTTATTAGGATACTTACTCGAAATCTCCTGAAAATGTTTGTATTTTTTCAAATTATACATAGCTGGTAGTTTAGTATAAATCATCAAATATCATAAATGGATCTGATAAAAGTCAAAGGAGTATTCCATAATTTTATTGGTTTAATACATTCTCAAAATATTAATCTTAAAATATCTCATAAATAAAATAAAAAACAATTTCTTAGGAAGAGCTATTAAGAGATTCATATGTCATTCTATTATTATTATTATTGTTGTTATTTTACTTTTGTAGGGCATTTTATAATATTCTACATCTTACTTTTTACATTTCCAATACATAGAAGTATATGTAAATGTAAATGATAAATTTGAAATGTTCTATAAATATAATGAGTGGTTCCTTATGATATCTCTTAAAGTAGCCATCGCCTATATGGTATTTTAGTGAATGCTCCAGCACCTATTAGGAAGTGTCCTTTTTATAATATGGGGAGCTCAATGATTATTTTTCATATTGTAGTGTTTCTTACTCTTCCACATTTCTAATAAATAAATTTATTATAATATGTATTGTAATGGGTCAATGTTACAATTTACACATCAATTTTATCATTTTTTACAATTATACACTTGAAGTTTGGATTTATCTATTTATATATATAATTAAGATTTACTTGTCACTATCTATATCTTGATTAACTCTAGTTTATACTATTTAATTTAGTTCGCATAATCAACTAATGGATTATGCTAATGGAATGACTGTCGACCTTAGATGGTTTGCAACCTCCATAGATGGTTACAAGTTACCCCTTGCAGAAAAGTAAGTTGTGACCTATTTTAAAAATATAGGTTGTGAGACTTACTGGTGGTCATGGGTGGTCACCTACTATCTTAGGGGGGTAGTACGACTTCCTTATGGCCTTGAGCAGCCACTAAATTGGTTGATTATGTTAATTGAAATAATAATATAAGTTAGAGTCAACTAAGGTATAAAAAGTAACAACTAAAATTTCAATATGATATATAATTAGAAAAATTAAAACTTTAGGTATATAATTATAAAAAATGATAAATTTGAATTATAACCCATGACATTACCCTTATTGTAATTGTAAGAAAAATTAAAGTTATTTTACAAATAAATCCAATATGAATTTAATAAACAAAAAACTTACACTTTAGATGCTTCCTCCAAAACCAATTAAATGAAGATACGCAGCACCATCGTTGGTTAAACATGTTCCTTTCCCATTTAAATGGGGTATGCTTAGAGTTTAAAATCTAAGTTTAATGCCATTGATTGTCACGTCATGGGCTATTTTCTTATGCCCATTTTTCACTTTTGTATATTATGTAAAGAGGTTCATTGTATGTTAAGCTCATGACCAAGGCCCATTCTACTTCTTGGAATATTTTAGAAGTGTCCGAATATATTGAACTTAGTAGGTAGGGATAGGTAGAGTAAGGTAGGTGAGATATATAATAGTAGTTAGATTGAGTAGATCTTGGCATCCAATAATAGAGGCCCCTTGGATATCCGCCGGGGGGGGGGGGGGGTGACTCTCTTCATTTGTAAACTATCTAAAAATACAAGCAATATTCTTACTTGAATACTTCTTGCTTCTCTCTAAGGAAGTGTGTTCTTATAAGTTTTGGTGAAGGGAGTTGACTTAGCCTCTCAAGAGAGTGCTTAAAGAGTTTCAATGTTGCACGTAAGAGCTAATAAAACAATCTAACTTTTGGTATTAGAGTAAAGTCCTAGAAGAGATGGTAGGAATAGGTACATCTGATATCCCTTTAGAGTATATTGAAAGTCCCTTGACTTTAATAATAGATCAAGAGCTTGCCATTAAAGGGATAATCTTGGGAAGCAAAGCTTTAATTGAAGTAAAGGTAGCTAAAGTGAAGTTAGCTATTGTTGATGTAATTAATTGAGTTTAGGATCATGAGAAAGGCTTTGAGAAGTTAAATAAAGAGCTCCCAAGTGATATGTTGACAACCTTGAACTAAGTTACAAGTGATTTTCAAAGAAGGGATGTTGCCTTTGAAGAGATTGTGGTGTCTTTAAAGAAGGAATTGGAGGATCTAAGGGCCTAGGTCCAATAGTGCTTTGAAACTAGGTAAAAGCTAAACTCTATTAAGGCTATGACATGGATGGATGTGCCTAAGCTTAAGACCTTCAATGGTTGTTGGAATGCCAAGGAAATATACAACTTTCTTTAGACCTTAGAACCATACTTTGATGTTATTGGCATTCTAAATGACGCATCAAGGCTAAGAGCGGCTTCAATGTTTCATGATGATGTACCCTACCAATGCCGATAGGGATGCTTGGGATGAAAATTTGCAAAGTTACTATTAGAGATTCTAGACATGAGTGATAGAGATGCTATGTCCACTTTTTGTGATGGCCTATAGAGGTAGACACAAATAGAGTTGGAGAGATGGGGAGTCTAAACTTTAAACCAAGTCAATGTTATGGTTGAGAGCTTCATAAAGTTTAATTCAATTGAACGACCCTAGAGGGAGGAAATGGAGGTTAGCCATGGAAGAGGTGGGGGAGATTAGGAGGAAGGAGATCTAACCCTAGGAAGTTAAGATAAAAACCCAACCCAAAAGGATAAGCCTTCGATGAAAGAGAAGGAATATCTTAGGAGGAAACCATCATGCTTCATGTGTGGAGGGAAACATAAGTCAAGGGATTGTCATAGGTTCCATTTTCGCTTTTGTACATTACGTAAAGAGGTCCATTTTTCGTTTTTGTACATTATGTAAAGAGGTCCATTGTATGTAAAGCCCAAAACCAAGGTTTGAGTCACTTCTTACAATGTTCTAAAAGTATTTGGATACATTAAACCTTAGTAGGTGGGGGTAGGTAGAGCAGGACAGGTGATATTGTATAATAGTTATTAGATTAAGTAGATTTTGGTCATCAAATGATGGAGACCCCTTCTATATAAGGGGGTAACCTTTTCAATCGTAAACCATTTAGAAATACAAACAATATTCTTACTTGAGTACTTCTTACTTCTCTTTAAGTAAGTGTGTTCTTACGAATTTTGGTGAAGAAGGCTAGCTTAGTCACCTGAAAGAGTCTATGTGCCGCATGTGAGAGCTAATAAAACAATTTACATGTGACAGTCAGGTTATCAATCATAGCTTGGAACAAGTTCAACTTTTCACTCTTTGGTTGGTGTTTTAAATTTTGGATCACACTAACACCTCAAGGTACTTAAAGATTCCACCTCAAATCTATGTTATGCATTTTCCTAAAATGAGAAGCATTGTGAGAAATAAATTAGTTTTGCCTCCACTTCTTCTTAACCAAAGCTAGTTGATCCTTCCTGATCAATTCAACACTCTTTGACATCAATTTTGGCCTTTTTTACATTTGAGTAGGTGTTTATGAAGTTGTCATATATTGTATACCAATCGTATTGCCATAGTCTCCCCAAAATCATATGAATTGCATTCATTAACACCATATCACATGATACCTCATTGAGATCCATCGTCTTTATTGCTTGTTTGGTAATAAACAAATATAAGGCTCTTGTATCGATTAAGGCATTGATCTTTTGGCTTACTACAAATGCCTCCATATACCTTAGGTCTTTAGATTCTTTAGTAAGCTTATCTAGCATTAAGCTTAGTAGTTTTAAGACCCTAAGCTTAGATATTGCTTAGGCTTTCTCCTCTTCTTTTACAGTGGCTGGGACTGCTACCCGAACTTAGATGAAACGATCTTTGATTTTGTACCCTACATATATGAAGAAAGAAAGTTTTTTCATAGGCAACTTTTCTTAGTTACTCTTTTAAGTATTGGTCCTTTTCATTTCTTCTTAAGCTTGGATCTAAATCTTCTTGAGTTCCCCTACCTTCTCCATTCCTACACTCCCTTACTTACTTAATGGGCCATTCTATCAATCTGAACTCTATTAGACTTTCAGTTATAGTCATGGCTTAATCCAAGGTTTAGACTCTATGCCTTTTGGACTTTATCTAAGCTTACCTTTATAGGCAATCACAAAAAGGAAATATGGCATCCTTATCACAAAAGCCTATCCTTTTAGCCAATCACAAAAAGTGAAGATAGTATCCTTATCACTCATGTTAAGAATCTTTAAGTAGGAAATTCTAAGAACTTCCATACATAGACCTTAACTAATTGACTGAGTTTAGCTTAAGGTTAAGCTTCCTTTTCAACATTGATCCAGTAGAACATGGCTATAACACCCAAGAACATAGGAGTCACAGCCTTGATGCAAAATCTAGGATACAAACTGCATCAAAGTATTGCATGATGCTCCATAAATATCCCTTTTTAGGCAACATATCAGCTCTACAGATCACCTACAAACTAGTTTAAAGTTGTGGCATCTTCCTTAGGATGCTCCCCTTTAGCTTGCCGGAACCATCCTCTACAACCTAAATGCGATCTAAGATGTTAATTGTGACTAGCTCCACCTAAGCTATCTTAGCCTTCATAAATGCTTGACTCTGTAGAGACTTTTCTTAAATAGCTAACTCATCAACTTTTAAAGGTGGCATAAAGGTTCCATTGTATACAAAGCTAAGATCAATAACATTTTTTTTTCCATCTCAAATCAAAAGCTCACTGTAATACCACTTAGGCCATGTATGAAATGTTCTCAGCGATTAGTACATACAACAGTTGGATTCCTTAGATTCTCTAAAAAGAGACTAAGTCAACCCATTACCCAAAATAATCAAGATCACATTAACTAGAGAGATAAACCAGAGAGAGACTCTATAAGAGATAATATGAATTAAATGTATTGGATGATTTATGGATCGAGGGAGAACACTCTTATATATAAGAGGCTTTTTTAAGTAGACAGCCTAAGTTATTTTGACTAATATGCTATGATATAATACCTAACAAATTACGCTTATTGTGGTTTAATGTATTCAAATAATTCTAGAGTATTCTTAGAAATGGACTACACCTTATTGCGGGTTTTATATATAATGGACCTTTATGTACAAGTAAACAATGAATGATGGACTTAGGGAAAGAGCCTATGACATGAGCTTCTCTCTAACTTCCTTTCTTGACTCTTACATTGATGCAAACTTAACTCAACTTACTCTCTAGAAGAGATGTATGTTTTCACCACACATAAGTTTGCAAGAGGGTGTTCAGCCTTTTGTCTAGTGGAGTCTTGTAACTCCTTAGGACTTTAACGTAACTCCATAGCATGATGCATCACATGATTCATATGTTGAACTACATAGTGTAGATTATCAAGGGACTAAAGTAAGCTTTGGTTTTTCCTAAAGTAAGCTTTGGTTTTTCCTTTATTGCTGTTGTATTTCCTATGATGCCCTAAAACTTAAAAAGATAATGATAGTCCACCATGCACTCCACTTAAGTAAGATACATTAAACCTACCAACACCATTGAACCATATTAATTAATCTCCATCAAATTTTGGTTTTTTTTGAATATTTTTTATTAATTTTCTTTGAAGAAAATAATTTATTGATAAGAAATCCATTAAATAAATATTCTCAAAGTCTGAATCTATGAAGTGCATTTACCAAGCTCAGTATTTAAAAGATAACATTTCGAATTAACTAACATTAAACAATACTCCAACTAACATTATCTTGAATCCTGGTAAAAGATCATATCCAAGCTCAACATAAATACAACATCAAAATATCAACATTTGAAGTGTTAAATCCCAAAAGAGTGAGTCGTAAAACCCAGTCCGTAGCACCACGCAAATTTTTGTTATGTCACTCACGCCCATGCCTATTTCTAATGCAACAATTAAGGGTTGTTGAGATATTACTTTAAGCATAAAAAATCAACACATTTTAGCATCTGAAATTAGAGTAGCTCATGACTCATACAAATGTAGAGAAATAAGGTCCCGAAACCCATCGTAATGGGTAATTGGGGGTTGACGCTAATAAGCAGACCTCATCTTGCATGAAACCATAAGTAGCCTCTGACGACGTTCTCCGCCAACCATAGTCCAGAAGCATCATACCATCTATGAGTCCCATAGAGTCGACAATCGCTAAAGCTCCCTCTCTTGCTTTCATGGACTTGTTAATAGTTATGGTTCCCTTCTACCAACTATCCATTAAGCCAACTATGGTGGCCTATGTGGTAATTACCTTATTATCCTGTTAATTATAATTGCACGTGTAGTCCTAACTTGAAGGCATCGTCACATTGGCCCGATACGATCAAGCATAAACAACACAGAATTATTGACTCGAGTTTGAATTAAGTCTGGTTTTATTTTTAATATGTACCAAAGAAAAAAATTTGAGGATAGTTAATTATTTTCCAATCTTAAATGTCCAAAATTACGCTTTATCCTGGTTACTTAAATTTCTTTTATTTTTCTTGAATATACTCCTTAACTTAAGTTTTGTTAACTTCCATAGTAGTAGTAATAAGGAGAGACAGGGTAAGGATATATACATATGGCTTATTATTATTATATTGTGAATGAACGTATGTATATATCTTTAATGATTCATTGAGTTGGAAGTTTGTATTGGAGTTTACGCTTGTAGTTAAGTGTTGGAGGTTGCATTTTAATTTGAAGTTTCGTGCTTAGTTTGTGTTCGATGCTTGGCCTTGTATTAGACGTCGGAGATTGCATTTGGAGGTTCGTCTTGACATTTGAACTTGCATTTGGAGCTTACAGGCTTATGTCTTGGCATACGTTTGTTACACAACATGATGTATAAAGGTCTGTTGCACTTCTAATACAAATGCCTACAGGATTTCTACAGTATGCCCCTTCAATGCAATATTAGTCTGCACAAAACCGTACCACTTGAGTACGAATCAGACTTGCACGAAATGTACTCAAAATATGTGGCTTTATTGTAAACCAAATTGCATTATAAGGCACACTAACTGGATACATTTCAATTGCAAAATCTACCTGCAATGGAAACATATTTTGTACGTGCCTTTGTAATTCTACTAACCAAAATGCTTTTCCAACCACTTGTTTAGAAATATGTATATTTTTAATATAGAAATACAAAAACTCTATATAAACAAATCTAATAAGCACGAATCTTCTTAAAACTAAAAATAAAAAATTGAATAAATCTAAAGACTGGATAATCCTATATATTCAAGGAGTCAGATGCAAATATACAAGTCAAAAGAACTTTTCATACTTTGCATCAAAAGTATATATATATATATATATACTTATTCAGACTGTAAGTATAAAAACAATTATATATAAATGTTTTAATGAAAATAATAAATTAAAATTTAAATATTTATTCCCATTGTAAATAAAATTTTAAGTTACGAAATTACATGAAAAATATAAAATTTTCTTTATTAAACTTTCTAATATTTAGATCATAAAAATGTTATTACACAACTATATAAAGTTATAAAACTATATATCCAATTTCAAACATCAAAAGTTCACAGAAAAAAATTAATTCTATAATATAAACCATGAATATAAAAAAAACTATGGATAAGAGTACTGAGAGTTTACAACAATTTGTTTTTTGGTTTTCCCCCGGGGGGGTAGGGTGGGTGGGTTGTGTTGGGGAAAGAAAGAGGGAATGTTGGAAGAAAAAGAAAAGGTTCCAATATTGATTTGAGAGAGGGAAATAGAGGCATTAATATCCTCGGTCAAATAATATTTTCCGTACATGTATCATAATATTAACAATGTTGAATATTAAATTATAAAATAGCTAATTTCAACAATATCAAGTCACACCATATGTATCATTTTATGTCTATATTAAATAATATAGAGATATTATATAGAAAAGCATTTGTATGAAGGATAAAGTTTCTGAATTTTGTTTCTTAATAAGAGCCTCAGCACATACAGTAACAAACAATTTTAATGTATCAACCAAAGTAGGTAAAGCGGGAAAAAAAAAAAAAAAACATAATTTCATTCAAAATCACCCCATATTAAATCGTAAGATATATTGTTGAAGTTCTTCCTGGGCACAAAGCAGTAATTGCTGGTCAGTCTCTAGCACATCCACCATGATCATCACTCCACTCCTTTCCACATCCATAGCAAAATTGAAACTGGCACCTGCGATTTACATCGTCAATAGTATATCATTCAATCGATGATACGTTTTGCAGTATTTTTCCAGACATCAATAGCATTACATCAAAATTGAGTTTTGCGCAGGCATGAAGAAAAATGAAGAAAGAAATTAAAAGGAAAAAAAACATAACAAAGTAAGGTTCGGTTGAAAAGGAGACGGAAAATAGAGGTAAAACGTAAATAAAATAACTCCACTTTTAATAAAATTAAGTACCTTTAACTTCACTTTCACCCACTAGATTATGATAATTACCACAAGTGGCTGTAAATACTCTCATATATTAAATTTTATTTAATTCTTTTTTTTTTTTTTTTTTTTTTCACTTCGTAGTCCACATAACTTAAATTAGTCTTAGAGAAGCCCGTGCCTTATTTTCATCATACACATTAATATTAAAGTCCGAGTATACAATGCCATAAATGACTTTATCTACACGGATTACGATTAGATCTTGTTCGGTTAGAAAATGGATGACTATCCAATTTCCGACTGTTTCGAATATTATAAGCAGTTTAGATTCTTATTTGGTCATATAAGATCAGTTCCCAAGATTTTAGTCCTATTTGATCCTTTCATAAATGCGCAAGCCAAATAATAAAAAAAGGTACAACGGTAATTTTATTTTATTTTTTCCATAATCCATGAATAATCTTAAAAATTTCCATTAAAAATAATTGCTTTGAATACAATTACATCTGTCAAAATCGTCAAACAATTTCTGAGAGCAACCTTTCCACGAAGTAGAGCACACATCATCATCATCATAAGGCAAAATCACTAAAAAAGTAAATTATCACAATTTTATTTTTACCATATCACGCCATACCTTTTTTTTTTTTTTTTCTTAAAGAACCCAAGGAAGGGGAAAATGAAATGTGAACCACCAAAATTGTTACTAATAATAATAATAATAATAATAATAATAATAATAATAATAATAATAATAATAAGAGAGAGAACCACCAAAATCTTTCAATTATGATGCCAGTGTTTTCGAGTTCCAAGTACTTCGAATTTTTGCAGAGTAGTTTATGTGTCGACTACATCCGTATCACTATATTATGTAAAACAAATTGTTGCAACCTGCTTAATCAGTGATATCAAATTATAATTACTATATTCTGGATCAAACCCTCGACAAACCCTAGCTCTTTTAATCATGAGTGCAAAGACAAGCAATGAAAAAGCTGATAAACCATATAACATTGATACGTTCTAACCTGCATACTATATGTGGGCATCCAATAATCCTTTCCACATAAAATTTGCACCTAGGGCATCTCCCCCATTTCTTCACTATCGCAAGCTCTCTCAGCATCAAATCTTCCCTTCCCCTCTCATCTTCGTGGAGTGACTGGAACTCCTCGCACGTGACCCCCACGTGCCATGGAACCAAACATTGCGCGCAAAACAGCCGATGACAGTAAGGACACTCACTTTCCCTAACAACTTGCTCTTTCTCATCATCATCCTTAATCAACATGACCGAACAATCCTTAAATGGACAAAAACATTTCTCGGTTTCTAGAAACAAAGCCTCACATTTCGCAAGTTCCCATCTATACACCACCTCTTGTGGAAGCACGTCTCTAAGAGTTACACCAAGAATGTCTACATGAGTTTGGCATCCTGATCCTGGGCAAAAAATGTTGCTGACATTTTCTTGGATTTTTGTTAGCAAGTGTTTGGTCATGCAAGTGGAACAAAACGAGTGTTGGCATTTCTCGCTAGTTCTTGTCATTTCTTTAGCGGTTTTTCCTTCAGCGCATATCTCACAGAAAATTTCAGATGACTCACCAACTTCTTCCCGAGCGATTTCTTCCGACTCTTTGTCTCCTTCACCATCTCCATTAGAAGAATCAGAAGATCTATCTTTCAATGGGTTTTCTGATCCCTCTTTAGAATCCAGCCCTTCGTTGTGAACCGGTTGCTGTGGGTTTTCCATCGGGGTATATACATACAGGCTTTTCGCCCAATATATATATATATATATATATATAGACATACATTTATGCTGGGCCGCGTCAACATGGAAGTCAAAGTACGGAGCTATGAAAACCTTCTAGTGGAAGTAGGTTTATTTAATTGGTGTACGCGTTACGCCTAATGCCTTCCTCCGTAAGTTACAAGCATTTGATAAAGTATCAGTGTCGGCTTAAAGTTAAAAAGCTGTAGCATTTTATTTATTTATGGATTATATCAAAGTGGATTTTTTAAACTTTTATAATCTTCTTCGGCAAAAAAAAAAAAAAAAAAAATTATAATCTTCAAAATATATAAAATTGAGTGGCCAAATATATATATATATATATAATTGGATATATAAATAAATCTAATACGATAAGGATGACTTCAACCTCAAATCTTTTAAGGTTAATGAATGTTGCATGGTGGAGCACTTTTCTAGGATTATGGATAGGTTGTTATCTAATCACAATTTCGATTTCTTGGTCCACATTATAACTGCAAGTTAATATGTATTTTCTTTTTTACTTTATAACATTACAACTTGTATGCATACTATTTGTTATCTGTATCTATATCATATTAAAGTAGATCAATAGTTTTTATCTGCACGCTATTTTATTAAATAGTTATACGTATAATAATTCATCTATATAATTATATATATATCTGTAGCTATTAAATATCAAATATAATTAAATTAACCTATCTTACTTTATCAGAGGCTAGTTAAATTACAATCTTCTCTCTTTTTATCTACTAAACTAACTTGATATCATGGGAGAATAGTTATATTATATAGGTGAATAAAATATAACTACTTTTATGTTTTTTTTTTTTCAATTATAGGGGTGGGAGAATTCAAACATAATCTACTCTAATGAAAAATTAATAGCGATATCATTAAATTATAGTGGTCTTGGTATAATTACTCTTATCTAAAAATTCAAATAAAATATTAGAGTTAAATTTACACCCACCTTAGTATGGGTCGTTTACAAGTTCTGGTCAAATACAAATTTCAAAATCTCATTTTTTTTACCCACACAAGCATACCTTCTAAAAATATATGAATATGTATATATATATATATAAATATTTAAATATCCTACAGTCAAAGTCACCTATATTATTGGAACTCCAAAGAATATCGGTTTTTATGTTTATTTTAGTAAGGTTGGTACATCATGTTTGTATAATTATTTAGGATTACAAGAGATGAAATTACATTTTTAAAATATAAAATGATTATCCATGTCTAGCTAAAATATTTAGAGGATGTATTTACTACTATCCCATTTATTTGGTTATTTATTTGGAGTAATTAAAGTGTTGTTGACTTGATTTCGGAAATAATAAGATTAATATCGTTTTGCTTTTAACGCAAATGATCGAGTAAATCTCTCGCAAATTGTAAACTTACACGACCGTACGAATCTCAAACAGTTGATTCTACAATATACAAAATCGCAACTTAATTTCACATCATCTTAAAAAAAAAAAAAAAAAAAACTAATTTAGATATAAAATGGCTATTTTATTCTGCACTGGTAGTGGTTAAGGAGTAGGCAAAATATGGCTCCATTGACGAGCAAACTCCTCTATTTGCCAAAAGCAAATAAACTTCGTTCGACATCGACTATCTCCACAACGAGTACAAGTGAGAGTACAATGCTGACCAAAAGGAAAATCATGAGAATCTAAACTAAGCAGCTTTTAAAAGGGAGTATGGGGTGCTAAAACACCAATCACTTGGGTACATTCCCCACATTAGAACCCACCCAATCTGGGGCTCGGTTGGCGGTCCTTCGTACAAAAACAACTACATAATTAAAATTGGTGACATGCGATAATAAAGCTAATATCTGGCTAAAGTAGGGGCAAGAACTCCAATGCAGCTGAATAATGCCGAATAATCCATAAAGAAAAATAAATCTACAACGGCCCAAATTCACTGTAACATTCAACTCCAATAAAAAAAGCCCTATACTCAGCAACTTCTGGACATGGCATGATAACAAATTGGGCTTCCCCATGCAAAATAGATCCAAGCTTGTCACAAACGACCATCCATAGCCTAGCATCTTCTACCGGCCCACTCCATGACCCATCTAAATGAACCAACACGACATCGTTATACTCTGGAAGCTTACGCACGTGTATCATTTAACAAATCATAAACCTTTATATTGTTCTCTCAACGTTGAGTACAAACCCTTGCACCCAAATTATCCGAAACACTAACCACAACTTCTGGCATGCTAAATTTATTTCGCTCCACACCACCAATTCCTTACGAAACCCCATGATTTCCTTCAACGATTCCCGTAAAAACTCTGTTCTCCGTCCATCGGAGAATTTTGTTCACTCGTCTATAATGAAGTGATCGCTGCTTTATGTTGGTTGTTATCCCTGATATTAAACACGCGGCTGTCGTCAGAAAACATAGATTTGTCCGCTCCTTCTTCCTCCAATATCGTCCTTCCAACGGTAGGGTAGGTTTGTCCTCCCATCAAATCTTGGAACGAAAATAAACACTTCTCCACTGTAGAAATAGGCTTCGAATTTTTCCTGATAAAAAAAAAAAAAAAAAAAACTTCACATCGCTCCTTTCAAATAATCCATGCAACTTGTTCGAAAAATAAAAAATAATCCATGCAACCTCTACCAATGTTGGTACGAATTCTTTTGTATTGGAGGCAACTACAGTATTTTGTACCATACCATCCACCAAGTCACCAATTTATGACCTTATCTTTATATATCTTGATACCTAAAGCACCAAACCACACACAACTTGTCCAATCGCAGCATGGTATAACATGCTCAAGACTTTTAAGATGCTCATAGAAAGGGCATAACGGATTTTCAGTAGCTCTGCGGTTGAAAAAGTTTTAGAAGGTCAGAAGCGACCCCGATATAGCCCTCTAGAAAAATTGTTGAACCTTAGATAATGTGTTCAAATTCCATAGAACTGTTCATGCTGTCGTAGGCACTGTAAAAAAAAAAGAAAAAAGAGGAAGCCCCTAATTGACTTCTACTTGTTCGTATATTCTGCAGGAAATGGTAGCCAACTTTAACTGAGAAATCTCCGGTTAGAGTATATGGCCAGATGAGTCTGTCATCCTCATTTAAAAATTGCTGTGTATGCTCAAGCCGCCATGCACCCACCTTCATGTTCTTTAAGTTACACACCCGTAGTTTTGGGTCTGTTTCTGCACCTCTGTGTAGAGTTGCAGCCTCTATTTCAGGAATCCAGCGGCCACGACCTACAAGGACATTCCTTCCCTCCCCAATCTGACAACATGCACCTTTCATTAGGACTTCTCTCCCTTCTAGAAGACTACTCTACACCTATGAGGCTTTGCCTCCTTTTCTTGCATACTGGAACTCATCTTGTGGGAAATACCGACCTTTCAAAACACTGGCCCAAAGAGCATGTGGTTGCTGTTGCAAACACCAAGCCAATTTGGCTACAAAGGCTGAGATTGAACAAGGACAGATCCCAACACATCATTCCAGCCATATTCTTCCGCTTAGTCGTGGTATTCCAATTTAACCAATGGATCCTATTTCTCTCATCACGTTAACCTCACCAAAAATTAGCAAAAATGGAGTTTACAGTCTTACACCATCTTTTAGGAAACTTAAAATCCCCATTAAGTTGGGATTGCACAAGTTACTGACTTTATGAGCACCTCTCTTCCCGCTTCATTTAGAAGGCAATGTTTCCATCCTTCTAACTTCCTTACAATCCTCTTTAACAAATTTCAGAACCTGTGTCTTTGATCTTCAACATAAGGTTGGTAATCCCAAGTATCTTCCCGGACTCTCTGTGGTTGGAGTGTTCAAAATTCTGCAAACATCATGCTTCACTGGATAGGATGTATTAGTGCTGAAGAAAATCTCGGATTTGTTAAAATTGATCCTCTTACCCAAAGCTTCATAGTATACCTCCAGCATATAAAGCAGGTTAGTCACATTAGATTCGTCAGACATAGAAAAGGTAGTCATCTGCAAAAAGTAAGTGTATTAGCATAGGACAGTGACAATTAAATTTAATTCTCCTAGTAACTCTTGCTGTAGAACTCTTTTAGTAGACCCTTTGATAACACATTGCCTACTATAATGAACAAATAAGGAGATAGCGGATCTCTTTGTCTTATCCCTTTAGATGGGATAGCATGTTCAACCTGTTTACTATTAACCATAGCACTAAAATGTACTGTGGAAACACATCCATTATCTAACCTACCATCATATATAACCTTATTATCAAACATCTAAGGTCTACCAAGTAGAATATGAGATGCACTCATAGGCAATACATCATAGAACACTTTGTTTCGATAGTTTCCAATACAGATTGGAGTAGTAACTTACTTTGGCTAATATAGTTTGTATGGTTTGGTGTAAGGTAAGGTAGGTAACATCAATTGTTGGACCATGAAAGAAAATGTTGCATTGGTACAACTGTCATTGTTAATAATTAATGTACACAATGACCCATTGACCTTACAATTGATGTGGAACAGGTTCTTATGCTGTTTGTCCTCTAACATAGGACTTACACTCATTACTCTCTTCAACACTATGGTTATTGGCATAAAATTACCTTTTTCACTATAAATGATCTCCTCCTACTTGAACTATTTTAGGTGTTTGAATTCTTTGGGCTCCTTAATCTCTTCATTAGTACTATCGACCTCAATGGTCTGCATCTCTCCATTGATCACCATCACTCATCTGTTGAGACATTGTATGGCCATGTGTCCAAACCCTTAACATTTGAAGCACTTGATCTCACCCATCTTCTAACTAGAGCTTTGTCCCTTCTCAAACTTCCTCATTGTCCCTTCTCAAACTTCCTCAAGATCTCCTTCTCCTCTTCTTGGGTAGTTGGAATAGGTCGAATCTTAACAATTTTACTCGATTCTAATCGCACAGGTTTACTCGGAATAGTTGGCTAGGGGTAAGCTGATTGAAGGTGCTCGAAATCTTCTTGCTCGGTGCCTCATAATTCTTTCGGCAGCTCAGATAACTTCATCAAGTGAACCAATATCCATGGTTTCCAGAATATCTCTAATTTGATGCTTTAACTTGCTAATGAATTGAGATACGGTTCGATCTTCAAGTTTAACTACTAATAGATCATCAATATTTGAAGTTCCTTTACATACGATTCAACACTTGATCCTCTTTGCCTTAACTCCTATAACCTCTTGAATGCATCTCGTAGATAATAGGTTAGAACAAATCTTCTTCTCATGACTCTCTTTATTTCATCCTAATCCCTTACCTTGCATTTTTTTCCTCTTCTTCGAGTGGCTTACAGATTCTTCCATCATAGAGCTACATAGCTAGTAAACTACAGTACAACAAGTCTAACTTTAGTATTCTTAAGCAGTTCATGATGCTCAAATGACTTTTCAATTTTATCTACCCAGTCCAAGTAGTCCTCAGCATCACCACTCTTAGAAAAACTAAGGATATGCATCTTCAATCCTTCTACTCTACGAACTCGGACATTCCTTTCCTTGGGTTCATAATACTCTTTCTACTCATCACCTACTTCCTCATCATCTTCTTCAATCTCTTCTAATGCTAGTTTGTGTCAAGCAATTCTATCTATTCCTCTAGCTCGAAGTAGTCAAATTAGGGTATTAGCTCAACCATTGCCCTTCTCAAGTAGCTCATTGACTCAGTTTTTGTAAGGCTCATTTTTGGCTCATTTCTAGCTCATCATCTACTTCATTTATGGCGGACACCAAAGTAGTCACCATTTCAGTAAGCCTATCTAGTTGCTCATCCACAGGTTAGGGCATGAAACTTCTTTGTTAGCCTAGGCCATTACAAGCACTACTCTCTTAATTACCTAGGGTTACTTGAACATTATAGTTGGATATTATTATCTATTACAATAGATTAACAGTTGAAACACAATTCAAAATTCTTTCCTCAAGCAATAACAACAAAACAATACTTAATAAACCAATAGCTACTGCAACCAATATGGGGTAAATTAACCGAACACTCACATTCTGTTTTATGAATAACAAATAGTGAAAAACAAAGTAGTAGATTTCTTCAATACTAAACACTCTTCAAATACGTACGACATCGACATACAATTTCTTCAACACATTATAGCAAGTTACTTAGAGTACAAAGTAATAGAAACTTGCTCAAACGTAGCCCGGCTCTAATACTAAGATGATACAGATCGCCGAAAAAAGGTGACACATGGTTACGGATATCATACGAATCAAAGTGGGTCTAAACCTCAGGACAGCTCGAAAGATAAATGGGGGTCGAGGGTTGAGTAGGGGTTTCGTACACTGATAGTAGATATGTTGTGAACCATGACCAAGAATAGATAAGGTCGGTTAGTAGATGGGTCTAAACTTGTGAAAAGCTCGAAAATGGATTAATGGGGAAAGTGCAAAAAAATAGCTCTAGAGAATATGACACACCAATGGAACTTTGAAGACTCACAGGATAATTCAATGTGACACATGAATTGGTTCGGTGAGGTTACTCACCACTTAACCTTACTTAAGAGAAATGATAAAAGTGATGTCGAGAGTAAACAAACAGTATTTATGTAAAAAAAGTACTCAAAAGTGTATTACGAATGATTTGGTATCATCAATAGCTACAAGTATAGGGGTATTTAAACCTATAATTTAGGGAAATTTGCTTAAAAAGGAAAAGACCAAAAGGGTATTTTCTAAGGAAGTAAAGATCAGGATATAAAAGGGTAAAAATGAATATATAAGAAAAACAATCATTAGTGTAACATATTCTACATATGATATTGTACACATGGCGATACTACATTGGTGAGGTTGTTAGAAGATGTAGACAAAAAGTATGGATAGCTGGCTTGTCAGAGTAGGCATGGCTTTATTAGTCTGAAGTCTCTCTTTTTCGGATTCTTGGTAAAGAAAATGCTGAGTAATTGATTAGCTTGGGCACAAGAGAGTAACCTTCTATTCGACACACTACAGAAAGATGTGCGGTCATATGGCTCAGCATGAGGGTGACTTAGTAAGAAGGGTAACTCGGTAAGGAGAGTGACTTAGGAAGGAGGTACTTAACCTTAGCAGGGTTTGGCTAGAATAGAAGGATTTGTTGGGCCACTCCCTTTAGTCTTCGGGTTTAACTGTAGGTCAATGGTCGGGTAGCCTAATTACCATCAAGATATCACGTACTAACACCTTATACAAACTTGAATTATACTTAATATAACATACAAATATAACTCAAGGTTATTTACCACTAGTCCACACTTAATGGTCTAGATAAGAGTTCTTTAAGTTCTCTATTCTCATAAGAAAACACAAGCTTAAGAAGGAAGTATAATGTCTGAAACTCAATCTTACTTGCTTGTGGCTATTACATGTTATCAGTATTTATATGGTCCAATTAGAGCTAGTCTTAGGTTTGTATAAATTACAAAAAGAACTCTTACTAGAAAAGGAAAAGGGAGTAGATTACAGGGGTAAAGTCATAAACAAACAAAAAGAATATTTGGGTACAAAAAGGACGGTATGGATGTTAGAAAATGGGGCGTATGTCAACTGTTCATTATGTGGTCCTGATAATATTGTTTGTTGAGTAGAGTTGATCAGAGCAAACTAGGGCAAGTCAGATACTTGGAAGCTCGGTTGTTCAGAGCTTAGAAAAGGGTTGGTCAAGTGGACATCCATTCTTTTAGTTGGCTTCGGTTGTTTTATTAGCTCGGTAGCAAGCGGATTCATTGCTTGGCTTTGGATTGGCGTGGCAATAAGAGGTTGGCTCGATAACTTGTTGGCTACCTTAGGGGTCTCTAAAATGAGACAAAGAGAGATTAGAATGGAGTAGTTCGGTAAGTCGAAGTGGATAAAGCATTTCTCTTTAGGGTTCAACTCCCCTAGGATAGCTTGGTGAATAATGTAGGTAAGTCATCAAGCTTAAGAGCAAGTGATTGGTCCCTGATTCCTAATAGGAGTGGTTACACTGGACAACATCCTAGTACCTCCTCATTGTTCACTATTTTGCAAGCTTACCCTTAAGCACAAAGCCTACTTGATCATCAATCCTCATTAGCTAAAATCTAAAGACGACATTTAGCGCCATTTGTGGGAAACTATACCTTGTTTCTTACTTAAACACACACTAAACACTTACCTAAACACTGCCTTTATTTTTACATTAGCTACCATATCTCGCATTATAGACCTTAATAACAACCAACTTATGAACAATTAAGCTTTAGTTAGGGAATGAAAAAAGCAACGCTTGACCTGAGTGGAATAGCTGCTTAAGGCTCACAACAAAGAGCTCTAAGCTAGGCTTAATGAAGCTAAATGGCGCAACAAATAGGTGCTTGAGGATTTTGATGCCTGTAATGAATAGAGCAACATTCAGTAGCAATAACATAATGGTAGGGATAAACTACCTGATCCCCTAGTATAGGAATAATAGACCCAACATGTAACTAATCGTGATTGTACCCTTGCTAGCATTGAACGTGTGGCTGACCCCATGGAATGCTAGCATACTCTACAGCATGCCAAGTCCACTCGGTAGATAATGTTAACTTAAATGAGCTTGGTACAATTATAAGGAGGCTTTCTAAGCAGTACGAGAGCAAAGCAGCTGATGACGATGGACTAGTTGCCAACAATAGAACACCCTTTACAAAGGGTATCTAAGACGAAGTCCTTCCTCCCAATGGCAAGCTCCTTGCCCTAGACCATTATGATGGTATTGGTGATCTTGATGATTACCTTCTCCACTTTTGCATCCTCATGAACCTCTGTGGCCATAAGGATGCTATCATATGTAAAGCTTTCCTAGGCACTCTAAGGAAGATAGCTTAGATATGGTTCAACTATTGACCCAAAAATTTTATTGTCTCCTTTGATGAGCTGGCTCATAGATTCAATCTCCATTTCAAGGCTAGCAAGCCCCCATCTAAGGACACTTCATCCTTATGTCTGATTAAGTAGAGCAAATGAGAGATTATGGGAAAGTATGTAGCCCAGTTTAACAATGCCTTAGTCAAGGTCCATTTATTGGATGAGGGAGTAGTTGTACATGCCGTGCAGCTTGACCTCAAACCTTCCAAGGACTTCTTCCATTCAATTTTTAAGAGTAAGCCAAAGACTCCAGGTGGAATTTTGGAAAAATGCCTGAAAGTATATGGACTAGGAAGACAACATCCACACTAAGTGTCACGATTCGGGGTTTTCTTTAGCACACAAACGGACCGTATGGCACTTACTACCCTGCCTCTGTAGTAGTAAGTAAGCCTAATTCGCATACAATGTTGGCCAACAGGTCTAAACTTGTAAGCAACAGAACTAAAGAAGAAAGCTAGCAAAATATAAAGGACACAGGTATGAATGGAAAAAATGAATAGCATACTTTTATTAATTCCAATAGTAATATAAGGCTGCAATGTATGTACACAGGAGTACAGTGTATGTAATAGGTGCGGTCATGTCACGAAACGAGAGGTTAAGCCCCTCCATAAGTGCCCTGTGTGGCGCTCGACTCTCCTTTGCCTCATGTATTATCTTTGATTATGGAAAGCAAGCCAACCTTTCCCTTTTTGACTTCATAAGACTATTTTAAGCCACCTCTTGCTTTAGGAGTGCTAATCGGCATTGTCACCATCCTCCTTATGATAGGGGACATTTAACTTCTCAACTGGTTTCAGCCTACTATGGCCATCATCAAGAGAGCGACATCAGCTCCCGACTAATTTTCTTACGAGTGGGTAACCCTGCCTTGAGACACTACCCAACCTTAAGAACAAACTGCCAACTGATGCTACTCGCTTCACAATAAATCCTAAGTTGAACACCCTTACTTCCTTCCAAAATAATGGACCGTGACATTCTCCCCTACCTAAATCTACGATGCCTTTGTCGTAGGACCCTTCCTTTTGAAATCACCGAACCTATTCCTCCATTGTCCAACTCCACACTAAGATCATCTTTGCTAGGACTCCAGGGCTTCCACAGGCATTCCCTTGCCTTCACCCTCTCCTTTCATCCTCTGAGATCGCCTCTTGTTGAATGGCCCAATGGTAAGGTCTACCTTTTGAAGTACATTTCTACTTTTCATTAAGTTTTGGAAGAATTTTGCTACAATGCTGCTCATGGCACAGCTGTCCCTTCTGAAAATGATGTCCTCCACCTAGTAGTTGCTCCCTCTTGAGCTTCATCCATATGAGCCTAGTTGTCAACAAGAACCACTCTTTTTCATATAACATACTAGGTAGCTCCATTAGGCTGGAACCTTTAGCTCTGATAACACTTGTCATGGGACGGGAGATTAACCCCCTCCATAAGTGTCCGTGCGGCGCTTGACCTTCATTTGCCTCATGTATTATCTTTGATTATGGAGAGTGAGCTAGCCTTTTCCTTCCTAACTTCCTAGGACTATTCTAAGCCCACTCTTTCTTTAGGAGTGCCAACCGGTGTTGTTATTGTCTTCTTTATGATAGAGGATGTCCAACTTCTCAACTAAGTTTTGGCTTGCCATGGCCATCATTAGGAGAGCAGTATTAGGTCTTAACCAATTTGCTTACGGGTGGCTAACCCCACCTTAAGAGACTGCCTAATTCTATGAACAAACTACCAGTTGGCATTACTTGCTTTATAATAACGCCCAAGTTAAACACCCCTACTTCCTTCCAAAACATCGAACCGTGACACCAGGCATGGGGTTGATTGAGAAAAGTTAGGTGGAGAAAAGCACGAAGGGAGATTGTTAATAAAAGATTTCCTCAATGGTAGGGTACTGAGCAGAACTGCAATAAGGCCCAAGTTGAATACCCCCACTTCCCTCCAAAAATATGAACTATGACATTAGGTACGGGGTTGATCGAGAAAAGTCGGGTGAAGAAAAGGATGAAGGGAGATTGTTAATGAAAGATTTCCTCAATGGTAGGGCACTGAGTAGAACTGAGGGGGAGGGCTTTAATAGTAAGAAGCATCGAGCTAAGCAGAACCCATTACCCCTACTCATTTACACGCATCACACACCTCTAAATCAACCTATTGCTCAGCTCTTCATAAAGGTTCTAAATGGAGGTCAACTTTAGAAGCCCCCTAAGATGAAGGGGAATCCCAATGGTCGAAACTCAGACAAATATTATTAGTTCCATAAGGACCATGGCCATACCATGGAGGAATGCTTTTAATTGAAGAATGCTATTAAATATGCTATTTAGCGAGTCTACTTCAATGACTATGTGGCCGAGAAAAGGAACTTCAATCATGTTGACGACGATAAGGATAGAGCACCTCGAAGGCAACAAACTGAAGACACCCAAGAAGAGTTGAGCAACAACCATCGCAATGGTCGAGCCCCCAATAGAGTCATCAACATCATTGGGGGGGGGGGGGGGGGGGGCACTTACAGAGCCAACCAAGCTACAGCAGCTCGGCTAATACCCCTATAGAGGTGATGATAGTCAAGGAAAAGAGATAGAGGCACGACACCGCTATCTCTTTTTTCAGTGAAGATCTGGAGGGAGTTGATACTCCTTATTAGGATGCCCTAGTATTCAGGGCATAGATCTCGAGATTCGAGGTCCTCAAGATTATGGTGGACATTAGCAGCTCCATTGATATCCTCTTTAAGCACACTTATGATCAAACAAGGAAGAAGCTGCTTATGAAGATGAATCCATATCATCACGACTTGATCAATTTTGATGGGGGAACGACCTAATCAAAGGGCATCATCACATTAGACATGGAGCTCGACAATGATGAGAATCTCACCTGATGTTCAATCGAGTTCATGCTAATAGATTTCCTTTCCCCTTACAACGCTCTACTAGGATAATCGAGCCTCAAAAAATTTGAATTTATCACATTGCCCTTGCATCTGAAGGCTAAGTTCCCAACTCCTAAAGTTAGGAGTCCATAGGTGTGATTAGAAGCTCTCCATGGAGCTTTATGTCGAGGTAGCCTGAGGTAAGGGCATTTTCGCCTTACGATCAAGTGCACAAGAGAAGTTAGTAGAGAGATGCGAGCCAAAGGAAAAGATAGAGGAGGTGCAAATTGGAACCAACCTTAACCAAACTACTAAGGTTGAGGTAGAGGTGCCTCCAAAAGTGAAGGAAGCCATTGTTGACCTCCTACAGGCTAACTCTAACAGTTTCGCCTAGTTAGGATATGATATGCTCGGAATCTCCACTAACTTAGCAACCCACAGCCTTAATGTAGATGGAAACGTTGGTCTTGTCAAGCAAAAGAAAAGGCATTATCCATTCTAAGAAAGGTAGGTCACCATCGAGGAGGAAGTATAGCAGTTATTGAAGGTATGCTTCATATAGGAGGAAAAGTATCCAATGTGGCTAGCAAATGTAGTGCTAATTAAGAAGAAGAATAGGAAGCAACACGTGTATTAACTTTACTTCCTTTAATAAAGCCTGCCCCCCAAGTATTGCTTTCCTTTCCTAAGGATAGACTAGTTGGTCGACTCTACATTTGGACACGCTTTACTTAGATTCATGGACACTTTCTCGGGTTATAACTAGATCAAAATGGACCCGAAGGACAAAGTCTGTACCTCCTTTGTCATTCACTTTGGTTCTTATTGCTATACTGTTATGCCCTTTGGCTATGTTGGGGCGACGTACCAAATGATAGTGACCACCCTGTTTAAGCCCCAATTGGGGTGCAACATGGATGTCTAAGTTGATGACATGATCATCAAAAGTAAGCAACTCATTGACTACATCAAGGACTTGTAGGAAGCCTTCGATTAGATAAGGGAGCACAACATGAAGTTAAACCCCTAGAAGTGTATTTTTGGGGTTAGCTCCAATAAGTTCTTAGGCTTCATGGCAACCCAATGCTGTATAGAGGCCAACCTAGAGAAGGTCAAGGCCAACAGGGACATGAAGCCCCCCTTCTCAATTTAAGCAGTTTAGAAGCTCATCAACATGGTAGCCGTGTTAAGCAGATTCATCTCAAGGAGTGTCGATAGATGCACAAAGTTTATTAAAATTCTTAAAAATCTTAAATGTTTTGAGTGGATGCTACAGTGTAAAGCAGCCAAAGGAGCTGTAAAACTTCCTCGAGCATCTTCTATCTCTCTCCAAGCCTATTCTAGTTAGTTGTTAGTGATTGGGCACTCTCCTCCATACTACTTAGAGTAGAGGGGAGAGAACATAGGCTTGTATACTACGTCAGTCGTATTCTCCAATGGACTGAGATCAAGTATACCAAAGTGGAAAAGTTTGCCTTGGTCATCATTGTCTTTGCACATCGGCTCAGTCTTTACTTTCAGGCACACTAGATAGTCATGTTAACAGATTCGCCATTGTACACCTTGCTATAAAAGCTTGATGCATTTGGTTCGATGGTTAGGTATGCAATAGAGCTGAGTACATATGGCATCTAGTATCAATCATGAACAACCTACAAAGTACAAGTACTAGCAAACTTTATGGTAGAGTACACAAGAGAAGAGGAAGCACCACTTTGAGATGATAAGCTAGTATAGACTCTCCATGTTAATGGTTCATCCACTTTGGGTGGTGGAGGTATAGGCTTAATGTTCATTAGATAGTAGAAGACTACTGTTTATTATGCCCTCAAGTTAGGGTTTGACACGAGTAACAACAAATCCCAATACGAGGTACTAATCACCGGTCTCAAGCTAACCATGGAGATTAGCATTGAATACCTTTAGGTATTCTCGAACTTAATGTTTGTCGTCCAACAAGTCTGAGGTGAGTATGAGGCGAGTATGAGGCTAAGGACAAAACTATGGCAAGGTATTTGGAGAAAGTAAAGAGTCGCTTAGCTGATTTCTCCTCATGGAACATCACAAAGATCCATCGAACCGAGAACTTAGCAGTAGATTGACTGTCTAAGCTCGCATCCATTAAGATATAGAAGCCTAAGGTGAAGGACTAAAAAATTTTTATTGAGTACCTGCTTGAAAAGAACATAACTTTAGGCATAGCTAGGGTCCTAGAGCTCATGAAAATGCCCTCAAAGCTAAGCTATATAGATCCCATTTGGAGTTATTTGGAGCAAGGTATGCTTCTAGAGGACAGGAAATAGGCTAAGAAGCTAAGATACCACACTACTAATTACACACTGATCGATAGTGTCTTGTATTAAAAGAGTGTCACTCTTCCTCTACCCAGATGCCTCTGAGTAGAAGACGGGCTACATTATATAGAAGAGCTATATGTCAAAGTGTACAACAACCACATTCAGTTGCAAGCCTTCTACATCTGAGCTATTTAACTCAAATACTATTGACTTACCATAGGCAGGACGCCAAGGCAGTAGCTTAAAAATGCTCCCAGTGCTAAAACCATGCTTCGATTGCTTATGCCCTTAACACTAATCTCTAGCCCTAACTAGTGCGTGGCTTGCTTAATGGGGCATTAGCATTCTTGGCACTTTTCCTAAGGCTTCGGGAGGATAATAATTGATCATCATAGCTATCGACTACTTTACAAAGTAAGTCGAGGTTGAGGCCGTAGGCAAAATTAGTGAGAAGAGCATTGAGTCATTCATACGAAACAACATCCTTTCTAGGTTTGGGGTTCTATACACCTTCATCATAGACAACGTGTGGCAATTCGATAACCCTAAGTTTAAGTAGTTCTATGCCAAGCACCGTATTATGCCTCACTTCACCTTAGTTGCCCACCTTCAGTCCAACGGCTAGGTCAAGACTACTAATTGGATCATCTTTAAGAGCCTCATGAAGAGGGTAGATCGAGCTTAAGGCAGGTAGGTAAACAAGTTACCCAATATTTTATGGGGATATAAGACTACTCATCACACCTCTACTAGTGAGAACTTATTTTACCCTACATTTGGCTTAGAAGCAATCTTCCCCATCGAGCTGGAACTTCCTAAGATTTGAGCTCAGTCCTTTGATACCATCTTAAACGAACCCCTACTGTAGGCCAACGTAGATACTATTAAAGAAATTAGAGACCTTGCTGATGTTCAGGTAGTTACCTAACAACACTAAGTAGCTAGATACTATAGTCAGAAGGTTAAACATAAGGAATCTAAAATTGGTGACCTAGTCTACAAAAATATTAAAGCCATTGGCTTACATGAAGGACAATGGAAGTTGGCCCCAAATTAGGAAGACTCGATTAGGGTTAGAGAGAGCTTAGGGAGTAGAGTGTATTGACTAGAGAGATTGGATGGCAAGCTCATCCCGTGTACTTGGAATGTCGATAATCTTCAGTTTTACTTCGACTAATATAAATTCTCTTGTAAATATGCTTGCAAATTCATCAATGAAAGCTTTATTCTCTAAATATACTGTGTGTTTTTATCTATCTGTTTCTCCTTCCCTCTCTTTCACTTTTACACTATATCCCAGCCTTAATAGAGTAAAGAGACCCTTCCATGCCTCTTCAAGCTTGGGCAAGTCGGAATATCACTCGACTTAACCCCCGTTAGGTAACCTCAGCAAGGAGAAATACTACTTATACAATCAAGGAACTCCTATATCTTGGGCAAGTTGGGACACTACCGACCTAACCCCCATCAAGTAACTTCAATAAGAGGAAACACCCTTTGTATAACTAAGAAACTCCCATATCTCAGTAAGTCGGATTACCGCTAACTTGACCCCTCACCCAGTAACCTCGACAAGGGAAAATGCCCTTTATAGAACTGAGGAACTCCTATAGAGCCTATTAGAATACCATTAGCTTGACCCTTGAGGTGACTTAAGCTATAAACAGTTGATGGTCCTTTAAGGTAAGTGACCCCAACTCTCCCCTAAGAATAGGTCAACCTTAGGCCTTGATGGCTAAGTAGTCTTAAATGAACAGTTAACCTTACAAGTAGGTAACTATATATAAACATACAGCTACTAAGTACCAAACTTTGAGTAATAGTAAATTAGAAGTAGAGGAAGTAGAGGAAAGCGTTAGTCAAGATGCGGAGTTTCATTTTGTTAAAGTGTTTACAAGGAGAGAAATTTGGCATACCGTCTATTATAAGAAGTTTCCTTTACACGAGTATAAGAGAAAGAAGAAAAAACAGAGAAGAAAAGGCAACGATTTATCACTTCGAATTAGCCAGCTCTAGTAATTTTGAGAAGTACTACGTGAATATCTACTTAGAGGATTGATTCGTTTAAGTTGCTTAGCCTTGCGGTACTTGCTCTTGGGCTACAAAAGGACGAGCTAGAGTCTCTTGGCTTTGGTCTGTAGAAGGGTCACTCTAACCTTGATCTGTCCTTGAAGTATGTTTAGAGATGACCCCCTACTGAGTTACCAGGGTAGAAATGGATGGAGGAGTGCTTTACATACCGTTAGTAGCTAGAGGGTTGCTTCAGTTGCTAGAGCAACTATCCTTTCTCTTTCTTTGGCTTCCTTCTCCTCTCTATGTGTTAAACCATCCAATTAGTTTAGAAAGCTCAAGTTGAGGCCAGGGTGATGGTTAAGTACGTTATTCTGAAGATTTCGGCCACACTTGATGGCTATGTCCTCACATTCTTCAATCCATTGTAGAGTCATTAAGAACTTATCTACAGCCTTCTTCTTAACAGCTTTGTTGAGGACTTCACCACTTTCCAGACTAAGGATAATCTCTTTCATCTGCTTAGCCTCTTGTTGGTGCTCTTTGATCATTCTCTTGAGCTTGACTTTCTGATTAGCTAGCTCCAACAAAGTACTCTTAGCAAATTCATACTTAGTTGCCTTCATCGATAGCTCAGTTTGTAGCTTAAAGACCGACATGTTTAACTTGAAGTTATGCTGATTGAGCTTCACCTTGACCTTCCTCTCCTCCTCTAGCTTCTTAGAGAGTTCAACCTTAAACTTTTCCTTTTCCTCTAGTTGAGCTTTGTACCTCGACCTCCTTGGTATCCTCTTTAACCTCCTTTGGGCTTTCCTCCTCCTCTTATAGCTAGGTCTCTAGAGCACTCTCTATACATAATAATGATAAAGACGTCGATTAGCTTGGCAAAGTTTCTTATACTTTTTCTTAGAAGAGGACTCTGCATCCTCATGATACTCCTGTACTCTAAGCATGTTTAATTAGAGGTCCTTTACCTCTCTCAGTAGCTCATTACAACGGTTGACCTATAGTAGCACTTGGCTATGGTTTTGTGACATAAGAGTTATACCATGAGCAAGAAGAAGAAAAACTTGGAAAAATACCATAGAAGGAAGTAACATGGAACAACAAACTCACTTGATGGTTCAATGAGCTAAAGTGGCCTACCAAGTTGAAGGGAGTGACAAACATTAGCATTGATGCCATCTCTAAGGAGCTCCAGTCAACAGGGGTATAAGGCCTTATTGAGGCCTGTAAGCTAAGTGCCTGATTGCGCAACATTAGATCGCTACCTTGGACTTCCCACTTCAACTTGTAGAACCTTCCCTTATACTGTTTGGTATTCGCTTTGAAGCTATGCTTAAAGAGGCAAGGGTTTAAGGATTAGTACAAAGCTTCCAAGTACTTGTCTAGGAAGGTGTTTGCCTTCCATTGTTTCTTTAAGGCCTTTGCTTGGGCCTCACCATTTTGTCCATAGTAAGAAATGGGTGGCTAGATTAGAGCCACTCCGAAACTGGTTTACCACATTGCAATGGTAATTTGCTCCTCTTTGGGTCCGGCATACACTTCTCCCCCCTCATTGGGAGCTTTTATCTTCTGACCCACCAGCTCTTCGTTAATGCTGGATTTGGGCCTCTTTCCCTTATCTTAGGAAGAAGAAGGAAGCACAATCAGCCTTAGCTTATCACCAGTGGTCTCATCCTCCATTGTGACCGGCTTAGACGTGGGAGCAATTTCAGTTGTAAGGGAATAAAGCAACTGGGCCATTGACTCGAGCCCGAGCTGACATCTTAAAGGTTTGATAAAGTAGATTCTCTTGTTCCAACCTATAGCTAAAGAGGCCGAGCTAATCCAGACTGTTGACTTACTGCCTTATTTAAGTCAAACTCTCCCGTTCTTATTGATGGTTTCTAATTGTTGACTTAAGGAGTGTCAGAGTAATAGCTCGGCTCACCTGATCACTTGCTTAGCCGACCTGATTTAGAGTTTTCCAGAACATGTCAAAGCTGAGTTCACCTTCGAAGAGTCTTTAGTTCTGCTTGGCCTCTCTACTTGACAACAACCTGACTAGCCATACAATTTTGTCTATTTAACTAAAAGTGCTACCACTAGCCACCAACCATATGTTTGAGCAACTACGTGAAAGCATCTATAGTAGCAATTACTTTTTTTTTTTTTTAACTTTTCATTTACACCCCTTTACATTTCTTGTATTTTATTTCTTTTAGATAATACCCTTTTTATCTTTTCCATTTTTAGAAAGTTTCCCTGGATTATTGAGTATAAATACCCTTATACATTGTAGCCACAGCAATTTTTTTTATTTGATATTGAATATACTATACTTTTCCCTTTGTGTAAGCCATTGTGCTTACTTCTATCTTAACTCTTATCCTATCCTTAAAGTAAGGTTGGATGGTGACTGACCTCATCGAGCTATTTGTGCATCATATCGAGTTAGTTTTATGAGTCGACAAAGATTCCTTGATGCGTCATATCCTTGGAATCATTGGTAGGTATCTACTAGTTTACTTTTCTTCTGTTTCTGTTTGCATGCTTTGTTACCATCCATTTCAAGCTTTCAACAAGCATGGGTTAACCCCGATATGGCTAACCTTATCTGTTCTTAGTACAACCTATTACCTTGGGAGTTCCATTGATGGGAATCCCTTGAGGAAGAGTAAGTGATTCCATCCTGCTGGTCTCACTCACCCCTAACGTAGGCCCAATAGCCTTGCCCTAAGGGTTGGTACCTTTCTTGGTTAGCTTTGCCTTACTCCTATGTCCCTTCATCAACTTTGGCCTAGGAAGATGTGGTAACTCCCCAGTCTTAGCCAACTTCTCACCTACAAAGAAATGAGCAAATGATATCAACATAAGGAAAGTGTACTACAACTATTCACAAACTTCGCTGTGACTAGTCAGGGTATGGAGGACTCCCTATTCATCAGAAATATCATAGACGAAGTATAGCCTTAAGTAAGCCAATGCTAGTACGACGAAAGAGGCAACTCATGCCAATGATGGACCTGTACCTTCCAACCATTTCTTCATGACTGCTTTCATGATAGCCTTCTCCATATGTGAGTATAGCTTAGAGATTAGCAATCTAAAGTACCTTCGTATGATCTGCTCCACATTAATCTCTCTATCATGCTGTAGAGCCATGATGGCCTCAATCTCCCTAATGACCTCAACATCATTCTAGTCGAGCTTCATCTACTCCCCAATTTGGAACAGTAGAGTCAAATGAGTCTAGAAGTTCGCCATTTAGGGCAACTCTATCACTACAAACTTGTCCTATCAATTCTTTACAGATGAGTCTAAGCCTTAAAATAATTTCTTACCTATATGATTTTGGAGATAAGTCCACTCTTTTAGAGACTTCCATAAATAAAAGTGGTTGAAGAGCGCCAGTGTATCTCTCACCACTAATTATTCACAAAAGGCCCGAAATGCCTTTAACAACCTCTACCCATTAGGAGGTATTTGAGTAGGGCAGCATCGATGAAGGGTAAGTGCATCCCATGTTGTAAAAATTCCTCGTGAATCGCAAACCGCTTCCCTAAAAGCAAAGCCACTCTTTCATCTGGCTGTAGCAATCATAGCACCAAGCCAAGGTATTCACCTATGATAAAGTTCTCAAGAATCCAGTTGACAGCGATCGCTTTACTCTTGCTCACTTAGCCATTTAGCTTCTTGCCAATCTTTAGCCTATTATAGATCTCAATAGCCTCTAGTAAGCGATTGCACGGGTATGTGTCTCTAGAGATGGCCCTTATTAACGCCACCCTATCAAAGGTTTCTATTTGCCTCCTTATCTCCATTTCTAATTGTGCTAACGAGGACAAAGCCTCTTCATCCCTTCTTAAGGGTCGAATAGCACTCCTCGTAGCCTCGAAGTTCAAGGATGCTATGTTACATTCACCAAAGTTTGGTCCTGAGTTCAACATCTTGATGAAAGAAAAGAGGAAAAGTAAGAGTATTGTTGATGAAGAAGAAGAAAGAAGTTGAAGGAGAAAGTAATAATTGAAATTGTAGCAAATAAATAGGATAAGAGAAGTTGTGAAACAATTATCAATACAAGGTTAAGGGTATTTATAAGATGAAAGCTTTGGAAAGTGAATCAATGGTTATAAGGATCCACATAAACAAAAATCCTGTAGTGTGTTGCAATGTCGATACGTGGGGATAGTTTTGATTAGACAATCTTGATCGGACAGTCTCATTGAAACAACAGGACAACTGTAGATGCATGCTTAACTGTGTAGACATGATGGTTATCATGTTACATTAACTGCACCATGAAAGTACATACCAGGCAAGAATTCAAAATGTTATGCAAGAAGCTTTACTGAAACCCCTTTAGCTTCCTTAACCACCATGACACTTCAGTAGTGCTCTGGTCCAGCATAGACAAAGGGACTCAACACAGCTCTACTACTGCTTGCCTTGACTAGATGAGTGACCTCGTAGAATCACCTCTTTTACATACACCTCTACTACTTAAAAGGGTTAGGCGTCTTGATCCCACCGTAGCACTTAAGCACTCAACCTAGGCCAGGATCAAGTAGCTTGAGTTGGTTTCCAGCTTGACCCCTAGAATGGTTAGCTCAGACATCTCTCTCAAACATCTTCCTAGCTCGGACTCAAGACATGCCACGTCAGCACTTCTCTAAGGATGTCGGCATAGTAGTATGTTCGTTGGATTATTAAGCCATCATGAGAATTTCAAGCCTAGCTTGGCTATATACTTGAGGAACCCATCTTTCCTCTCTCCTTACCTTCTCAATGGCAATGAGATTGTGCCAAAGTATTTTAGACTGGAACCCCTTAAGCCCATATCGACCTACTTTGGCTCATGGCCTAGGTTGTTTTCTTCTAAATTTGGCCTCCCAGTCTACCTAGTCAACCTCGGCCCAAGTCCTTTACATGGTTTACCTAGTTGTTGCAACCTACAAGGGTTAAAAGACAATGGATAAGGGCGGATGACTAGGTCAACAACAATTCAGGACTACTTCAAGCTACATGGCTCCATTACTGATGACTTGTGGACATGTCTTTTACCCACTAATGGTCTTCCAACTACTGGTAGTACTCTTTCATAAATATCAAGGCACCTCTTAACGGTAAATCACTTGATACTTTATGTATCGAGTCCTCTTATTGTATTCTTGCATACTTATTCTTCTCACAAACACATGTTAACTTAAGTAAAAGAGTGACTATACCGGATAATACTCTAGCGCCCCTCGCTGTTTACTATTTTGCAGGCTTACGCATAAGCGCAAACCCCAATTGATCATCAATTCTTATTAGCTAAAACCTAAAGATGACAATACTGATGAGGTATAGTTACTTGTATAACACAAACATAACCCATACTTAATCCTTTGATTTTAGTTTACGATAATTGCTTCGATTATGATGTGCACCCCCAATGGGAAAATGGTATAAAAGATTTATTCGGACAATTAGATGATCCATTTAATAAGTGATAACGAATTATAAAGAAATACCATATTTTATATTCAACCCTGAATATTTAATATCTATTAAATTTGGATTATTAAAAATATAATTAATTTACTAATTTAGATCTAATGAATATTAAATCAAAAGTAGGCTATAAAAAAATGGATGAGATTAGGGGAATAATTGAATTAAGTCAAATCAATACAGTATTGAGCTTGAGCTCGAGCTCGACTACTCGACTTGAAAACTTGAAGCTCGAGCTTAGCTTAAGATCGATTGATTTTTTAATTTTAAGTTTAAGCTCTAACTCAACTCAAAAATATATACGACAAGTTTGAACTCGACTTAATTAATTCAATTAAGCTCGAATTTTTTATAAATTTTCCCTAATTAATATTATATCCGTTGAATTTATATAAATTAAAAATATATTAAAAACTTTACTAAATTTAATTAGGCTTGTGAACCTAGTGAATTCAGTATTTTAAAATTCAAGCTCGAGCTCAATTCGATTATCGTCTAATTGAATTAGAAAAAAGCTCGAGTTGAGCTTAAGTAGTTTTTGAAATAGATTAGTTCATTTACACTCCTAGATGGACCATATAAAAATCTTAAAAACCTTAAATGGCAATGTTTACTAGAGAGATAGATTATCATCCATTAACTAACGTCCACTCCACGTTTTATTGTGGTTTGTATACAATCCCTAGATTTCAAATCTGCAACTTCCAAAATCATAAGCAAACAGTTGGAACTTGAACAAAATTACGCTTTCCCATCATCTACTCCACAGAAACCAATGTTGAACAAGTATCAGATGTACCAAAATGATCGTAGTGTATCGAAGATATAATAAGAAATAGAGTATGAATAATTAAGCGTCAGCGTTAAATCGGGTCGCTCATGTATTGTTCTTGTATTTTCGTGTTTTTGACCAGTTTGAACTCCCATTGGAGTAAAAAGATTAGCTGGTGTGAGACCCAGATGAGTGAGAAGTCAAAGACACTACCTTTGTGTTGATTGTTATGTTGTATGTGTATTGGCAATACGATAAATACCTATCATGATGGATGAGTATGACAACAATAATGTGTTGAGCGAATTGTTGTTTGATAAATGTGGAGCTCTGAAAACTTGATAATGTATGTGTATGAGCACAAATCGATAAATTTGTTGATGGATATTGAAGTCTCTGTTCGACCATGTGTTAAATTGTTCTGCATTGTCGAAAAAGCATTCAGATGTCATCTAATGGCACGAGCGGCTCACCTCTAATAAGTTTTGCGCCTCATTTGGAGTGCCATCCGAATGGCACATTAAATCCAATCAAATGGGAGTCCCTAATATGTTTTAAATGAGTAAACAATCATATTGGCTTATGTGACCAATCTGAGTGCTTAATTATTTTGAATAGAATCAGAATTATTGTGCTATTTTGATTGTGTCATTGAGAATGATAATGTGGCTTCGTTATGTATGCTTGTGATTGGGTTCGTTACTGCTTTGCTCTGTTAAAAGATCACTATTTACGATAGTATAGAGGATAAAAGATTTGCTGAACATGATATGCCACGCGTTCCCTCATGTGATATAGAACTTTTAATGGAATTCTACCGCATGTTATTTATGATTTGACAGTACGTTTATATGTCGGAGTCCTATTAGAATTTACACATCACACAGGTAGACATGAGATGTATAATGCATAGTGAATCATTTTTCAGTGTAGAGAGGCTCAGGAGGGTTCTTGCATTGTCATAAGCAAAACCAAACTGGGGAGTGTAGCATGTTTGATGGGGCTATAGTCTAAGCTATGTTCAGGGTCTAGTTCACATAGCTCCAAGAGGAAGCTGACACAAGGATTCATGAGGTGCTTTTAATGACTCTAGAACTGGTGGAGATAGTGATTCCATGCTTCGCTTAAGGAGGTATTATATAATTAACTCTACACTTTTTGTGCGTGTGCTCATAGTGTTGGAAAGTATACCTTTTCACTAGTCTGCAATTTTGCTCCCCCCATAGGATGGGTCATATTTTACGTCCCTCCAAATAATGCTAAACAGGAAAGCTAACCTCGGTGAATTATCCACCTTTGCTAGGCCTGGTTTGTGAAGACAAGAACGAGCTAGTTGGCTACCTGATTCAGAGCCTGCTTTTAAATAGTATTTTGTGAACTCTTGAGATTCCGGCTATGTACCCAAGGACCTTTATTTAATTTATGAAATTTATTATTTTCTGTTTCTAATATCATATTTACATTTATAGTTGCAGTTTTAAATGCTTCATATGTAATCGATGGGATTTCAGATGTCAAGGGTAGAGTACTCTCTCCTGAAAAGTATTTACATGGGCTGTCTTGATTGTAGCATCTATAGGGCATGACAACTTTTATTGGTATTGAAGATAATTATAGAATTAGCTATGAAAGTTGAAACTATGTTAAACCTAGTGATGTGAATATTTAACTAACACTAATATTAACCATAAACGCAGCTCTACAGAATAATTTTCCTTATTATAGTGAGTCTGGCCATGTCACAAATCATCACACAAACATGTCATGAACCTCTTGGAATCATTTGATTGGTTCTTCAAAATGCTTTTTAAAGGATCAGTTCTACTAGCGAAAAACCTTTTTACTTTCTGTTATGAAGATTGCCATCATGATTTTGATAACATTTTCATTTGATAGAATTGGAGGCATGCAGAAACTTTCACCTCTGTAGCTTTGGAGGTTAGATAACCATACAAACACCATGGAAATGAATTTACTATTACAGTTAATATTACAGAAATGAAACCAAATCTAAAAATAAAAAACAAAATAATGAAGTAGGAAAAGATAAAGAAGAAAAGAGAAAGTATGGCCGAGCTAGAGAATCTGTGTATCATCAATACCAAGAACAACCTACCTTGGACATAATTCAGTAATGGAAACGTCATTTTTTGACACCCTTCTTGATTCGATCATTAATCGTTGGACACTCGATCCAGTAGAACTATGTTCTTGTGTAGAAGATATATCTGATTCGATGTTACTTTCCAAGAGAAATGCTGGTTGAGATGGTAACGCAAGAGTAGTTGAGTTGCTATTAAGCATCAGAAGCAATGGAGCCATCGTAGGTCTATTGGCTACATTCTCTTGAACACAAAGTAGACCAACATGGATACAACATGCGATTTCAGCTATTGGTCCAGATTTCAGTGTTGGATCGATAATTTTTTCCAGTAAACCTTCTCTCCAGTTCTTCCATACCTAAATGGATTTAAACGTCAATGTGTAATGAGACAAGAGTCAGTTTATTTCTTAAAATTGTTGAAGCTAACATTTTGATAACAATTACTTTCTAGTACTTACATATGTTAGAAGGTTTCCTATATTTTCTCCTTGAGCAAAGCAATTATTTCTTTGCCCACTCACAATCTCTAAAACTAGAACTCCAAAGCTGAAAACATCTGATTTAACAGAGAAATTTCCATGCATTGCATACTCTGGTGCCATGTATCCACTGTACACCACAAATTAGAAATGAAGAAAATAAAGAATGTGAGTATTTTTCCTTTTCAATTTATCATTAGATAGAATTGGGGAAGGGAAAAAGCACTTATGCATGGAAATACTTACTAAGTTCCTACAACTCTACTTGTGTCAGCTTGAGTTTGATCCATTGCAAATAATTTTGCCATACCAAAATCAGAAATCTTTGGATTCATGTCTGCATCTAACAAGATGTTGCTGGCTTTTAGGTCACGATGAATAATTCGAAATCGTGAATCTTCATGTAAGTAAAGGAGCCCTCGAGCAATCCCAATTATAATCTTATGACGTCTTTCCCAATCCAACTGTTGACGCTTAATATCATCTATGACATAGAATCAAAACCACAATTATCTTATAACCCTTTGAGTACTTAAAATGAATGACAAGTAATAGAAATTGGAATAAATAGTAAATCATCAACAAATGACGTACCAAATATGAAATGGTCCAGACTTGAGTTTTTTACAAGTTCATAAATAAGTAATCTCTCGTTTCCTTCCAAACAAAAGCCTATAAGCCTTACCAAATTCCTGTGCTGCAGTTTGGCAAGTAACATGACCTCATTCTTGAATTCAAGTTCTCCTTGACCTGAGTTTATCGACAATCTTTTCACTGCAATTTCTTGTCCATTTGGAAGTTTTCCCTGAATAGAAACAAAACAAACATAGAGATTTTCATTTTATAGGGCTTCGTTTTATGTGATAATAAAGTTAGTAGCTTATGGTATTTAATTGAGTAACAATGTGTATTTATTACCATGTAAACGGGCCCAAATCCACCCTGTCCAAGTTTCTTGTCATCGGCAAACTCATCTGTTGCTGATTCGATTGTAGTGAGGTCGAATTGCAAATGTTCTGAACTGAGTTCGTCGATAGCTTCATAGTCACAAAGAGAGAAAATAGAAAGTGGGACCACTATTTGGTGGATTTATTTTCAGTTGATAAAATAATTTACGGAAAATTGTGTAAAGAGTAACTTACTATCAGCTGCAGATAATGGTTTCTTCTTCCGTCGCTTCTTATTTTTCATGAAGGCTATGATGCAAATTATGAGTACAACCGCAACGGCAACTGGCACTGCAATCAAGATTGCAGTTTTAGTTGTGCTGCTGCTCTTACCTGAAAAATAAATTCCCACACTTGTTAGATCCTGAAGAGTAGTATGACTAGTAGTACCCTTTTGATAATTGAAAAGTACCGTGTATTTGATTCACGGAGAATGAAGCCTCTGAGGTAACTGTAAGATTGTTGAGTACATAGATCCATACTATTATGGCGTACTCATGGGTGTATGAGAGCTCGGAGAAACAGAGTAGGGTTTGTTTGGTAGTTGATATGCGTTTACGAGAGAGAATGTTTATGGCTTTACTGGTTTTTATCATGGTTTTAAGATGTTACACGTTAAAAAATGTGTGTCAATTCATTTTCCAGTGGATTATTGTTCTTTTGCTTCATGTGTTTTTATAGATTTGTAACTAGAACCAAGATTTGACTCTAACAAACTGCCGTTAGAGTAAGGTTGAGGATGCAACTTGGGATTTAAGGATTGTCCAATAGTTTTCCACATATTAAAGAGAAAATATATAGCCTCGCGTATGCAATCAATGTTAGTTTATGTCAAGTGAGGATGCATGAATTTTGGTGCTGATAGGCTTGAAGAAGACAATAGGTCTATAGTCTACTATGTTTAGCAATTTCAATAGAAGTGGAAATCTGGAGATGGACAGAAAGGAAAAGAAAAGAAAAGAAAGGAAATGGAGTTTCCTTTTTTTTTTTTCTTGGTTTAGATTCATGATATGGAAATGGAAAGAAATAGGGTAAAATGTTTCCTCTTAATGTTGTTTGGTTGGGATAATAAAGGAAATGGGAAGAATAAAAATGTGTAATAGATTAAAATATCCCCTATTTAATTTTTTTTAACTTCGCTTTGAAAGGTATTTTAATAATTTTATGTTATTTCCATTCAATTCCACCTTTTTCTTTCTAAAAGTAGAGAGAAATTAAAAGGCATTAAAAGCAAAAATGTTTCCACTCGCTTCTCTTGTTTTCTTTCTTTTTCTACTTTCATTTCAAATATCCAAACAGAAAGTTTCTCCTGGTTTCATTCCATTTCAAATGATCAGTGGTAGATATAGATGGAGGCCTCCAATGTCCATCCATTTAAATTTGATCAGTAGTGTTCTCAATGATATACCGCTACAGAAGGTGGAAGCAGCTATATGGAAGAATTTGTAATCTCTTTGTGTACGACCAAATCTACCCGTAAATCAATTAGTGTCAAAAAAGATTTTTATTTGCTTTAGATGAGCTATGGTATATGGGCAAGAAAACATATTTTTGAATTCATGTCTATATGTAACAATTTAAAAAATATCGATATGAAGCTGAAGGCCAAGGACTAGACAGAGATCCTGCTGGATCTTTACAATCTCTCTTCCACGTCTTTAGAGAGTCTGATCTATGGAAAAGAAAGTTTATCAATATGAAAGATCAAAAGTGGTCCATAGAGTAAGGGTCGGTTAAACTACGAGATTGGATTCACAAACGGTAAGGTTGCTAGTGGTCTAGTTGCTAGAAATCAATTGACGCATCAGTAATGATGTTTGTTCCAGAGGCATGTCTTGAAGTTGGAATATGACCCATTTTTATAGCAAAGGCCTATGCTGAGTGAAGGAAGCATAAATGTGCATTACGTCAGGCGCAGGTATGCGCCTAATTTGTGCTCTAAGATATTATCCTTTGAAGAGATTAGTTTTGTATTGTATGATTGGGTAACAATGTGGGAAAAGAATGGAGGAAAGAAGATGCCTCAGAGGTCCAATGAGTGCTTGGTGACTTAAGGTGTGCCAACCAATGTGGACAAGAGTCTAATAATTAAGCATCGAATTGTAACGAGAAATTCCATTTTATTTCACTTAGGGGGCAGACCGTGAACTTGTTACAATGGACCGAAATTCAATCATCGTTTGATATTTTATTGGATAAATTTTTGTATAAATCTTCTTTCGCTCTTCTAACAACTGAATTTTGCTGGCTAGTAAGAACCCCATATTCTAATCATCATTATAAGGTGGTTTTTGGTGTCCTATATATATAATACAACATAACTCATAAGCAGAGTAAACAGACACACGGCTCAAGTTGCTTGTACCATATTTAGTGTATCAATTACAGCACATAATTCTTTTTCAATGTTGTATATTGCTCCTTACGTACAAATATTATTGCACTAAAAAGGATGATGCTGGTAGTTGTGTTATCAATGTTATTTCTCAAAAATTTAAAGTAGCAAACCAAATGCCTCTGATATTGACTGCTAGAGATTAATCTTATCAAATAGTAACTAATTCATTGAAAAATTAAATATAAAGTAATGAAGGTATAATCCTATACTTTATTTTTCAATGATGATACATTTAAAAAATATAACCTTTTTTATGTTGATTTTTATACTCAAAAAAAAAAAAAAAAGAACTTTTCTTTTTCTGTTAGAAAATAATGAAAATATAAACTAATAAAATATTTAAAAACTAAGAAAATGAAATGTAAAGGAGTAGTTCTCATTGGTTTCCAATTTTACGTAATTTTTTTATTTATAATATTTATAATTGTTTTAATTAAAAGCACCTAAGTAAGATTTGATGCTTAAATACTGAATTTCAAAGAATGGAAAATGAAATGCACTTGAAATAAATATAACAAATGATTGTTGCTTTTTGCCCTTGATCCCTTTACTGTTATTTTCTTGCAACTTAACTAAATCATAATTTTTGTCTGTACTCCAATAGAGGAGGCAAATCCTGGATCCAATTCGAAGCTATTATCGTACCTGATGAAGGTGGTGGAGACGATTGCAGGGGATCAACCGCGTCCAAAAAGGGACTAGACTCGAACTGAGAAAAACAACTCGGAAGCTTAACCTTGGCACCAAGGTGTCCCAAGCTACCTTCAGTCAAAGAGCCAACATTTGCAAGAAGACAATCCGAGCATTGCTGTTCAGACAAATCAGGCGTGCACTGCATGAACGCGTAAATCGGGTACGAATTATTCGAAGTCGTACTCCCCGAACCGAATTTACGCAGGGAGCCACCCGATGCGGCCTCGGTTCGGAGTTTGCCTAAGAGGTCAAGTAGAGCCTGGTTGAATGAATCAGCATCGGTTACATTATTAGGATTCCACACCGCATAGGACGGTTGGGTCACGACTTGGCCAAGTAATGACTCGTTTGAGTATCGCAACGTACAGTTCTCAAGGTAGAGAAGTGCCTGCTTTTGATTGGGGCAGAGTTGGGTAAGATTAGAAGCAGCGGCACTAAGGCAGGCTCGACAGGCAGCGGTTTGGAGATCGGCGCGGCATAGGCCGATAACGTGAGGGGAGTCTCCGGGGCTTTGGTTAGTAGAGGAAGCATTGAAGAAGCCATAGTTGATACTGTTAGTGGAAGTTATGGAGGAGAATATGGTGTTTAGGTCCGACTGGTAGGAACTGTTGTCCGTGAAGTTTCCTGCAGTGTCGTTGCAGCGGGTAAAAGGGAAATATTGGGCAGTTGTTGAAGAAATTAGATGGATAAAGATTAGTACGAGGAAGAAGTGGAGTGGTAGAGGACAAGAAGACATGTTGTTCATGTTCCTTACCTTGTGCAAACAGGGGGTTTTCTCTTGTTTAGGATTAATTATTGAGCTTATCAGGATTTTTCAAGAAGTGGATATAGGTGTTTGAGCTCCCAAGAAACAGAAACTATGATGAATTAGTGGTTACTTTGGCATCCACCAGTTGAAAACGCGTTAAAAAAATAATCACAGTAACAACCCTCGTACTTTCCCATAATAGTGGAATTAGTTATAACTTCTTTATTACCTTAACTTCCATTTCAATTGTAATATATCTATTATTTATTTATTACATTATTATAATATTTTCAATTATATATAAGGCATCAAAAATAACCAATTCACTTCAATATTATAGATGTAGAATGTTAAAATGTTGCCATTAAAACATGAAATGAGCAGTAAATTATATGGGATTTACTTGTGAAATAAGAGAGGTATATATATTTTTTAACACATGTAAAACACTAAAATATATCAAGGGGTTTAATATTATATATACAGATATATATATATATCTAATATTAATGGATATTAATAAGTTAAATGAAAATTTTTATTACTTTTTACGTTTTTAAATAAATGGCTAACATTAGAAAGCGTGAACGATTTCTTTTGTAAGCTCAACAACTCCTTTAAAGCTGTTGACGAAATCGGGTTTTGTTGCTTAGCCGCCTCCTATCCCGTGCAATTGCGTTCTCGGCGTTTGATTAGAGTAGTACAAGTCCATCAGTCAAGGTTGCTAAAATACAACTTCAAGTTTTACAAAAAGACACCGTAAATTGGTAGAGACAACCTTACAATGACAACAAACATAGTTACACCTTTTGAGAAAAAACCCGACTCATGTTATGATTTCATGCAAATCTATTTTATTAAAAAATTAATATTTATATTAATAAATTATAATAATTTTGACGAAAGACTCACATGACTTACATATTTATTCTTTCTTATTGACCTCAAAGTTTTCATTTATAATAATAATAATGATCTAAATATTGACTTTATTTTTAATTAAGCTATGGCATAATAGATTTTATTAGTTTTTATATCTTACTAATCGATTATATTAAATGGCATGATATCCCTATCGGTTTGCTTCTTAAATATGATATGGTTGTAATTTAGTAAAAACAGAATTGATGTTTATGGTTCTCACGTTAGTCCGACTGCAAATGATTTGATCATGCACATCCAATTTGATTTTCGATTCATTCCTACAGTAGTCCAAGGTTCGGACCTGACTTTTCTACGCTAGAGACAAAATATCACATACAATACGCTTCTTCAGAGTGACACATAATAGAGTGATAAATTGATAATCGATCATCACTTTAAATAAAATGATAAAAAAACTCAATCATTTTCTTTTCTTTTCCTTTCACTTTCTAATTAGTAATTAAAGATCTTGATATAAAATTTGATTACTAGCAAAATCAGAATTATTTTTTGGAACAAATAAAAATAAATAAAACAAAGCAAATAAGGCAACAAGGTATATCGGAAAATTTTACTTTTTTTTTTTTTTTTTTTTGGAAGCAAGAATTTTGAAAGAACAAATGGGATATATCATAAGCGAATTCTTGGGCTGAGTTGGATTTGAACTACGGTAGATACCATCCCTATTAACTGTTCTGTTAAGGTATCAATTTAGAAAGAAGCAAGTCTAGACTTATTTATATATCTAAATGTCATATTAATATATTAAAAAAATTTATTAAGGAATTTATCCATAATTTCTACACAAAAATTCTAAATATTTTTACAAATCTAAAAATAACTTTCGACCAATTAAAATAAAAAAAAAAAACAAATAAAACCCAACAAGATGAACGTGCTCTGGAGAAGACATGCACTAGATTGGATAAGGCACGGCACCCAGTTCCTTTGGCTCTTGGGGAACGGGACAAACAACCCCGTTAAACATGGTCTGAGACACGCTGATGATAATCGTTGCGTGGTTGGATCGTGAAGAAATAAGAATGGCGAATTACAGAGAAGACTGGGACAAGCCTTCAGGAGTTGAGATTTCAAAATCAGAGAGATGGGTTTTTTGTTCATGATAGTACCGGTCAATATACCTGGTGTTAATTTCGTAGAATAAGGACATAGTACTGGTCAGTATATCTGGTGTATGTTCTGGACTTCACAGGAAAAAGTAAAATTTTCTGGTAGCATATGATGGCTTCGCTGGTCTAAAAATCACGCACCTAGCATGTTTATTTTTTTTACTCGCCGGGTTTAGTGTGCTCGCATGTTTGGAGTCCATGTACTTGCAGCTATTTATTTTGTGTGCCATTTATTTATTTGTATGTCTATAAATTAGCTCTATAATTTTTATTATATACATAGTTATGGATTGTTTTCTAAATAGTTATCCATGTATATTATACTATTAGTACATATTAATATGTTAATTTAGGAAAATATTACATTTTTGAAAAAATTAATTAAGAAAAAAATATTATTATTATTATTATACATTAATACGTTAAATTTAAGCATGCATTTATCGAGGCGTATTAATATGTACAATGCTGGTGACAATAGTGGTTATAGTTGGCTAAAGCGACAATAATGTTGGTAGTGGTGGAAGTCATCATGATAGTGTTAGGGGTGACGGCGTGGCATAGGTGATTGAAGTGATGGGGGTAGTGGAAACAACAACGATCGGTGGTGGTGTTAGTGGTGCGATGGTGGGGGGGGAGGGGGGGGGGGTGACAGTGGTAATGGTTGGTGCTGATGGTGGTTAATGGTGGATGTAGCGATGGTGATGGAAGTGGTTAGTAGTGGTCGATGGTTGATAGTGGCAACGATGGTTGATGTTGGCAACGATGGTCGATGTTGGCCATTGCCAAGATGGTGTTTGGTGGTGGTTCGTTGTGGGGGTAGTGGTGATAGTGGTTCATGGTTGCGGTGGTGGTCAAGGATGATGACAATGGTTAAGGTTAGTAGGTGGCAATAATGGTAGTCAGTAAATGTTCATAATGATAGTAGCGGTTGGAAGTAGTAAGGGTTAGTGGTTGTGGTCAGTAGCGGTGATGGTGATTGTTTGTAGTGGTGGTGGTAGTCGATGGTGGTTGTGTACAATGGCAGTAGTAGTGTTGATCAGTGGTGACAGTAATGGTAACATTGGTGGTCTGAGGTTGTCTATAATAGCGACGATGGTCTATAGCAAAGGCAGTGCTTGGTGGTAATGGTTGTGGTCGGTGCTAATGGTAGTGGTAGTCAACGGTAGAAGTAATGGTCTATGGTGTTGGTGGTTGTAGTTGGTGGTGGTGTCAGTGTTCTACGGTAGCTATGTTGGTGGTCAATGGTGGTTTGAGTGGTTATGGTGGCAGTGTTAGTGGGTGATGGAGACAACGGTGGTTATTATTAAATTTGTATGAGGTTATTTTTTAGAAAAACTAAATTAATTGTTACAGATATAATGATATATTTATTAAATAATATAAATCTTATTCATATAATACAATATATATGTGGCGTACTTAATATATATTTTATACATGATAATTAATATGTGATAATGCAATTAATGAAAGAATAAAAAGAAGGAAAAGAAATGAAAATCAAAATTCAAAAGGTACAAGAAGAATTAGAACGAGAAGATTTTATTAGAAATTTGATTATTTTTTTTCCTTTACATTAGTGACTAACATGATGTTTGATAAAAACCTAAAAGGAAAATAAAAACTCTAAATTTCTCTGAATGGTATATGTGGAGAAGTCGATTACTGGCCTTGTCCTTGTCTTTGGCAGCCATCAGGGGATGGTTGTTGTTGTAAAGGTGAAAAGACAAAGACAACTGATTGGTAGTATGCTTATTGGTGTTGTTAAATTTCCTTAATATGTTTACCTTGTTATCGCTGCTTCTCTTTAAGCCCTTGAAGATCAATGTTGTACCCACTTACCATTTCATACATCTCCTATTCCCTAGCAAATTTAGTGATATCCCTCTAGTACATTTCATTAGTACGCTAGTACATTTATTGCATGCTACATGGAACATTTGATCTATGGACCTTTGATGATCCCATGCTTCTTCATGTCCTATCTTGCCCTACTGACCTTACCAATCAAGGAGTTGCTCAAAAGGAAGCTCATCATCTTCTTGTTTTTAATGGTGTACTTGTTGTTATTGATGTTGCCCTTGTCTAACCCTATATTACTCCCCGGTCTCTTCATTCCTCTTGATGTGAAGCTTTTTCTTCAACATATCTAGTCAAAATGGCTTCACCCTACCATTTGCGTAGCCATTCAAATCAATCCCTTTAGGTGAGAGCATGTGTGAGAGGAAGCACTCATCCTAGTTAACTATCCTTATATGCATATATTTGCATCATGCAACTATATATGATGGTCCTAACATCAACTCATCTTCTACAAAGGATGGAGTCGATAAGCTACAACTCCTCTCCTTAAAAAAAATGAAGTGTAGTGTGTAGGGTGATAGAGTTGGTAATTATACGATGGAGAAGTTGCGCCTTGATGGGGAGATCATTGAACTTCAAGTACCTAAGATGCTGAGCAGTATTCTCTCCTCGATATATGGGTAGCTTGAATACTCAAATGAAAGCTCCTACAGCGTCCCATTTTCCAAACTTGAAGACCTCGCTACTAAGAAGAAGTTATAACAATTCATTTACGTATTCTAGACGAATTGTCAAAATTTGGATAAACATATAAGTAGAGATATACTCAGTGTTGATATTCGTCGCATTTCATGGCTCGTTATCATCACCTTCATGAACCGATTTGGTTGTCACATTCGAATAGATTATATAAACCAAGTTAGGATATGTGTCACAATCCAAGTCCAACAACCATTGGAGGCTCGTTTGTTGAACCAGCTTTTAAAAGTTGCCAACATCAAGCAACTTATCTCAATCGTACGACTACATGACTAAAACATTTCACCATCGATTACACATTTCAGTCTTTATAAGGTATTCACCATCTAATGTATGGGTGTCAGTCGAAACTAGTGAAGGGGGTATGGGAGTACAAAATCGAGTACGATTATTCCTAGACTTACTTTACTGTTTACTTTTCTTAGATCGTATGCAAGAAGAGGACTCAATGGTAATTGAGTTAAGTAGGGATTTAATAACTCAGAAAGTGAAATAGAGGATATTGGAACTTAGGCACGTTTTGTTTTATATGTGGCAATGTTGTGAGCGAAGAATGACTTTATATAGCCATTCTCTGGTCTACAATGTGCTTACTTTGCAACCCTAACGGTAAAAAAAAAAATGACCATTAGGGCCACAATGTCCTTACATTGTGCCCAATATAGGCAAGTTATAGCTCCAATAGTAAAAAACAAAAAGATTGTTGAGGCCATAATGTCCTTACATTGTGCTTAATGTAGGCACATTGTAGCCCTAAAGGCTAAATTCTTTTCGATGTGGGGGCTACAATGTCCGTACATTATATACAATATCGAGATGTTGTAGCCTTCACTTTGAAAAGAATTTAGCTATTGGCGCTACAACATCCTAATGTTAGGAACAATGTAGGCACGTTATAAGCCCAATAGCTCATGGTTCAAGACATAACTTATGTCCATGTTGAGTTCAATGGGAGCACGTTAGGGTCTAACTAAAGGCTAATCTATAGCGGGACTAGTCCTATAAATACTCACACCTCAATCTACATTGCCAATTAATAAATGCAATTTCTCTATATCCAATTGTTATTGGTGCGGTGACATTACTCTCTCTCTTTCTCATTTTTGTTGGTCCAATATGTGTATGGAGACATAGATTTGTACGGATTATCTTTCTTTTAAGCTTCAATTCAGTACCACTAAGTAATTAATTTTTTACATATTTCCATTTTGAACATCATGAGATAATGGCATTTAGAATTTTTTTGTTGAAATACAAGGGTAAGGTGTTGCAAAATGTCTCATGTACAACACACGTCTCATGAACAAGACTTTTAGAGGTATGGGTTACTTTTCATGACATTTACAGTTACATCAATTTATAGGTGAAAAATTAATAATGGTATAAGAACAGAATGCCATATCCATTGCAAGATTGTCGAATAATGAGGAGACAAACAACAACGAGCCTACATTGGCCTCTAGCTAATAGGGATCATGGACTATTTACACGTTCTTGAGCCCATAGGCTTGCTTAGATGATTTGTTTAGTTGTCCGAGGTAAACTAAGTGTCGAGGAGCAATGCATCCCCTAGTTTGTCTTGCTAGATTACTTCACTCTCTACACCACCTAAGAAGTTGCTGAGGTAACCAGCCGATATGTTAAGTCAACTTTGTTAAACACTAGTCTAAGCGTCGAATTGGGATACTGCCAACCTGATCCATGCCAAAACTGATCTAACTGCTATTAGTAGCCGATCGCTCAAGGTTAACTTAAAGATGAGTCACCTATGAACCATTCCCTGTTTGGTCTTAATTGTTTGAGTTGTCGAATCGCTGATGTTGAACAAACTTGATCAGGATCCATCCCTGCTTAGCTAGCAGTGTCATTGGGACTATAGAATGAGCATTGACACACACGTTATCCTTTTTTGACGTTTGTACTATCCTTTATCTACTACCAAATATTCTTTTTGCACGATTACGATGCTACCCTTATAAATTATTCTCTTTTTCCTTTACTGGTAGGAATCATTTTTTATAATTTACTTTAACTTAGGAGTTGCCCTAATTGGGTCCTATAAATACTTATATATCAAATGGTCGCAACATAATGTTGAGAATATATTGAGCTTTTAAATACACTCTCTTAAGCTAAGTGTTTTTTTACTTACTTTTGAGCTACTCTTATCTAGTCAATTGAGTATAGATTAGTGGCAAGTGACCTTTAGCCACACTTGTACATCATATCAAGTGTGACATGAGCTCATGTGAGGTGTTGGTATGTCATATCCATTATTGGTGTATAGGAATCCTTACTCAACCTTTGATTATCATTTATCCTTTGGATTATCTTGCGGTCCGAACCTACCTCTTTGGTTAGCGATATATGTTGACGTATGTTCATCCACGTTATACCCATATCATCTTGGTATCAAAGCTTGGCTACGTTTGAAGCTGGATCTTGTTACTTTCTTCTTTAAGTAATTTTTTACTAATTTGTGTGTTTGAAGTTTTACTATTGAGACTAGGAACTTGGTTGATAAGTAGTGTTAAGGACTTTTGGTGCTTCATTTTCCCTTGTTATTTATATACAAAAACAAAGTGTGGTTGTTTGTTTAATCACTATGTAAATGTCATAATAATGGAAGTAGTAATCGTTCTGTTGTTATCATTTACGGAAATAACTTTAAGTGGTGTTTTAAATATCAATTTGTGTGAGTTAAATCATAATATCAGATTCAAGTGTTCAAAGAGTGGTGCTTGAAATAACTAAGGGCAACAAGGAAGCTTCACGCCTCAATCAATGGGTAACCAATTGGATAGGCTTATCGACTTAGTAGCTAGTTTGATGACTATTATCCAAGAAGATAGACAACGAGATAGAATTAGCTCGATCGGAGGACATGAGTAATAAGAACGAGTTAATGGCCAATTTGGCAAAGTTAATGCCTCGAATCAACAACCCCAAGCTAAAGGAGTAGATAGAGTTGCTAGACATAGACTAGCTCTTAAAGAAATCGAAGAAGAGGAAGGAGATGATGAAGCTAAGGAGTATAATGAACATGAAGCGAGGGATACTCGAGCCCCTAGAGTTTAGGGGTTGAGGATGTACATTTTAAGTTTCTGTAGAAGTAGTAATGTCGAGGACTACTTAGATTGGGTAGATAAGATTCAAAAGTAGTTTGAATGTAGCAAAGCACCTGACAATGTAAAGGTTAGATTTAATGTGTTGGAGTTCATTGGTTATGCCGTCCTATAGTAGAAGAACTTGTAAGCCACCCTATAGTAGAAGAACTTGTAAGCTACCCAAAGAAAGGAAGTAGAATGAGAGGTTAGGAGTTAGGATGAAATAAAGAGGGTTATGAGGAGAAGGTTTGTACTGAGCTATTATTTGCAAGATGCCTTCAAAAGATTGCAAGAGTTAAGGCAAGGAGGATTAAGTGTAAACACGCATGCAAAGGAATTTTAGATGTTGATGATCCAATGTAAAGTCATAAAGCTAGAGGATTGAACTATGTCTCGGTTCATCGGTGGATTAAAGTGCGATATTAGGGATATTTTGGAAACCCTGAATATTAGAACACTTGATTGTGCTATCTAAGCTACCTAGAAGGTAGAAAGATGCCAAACAGGAAGGTTCCAACCTCTTGTCAGTCGACTTGGTAATAGCTAATCTATTCCAAGAAGACTTGTGCAAACAAAACCAAGTAAGGTTACGAAAGCTTAACTTGCTCCAACTACCTGAGTAAAGGAGAAGGAAGCCTCGAAAATGTTTGAGAAAGGTTAGAGTTCGGGGAGGAAGATGAGCGAGATTAAGTGCTTCAAATGTCAAGGGTTTAGATACATGGTTGCTTAGTGTTCGAACAGAAGAACCATGATGATCCATGGTGAAGCGCTAGCTATTGAAGTGGATAGCACTGATGAAGAAGTAGAGGACCTAAAAGAGGCTGGACAAACCAAGTTGTTTGAGGAGGAAGAACTCATATATAGTGAGGAGGGTAATTTTATGTTGACCATTTTGGTGTTAAGAAGAACTATGAGTGTCAGTCCTGTAATCGAGGATGAAAAAAGTGAAAATCTCTTCCACATTGGATGTAAGGTGAATGAGTTACTATGTATCCTGATCATTGATAGTAAGAGTTGCACCAATGTAGCCTTTACATTTATGGTACAACAATTAAGTTGCTGACCAAACCTTACCCAAAACCTTATAAGCTTCATTAGCTCATTGACAAAGGAGCTTTATAAGTGAACAAGTAGGTGTCTTTTCCAATCTACATTGGCAATTATCCAAATGAAATGCTTCATGATGTGCTGCCTATGAGTATGTCCCACATTCTACTTGGATGATCGTAGATATTTGACCAAGCCATAATAAATGATGGTTAGAAGAATACTTGTTCCTTATAGCATGACAGTAGATAGGTAAGGTCAAGCCTCATGACTGATAAGCAAGTAAAGACCATGCATACCCAATTGAACCAAACCCTAAAGAAAGATTCTTTAGTAATGAACACCATTGAGTTAAAGAGAGAGATGGAGCTTGAGGGACCAACTTATCTACTAGTTCGAAGAATACTAAAGATGAGATCCGAGGAGCGGGAGCAGCCTGCCGAGGTTAAAACAATATTGAAGGTGTTCGCTGACACATTCTCAAATGAATTTCTTGAAGGTTTACCCCTTATCTAAGGTATAGAACATGCCATTAACCTATAGTTGGGAGTTATACTACCGAACAAGCCTACTTATAGGTTGAATCCTAAATAGATTGAATCCTAAATAGATTGCATCCTAAACAAACTATCGAGCTGCAAAGATAGGTGGATGAATTGATGAAGAAAGGGTTTATGTGAGAATCCCTTAGCCCCTATGTTGTGCTAGTTTTGTTGGTCCTAAGAAAGATGGTTCATGGAGAATGTATATTGATAACCAAGCAATCAATCGGATCACCATTAAATATAAGTATCCAATACCAAAGCTTGATGACATGTTAGATGAGTTGAATGGAGCAAGAGTGTTCTCTAAGATTGACCTCAAATTAGGATACCATCAGATCCAAATGCGTGAAGGAGATGAGTGGAAGACCACCTTCAAGACATGTCATGGATTATATGAATGACTTGTAATGCCATTTGTGCTATTAAATACGCCAAGCACATTTATGCGCTTGATGAGATATATGCTTTGAGAATTAATAGGAAAGTTCATTGTGGTTTATTTTAATGACATCTCAGTCTATAGCCCAAACTTAGTGACTCACTAAAGGCATCTCTAAAGAGTCTTTGCAAAACTCTAAGTTAAACAACTCTATGCCAATCTAAAGAAGTGCAACTTTTGCTAGCCCGGCGTAATATTCTTAGGGTTTGTTATAAGTGATGATGGTGTATAAGTTGATGAAGAAGACTAGAGCAATCACCAAATGGCCAGTGTTGACCACTTTAGTTGACGTAAGGAGTTTCTATGGCTTAACATTATTTTATCAAAGATTTATAAAAAATTTCAGTACAATCGTAGCCTCACTTATTGAACTATTAAAGAAGAACATTGAATTTAGATGGGGAGAGAAGGAGTAGAGGAGTTTTAAGGAAGTGAATGAGAAGCTAACTATAGCCCTCATCTTACCTCTATCAAGATTTGACAAAGTGTTTAAAGTAGAGTGTAATGCATTTGGACTAGACATATGTGCCATGTTGATGTAAGAAGGTCAACTTATTGCTTATTTTAGTGAGAAACTTCAAGGAGCTATACTTGACTAGTCTATCTATGACAAAGAGTTTTACTCCTTAATCCGAGCCCTAATGGTATGTTAATATTATTTGCTACTTAAGGAGTTTGTGATCTACACCGATCATGAATTCTTAGGATATCTAAAAAGCCAACCCAATTTATCGCAGAGACAAGCCAAATGGGTTCATGGAAGGATTTTCTTATGCTATGAAATATAAGAATGAGAAGAACAATGTAGTGGCCAATGCTCTATTGAGATGACAATTGCTTTAGACTAAATTGCAAACCAGACTGCTTAGTTTCTCCACAATAAAGAATTTGTATGATGAGGATCCATACTTTGATCCCATCTATGCTAGGTGTAAAGATGGATGAACACTAAACGACTATTATAGAGATGATAGGTATTTGTTCAAGAAGAGAATGCTATGTATCCTGACTTGCTCCATGAGAGATTTTCTAGTACGTAAGGAACACGAGGGTTGATAGGACATTTTGGCCAACATCAAACCTATGAGGTACTATCCTCAAGATTCTTTTGATCAAGAATGATGAGAGATGTCCGATTCATATTGGAGAGGTATGCAACCTGTTGAAAAGTGAAGACCCAAGTTGAGTAAGGACACTACTTACTCTTGCTCGTCCTGACCAAACCATAATCTAAGCTAAGTATGGATTTTATATTAGGATTGTTGAGGACGTCCCTAGGGAAGGACTTTATCATGGTCATCGTAGATCGATTTAGTATGATGGTATATTTCGTACCTTGTTCCAAAACTAACAATCCTTTAGCTATCTCTTTTCTTTTTTTGCAGAAAGTGATTAAGCTTCACGGAGTACCTAAATCTATTATCTCAAATCAAGATCTAAAGTTCATGAGATACTTTTGGAGGACATTATAGAGATAGATGGAAACTAAGCTATTATACAACACGTCTTATCATCCACAAACTGATGAGTAGACTGAGGTTGTCAATATAACCATTGGAACTTTACTATAGGTTGCAATCAAACGAAACATGGCTGATTGGGATCTGTATTTGGTAATCATTGAGTTTGCCTACAACAAGACTGCCTATAGTCTCATAAATGAGTCTCCATTTGCGGTTGCTTATGGGTTTAACCGTAAGCTCCCAATGGACTAAGTTCCCATATCGAGGCTCGATGATGACCTCCTAACTATAGAGAGAGTTGAGGCCACTGAGGCCATACACCAAAAGGTGGTAGAGTAGTTAAGTTGAGCTACTCCCAAGCTCGAGAGGCGAGGCCGAGGACAAAAGAAGAGAGAATTTTCAGCTAAGTGATTTGGTTTGGATCCACCTTAGCAAAGAACAATTCCCAAACTTAAGGAAGAGTAAGTTATCTCTCAAAACCGATGGACCCTATAAAGTGCTTGAAAAGATCAATACTAATGCCTATAGGATTGAGTTACTTGAGGGGTACGGAGTCTCAAACTCCCTCTATACTACCAACCTCTAATCATATATTCCTGAGGATGAGCAATCGGAAGTTGAGCCAAATTTGATCCCAAATCTCGAATAGCCCGAAGGGGATGATAGAGATCATAGATTGACTATGGGTCTTAAGCTTATAGGCTTACTTAGATGATTCGCTAAGTTTTTTTAGTTGAACTAAGTGCCGAGGAGTAATGCATAGTGCATCCCCCCAGTTTGTCCTCTCGGATTACTTCGTTCTCCATTCCACTTAAGAAGTTGCCGAGGTGACCAGCCGTCGTGCCGAGCCAACCTCTTTCTCGAACACTAGTCTAAGCATTGAATTGGGATACTACTAACCTAATCCATGCCAAAATCGATCTAATAGCTGTCAAGAACCAATCACCTAAGGCTAATTTGAAGATGAGTTGCCTATGAACCATTCCTTGTTTGGTCCTAATTGTTTGAGTTGTCGAATTGTCAATGCTAAATCGATTTGATCAGGATCTACCCTTACTTGATTAGTAGTGTCATTGGGACTATAGAATGGGGACTGATATATATGCTGTCTTTTTTTGACATCCGTACTATCTTTTTTTTTGCCACTAGATATTCTTTTTGTATTATTACAATCTTACCCTTATAAATTATTCCCTTTTTCCTTTAATGATAGGAATCCTTTTTTGTAATTTACTTTAACGTAGGACTTGCTCTAATTAGGTCCTATAAATACTTATATATTATACTGACCACAACACAATATCAAGAATATACTAAACTTTCAGACACATTCTCTTGAGTTAAGTGTTCTTCTGCATACTCTTAAGTTACTTTTATCTAGCTTATTAAGTGTAGACTAGTGGCGAGTGACCTTCGGTTATATTTGTGCGTCATATTAAGTGTGACTTAAACTCATATGAAGAGTTGGTGCATTATATTCATTGTTAGTATACGAGAACCTCTACTTAACCTTCGATTATTATTTATCCTTCAAAACATCTTACGATTCGAACCTACTCCTTTGGTTCATACGATATAAGTCGACATATGTTCATCCACGTTGCATTCATATTGCTAACAACATCCTCTTCTCCTCTGGCTTATAAATACAGGCTGCACCGTAATGTTGGCTACATTCATCCCAGCACTCCTATGTTTCATTTCCTAAATTTACTAGAATTTTTAGCCCCTTTTACTCTCTAAACTCTTGTCTTTGTCTATGTACATTTAATAATGCAAGGAAGTAGAAGTGGAAAACCTTATGATTAACTTGCTAGCAATTAATGAATATGACAATTCGTAGATCTTCTATCAAGGGAATCTCGATTAGAGGTATACACATTTGTTGAATACCATCGGACAGCTAGTCTCGAGGTATCTACTGTCATGTTTTGAAGCGGTAGAGTCATAATAGCTCCGCCATGTAAACCATTCTAAAATAGAAGTTGACCTTACAACCGCTATCCTAGACCTGATCTACATAAGGCGTCTACAACTAACCCGATTTGAAGTAAACAGTTTGTAATTTAAATAAATCATTTACCTAAGAAAGTAAGAAAATATATATATATATATACACTATAATTCCGTTAATACAATTAACGTTTACAATGTTTCACCGTAATATATTTCCTAGTTATTACATTATTCAAAAATGAAAAATTCTAAAATAAAATATTAGACCTTAAAAATATATGTTTGTTCCTCAAATGTTTTTCCTCACTCCCCAAGATCCAGCAATTGCTAGCTTCAGAATAGTTGTATGCTGCTTCTTAGCCAGCACCTGTACGATGTCTATAAGGATGTGAGCAATCTCAGCTCAGTAAGTTAGGATGGAGGACTTAAAACTATACCATAAATACAACAAGGTTATCAACTAACTTATTAGGTGCAATGCATGTTCAAGCAAATGCCATTGCACGATATTGTCCAGCCCGTCATGAGATTAGAGAAATTATGTTCGCTTTAATCCGGGTTGAGGAGTTGCCGTTAATGCAACAGCTTACGACCAAACCCAAGTTTGCACAATGAAGACACCGCTCCTCCCGTGACTACCTTTGAACCATTGACTTTACCCTTACTGCGACCTCCTCTCTTGTCATTTAGTTCGATTAAGGATGAATAAGGGACTATTATGCAATCTTACGCTATTCCTTTCGAAGGGGTTGGTATTTAGTCTGAGAATCCTAGGTTTCTCCTAATGAGTTGCCATGCAAGTCTGATTATGATTACAGGTCATATATTTGGTTAAGTCCAGTTTAAGGTGATTAATCATTTCATACAAATTATACAATATAATCCAGAATAATAAATAGAATCATAGCATCACTCATAATCAAGCACATATACATAACCAACTATCTAACATGTACAACCAAGTATAATCTCAAGCCTCCAAAATATAGCAATGTATTAATCCCAACTTACCTGGACTCCTCGCTCACTTACTCTAGGTTATCGCCGATCATCTCTATAACTCAAACATGGTTTCAGTTTTTCATATAATTATTATATATTAGTTTTATCCTATAACGCTTACTGTTATGTTTTGTTTAGGGTTCACTATGTCCAATTATCAAGGCTCTCAAATATTTTACAATTATCTTAGGTTTGGGGTTAGGTTCGTGTTCAGTTTCCGTATCAATTTCTAAATTAGGTTTTAGTTCGATTTCTAAGTACTGTTTTATACCCGAATCCTAAAAGTTCGTTTCAACTCATAATGTGAAATTAATCACATTACTTCTAGATATCTTAGATACAATTATTATCCCTAGTCAATATTTTATTTCACCCGATACACTTAAATCCTTATTAGTGTATCGAATTTACTCATGATGTGAGAAATTTTTAAATTTTTCATATAATTAAATAAATTTAAGTTTTTTATCAGATTTATTATATATCCCTATTATTTATATAATATTAATTTTTATTCTAATGTTTTCTATTTATTATATTTCCAATAATTGCATATTATGTACTATTACTTATCATGTACATACTATACATCTAATATTTCTATCACTTTAATTACCATTTCCCAACATCAATTATCATTTCAAAATGTCTAAATTTATCCTAAATCAGATATTACACCTAATTACCGTAATTTATAAAATTAACTTAAAATTTACTATTTTTTCCTATTACTTATTTACTACATAATTAATCTAATAATTACATCCAACACCCTAAATGCTACATGTATCATACTTCATCAGATTTCAACATTCTAAAACGTATAATTATTCACTAAATCAGTAATTAACTATTTAATTACTTAATTAACCCTAAATTACCCATTTTATGCCTCATTTTAAGGCCTAAAAATTATCTAAAAATTTCAAAAATTAATTTTTGAAAATGAGCTTAATAGCACTGTTCTATATCATCTAAGTAGTCTACACAAAAACTTTGGGCTCAAAACTACACTCCTTAGGTAATTTATTTCTAAACTGAAATATGTTCAGTTTTGTATGATTTCTTAAAGAACATATATCATGGCACATATTTTCATCAAAATAATATTTTTTCTAAAAACTACATACAAAAATATTCAGGAATAACAAGTTTCATAATTTTTTAATAATATTTACTATTTTTACAAAATTACACAAAATCAGGCTAGAAATTGAACTCACCGGTTTGGGTGGCTCCAGCCACCATTAGCTACCGTGGCCTTGTCGACCTGTTTAGGTGTTGCCACCACCGTGTAGTGGTGGTGGCCATCCACTTCCAGGCGCTCATCTGGTATGGGTTCCCCTTATAAACCTTAACTGCATAGTTTTCTTTTTTTTTTTCCTAACCCTAATTTTTCTCTCGATTTCGCCTCTCTCTATTTTTCTCACTCTCCAAACTAACCAAATGAGCTTATAAAAAATTTGGAGTATTTATAGAGCTTTAGGAAAATTATTGTGTATTAATGAGACAAGACAATTGCCTTATCTCTTCTTTTAATTTGACTTTTGTATTGTTCTAATTTAATTGGCTAATTTTTTTTCTTATTTTCCCTAGTTGCCATAAACCAAATTTGGATCATTCCTTTTTTTTTTCTTAATTAATTACGAATTTTCTTTAATTATTTAGTATTATTTTAGCTCATTTCGCGTATTTTAAGTAATTACGCGTATTTCTACTTACATGTAAATTCATATATAGTGCAAATAAATATTCCTAAATATTATTTAGGTTATTCTATGATTTTTAGTATACATATAATTTATTTCTAGCAATTTGTTAATTATTGGAATATATTATACGCATTTTCGATAAATAACGAGTTATATACTTAAAATTTAAAAATTTTATATTCTTTTATTTTATTGTTTATTTCCTTAAATTCGAACTTACGGGATTGTTTTTACTAATATTTTTGGCTTTACTTATAATTTAAGCTTGATCGAATATTCTAACTAATCGAAACCCTAAGTAACTGGTTGTGAGGCTTACATTTACCTTTTACTACTCCCATTGTTACCCATGTTAATCTTGTTGGGGCCATTCCTCCACTTGTAATGCAACGACCACTTTTAATGGCTAGCGGGAATGTGGATGACAATGTAGATTTTGATGTAGTATGTGTCCTTTAGATTGTCTATCATTAGTGAAAGTGAATTTATGTCTTTAGTTGGTATAGATATTGATTGTGAAATAATTAATTGAATATATTGTAATTATATTTGTCTTGTTATGATTAGGAGGATTTCATAGAATACCCTTCGAAGACCCCCGTCGTTATAGTCGAAGAAGATGCTACTGAGTGTATGACATGTAACAAACCTTTATTCGAAAAATCTAAGTCAAGAAAATCTACCTAACTTGACATTTAAAGATGCATCAAAATAAAAATGAACTACTTTTCAGAGTCTTAAATGCTTGATTGATAGGAACTTCATCAGCTATCAAGAAAAGCAACATAACATTTATATTCAACTTGGAGGAGGCATAAAAAACTCTTGTTTAGATGATGGCGGTTGTTGGTATATTATTCCATGTATTGGGCCATAAAGACTTTGGAGAATTGGCATCAGGCTCATTGCAACTAGAAAATATGTATGCAGGGCAACAAACCTATCACGACCCAAGGGGGCTAGTCGTGGCAATCGCTGTATATCGTATAAAGGATTGTAGATTGAATTCTCTTACAATCGACGACCCTTTTATACGATACACAAGGCTACAACTACTATTAACTACCAAGAGTGTACAAACTTAAGCAATATCATTTCATGACAAAAAATAATATTATAAAAACATAACATATAGTCCATTTGTATAAAAGTTTATAGATACAGAGTCTGAAACGTATTTTAAGTTAAATTAGAATAACAATTACATATTCAAATTTAAACTATCAGAAGTCCTCTCTAAACTCATCCTGCTCCCATATAGAAAATTAACCTCGGGTGTACGACGGCCCGACTCCATGAATAGGTTGGCCTGCGAGAGAAGACTACAAGGGTATAAGCTTACTAGTTTAGTGAGATATATTCCCTCAACCATACAGCAATCAAGTTTATACAACAGTTAAGTTCAACCAAATGAATGCATGAACAAGCAGTGTGCCAAACAAATACATGCAAGTGACTAGATACTGCATGCAACTCAGATTTAACGCCCTTCGAAATCAGGGTTGGAGATTCAGCGGTATAATCAGATCCAGGTATCATATTAGAACTTATTTCATAACGAAACTCTGTGTTTCGTATTTAAGATGTAATGGTACATCTATTATTAACCTTATCAAAATGAGTCTTACATATGATTGTGAGTAGGTTCACGCAGCCTTTATTTACCCCTAAACGAAGGCCTCTGGACTCGACCCACAGCTAGGCGGCTGGCACCTCTAACGCTTAGTCATCCCGCGGGCAAGGGTAAGGTCATATTGCACATGTGCACTATACGAAATCAATAACAATCAATAATCAACCCATGTATGGCCTACGTCCGTATAATGTGATTGCCCACAATTAGTTATGCAGTGCATGACTTATGCATGATTCAAGTTAACTTTTTCTAGTCGAATAAAAAGTTAAGTCATATTTAATCAATGATCATTCCAAGTCACAAACAATCAATCTAGTGAATCTACTATGCAACAAACATTATATTATTAAATTTTAAAGTAGGTTCACTATTAACAACAATTATCATGCATAAACATAACCCAACCCCATACACATTTATTTATAAATCATAATTTAGATTCACTAATTATAAACACAAACAAATATGGAATCATAAGGAAAAACTCACTCAGTCATGGCTAACTTAAGGATCGTAGTAGTTTGTGGGCAGCTCAAGATCGATATTGAGATCACCTGAGAATAAGAGAAATTTTTAAGTTTGAGAATTTAAAGTTAATTAGTGTTGTAATTTATAAGGTCTATTTCGCTTAGTTACGTGAAATTGTTGATTCGAGTTTTTTATCGAATTGTGTGTAACTTTTTCATTTTAAATATAATAAAGTAAAAATCTCAAAAATAGGAAAATATACTCAAAATAATAAAAATATCAAATATATGATTTAAATAATTATTAAATCATAAATATGTTAAGAAAAAACGAAAATCAATATTTTATAATTTTTAAACTTAAATAATAATTTTTGTGATATTTTATATCACAATTTACGCTACGAGTCAAAACGTTCATAATGGACCTCATTACAAGAAAATATGCTAAAAAACGATCAAAATGTACTATAAGTTTATAACGATACTATTTCTCATTTATTATTTCTCTTATATACTTTACGATTATACACATATGTATATTCCTATACTTATAATATATATTTTATAATTTATTTTATTGAAAAATATTTAATTATGGTATCATATCTATATATATAAACATATACACCTTACCTATTAAAGATATTATATGCTAATACATATTCAGTATAAATAAGTCCTCGATATTTACCCTATTTTCTATTATAGTTATCAACGTTTCATAAGTTTTATTTAAGTTCTACATATTTTTAAATTAATTCTTTTAATTGATGGTATTAAATTATCATTTACACATGGCAACATACCATTGGTCATGGTCTATGAATTTTTATAAGTATATAATATATAAAATACTAAAAAATAATTAAGGTGTTAAAAAATAATGAAAATTTATAAAAAAATATAAAAATGAAAAAAAAATCTGCATAAGTGAAAAAATTTACTAAGATAATATATTTAGTAATATATATATACTTATATACATATATACTAATATATGAATATATTAATATATATACATATAGATATTTTTACGGAAATTGAAGACTTTTTTGTACTTTTTAAATTTAAAATATAATGACATCTCCTAAAAAGACTTGCATGTATACTTTTGCAAATGCTATGAACTTAAATAATTTTGAAAAATTGAGGATCAAAATAAAAATGAAGTAAATGTTGAGGACTTTTTTATAGTTTTTCCTTTATTGATTTGGGTTATGAGTTTAGGTTTTCGAATACAATTGATAAATGTATTGCACTATGTATTGAGATTTTTAGGCATAAACACATTTAAGACATGACACACGATCCATTAACACAAATTACAACCCCTTGATGAATCCCTACGATCTTTCTTGTGGGAAAAGTTTGAGAATTTGAATCCAAATCTTACATCATAGTTTCTAAAATTTATCTTGAAATTTGATCCACCCTTGTAAGATAACAAGTTACGGAATCACGTGTATCGATACGTGTCTTTGGTCTTAGTATCGTCTTACCTTATCACATATTTTTATATCTCTAGGGATTCTTGTTGAGTTTGGATATTTCTCTTGAATTTCTTCTAATTGACGAGAGTTATCACATTAGAAATAACCCTGAATCATAAATAGAATACGACCTTGAAAAGAATCAAGTATAATGCTGACCTTTAATGAAGTTCATGCCACACCAATGTCACATTTAGTATGACAAAATAGTATGATGATTGGAATAACAAATCATTTTCTGTATTTAGAAATGTTTATAAAATGGTATGTAATGAAATTAAATGTGTATATAGTAGTAATTATAAAAAATACCTTAATTATTGACTATCATAGTTAGGTTGATGGTTAAATAAATAATTTTAATTAATAAGTGTGAATAAAAATCACAATTCTACCTTCTCAAAAATGGAATCAAATTCCTCTTTGAAACTGAAATCACATATTCCATGAGATTATGATTCTACCTTCTAAATGTATTTCCAAATATGGAAAAAAAGAATTGGATTGCAAGTATATTCTGGTTCATTCTTACATATCACATGTGATATAAGGGTTATAGGGTTTGTCTTATCTTTTAATTCTTCCATCTAAAGTCCTTAAAGCCTGTAGCAAATATAATGTGGGATCATCAAGTCTTCTATATCTATAAATAAATATTGCTCATTATTCCATTAATTGCTAAGAACTAATGTTGTTAAACTTGGATTGAAAGGTCAACATGAGAATGAGAATGGGTTAAGGGTCAAAGGGTCAACTAGGGTCAACTAGGATCGAACTTGGATATTCATAGTTGCATTACTTATAGTTTCCTTGTTCGAAATCAATAAAAAAATATTATAATATAATTTGTATTTACTTATAAAGTAATAAAAATTACCTTTATGCTTGAGAATTGAAAGCTAAGAACTTTTTATAGTTGATTTTTTATTTTTCTTTGATTTACATTTATTTTTTAACAAATTAGTCTATTTTCTAGAAAATATAGGAGAAATAGCATATTTCAACTCTAAAAAACTAAGTAGATTCTTATACGAACCGGGTTAAATTGATCGGCTCAATTGGATTAAATTAAGATCATTACCAATAAGGGTCAAAGGTGTCTTGTATAGGTTTTATAGAGGAGTCAGGTTGAACTGGGTTAACTGAGTAGGATAACCTAAGTCCGACAATGATGCTAAGAACAAAAGAGGGCTATTATTGAATAACCTCTCATTTTAATTTTTGTTTCTTTTTGGTATTTCATCTTCCCCTAAAAGAACATTTATCCTTGAAAGTTATATGAATTTTGAATGACTTTGAGTATTTGTCCCTCATGTCTTCTTTTAGCTTCTATGTATGTCATTCCAACAAATTTTGAACCCTTTTCCTTCTACAAGAAATTATCTAAATCATCTTTGAGATGATTCGGATTATTGCTATAAACGATGAAACTCTTTATTATTTGCTCATGTTAATATGGATATCACTTTATTTACTCATTGAGCTTTTTAAACAATTAGTTCGTACTTTGAAATAAATAATTAGCAATTTATTTCAATATTCCATCACTACATTGCTGATTATCTATTTATACAAAAATATCTACATGATTATACTAAAGAGTAATGTTTTTAAATTTGAACTATTCCTTAGTATACAATCTCATAGTTAAAGCAGTGTTCCAAATATTAGATTTCATGACCATGTACTTATCTTGGTTTTATGAATAATTGCAAAATTAAATCGTTATTTTTTGGAAATTAAAGTTAGATTTTTTTTTAAATTAAAAAGCTATACTTTTCAAAAAAATTCAACAAAAATAACTATGGTATTATTTGGAAAAATAAAAATAATTGCTATTTTATATCATAACAACAACAATAACAATAATAGTAAATTAAAATGTTGGAAAGAAATATAGAAATCATGATTTTGTAGAAAAAATTAAACTCAAAATTTTAGATAAATATATAATAGGATTTTTTGATGAAAAATGAATAAAATTGGATATAATATTAGGAAAATATTGTGCTTACAAACAAAGAAATTTTTGAAAATAAAATTAATTTTTTAATATCTTTTCCTTCGTAAATAGTATGAAAATTTGAAAATAATTGTAAAGATGATATATATATATATTTTTTCTTTTGGAGATGTAGCAAAAATGTTATTGTTCTAAAAATTAATTTTTCTCTTTCATACGTATGGAAAAACGATTTTTATTGCCAAATATAATGAAAAATTAATATTTGTTTCTAAAATTTTAAAAAATTACATTTTTTTAAAGAAAATCATGAAATATTAATCTTTCTTCCTGAAAATTAATCATCTTCTAAAATGCTATGGAAAATTAATCTTTTTTATTTAGAACTCAAGAAAATTAGTTTTTCTTTTTTCTTTTTTTTTTCTCAAAATTTAGCAAAATTTATGAGCACTACTTTCTGAATAATAAAAAAGTCATAAATTTTGAAAATATTTTTCGAATAAATTAGAAAGAGAGTTTCTTAATTAGGTGTCTCTTTTCAAGAGTGAACAATTTGTTTTTGAAAATTTAGTTCAATAATTTGGGGTATAGAAATTTTCACAAATAAACATAACATGGTTTCCTTGTAAAAAAAGGGAAAAAAGTAGAATCAGAAAAAAATAATAACAAAGAGGTTCTTACGAACTTTGGAAGCGTTGATCTCGATCAAGGTACTTGGGAATCTATGAAGTGTAGTTTTAATAAATAAAAGGTATTTTCCCAATGGTTATATTCGAGCTCAATGGAAAAAAAAAAAAAATTAGGAGTATTTTTCTTACTTTGACCGATGGTTTTTTTTCTGGTGAAAAAAAAAAAGAAAAAGAAATTAGCCACGCCTAACTTGCTTATCCCGAGAGTAAGACATTGTTTAGCACAGCAGAAACAGAAGAGCAGAGCTCAGGTTCATGATCCGAATTACAAACATAACTAATCTCCATGGCGTCCCGAAAAATAGATAAAACATGATTTGGAATTTGATCAGAGAAAATAATATCTTCATGTGAGAAGCATTGGGTATTGGATATTCTTTTATCCTTTACACGTGTAATTATTTTTAGATTAGGAGTCTGTATAAATAGCTTGTAACCAGATAAACAAATAACTGTTACATTGCTGATTCATTACTCAGAACAGCTTTCCTATTGCAATCTTCTTCTTGATTTCTTACGAGATATCTCCATGGGAGGAAATTTCACACTACATCCTCCCATATAGCAAGCTTTGCGAGCGCATGCACCTCCTCATTTATCTTCCTGGTTGTCAATCTCTTCCTCTGCTAGAACAAATGCCTACACACAACAGTCACATTAGAAAAAAACTCACTGTTGACATCAGTTTTAGTTATAAGATCAATCGCGGTGGTCGAATGCAATTCAAAAATCACTTTTCTCCATTCATTATCTAGAGCAAACTGGCAACACCAGTATATGGCCCATATTTCAGCTTCCATAGGTCAAGAAACTGCAATTTTCTTCGAATCCTCCCCTGCAGATCCCTTTGTTATCTGGTGCGATGTCTCCTACACCAGATTTTCTACATAGTGGTTTACACCGAAATTTTATTGCCGACCAACATGGAATTACATGATTTGTTACTTTCGACTTTGTGTGGTCAACACTATTGGTCTAACAACTAGACACATAAGTCGGTCCTTATATTCGAATAAAACACTTCGGCTTGTTTAACGTTTTTCCTTTTACTACCCTGAAGTTACAAATTTTATATTTTTGGAGGACATGGTTTGTTTCTAAAATTAATTATTCCTATTAATTTTGAGAATATATATATATATTTCTTTTTTCAGTCTTTGGTTGTTAGCGGCTCCTAAGTTTCTGTTTTAGAATAAACATTAATTCCTCTAATTTTAGTCAAACAGTTTATGTTAGATGGGAATGGACAAACATGATATTTTCTTTCTTTTTTTTTTCCCCCCTTCTTTTTGGCTAACGAACTAATATGAATTTAGATTGAGAAACTTATTTTGAAATAGATCAGGCTCGACGGTATCATTGCCCACCAAGTCAATTCTAGGACTTATTTCAGAACTTTTCATATACAAATAATTTGACATAAACGGGAAAATCAGACCATGCGTTACAATTTTAGAGCTTAGCACTTGCTTACTAGATGATAATAATAACACACGACAAGTTGAAGCCCTCCTATCACTTAACAGGCTTCAAGTGAAACATGAATAATCGCTGTCTAACCTTTATATCCTGAACAATTTTGCCCCTAAGCTAATCGGTTCTGATTACAAAAGTTCTTGGCGAGAAAAGAAGAGGGTCCATTTTGGTGGTTATCGCGGGTACATGGTTGTGATGGACACGTCATTGGCAGAGGACGTGGTTGAGCTGGCAACCCAACCACATCCTCTACTAGAAAAGAAAAAAGCTGGTTGTCGAGGCATTGATAATGCAACAGTGTAATCATTTAGCATGTGAACAATCGTGGCCATGGTCGGTCTATCACTAGGATCTTCCTGAACACATAAAAGGCTAATGTGGATGCATCTAATGGCTTCACTTCTTGAGAAGGAGCCTCTCAATGATGAGTCCAAGATACGCAATGGTGCTCTGTCCTTCCAGTGCTTCCAAACCTGAAGAGCCATCACATAAAAATAAGTCAAAGTTTTTCATTAGGATAATCAAATATTAAATATGGGGGGTTTACAAAATATTTGGGTTTCAGTTAAATCTATAATTGGCTTTACGAGCATTTGTTTAATAAAGAACTATATTAGGAAGCTTAAGGCAGCTAAAAATCACTTTTTATGAAAAGCTGTAAGAGAAGTTGCACCAACTGCAACTATGGCCATCCAGGTTCACACGAAGAGAGGAACATTGAAACCAATAGTTCGATAGAAAGGAAACTTCACATTTACAACGAAATGATCAATAATTATACAAGTAACAAACTCACTGATCTAACTAACTATGACAGTTGTACTCTAACTAACTAAGAAATCCGTACATGTGAACTTGACAACTCAGCAAACAAATATGGGAATACATACAACCTCTACAATATATATCCTTCAACATCACAACCAATAAACCCCCACAAAAAAAGTTAGTGTAATAGAAAAACCCAACTTGGACTTAGCAAATTGCAATTGAGCATTAGTAATTGGTTTAGTAAGAAAATCAACCAATTGAGAATGAGTGTGAACATAAGTAGTGTAAAGAAAGCCTTTAGTGATTTGATCATGGGTGAAGTGAGCATCAATAGCAATATGTTTGGTGTGTCCATGATAACAAGGACGATAAGCAAGTAATTGAGTTGACTTGTTATCATACAATAAAGTAATAGGAGTAGGAAAAGAAATTTGCAAATCCTTTAGAAGATAAGAAAGAGAAAGAAGTTCCTTACTAGTGGATGCCATACTCCTATATTTAGCTTCTGTAGAGGATGAAGAAACAGTACTTTGTTTCTTGGTTTTCCAAGAAATAAGAGAAGACCCCAACAAAACGCAATATCTAGTAATTGACTTGCGATTCAAAGCATAGCCACCCTGATTAGAGTCAGAATACCCTTGTAAAACAAAAGAACAAGCTACTGAACGGAATAGTCTAACATCCACAGTGCTCTTAAGATACTTTAAAACATGATAAGCAGCCTTAAGATGTATAACTCAGGGAGAAGCCAAAAATTGACTAAGCTTGTAGAATGCAAAAGAAATATCTAGCCATGTAGAAGTCAAATATAAAAGACGTCCAATAAGTCATCGAAAAATAGTAGGATCATCAAGGATAACATCCTTAGCCGTAGCAAGATTAAGACCTACTGGAAAGGGCACTTAGTAGGCTTAGAAACTGATAAACAAGAATTAATCAACAAATCAAAAATATACTTTTACTAATGTAAAAGAATTCCTTGATTAGTGTAACAAAGTTCGACTCCAAGAAAGAAACAAGCCTGTCCAAGGTTTTTGATCGTATATGCTTGATGTAGCTACTGTTTCAAAGTATCAATAGTAGAAGTTGGCATCCTTGTAAGAAGCATATCATCTACATAGAGTAAAACAACTGTAAACTCACTACCATCCGATTAAGTAAATAAGGAGTGATCATGAGAAGATTAAAGGAAACCTTGCCTAGTAAAAAAATTAGGATAACTAATAAAACTATCTAACCAAAACAAAGAATAGGGAACAGAACAAGATGGGGATAAAGAAGGAAATAAATTGCCAGAACACAATATGAACATTGGAAATATAGTCAGCAAACCATTGTGCATGGAACAGAACAAAGTGACAAATTAGAGTTAGAAGGATGTGAAACCAAGTGATTAGATTTAGATTAATGAGACCCTTTTGACAAAGAGACATAAGGAGAAATGTTGGGTGAGGTAGACATAGGAACATGAGTAGAGGAAGTTGTATAAGGAAAGAATTGAAGTGAATTACTGTTTACTAAGTGTTGTTTTTCTTTGAATGGAAAACTATCTTCATAGAAGATGATATCCCTGCTTATCAAGGATTTTTGCTTCTCAAGATCATACACTACATAACCTTTGAAGCCTTTAGCGTACCTAAGAAACATACGCCGAAGCCCCTCAAAATCAAACTTGTCCTTGTATACAGACAAATTAGCACAATAACATAAACACTCCATGACTTACAGATGCACATATGAAGGTTCAATTCTAAAAAGTTTCTGATAAGGAGTATACCATTGAATGGTTTCCATTGGCATTCGATTAATTAGGTAAGTAGCGATCAGGATACAATCCACTCCACACCACCAACACCCCCCCCACCCCCCCCCCTTCCACATATTCGTAGAGCTCTAGCAATATCCAATAAGTGATGATGTCTAAGCTCTAGTTTGCCATTCTATTGTAGAGTAAAAGGTATGGACCTTTGATGTAAAATACCATGTGTGGCAAACAATTGTAAATAGGCCTTAGAAATAAACTTAGTGCCATTATCAGTACAAATGTGTTTAGGTGTGATGGAAAAATGGTTTTATTTATCGAATGAAATTGTCCAAGATGGATAATGTTTGGGTCTTGTGTTTAAGTAGGTAGGTCTAAGTTCCTCTCGAAAAATCTTCAACAATTGTCAAGAAATATGTCTCTCCAGTATAGCAAGGTATATGAAATGGTCGCCATAAATCCACATGTATTAATTCAAAAACAAACTTAGAAACAGGTTTACTTCTTTAAAATGAAGAACAATGAAACTTAGCAAGATGACAAGTCTAACAAAGAAATTTAGACAAATTCAACTATTTGGAATAAGGAAGATGTTCTAGTTTAGACAATAAAGTATGCCCAAGTCGGCTATGAAATAACAACAATTGTGGGTTATAAGAAACAATAGAATTGTTTAAAGGATTACAATGAACTTTAGGTTTATTACTTGCACATACACTAGAATTGGAAGAAAAAGAGCTCAAAAGGTATAAGCCATGATGTGCCGCTACCTAAAGAAGTACCGTACTAATTATCTGGTCTTACATAGTGCAAGAAGTTTTATCAAATATAAGTGCAAATGACTGATTTGTTAAGAGTTTTTAGATAGACAACAAGCTATGTTTGAAATCTGGAACAAGTAGTACATTTCGAAGGATGATATTTGAATGAATACTAACAAATCCTACAACATGCACTTCTTTTTGTGTTCCTTTTGGTAAAGTGATTATTATTGATTTGGAGAGATATTGCTTATTAAACATTAAGGATGCAAAAGGTGTCATATGATCATATGCTCCTGTGTCTACTATCCAAAGGTCATGTTTGTTGTTACTGACAGCTATGTGAACAAAGGACTGATATGTACTAGCATAGTGAACTGCAAACTTCTTTGTGCTGCCTTTTGTTTCTTTCATATGTTTGCCTTTCATCATCCTCATTGCTTCAGGATACGTTGATTTCAACAACTGTGGATCTAAAATAGACACATTAGATGAATCAAAATCAAGAGGAGTTTCCACATTCATACTAAGATTCGTTTGACAATTTGCTGCAGAACTCATCTTCGAATTCCAGTTCCTTTTACCTTTCCTCCCTTTATACCATTCCAGATATCCTATTATCTCAAAACACGTCTCAACTGAATGTCCATCCAAATGACAATACTTACTTCTAACCTTGTTATCTAAACATCCCTTTTATTCCTAGCATTTAAATTCTTGTTGGCTAAGAAAGTTGCAACATCAGTATCAATTGAAAAGCTACTTGATATCAGTCTCTACTTCTCAACTTGGCACACTAAGTAAAAGGCATGAGAAACATTCAGAAGTGAATTTATAGACAATATCTAGCTTCTTACAGACTCAAAAAATCAGACAATCTAAGTAAAAACTGCATCAATTTTCCTTCTGACTCATAATTAAGCAATCTCTCTTTTAAGTTACAAGTACAATACTCCAATCTCCCACACGTAAAGCATGCAACTCCTCTCATAATATTTTCAACTTATTATAATATTTTGTTGCAGTTAGATTGCCTTAGCGAACATTTGATATCTTGTGTTGCAATTGAAATATCAACGAACCATTAACTTATCCGTGTTGATCACTTAGTTCCTTCTAAAGATAGATGATTGTTTGTAAATGAAACTTAGAGCTATATCACTATTCATAGAATTGAGTAAACAGTACCTTACTAAGTAATTAGACCAAGTCCAACACACCAAATCATGTGTGTTAACTTCAGCTTTAATAATTATCCCATCAATAAAGCCTAACTTCGACTTCATGCCTAGCGCCATATGAACGGAAGGACTCTACGCTAGGAAATTAGAACCACTAAATAGTATATTGCTAATAGACATTTCTAGACTGTTAGATCCAAAAATGTGTAATGGATCTATCATTGATTGATCAAATTATACCACTTCTTGATTTATTCTAGACAACTAAAAGCAACTACAGAATAACAAGAAATCTATAAAATAGACCTAAACGAGTAAAGATCTTTACTGTCAGCTTTGATAACCTGAGAAGTTACACCAACTGCAACTATGGCCGTCCAGGTTCACACAAAGAGGGAACATTGAAACTAATAGTTTGATAGAAAGAAAACTTCACATTCATACTGAAATGATCAGCTTTGATAAGTATTTATATAAGAAGTAACAAACTAACTGATCTAACTATCTATGATAGCTTTACTCTAACTAACTATGAAATTTGTACACATGGACATGACAACTCAGCAAATAAATATGGAACTACATACAACATCTATAATATATATCCTTCACACTTTCTGTAGGAAGGGGATATCGAACAATTGAGAAATTTAATGTGAAACTGCATAATTTCAATAATAAAGGGTTGGATTACATTTATAATAATTGATAGTTTGATCATACTTACATAGGTTGGTAGATCCTCTGTACATTCTGATTGAAAGAAGAGATTCTTCTTTCCACTTAAGATCTCTAGAAGCAAGATCCCGAAACTGTAGACATCGGACTTCTCGGAGAAGTGCCCATGCATTGCATATTCTGGAGCCATGTATCCACTAAAAGATAAAAATTATCAGAATCACGAGCAGGGGAATAATAACAAAGAGACACATTAATTCGCAAGCAGTATACTCAATCAAATTGATTCTTGAAATCTGATCTGGGACTCAAGTTATGTTAAATAGTAACTTTTGGGAATGTGAGATAGGTTACAAGCTCAATATATTGGTCTCTGTTGGTTTCACACTGAAGAAATCCTTACTATTCTTTAATTTCTAGTACCTTGTCTGTCCAGCAATACACTTCGTACATTTTACTTGGTAATCGCATACAGTATGGTAAGATGGGAATCCGGCATAGATTATCATGGCAATTTTTGTGCAAAGGGAAAGATTGAAAGTGAACTTACTATGAACCAACAACTTCATTTGTGTTCTGAAGAGTTCCATGAACTCCAAGAATCCTTGCCATACCAAAATCTGAAATCTTTGGATTAAAATCATCATCCAACAGGATATTGCTGGCTTTGATATCACGGTGGATGATTTGAAGCATTGAATCTTGATGGAGATAAAGCAACCCCCGAGCAATTCCAACAACTATATAGTATCGTCTCGTCCAGTCCAGCAAGATGCATTTTTCATTGTCTATCATCAATGAAGCAGCATTAATCATATTGCCAGGATAATGGCAAACTAAACTTACAAAAAACTAAGGATGTATTCCTAAATACATGTTATCACAAGCTTATCATAATAGAATGCATGATGCAAATTGTAAATATATCAACTATTGGTCGTGTGTCCATGGACCTCTTTTAACTCCCTACATGCATATTTACCTTCCCGTAACTTCGAAAAATATGTAACCATTTTCCATGACCAATGCTAAAGTCACAAAACCGTTTTTAGTGATGGATCGTTTAGTCATGATTTGGAGAGGTAAAAGAACATTTGGTAGTTTAGGAGGTCCATTGACATTTGAGCGGTAGTTTTGAGGTGTATCTGCAATTTGGGAGAGGAAAGAAAAGAAGGCATTTGACAATATAATAGAAGAGAGTACCAAATAAGAAAAAGTCGAGGCTTTTATTTGGCACGAATTCATAAACTAGCAGTTTCTCTTTTCCTGTCATGCAAAATCCGAGTAGCTGCACAAGATTCCGATGCTGAAGTTTGGCTATCATTATGACTTCATTATTGAAGCCCTCCACATCTTGTTCAGAGATTACAGAAAGCTTTTTTACAGCTATGTCCTGCCCACTAGGAAGTACACCCTGCAGAAATGCCATTACAATTTTTAGGTGTTCACTCTGTTTTCTGTATTTAAAGCCTAAGTTTTGAGACTTAGTGTTGAATGCATTGATCATAAGTTTCTAGGATTCAGTTCAACTTCACCTTGATATATTCAGGCAACTTTTTTTATGCTTCATAACTTTCATGTTGCTGATGGTATTGGAATATGAACCATGATTTCTCACCTTGTAAACCTCACGGAAGCCACCAGCTCCTAACTTGTTAATAAAATTATTTGTGGCAGACTGAATTGTACCAAAATCGAACTTCAAGGCATCTCGATGAGCAGTAATCTCACCATTGACTATTAAATGGAAAAACAGAAACTGTCAGTTTCATGAATATGTACTCTGGGGTGTGAGAGTAAATCAAAGAGGCGAGGTGGTTAGGCAGGGGATAAGACATAGTAATCTGCTGATTACTTCTTCCAAAAAGGAGTTCCTACTGCATATTAAAGGTTTTAAAAAAGTGAGGGTATCAATGAAGTTGTAAAAGCTTCTTGGCTGTTCAATATGTTTTACCCTAATCTATCGTCCATACCTGATTCATCTAGTTCAGTGTCATGTCTCTTTTGCTGCCTCCTCCTCCTCCTAATCACATACCATCCAGCAAAGAGAATCACAGCAGAAAGTGCTGCTATAGCTGCAAGTGCAATAACTAGTCCATGAGATATCATGTGCTTTCCTGCATTCACAGATTGAAAATAGTCAGAATTGCATCTAGGAAGGGGGGAGGGGGCTACTAGTCATATGCAACATATTGAACGACTAGATTGGGGGCCAGCAGGGGGAAGATGGAATGGTCATTTCATTACTAGATAAATATTCCTAATAGTTTTGAATAAAGCTTTAACCATACTCTTTACCTTTGTGCAATGTCGATGGAATTTGAATGAATGATTGTCCATCCACCATGAAGGCAGTTTCATTATAAAACTGGAAGTTGTCAACTCTCAAGGTGCAGCTAGGTGTGACAATTTGAGTAGCGTCCATCGGGAAAGAAGAATTGATACAGTTAATACAATCTTCTACTGTCAGATCAGGTGTGCATTGCACGAGGGCATAAGGATAGTTTTGTCCGGCCGAATTTGTAACTGCCAGCTTCTTATTGGATTCGCTATTCGCAGCCTTTGTAGCTAGGTAGCCTATGATGCTTTCATAATCTCTGCATTCCTGAACAGTTATGCAGCGAGATCCTCGTATTGAAGGAGACACTTCCATGGTTGAGAATATATATTCATTCGAGTAACGCAACAAACATTCTTCGTACCATATAATTGCAGCTTTCTGATGTTTACATGATAGACGGATTGCTTGAGCTGCATTTGCGACACAATCATAACAGTCATGCGTACCAAGATCACCACGGCAGAGGTAGAGACCGTAGACCTGGTTGGGAGGGCCTTGGCCCATGGTATAGTTGGCAAAACCATCGTTGTCGTTGGCGGCTTCATCAGTCAGCGAGGACAGAAGGATGTTCCGATTGCTTCTGTAGGCGCTTTCAGGAGGGAACGTCTTGTTGGTTGAGCATTCACGCAATAAATAATGAGGTTCAGCTAGAGTTCTCTGAAAATCAAACCAACCCAACATCAAGAACACGCAAAGTGCTACAGAGACTTTAAACCAAGGGATCATTTTTAGATGATGACACAATTCGTGAAGAAATCAAGCAAAAGGTCCTGCTTTAGGAAGAAAGTTCCTTTTATTCGGAAGATAAGGATTCGTTTGAACACCCCGGAAATGTCAAAATTTGGTCGATGCCTCTAATTTTTTAGTTGTATACGGTGTACTTGCATATATCTAATATGTATTAGACACTTCCACTGTAATAATTATTACAGCTTTTGCATAGATATGGAAGGATGTATATGTAACTTTTGAAAAGTACCTAAAACAGATAAATATGAAATAAAATGCATTCAAAGTCGCATATGTGATTGCTCTTTAACATTATAACTTTGGACTTTCCTTGCAAAGGTTCTACTAGACTCGAAGTGAGTCAACCATGAAACATGCTCGGAAATTTCTTAATTGTTCCGGTCCAAAATTACACAGAAAGAAATTATAAAATTCCCAATTTTCAGAATTTCTCTTTGGAATTCATGATTCCGATAATATTGCGATAGTTTTTAATTTTTAAAATGCCATAAAAGTGTCCACAAAGTTTGGTAAGGATCTTTTCTTTCTCGGTATTAACTAATCCATAAGGCACAAAGGGTTTTATTGCCGGGTTTCGTTGACGTATTGATTTATCATAGGGAGGAAAGATAAAAAATATGTTACACAAAGCAGGAAACTCAACTAGATTTAGTTGAAACCGTCACTTGCATTGGGTATTGGGATATAGCACTGATATTGGTAAGGCTTAAGAGACTATTCATTCTTTTCATATCTAATTTTTCTCTCAATGGGACTATAATATAACAAAAATTTGGAAAATTCTTTCCATGTATACCTCTTACATTTTCTTTGTACACACTTAACCCACTAAAATTCTAAAAAAGTATATGATTATGGACAAAATGGTTATATTAAAGTTTAAATAACTAAAATCGGTATATCTTAATAGCATTAATACTGATTTCCTGGTAAAATGATTAGATTCGAATTCTCATTTTCAAACTGAAAATAGAATGCCAGGAAAAAAAAAATCTAAATACACAAATTTTTAAAGATCAGCCTAATTATCCAGTCAAACACGGCATTGTGATTGTCACACTGGGGACAGACTTTCATCCACGAATAGCATTCTATCACCAACTCCACACTCAGACTTGTCTTCCTACCATTCCCCTCAACCAATGGTCATCTTACATTCTGCACCAACATGAGTTCGAGCTTGAACATTTGGACAGACCTTAGTGCTGCTGTTTTCCTGCTGCTTTCTATGTTCATATTTCCTAGTACAGTGGCCGTACCAAAACCGATTCAGAATTACTGTCCGAACAACTCAACCTTCAAACTTAACGGCACTTTCCAGCAAAATCTCAACACCATTCTCTCTTCTCTAACGGCTTATGCAGCTATCGATAACAAAAAGGGGTTTGCAAATGCAACCGCTGGAGAGGGCCCTTTTGACAAGGCATATGGCCTTTTCCTTTGCCGCGGTGATGTTAGCATCAACGCATGTCGAGATTGTGTAGCTTTTGCGGCAAAAAGAATTGTGAAGCTATGTCCTGGAAAGAGAGTTTCCGTCATATGGTATGATGAGTGCATGTTGCATTACTCCCATAGATATATATTCTCCATCTTGAATGGATCCCTTTGGTACACGATGGCCAATCCAATACCCATGTATCGTGCTGATTTTCCAGGAGTATTGAATGAGTTGGTTTCGACTGCTTCATTAAATCAAGGTGGTAAGAAATTCGCAACCAAAAAGGTGGATGGACAAGAGTTGTACTCTCTCGCGCAGTGCACACCCGATTTAGCTTCTGTAGATTGCTATGCGTGCCTTGAAAATGCTCTATTGAGACTTCCTCGCCATAGTTATGGGGGAAGAATCGTCAATCCCAGCTGTAATATCAGGTTTGAGTTCTACGACTTTTATGATCAGACACCCTCAACTGAAACGCAAGCAGCTAAACCAGACCCTACTTTTTCTACGACGAAAACAAGCGGTAAAGTCATGGACCAGCTACTTTCACGATCATGAGGATATGATCAAATGAATGATTATTATTGGGTTTAGCACCACAATCAAGAATTGGATTTTGACCATATCAACGATGTTTTAACTTACAAACATAATTATTACTTGGCAGTTCCATCTAATAATTAAGATCAGTCAGAAGCTTCGTTGGATTAAGGATCGAAAAATATTTGCTTTCTATTTAACTAATTAAACTTTGACGATTAAGCATAAAAATGTCTCGTGTGGATATAGTTGAAATAAGGTTCTGTGGTATATTTTTGGTTATTTCTTATTGAAACTTGTTTATCTTAAGGATTCCAGGATTTGGGTATGAGATTGCTTGCGAGTATTGGCATCATTGTTTTTGTCTCCAACTATAACTCTCTCAAAGTTTTCATTGTATACAACCATAAGGAAATCAAACTAGAAGGTAAGAGATAGAAATACAAAAGAGCGGGAATGAGAGCAGGGTTGAAATAGGTTGGGTTCGACTAAAGGAGTTGCACGTGATTTTAATCCTGCCCAAACTTTATGCCTCAGCAGAGCCAGTCTCTGCAAGCATTTTTCCTATATCATGGAAGTAGTAGATGCGGTATAGTAATAGTCCCTTATTTCTGCATATTACTATATTTCTTGGACCTTTCCTATTCTATGTTACTTGTTAGAGATGCCTTTTAGAAAAGATAATTTTCTATGTTTCTTACCGTTCATTTTTTATGTTTCTTAGATCTCTGCTATTACATGTAAGAACCCCTCTGTATAAATATCTCTGCTGAAATTAGTAATAGAAAGTAAGAGTTATTATCTTTAATGTAGTTTTAAAGAAATCAGAAATTTCTCTTCTCACGAGTTTTCAAGAAATTGGATTATTCTTTTTAATGATTAACGAAAACACCAATCATTATAAATGTGAAGGAAGAAATTTTCTACAAACAGAAGCTTTCTCCCCACTGACTAAATCCATAACTCGTTCTGGGAATTCGGTTTCAGAGCTAGCTATCGAAGTCTAGTTTAGTCATAAGAATGGTTGGTAGTTGATTTTTTGTCATCAAATCTGCATAGTTTAGTCATCCAATGTCCAAGAAAATAAATCAATTAGGCAGTTATTGTGGAATCCAAATCAGTCATCACACTACTTAAAAGAAATCAATGCGCTCGTATAATTTAGGCTTTCTTCCATCATCAGGGCCATATTAAGATATTGACTGAGTTAACTCTATGGATACTGGTACTAAATATGTGAATTGGGATAAGATTGACCAACAATATCTTCATTTGCTCTAGAACTCAATGGAACCTTAGATATTCAATTTTTGTAATATAAAGAAGTCTAGGATTATTTTAAGTTTTCCTATGCCTTGAAGGATTTAAGCATGTATGATGTTCTGACAAATTTCTTTCAACAGCAGTAAGGGAATAAGGATTTTACCAAATATTATGGAAGGTTCAAAAGATGTTTGGAGGAGATGAATGATGTCATACCTCTTAGTATAGATCTGAGAGCAATGCAGAAACAACTTGATCGGCTTACTTTTGTTAGACTCCATCGTCTTTGTAGATGTAATTCAAATTATTATGTGCTTTATTGACAGTGTGATAGCAAGGAAATTATATTGGTTATGTATGTCAATGATTTTGTGATTGTAGGAGGCGCATGAAGGCATTGCCATATTAAAGGGTTTCTTACAGCAAAAAATTTCAGGCTAAGGATATAGGTAGTTTGAAAAATTTCCTTAAAATTAAAGCTGCCTTCTCCAAGCAAGCATTTATCTCTCCCGGTGGGGTTATATGCTTGACTTATTATCCGATACTGGTTTGATAGGAGCAAAACCAGTTGATTTGCCATAGACCCTAATGTTAAGCTCTTGCTAAATGAAGGAGAGTTAGTTGGTAAATCAATTATCATATCGTTACACATCCTGATATGTCACTTGCAGTCGGTATGGTGAGCCAATTCACGGGCTGACCTTGTACCAATAATTGGAATGCTGTGATTCGTGTTCTACATTATCTCAAAGGATCTCCAGATCGAGGTATTTTATATAGAGATCATAGGCATGTGCACGTTGTTGGAGGCAACCTTGTCTCATGGAATAGTAAGAAACAAACCTTGATAGCAGGGTCAAGTGTTAAATCTGAATAGAAAGCAATGACATCCAAAACTTGTAAATTGCTTTAATTTAAGCATTTGCTAAAAGAAATTGGATTTTTACAGTCACAACTGATGAAACTGACATGTAATAACCAAGTTGCTCTACACATAGTATCAATTCCAGTGTATTATGAATGCGCAAAGCACAAGCTCTGTGAGATTAGAAGACCAACTTGCTGATTTATTTACTAAGTTACTTCAGGAAATTCAAGTGAATCATATTTGTAACAAGTTAGGGGCATATGATATATTTCTCCAACTTGAGAAGGGGTGTTAAAGTATTAATGTCATATTTAATACATAAGAATGGTATGAAATGGAATGGAATGGAATAGGAACTAGAATAATAAACCTATTCTTGTGTTTTGAAATGCACATGGAATGAAATGAAATTAAATTCATATATCTATATATTTATATTTATTATTTGTCAAAAACACAATTAATTATTGCACATCATAGTTTAGTTAAAGATTAAAATAATAATTTTCAATCAATATAATTAATAAAGGGGGATGGAATTGCGATTTCGCATACTCAAAAGTAGAATCGAATTCGGCTTAAAGCTAGAATTAGTATTGTAATTTCATATTTACTTTTTATAATAGACTATTATGCTAGGATGTGACTACCCTAACATACTTTTCTAATCAAAATCAACGGTAAGAATAGAAGAGTTGTGTTGTGAGTTAGCAATCTGACTATGGTATAATAGTGAAGTTTCAAACAACAACGTCACAATTTGCATGAGCTCTTTGGGTCAATTACCTGAAGACCACACCATTGGATAATGTACCATTCATAAGCTTTGTTTACCAAGTGAATGGGCTTGAAGTCGTGCATGAGCCTGGCCGTTGCTGGTTCGGCTATAGGCACTTCATCAATAAAAGTGACGAGTACTTCCTAATGCTCACTCTTGGCACTATAGAAGTCAATCTTACAGTGTAAATCTTGTAATGAAATTGACTGAGGTTCCAAATGATTCACAATGAAAGCTTATTTTGAATTATGTCATGTTGAAGATCAAATTCTTTATCCTTGTATTCATGCTATTTTCACATGATTAGTCATTAGCTCATTGGATTGCCTTATTTCCATGTTTTCTTTGGCTTTGCTATAGTAACTCTTTATGTAGTCCTAGTGCCAATTTTAAAGGATTTTTCCCCTTTTCAGATAAAAAAAGGATCTCTTCAGCAGCAATATTTGCCATTACCGCATCATTTGTGGTTGTTCTTCTGCTTTTGATTATTGGGTATCATCTTCAGAGGAGAAGAAGAACAGCAACAAGAACCATTTTGACAGAAGGAAATGGTCAGATGCAAGAGCTCATCTTTTCATCTTAACTTAGTTTAGTGCATTACATACATTTCGAATATTTCTGTCACATAATTGTTTTTGGTATTGTAGCTCAAAGAAATAGCATAACTGCTGAGTCCTTGCTGATCGATCTCTGTACCTTACGAGTTGCCACCAACAATTTTTCTGATAGCAATAAGTTAGGTAAAGGAGGATTCGGTGTGGTATTCAAGGTGATTATTCTATTGATCACAAAATTTGAGCATGTTCTTTTCTAGCTTTCTATGCTTTTTCCATCCAAGGTTTGGAGAAACATATAACCAAAATTTTGAACAAAACTGCAGGGCACACTAGAAAATGGTCAAGAGATAGCCGTTAAGAAGCTGTCGGAGAATTCTTGCCAAGGTGCTGAGGAATGCAAAAATGAGATCGTATCAATGGCAAAGCTTCAGCACAAAAATGTGGTTCGGCTATTAGGATTTTGCTTCGAAGGAGGGGAAAAGTTGCTTGTCTATGAGTTTGTGCACAACAAAAGCCTCGACTGTTTCTTGTTTGGTCAGCTCCTCCTAATTCTAAGTTACTGTTAATGTTTATTTTAGTATTAACAACAAAACTTTTCCTCTTTCAGATAGAATTAACTCCAATAATCTCAATATCCTGTTTCCTGGAACCACAATTTTTATTTTCTTCTACAATTGTGCATGTTGAACAACAGCAGCAAGAAGAAGAACAGTAACAGTAACAGGAAAGAATTGTTACTAATATATGCATAATACACACACACGCAGATGAGTTGATTCACTATCAATCACTCATTGATTGCACTATTGTTTAACTTTTGGTTGTTACACAGAAAACACACAAACACTGTATCTTTCACTTTACATTTGCACTTGCACACACACTTTGTTTTCTGTTTCTTGTTCGTGTATATCCACTGCACACTCACCTACTGATCTTTATATGTATTTTCTTAGTTCTCTCTCACATACACACTAACTGCCCTGCTACTTAACTCACTGTATCCTAACCAACTTAACTACCTTCTTTTTTTATCTAATCACCAACCAATCAGAATTAAACACTACAACATACCCCCTAATGCTGATTGGTTTGCATCAAACTACAAGACCTTAATCCAAACATAAACCTCAAGTTTTTGAATGTATCTACTCTCAAAGGTTTAGTTAGAATATCAGCCAGTTGTTCTTCAGTCTTACAGTACTCAAGTAACAGCTTCTCCTTGTTAACTTGATCTCGCAAGAAATGAAATCCAGTTTCAATATGTTTGCTTCTACCATGTGCAGTCGGATGTTGAGCTAAGTTAATTGCTGATTTATTGTCAATCCTTAACACTATTAGACACTTCACTTGAATCTTCATCTGATCTATCAACATCTGCAACCATGCAGCCTCACACGCAGCAGTAGATGCAGCAACATATTCAGCTTCACACGAGAACAGCGCAACAATCTGCTGTTTCTTCAAGCTCCATGCAAATGTTGAATTACACAGTTGAAACAAATACCAGGTTGTGCTCTTTCTATCAGATTTATATCCACACCAATCTGAATCAGAATACCCTATCAATTCATCCATCTTCTCATTTGTGTCTTCATATCTTTGAAACAACAATCCATAATCCATAGTCCCCTTGATGTATCTTAAAACTCTTTTAGCAGCCACCAAATGTGACAATCTAGGACTTTCCATAAATCTACTTAAAACACCCACTCCATATGCAATGTCCGGTCTACTATTACACAGGTACCTCAAGGATCCAACAAACTGCTTATACACAGTTGAATCAACCAACGCATCAGTACCATCTCGAGTCAGTTTTACACTGCTATCAACCGGCATTGAGACTTCATTACAATGCAGCATATTAAATCTTCTTAGAATGTCCTTCACATACTTTGTTTGATGTAATAACAAACCCTCTGCAACTTCAGTAAACTCCATACCAAGAAAATAAGATAGCCTACCAAGATCTGACATTTCAAACTCTGATTTTATAACCTCCTTAAAAGCAGTAATATCACACTCATTTCCTCCAGTAACCAGTAAGTCATTGACATACAAACATACTAACATCAAATCACTTCCATTTTTCTTCACATAAAATCCATATTCACTACTACACTTATCAAACCCATGGTGTGTAAGAAATGCATCTGTTCTCTTATTCCAAGCTCGGGGTGCTTGCCTTAAACCATAAAGAGCCTTCCGAAGCTTGTACACTTTGTCCTCACTTCCTTTAACTGCAAATCTAGGTGGTTGCACAACATAAACCTCTTCCTCCAAGGGACCATTCAAAAAAGCTGACTTCACATCCATATGATACATAGACTAAGACTTCAAAGTTGCAAATGCAACAACAAGTCTAATAGTCTCTATTCATGCAATCGGAGAAAACACTTCTTGAAAGTCAAGACCTGGTTTTTTGAAAAATCCTTTAGCTACCAACCTTGCTTTATACTTCGAAATAGTTCCATTCGGCTTCATTTTCACCTTAAACACCCACTTAACATCAATAGGTTTTTTATACTTTGGCAAGGTTATTAGTTCCCATGTTTGATTTTTTTCAATAGCCTGCAACTCCTCTTTCATTGCATCAATCCACCTTGAGTCATTCATTGCTTGTTCAAAAGACACAGGTTCAACATTTGCAAATAATGCCATGTGAACCAAGTCACCTTCTTCAGTGATGGCACTATCAGGAAACAACTCATAATCATCCAGTCTTCTCAGCCTCCGGCGTAGTCTTTGTTGTCTGTGCTCAGCTTACTGGTCAACACTGTTTCCCCTATGCTCAGCTGATGTTTCATGTGTTACTTCACCTTCACTCAAATGTATATCCCTCAGCTGCATTGAGCTATCTAAAACATTACGTTCCCATTGCCATGATTTTCCTTCATCAAATACAACATCTCTACTTATGAACACCTTCTTAGTAAGTGGATTATACAGCTTATATGTGCCAGTTGGATGATAGCCAAGAAGAACAACACAAATACTTTTATCATCCAATTTCTTCCTCTTCTCATCTGCCACATGACTAAAACAAATGCTGCCAAATACTCTTAAATGATGTACACTCGGTTTCTTTCCTGACCATGCCTCCTCTTGAGACCTATTAATCAACTTCTTGTTTAGACATCGGTTCAGAACATATGCTGCTGTTGTTACTGCTTCTCCCCAAAAGTGCTTAGGTACGTCCTTTGTTCTTAACATACTACGCACCATATTCATCAAGGTCCTATTTCTTCGCTCAGCTACACCATTATGTTGTGGTGTATAAGGTGTTGTCACCTCATGCATGACACCATTATCTTCACAAAAACTCTTAAACTCTATTGAACTATACTCTCTACCACCATCAATTCCCAGAATCTTAATTGTCCTCCCACTTTGCTTCTCAACATAAGTTTTGAATTTCTTATAAACTTCAAACACCTCACTCTTATTTTAGATCAAGTATACCCACAATTTTCGATTGAAGTCATCTATAAAGGTAACAAAGTATCGATTACCTCCAAGAGAGGAAGGACTGATCGGCCCACACACATCAGAGTACATTGCATGAAGCAAATTTGAAGTCCTTGGCAACGTCTCTTATTTGAATCTTTCCTTTGTTTGTTTACCCAGCAAGCATTCTTCACATACCCTATCTTGTATCTGAATTTGAGGTAAACCATCCACCATAGTGGCATTCTTTAGTTGACTTAGGCTTCGAAAGTTCAAGTGACAAAATCGTTGATGCCAAATCCAGTTAGTTTCATCTACAACAGCTGCCAAACACTTACCAACACTTGTTTGAATATCAATTTTAAATGTTCTGTTCTTGGTAAGAAGGGACTTCAAGATCACTCTGTCTTTGTTATCATACACAATCAACAACTTATCTTGCAACTTCATACTATAACCCCTTTCCAACAATTGTCCCAAACTCAGCAGATTATTTTTCATCTCAGGCACATACAACACCTCAGAGATATATGAGTATTCTCCATTCTTTTGTTAAATTAGAATCTTGCAGAGTCCTTCAGCCATTACCAAATTGTTATCAGCAAACTTAACTTGCTTCTGATTCGTTCATCAAGATCAACAAAACACTCTCTATTTCCCGACATATGATTAGAACACCTAGTGTCAAGATACCAAGAATTAGCAAATGTGGTATCATGTTCTGTAGTCACCATTAAAAGTACATGATCAGACTCTCCTTCATCCTATTATGCATATGCAGTAGCCTCATCATGGTTCTTTTGAGGCACCTTCTGACCCCTGCACTCATCAGCAAAATGGCCATATTTCTAACAGTTGTAACACTGTTTGCTTCTTTTATTGAATCCTCTTCTACCCCTTCGACCACATGCACTTCCTTGCCTTGAGAAATTCGAGTTATAATCAGCATGATTTTGAGTGTTACTTCCCATGGTATCTTATTCACGCACTTAAGAATTGTAAATTCTTCCTCGACCACGAAATCTGCTTCTACCTCTGCCTCTCCTATTTCTTGAAAAATTTGGAGCGCCTTTCTTTATCTGTGCTTGTAAAGCTTATTCAGCTGCTTTATCTAAACATCTTTCATTCATCCTCTGTTCATAGGCTTCTAGGGAGCTCTGAAGCTCTTCCAGTTTCAACTCATTAAGGTCTTTAGACTCCTCAATTGCTGCTACAACATAATCAAATCTTGGGGTTAAAGTTCGAAGGACCTTCTCAATCAGCATTACTTCTGTCATTGTCTCGCCATTGGATTTCATTTGGTTAGTCAATGAGACAACCTTGGTGCAGTATTCACTAATACTGTCCTTCAAATCCATCTGGAGTAACTCATATTGCCTCCTTAATGTCTGCAACGTAATCTTCTTTAGCCTATCCGCTCCTTTATAGCACTTCTCAAGAGTATCCCATGCTTCTTTAGATGTTTTGGCCGTAGCAATCTTCTCAAAATTAGAAGAGTCCATGCATTGATGAATGTAGAAGAGGGCCTTGCAATCTTTCTTTTTCGCATCATTGTACACTGCATGTTGAGCATCCGAAGGATCCTCACTTAACTCTTGCAGCCCACTATCAACTATTTCAAAAACTTCTTGGAATCCAAAGATGACCCACATTTGAATACACCATTTGTCATAGTTCTTGCCATCTAGTACAGAGAGGGAAGCTGCAATGTTACTCGCACTGCTTGCCATGTCTTCTTACACAAAGATCACAAAGCATGATAAGAAATCCTCAGGATCTTGATTTATAAGAAAGGCTCTGATACCACTATTGAACAACAGCAGCAAGAAGAATAACAGTAACAGTAACAGGAAAGAATTGTTACTAATATACGCACAATACACACACACACAGATGAGTTGATTCACTATCATTCACTCATTGATTTCACTATTGTTTAACTTTTGGTTGTTACACAGAAAACACACAAACACTGTATATTTCAATAGTGGTATCACTTTACACTTTGCACTTGCACACACACCTTGTTTTCTGTTTCTTGTTCGTGTACATTCACAGCACACTCACCTACTGATCTTTATATATATTTTCTTAGTTCTCTCACACACACACACTAACTGCCCTGCTACTTAACTCACTATATCCTAACCAACTTAACTACCTTTTGTTTTTATCTAATCACCAACCAATCAACTAACCAATCAGAATTAAACACTACAACAGTGCAGACCCAAAAAGAAGAGAAAAATTAAATTGGTCCACTCGCTGCAAGATTATATCTGGAATTGCCCATGGAATGCACTATCTTCACGAAGACTCTCAATTCTGCATCATTCATCGTGACCTTAAGGCTAGCAACATATTGTTGGACAGTGAAATGAATGCCAAAATTTCAGATTTTGGCATGGCCAGAATCTTTGGGGTTGACCAGAAAAAAGCTAACACAAAGAAAATTGTGGGCACATAGTAAGTTGTCCTTTTAAGTTTTTGATTGTTGACAGGGATATGTCAAATGATAGCATATGAAAAATGTTAGGGAATTGCTTGATCTTTGATGTCTTGATAAATGTTAACTGCTCCTTCTGAATGGAAGAGCCCCGTATATCATTTTCATATCACACTCCATTTAATAAATCGTTGCTCTCACATCTTGCTAGCAAGTGAAATAGGAACGTGGCAGATCCCAATTGCATATTTAAGGAAAAAAATTCATGGATACTCATATACTACGTGTTTAGAAGAATGGTGGATATTTACAAAGGATATTTAGACACATATACGCATGTTTTCATACGTCAGAATTTTAATTGCATGTAGCCCACCACTAATATATCCAGGTGGTGTTTTAATATGATTGAAGCCTTATCCAGTTTGACATCAGACTTATTTCATTCTGATAGATTAACAAGTGCATTTTACAAATGTTTTGCATATTTCTTTTACGTAGATTTTTCTCGGATATCTTACAAATGCTTTGCAAAATAAAACAATTGATTCAAATCCGAAGATTCTATTTATCATATCTATTTCAAATACATGCATATCTGTAAACGCATCTAATGCTATTACCATTATGACAATTTATTGGGTTGTAGTGGTTATATGGCTCCTGAGTATGCCATCGGTGGACAATTCTCAGTTAAGTCCGATGTTTATAGTTTCGGGATATTACTCCTGGAGATAGTAAGCGGGAGGAAGAACAGCCACTTCTTTCATTCGGATCATGCCGAAACTCTTTCCAGTGTCGTAAGTATAATCATACATTTGTCTTTCTTACATTAAATTGCTCCATATATAATGCATAAAGATTTTCTAAACATGTTCATTCTAGGCCTGGAAGTATTGGAAGCACGGCGTCCATCTGGAACTGGTGGACCCATCCTTAGACTTCTTTTCAAGAGTTGAGGTCACAAGATGCTTCCATGTAGGTTTATTGTGCGTTCAGGAGGATCCAGACAGGAGGCCAACAATGGCTAGCATTGTTCCCATGCTTAGTAAACACTCCATTAATCTACCGATGCCGCGAGAGCCTGCCTTTCTTCTCCAAATAAGGCCAGAGCGACAGCATGGAATTGCTTACAGGGCGGTGACGCCATTGCTCTGTTAATGATGTGTCTGTTATGAAAGACCAACTTTAGTTGATTCAACAGACGATATCGGAATTTTATAAATCCAGAAAGGTATTATTATATGATTTCATGCATCCTTTGTCTTTGTATTGGTGTTGTTATTATGAGGCTCCTATTGGGGTTTAAACCATTTATGAATAATTAGTGAGCGTCCTAAGCTAGAGGAAAATATAGACTTGTTTAAGAGTTGGTTTTGAACTGTGAATTAGCTTAAAATTGATCTAGCGAGTCAACAAACCAACACGAGCCTGTATTTGAGTAAGTTGAATTGTAGCCAACTATAAGGTCTTAAGGGCCCAAGTGATTCAAGGTTTGCAACCTTCCAAGTTGGGTGGGTTATGGACCAGCATGCCGCCTATTATTTCAATCCTAAATTTATAAAAAAAAAAAAATTTGGGTATCCATATTCGGTTGTAAATTTGCATTGGCCTTTCTTATTCAAATTTGTAATATGATATTGTTTGGACCAAACAAATTATTTCAGGATCATAAAAAAATTTATTTCGAAAATAAATTTTTCAATTTGCATGCAATGAAATTGAGAGACAAACAAAATGTGGATTAGGAAAATTACAAAATAAAAAATAAAAAAAGGACAACTGTAAGGAAAATAAAACAAATAAAAGCAGTTCAAGGGCATTGGTTCACTTGAACTAGCTTGGGACTGTTCTCCCTCATGGGCCAGTCCTGATTCATGCTTCCATCGGTTCGTGAATTGACGATTTTAGGTCGATACAACCCGGTGAATAGGTTTTGATAAATATATGATAATTAGGAAATTGTTTTGATATGTAATTGTAACGTCCCAAAACTTAAAGAGCTATAGCCCGCCACGTGTTAACCCTAATGGTTGACATGCTAAAGTGTTTAGGAACCTTTAACTTGTTTAAATTTCACAATTAAATACAAATCTGCCAACACTCCTATTAAATAATCTCGTCAATTTTCAACTATGAGTAGTATAATAAGTCACTTAATCCACTAAGTACAATAAAAC